>LR738709.1:117160279-117213052 GCA_902687465.1 Secale cereale | reverse complement strand
CCCCCCCCCCCACTCGAGCCATAAAACTCGCCTGTTCCCAACGAGATCGTGCGTAAGGTACGGTTGGGTTACCAAAACCATATTGATGGGGATCCCGCAATAAGTAGGCACGATCTCTGTTTCGACAAGACGTGCCACTGGAGGCTATGCCCCGAAACGCGGAAAAAAGAATGGCTCGAAAAGTTAATGGGTCAAGTGTGACGTTTCGCTAAAAGAATGGCTCGAAAAGTTAATGGGTCAAGTGTGACGTTTCGCTAAAAAAAAGTTGCCAGTAAAGACACAGTTCTTATTTTGACATCTTTCCTCCATGGCTAAGTGTTGTACTAATCATACAGGGCTGGACATTGTTCCTTTGTGCAGGAAGACTAACTTGAAATGTTCAGAAGGAGGAACCCGCCTTGCAATGCTGAAGACAGAATGCATGCCAAACTCATCGTCATCTAAGACTGGTTCAGGAGCTACTGAGGGAGTCCTGGACTAGGGGGTCCTCGGGTGTCCGTATTATTCGATATGGGCCGGACTGGTGGCCATGAAGATCAAAGTAGAAGATTATCCCCCGTGTCCAAATAGGACTCCTATGTGTGTAGAACAGCAAGTTTGTGTTCGGGTGTAATGTTTTCTTCTTCTGCAAGATGACTCTGTACAACCCTAGGTCCCTCTGGTGTGTATATAAACCGGAGGGTTTAGTCCGTAGAGGCTATCACAACAATCATAGGCTAGACATCTAGGGTTTAGCCATTATGATCTCGAGGTAGATCAACTCTTGTAATCCCATATTCATCAAGATCAATCAAGCAGGAAGTAGGGTATTACCTCCATTAAGAGGGCCCGAACCTGGGTAAACTTCGTGTCCTTGTTTCCCCCTGTTACCACCGATCCTCATATACACAGCTGGAGACCCACTACCCGAGATCTGCCGATTTTTACACCGACGGGATTCCTTGGGTGGGCCAGCCTGAAGAAGAAAGCATAGAAAAGATATGGGTCACGTCACTTGGCATGATATTTAGGTAGTGTTTAAGCTAGGCAAGGCGGGCCAGAGCACATGTTAGCCCAACGTCGCTCCGCCATGCACGGTGGCCAACACTCGCTTCTTTATCTAAGTCTCAATTAACCTCGCTTTCTCTCACACACAAACGATATATCCTCTCACGCAGTTTGTCTATCAAGATCAGTCTCTCCAAGTCGTTCCACTCTTTCGACCTCATGGCGGCCCACGCTATATCAATCTCTCTCTTTCTCTTTCACTCTCTCTTTCTATTTCTCTCTCTCTCTCTCTCTCTCTCTCTCTCTCTATGCATATCTCCATGTTTGGGCCTAATTCAACATATTTGTCGGTGTACAAAAAAGGGGGTACACTTTTTGTACCCCTATGACTGTGCACGGGCAGTCTGAGCCACGGGCACCGCCACACCAAGCAAGGCAAGGGAGGTGAGCCAGGGTGACACCGAAGCTCGATGGAACTGGAGCAACACCAAAGCCAAGACCACAAAGAGCAAAGGGACGAAGCGGGTTCCCCCGGCAAGATTCTTGCCGGGAGCCAGTTTTAGTAGCCCCGTCAAGGCCCTTGCCGCGACAACTCGCCCCACGCCTACGGAGCAAATCACCCTTGAGTCCACTGCCCCCATGGGGCAAGGATTCAGGAGACATCCACGTAGTGGCATGCAGATCTTTGTGAAGACATTCCAGATCAGATACGCACTAAGAAGACGACGACCCTTGGCAGGATCCTAGCCGAGGAAGATCAAAAGACCCTTGCTGGGGATGGCAGCAGGCGCCGCGGCAAGACCCTTGCCGGGGCCCCGCGCAAGGCCCTTGCCAAGGACATCTACAGGGCCACCATCAGGCCCACACCGACTAAACTTCCACCGCCTTATGCAGCTACTGACCCAACCAGCTGGGCAGGCACCTGCGTGGTGGCATGCAGATCTTCGTGAAGACCCACCATTGCACCACCCCAGCTGCCTGCCTACCTACATGGCATCTCAGGCATCGCTGGCCAGGGCGCGTGTTGACAAAAGAAGGAGCGGCGACGGACAAGACAGATCTCTCCTCCATCCCCGATAAAGCAAGGACACCTAAGCAAGATGCATTAAATGCGCCTTGTCATGTAATGCGAGGGATAACCTCGCATCACTGTACCCTTTCCACCTCCTGTGTGCCACTGTGGCAACCCCTTTTTCTATAAAAGGAGGCCCGAGGCGACCAGGAGGAGGATTCAGCTTTTTTGGAGCTCCTAATGCCCCATAGCTAGCTGAAGAACACAGTTATACAATCCACCAAAGCAGGAGTAGGGTTTTACGCATCCTCGCAGCCCGAACCTGGATAAACGAACCGTGTTCTATCTGTTTGATCCGCTCTTCTCTCAACCCCGCGCCCCGCTAACCATAGTAGGGATTCTTGTGATCCCATAGGTGTCGTTCCCACCGACATCTTTGGCGCGCCAGGTAGAGGGGCAGTTGTGAGAATCGGCTTTAGCAGTTAGTTCGACGCTTCTTCATCATCATGGCACCCAAGAAGAAGACGACGGTGGCGGTTGGCCAGTCGGAAGCCGGACAGCCCGTCCCGACGCGGGCGAGCAGCGGACCGGTAGCGGAAAGGACCCGGGGCGCTGCTCGCGAACACCAATGCCGTCCCAGTAGTCGGAGTTTGGGATGTGGCGATGTTTGTGCGCCTGGTAACGGGCCAAACACCGCCAAATCCACAGACGGAGCCAGGCCCTCCGCGGATGGCGCAGGGCCTTCCAAGATTGCTACCGCATCACCCGAAGGTGACGCAAGGGCCTCCAGGACTACCACGCCAGCGCCAACAGCGCGCTCCTCCCAAGCAGCGCGCGATGAACGGCGTCATCACGCCGAAGACCCCGGGCGTCGCTGCGGGAAGAGCCCCGAGCGCCACTCCCGAGATGTAGAAGACCTGCCCGCCCGCTGAAGCGCTGGTGAAAACGGCATGCGACTGCGGGACCGTGATGGAGCTCCTCGTGACATGGTCAGGAGTCGAAGCGCGTCACGGTCCATGTAGGTTTCGCTACCGCTAACCCCGGCAGAAGCCTTGGCGCGCGCGCACTTGCTCCTCAACTTTCCTCCCGTTACGGGGAAACTCGATGAATGGAGAGCCACCATCCGAAGCCTTGTCGCGGTCGCCAACAGGGATGAACCAAGTCCAGCGAAGCCCCCGGGTCGACGCCCCGATGGGGTCCCACGCACCGGTGGCGGGAGGACCGGCAGCACCGTGGCCACGGTGTATTCGCCTCCTCCTCGCCCGGTACCGCGTGTGTCGACTCGTCAAGACATCGCGGGTGTCGACATCTCCATAGCATCGTCCGATCCATGGACCCACGGCGACCAGCGTCAAGTTCTTCAGGAGCGAGCTCGTGAAGACGCTCGAACCACCATCAAGCGCCGGCGCGGAGCGCGCCACCAGTCAGACAGGCGAGCAGGGCCTGCTGTGAACCGCCCAGCACCGGAGAGCCCTGGGGGTCTACCTTACGAGGTAGGCTCTCCGGCTTTTACCCGTGAGCTGCGGCAGTTCCAGTGGCCCACTCACCGCACCTTCAAGCCTGACGTTGGCGAGAAGTACAATGGCAAGACCCGCCCGTCGGAGTTCCTCAGCATCTACACCATCGCGATGCAAGCTGCCGGAGCCTGCGACGACAAGGTGCTTGCGAATTACTTTCCATTGGCTCTTAAACCCAATGCCATGTCGTGGTTGATGCACTTGCCGGTAGACTCTATTTCCTCCTGGTCGGATTTGTGCCATGAGTTTGTTGGCGCCTTTACTGGAGGTCACCAAGCCCATGGCCAAGCAAGTGACCTGCACGTCATTCCCCAGAAGGGAGGCGAGAGTCTGCGCAAGTATATACAGAGGTTCAGCCGGGTACAGTACAATATCCCTGATGTTCACCCTGCCGCCATCATCAGCGCGTTTGATCAGAATGTGCGTAACCGCAAGATGCGCGAAGAGCTGGCAATGACCAAGGCGAAAGACGTGGCAGAACTCTATGTTCTTGCGGACAGATGTGCCTGGGCTGAAGAGGGAAGGAAATACCCCGGCGAAGATGCCGGTGCGGAAACCGACTCTTCAGATGAGGATGTTGCCGCCCCGGCAAAGAAAGGTCGGCGCCGCAACAGGAAGCGCAAAGGTAAATCCGTGTTCGCCGTCGAGGGATCTGATGACGCCGGCTCCGCCAAGAAAACCAAGGCGGATGACCCCGGCAAGGAAATTGCCGGGTGTGTCGCCTGCCGGGCCTTGGCGGCTGCCGAGAAGCCAGGAAACTCCGACAAGCAATACTGCAAGATCCATCGCACCAAAGGCCATGATCTCCAGAACTGCCGACAGGTTGAGCTCCTTGCTGAGAAGCAGAGGGCTGAATATGAGAGGCGGGACAAGGAGAAGGGCCAGGACGGTGCTGAGGGGTCCGGCAAGAAGCGTGACGGCCAAGCAGGCCGTCGCGGCAAGGATAAACAACAGGAGAGGCCCGCCCGGGGCCGTGACAGAAAGCGAGAAGACGACGATCACGAAGAGGACGACGAGTCCGGCGACCAAGAGTTTCAGAAAGCCACGGAGGCCATGTGCGTCGATGGCGACGCCTCGCTGCATACTTCTCACCGCCAGCTTAAATAGTGGGCGCGTGAGATTACAGCGGCGGAGCTATCGTCTGGTGCCCAAAAGCCGCTGAAGTGGTCCAGCACGCCTATCATTTTTGACACTGAGGATCACCCCGTCCCCACTACTACGGTCGGGTGCTTGCCATTGTTGGTTTCACCAACAATACGCAACCTCAAGGTGACAGAGATGCTAGTCGATTGCGGGGCCGGTCTGAACTTAATCTCACCTACCGTGATCGAGAAGCTGCAGATTCCTGACGGAGACCTCGAGGAAACGGGCACGTTTCAGGGGGTCAATCCGGGAAGAAGTCAACCAAAGGGGAAGGTCACGCTGCCCGTGACTTTTGGAAGTGACCTGAACTATAGGACAGAAAGGATCGTGTTCGATGTCGCCAAGATCCCCTTGCCCTACAACGGGATCCTTGGCCGCCCAGCGCTGGCCAAGTTCATGGCGGCGTCACACTACACCTACAACACCCTGAAGATTCCAGGACCAGTGACGATCATCACCATCCCCTCCGATAAGAAAGATGCGCTGATTTGCACTGACCAACTATACCAACAAGCAGTTGAAGCAGCTGCCGCCACTAGGGCACTTGCTCCTGCCACTGGAGCCCCGGGGGGGAAGAAGAAGAAGAAGACAAGTGAGACCTCGGACACCCACTCCGGCAAGCGCACCTCTTCGGAGTGTTGTGCTCCCGTCGAGGACGTGTCAGAGAGCTCCACCGGCAGAAACAAGAAGTCCAGGGCCACACCACCGGGAACCAAGAAGGTTTCTGTCAAGGAAGACGGCACAGGAGGGGCTTTCACCATAAGCTCCACCCTTGACGACAAATAGGAAGACGCGCTCGTCACCTTCCTGTGGGCAAATGTCGATGTGTTTGCATGGCACGCATCCGACATCCCCGGCGTTCCCAGGGAGGTGATTGAGCACCACCTTGTTATTTGTCCTCATGCGCGGCCCGTCAAGCAGAAGGTCAGGAAGCAAGCTTTGGAATGACAAGAGTTCATCACAGAGGAGATCCGGAAACTGGAAGCAGCGGGTTTGGTAAGAGGAGTGCTCCATCCAACGTGGTTGGCCAATCCAGTGGTAGTGCGCAAGGCAAATGGGAAGTCGAGGCTGTGTATTGATTACACAGATATCAATAAGGCTTGTCCCAAAGACCCCTTCCCGTTGCCGCGCATCGACCAGATTGTTGACTCGGCGGCTGGGTGTGACCTGTTGTCATTTCTCGATGCCTACTCCGGCTACCACCAGATCTTCATGACAAGAGAAGACGAAGAGAAGACAGCATTCATCACCCCATGTGGTACGTATTGTTTCGTACGAATGCCTTTCAGGTTGAAGAGTGCTGGCTCAACGTTTGCAAGGGCAGTCCAGATTGGTTTTGAACCCTAGCTCCATAGAAATATGGAGGCTTATATGGATGATATAGTGGTCAAAACCAAGAACAGGGAAACCCTTATACCAGATTTACAAGAAACATTTGCAAACCTACGCAAGATCAATCTCAAGCTGAACCCTGAGAAGTGCGTCTTCGGCGTCCCGTCCGGCAAGCTTCTTAGATTCTTTGTGTCACAGTGTGGGATAGAGGCCAATCCGGACAAGATCAAAGCTATAGAACAGATTGAAGCACCCAAACGGGTCAAGGATGTGCGTCGGCTTGCTGGCTACGTTGCCGCCATGAGCAGATTCATTTCCAAGTCTGCCGAGCGTGCCCTTCCCTTTTTCAAGACTTCGAAAAAGGCGGGTCCAATGGAGTGGATGCCAGAAGCCGAAGCAGCATTGCAAGATTTGAAGAGGTATCTTTCCTCCACGCCAGTACTAGTTGCGCCTAGGCCACAAGAACCGTTGCTGCTATACCTGGCGGCAACGAACCAGGTGGTCAGCGCCGCGCTAGTGGCACAGAGAGAAATTGATGACGAGGTGCTAGCAGCGACAGAGCCTGATGCCGTTGGTGCAGAGACGACATGACCGGTTGGAGTGCCGCCAAGGAAGAAAATGATGCAGCACCCGGTCTACTTTGTTAGCTCCCTTTTGCAGGGGCTAGATCAAGGTACTCCCGTGTGCAGAAATTGCTCTTCGACCTTCTTATGGCCTCGAGGAAGCTGCGTCACTACTTCCAGGCACACGAGATCACTGTCGTCACTCGCCTCCCTCCGCAACGGATATTGCACAATCCAGATGCAACGGGAAGAATTGTAGAGTGGGCACTACAGTTGTCCAGCTTTGGCCTCAAGTTTGAAAGTACCTCGACGATTCAAAGCCGAGTCCTGGCGGAGTTCGTTGCGGAATGGACCGCGATGCCTGATGAAGAAGCCCAGGAAACTGCTCTCCCTGGCAAAGAGGCGAGTTGCAACTGGATCATGTACTTCAATGGAGCTTTCTCCTTACAGGGCGCCGGGGCTGGCGTACTGCTTGTCGCGCCCACCGGAGAGCACCTCAAGTACGTGGTCCAGATGCACTTCCCCAGGGAGGTATCAACGAACAATACTGCTGAATATGAGGGGCTGCTTGCTGGTCTTAGGATCGCGACAGACCTCGGAATCAAGAAACTCATTGTCAGGGGCGATTTGCAGCTTGTCGTCAAATAAGTCAACAAATATTACCAGAGTCCGTTGATGAAGGCCTACGTCGATGAAGTGAGAAAGCTGGAAGAGCGTTTTGATGGTATACAGGCGGAGCACGTTCCCCGAGCAGAGAACGACATCGCCGATTACCTGTCAAAGCGCGCTGCCCTCAAGTTACCTGTGGAACCAGGTACCTTTGTGCTTCAGCTTTCTCAGCCATCTGTTGATCCATCAACAGAGCAAAACAAGAGGAGGAAATCAGGGCCCGGCAAGTACTTTCCCACCGAGCTCCCTGGAGTAGCCGGCAAGGATGTTGCCGGTGACACTGAGCCCGCCACGGGACGGCTAGCTCCGGCAGAGCGTCAAGCTCTTGCCGTCGAGACAGCCGCTCCTATAGCGGAGGAAATGCCTTTAGTCCTCGCCATCGAGCCCCAGGCTCTAGCGTGGGCACAGCATATCGTCTGATTCCTCGAAACTGGGGAACTTCCTGAGGAGCAGGAAGAAGCGAAAAAAGTAGCCCTTCGATCTGCTATGTACCAGTTCGTCGATGACGTCCTATACAAAAAGAGACCGAACGGCGTGAAATTGAAGTGTATCCCTCGAGAGGAAGGACTGGGGCTGTTGGCAGAGATACATGGAGGCATATGTGGATCCCACATAGGGTCAAGAGCCCTTGCCGGCAAGGCATTTCGGCAAGGCTTCTTCTGGCCCACTGCCCTTCAGGATGCGACGACACTGGTCACCAGGTGTGAAGCGTGTCAGTTCCATTCAAAGAAACTTCATCAACCAGCTCAAACCCTTTAAACCATTCCTCTCTCCTGGCCCTTGTTGGTCTGGGGGCTCGACATATTGGGCCCTTTTCCCTCGCACTGTCGGGGGCTTTGAGTACTTGTACGTCGCAATCGACAAGTTCACAAAGTGGCCAGAGGTGGAGGCAGGGAGGAAGGTCACAGCCCAGTTAGCCGTCAAATTCTTCAAGGGACTAGTGTGCCGTTTTGGTGTACCCAATAGGGTCATCACCGACAATGGCACACAGTTCACAAGCCGCACCTTCATGCAATATACCCAAGACCTCGGCAGCAAAGTCTGTTTCGCTTCCGTTGCTCACCCACGAAGCAATGGTCAAGCTGAGAGAGCAAACGCTGAAGTACTGCGAGGCTTAAGGACAAAGACCTTTGATAGGCTGCGCAAGAGTGGAAGGCGCTGGATTGATGAGTTGCCGACGGTTCTTTGGTCGATCAGAACGACGCCAAATCAAGCCACCGGCCAGACACCCTTTGCCCTAGTATACGGGGCAGAAGCAGTTCTCCCCACTGAACTCATATATGGGTCACCTCGAGTGCTCGCTTATGATGAGCTTGAGCAAGAGCAACTGCGGCAAGATGACGCAACGCTCCTTGAGGAAGATCGTCTTCGGGCGGCTGTGAGAGCAGCACGCTACCAGCAAGCCTTGTGCCGCTACCATAGCCGCAAGGTCCATGCCCGAAGCTTTGAGGAAGGCGACCTTGTTCTTCGGCGCGTTCAATCGGCCAAGAATACCAACAAGTTGACGCCGAAGTGGGAAGGCCCTTATCGGGTAATACGAGTCACCAGGCCTGGCGCAGTCCGCCTGGAGACCGAAAATGCCGTTCCGGTGAGCAACTCCTGGAACATTGAGCATCTTCACAAATTTTACCAATGAGGCGCAGCTTGTCGGGCCTCTCGGCAAGCCACCTTTTGTACAAGCCTTGACGACAAGGCATGTAACCCTTTGTACAATGCCAGGCACAGATCCTGAGCATAAATAAATGAAGCGCTGGCGCCCTAAGTTATAGCATGCATGCTAGGTCGAGTCTCGTCCTTGGTTAGGGTTGATAGTGCTTAGCGGCGGCTAACCCCTAGCTTAGAGGTCGAGTTTGCATCTCTTTGTCTTTCTTTTATCTTCTTTGGTTCACAGGACACGCAGATATCCTTGTCGAAACCACTTGGGGAGAAAAAAAGGAACAGACCACATCTAGGCCCGGGCAAGCCAGTATTGCCGGGGGCTACAAGAGCAAAGATTCACCCACGGCAAACCAGGGTTGCCGGGGGCTGCAGCTTTAGATAAGTTCTTCATCCCTTATCATGCATTCCATTATGGACTGAGGTATGTGAAACCTCGTTTTTTCCTTAAACTATCGTGCTCCCCTAACTCTAGGCCCTAGGGCTCGTTCCTGGGACCAAGTTTGGTCGTAGTCGCGGCAGCGAAAGGATGAAACAAGGAGCCTAAACCCACTTCATCCCTGCCTCCGCCAAAGGCATGAGAAAGGTCGAGCGAAGTGGGGGGATGGCGAGGCCTGTTGCCGGGCAAGAAAATGTTTATCTTAGAGATATCAGGGATTTATTCCCTGTTGTGGGTTCTACCTGCGAACAAATGACCCGGCAAACATCCCTTTTTCATTAAAAAAACATCCTGCACAGGTACAGTCCATAGGGAATGAAAAACATGAACAAGGGGATTACAAGTTTTAAATTTAACAGACGCCCGAAGGCTTACAAACTAAAAAGAGATAAGATGCCCGTAATCCCTTTCTTGTCCCTCTCCTCAGGAGGCAGGTCAAGGAGGCGAGAAGGGCAAAAGGAGCGCCTAGGCGAGCTACGGGTGGCAGAAGACACCGAGAGAACTTCTTGGTGGCCGCCCAAAGGCTGGATGGTGATGGCGGCGCCAGAAGCAGAGCTCGAAGACGAGGCGGCAGGACGTCAGTACGTGTCGAAGGCGTCGGTGCCCGCGTACTCCGACTTGACGACCTTGCCGCCCGCCCTCTTCCTCTTCCGCAGCCTCCCAACGCCAGCCGCCCAAGGGGACGGCCCCGAGAAGTTCAAGGAGCTGGCGACACGGATGATGGGGTCGCCGGTGCCACAAGGAGCGGCGCCCGACTCCTAGTCGGACCCGTCATCCTACCGCCTACCGCCCTCGTCGTCGCTGCCGCTGTCCTCCTCGTCACTCTCGCTCGAGGAGGAATCTTCACTATCAGAAGAGCTCTCCATGCAGCACCTTGTACGAGTCCCAAAGTGCCCGAAGACCTTGGCGGAGAGAAGGCCACCCTCCATTAGCTTAAAATGGAGAGTGAGCCCCTCCGTCAAGCTGTGGATATGAGCAAACGTCTTCCATCCCCGACGAAGATACATCACATGAGGAGCAGGGAAGTCGATGCAGACCCGCGTGCCACTGATACCACAGCCCCTCATGTGCAGCCGCAATGACTCCGGCGGATCCAGCTCCATCTCCCGCGCAAATGGAGTCGGGAGACGAAGGCGACGGCGCGGCGGCCGACGCAACCTGACGAAGAACTCACAAGGGTCATCCGCAACATGGCCCTCCATTTGAGGAGGAGCTGCTGGCGGGGGCGAGGCCGGCGGGCCACCCCGTCCTCCTCTTCCCCGAGCGCCCCGGCCTTGCCCACGGCCTCACCCCCTCCCCCTTCCCCTCGCGGTCGGCTCTACCACCGTAGGCGCAGGAGAAGGAGGGACGCGTTGTCGAGCGGCGACCCTTGCCGCCACCGTTGAAGGGCCGGGATTTCCTCTCTCCATGACGAATGGAAGAGAGGAGCAGAAGCTGAAGGAGGAAGAAGATGGAAGAATGCGGGACGCCGTCCCTCCCCTCCCGCTCTTTATAAAGGAACAGGGTTGGGGCTCGACCGCCCCGCTCGGCCAATCAAGACACGGAAGGCGCAGAGAGCCAGGACCGACCCGCCGCCCCAACCAGCGACGGCCCGGTTTCTCGCCTCCACCGTTTGCCACCGCAGGTGCATGGGAGACACGTGGCAGACGTGCAGAACCGAGGGGACGAGTGAGGCGACCTCTCCCCACCCCGTGATCGTGGGGAGTGGACGCCTTGAGGACCGCGCCTCGGCCCCATTCAGTAAATGGGCTGCGCCTCCACGCCTCCCTCCGTTTATGGGGAAGGCGCGAACCGCCCCTTTACTGTGATGTGACGCATGCCTGTGGGAACCAACCCCACGCATGCCGCCCACGTCACGCACACCCCTCTACACCGCGCCACGCGCGCGAATCGTGGGAGGCGCAGGGCGCGAAAAGTCTTACCATAGTAAAAACCGTCTCGCCTGCCCGCGCATCGTTCTGGGCCTAGCCCAACAACGCATCGCACTTATGTGTGGCCCAGGCCCGGGGGCTCCTGTCGGTGTACAAAAAGGAGGGGTGCACTTTTTGTACCCCTATGACTGTGCACGAGCAGTCTGAGCCACAGGCACCGCCACACCAAGCAAGGCAAGGGAGGTGAGCCAGGGTGAGACCGAAGCTCGATGGAACTGGAGCAACACCAAAGCCAGGACCACAAAGAGCAAATGGACGAAGCGGGTTCCCCCGGCAAGGTTCTTGCCGGGAGCCAGTTTTAGTAGCCCCGGCAAGGCCCTTGCCGCGGCAACTCGCCCCACGCCTACGGAGCAAATTACCCTTGAGTCCACTGCCCCCATGGGGCAAGGATTCGGGAGACATCCCCATAGTGGCATGCAGATCTTTGTGAAGACATTTAAGATCAGATACGACTAAGAAGACGACGACCCTTGGCAGGATCCTAGCCGAGGAAGATCACAAAACCTCCGGCAAGCACCTTGCCGGGGATGGCAGCAGGTGCCGCGGCAAGACCCTTGCCGGGGATGGCAGCAGGCGCCGCGTCAAGACCCTTGCCGGGACCCCCGGCAAGGCCCATGCCAAGGACATCCGCAGGGCCACCATCAGGCCCACGCCGACTAAACTTCCACCGCCTTATGCAGCTACCGACCCAACCAGCTGGGCAGGCACCTGCGTGGCGGCATGCAGATCTTCGTGAAGACCCACCATTGCGCCACCTCAGCTGCCTGCCTACCTACATGGCATCTCAGGCATCGCTGGCCATGGCGCGTGTCGACACAAGAAGGAGCGGCGACGGACAAGACAGATCTCTCCCCCGTCCCCGATAAATCAAGGACACCTAAGCAAGACGCATTAAATGTGCCTTGTCGTGTAATGCGAGGGATAACCTCACATCACTGTACCCTTTCCACCTCCTGTGTGCCACTGTGGCAACCCCTTTTTCTATAAAAGGAGGCCCGAGGTGACCAGGAGGAGGATATGGCTTTTTTGGAGCTCCTCACGCCCCATAGCTAGCTGGAGAACACAGATATACAATCCACCAAAGCAGGAGTAGGGTTTTACGCATCCTCGCGGCCCGAACCTGGATAAACGAACCGTGTGCTATCTGTTTGATCCGCTCTTCTCTCAACCCCGCGCCCCGCTAACCGTAGTAGGGATTCTTGTGATCCCATAGGTGTCGTTCCCACTGACAATATTCATAATGTACACTCTCTCGCACACATTTCCTATCTAGGTAACACTATCCAACCTGTCTCACTCTTTTGATCGCATGATGACCCACACTCGCTCAATGTCTCTCTCTTTATCTATGTATCGATTGACCTTGCTTCCTCCCATGCACAAACGATATATGTACATGTCTGTGACTGGATCATCTGCAAGCTCTCTCTTACAACCCTCACCATGTTCAATCGGACAATATATATCCACAACATATATCTCTTCAACGAATGTTGGGGCAAACTCACTTTGTCTCTCTATCTATGTATCGATTGACCTCGCTTTCTCACGCTGTCTCTTCCACACATCAAAGCTACCTCGCCAATCCTCGCAGAGCCGCTGCTATTTACATCGCGAGGGAGACTCCAACCTTCGATTAATTTGTGAAGGCATTTATCCCGATGGGTTTATATTATATTTCTGCAGCATTCGCCACACAACTACTCCAAACACCGTCGCAACCCCCGCCCCTCCCCCAATTGTTTTAACTCTGGCTCGGTCACCACTCTCTCGCACGCCCTTTCTAATCTTCCACGTCGCACCATGGTATTTTTGCAAAACACAAGCCCTTATCTTTAGTTCTAGAATCTTCTGTATCATAATTGCCCCTTTTCTAAATGAATTGCCATTATTTGTTTTTTACTTTATGCTCTACAATGCACAATTCCATGAATCTTAAAATAGATTAACTTTTTTATAAAACTTATTGATTTTTAACATGATGAACTATAAGAATTAAACGAACATCTACATCATGCATATATGAATCAAAGCTTACATGATATGGTGTGATATTTATTCATAATTTGGTTGCCAAATCTCAAGCGTGCAGGGTGCGTGTACCTTACTAGTATCAATTTAAAATGAAAAAGGACGAGGATCAAACATGCGACCAGGGCCTTCAAGCCGCACGTCACTAGGCAACATACGGACGCAACATAGTAGCAACGTTTGTTGTACTCCCCTTTGTTGATATAATGTTTTTACATTACCACAACCTAATTAATGGATAACATGTTTTTATATTAACTTTAGTACATTATAGTGGGACCGGCTCATGAGCACGTACTATTCCACTTCACTTACTGGTGGGTTCCATGGCTGCTCTCTCTCTCTCCTCCCCTTCTACGTTTAGACGCACGGGCAAATATGAAGAACGCGCAGGTGGTGTTGCCGTTGACTGTATCTGGACGCGTTCACAAGTTAAAGCACCAGTTTCATGTAATACTAGTACTAGTATTATGTAACAAGTTTAGGAACAAAAGTGACCGTGACAAGTTAGGCTACTAACAATTAATACCCCTAAATGCATGGATAAATAGATGTATCGCCTACTGCTCGAACAAGGTGGGCGGCGGAGCCTGGTCAAAGGGGTCTCCTCCCGGTCAGCCTACATAGAGGCATGCTCGCACGCCTCCCGGTCAGCCGGCGCAGCGGTCTGCTCGCACGCCTCCCGTTGACTCACACGCTTGCTCGAACGGCACCTGCCGATGAGGGCGGCACGTATGTCTAACGCCCACGGTTTGAATAGTGAAACCGTTCGCGTTAACGTGACATGTCTTAGTTCCAAAATACCTTGGCTCTTCTTTTGTGCATCTTTTCATAAGCAACTTCTCTCAAATTGAACAAAATAATACAACAACCCTTTTGTCCCATATCACGTGACCATGCTCAGTTTCATGAATTTCAGGTCAGTTTTGGATTTTCTGGAATTTAAAATCCAGGATTCGAAACAATATCATAACCTGCATCATGAAATAAATTTTCAAGCCATACATCTTTACTGTTGTAGATGTTAATATTTCTTAAGAAAGGATTTGGTCAAACATTTTTCTTAGTTAGACTTCAGAAAAGTTATATATGCAGAGTAAGAAGATAATCTCTCCGTACCAGTGCATTTCCTGATATAATAACTCTAGTAGGCACGAACAACGCACGAACAAAATCAACAAACGGAGCTCCGTTCTATGCTCATCCTGGTGTAGTACTATTAGTATAGGCATTGGAGTTGACGGGTGACCTTGGGTAGTGGCGACCAAGGGAATTGAACCGTTCTCGGCATGGTAGGTAACTGTGGCACCCCGGCTCACAGAAACCGGAACGCCCTGTATTCCAGCCCAGAGATCGAGGAGAAGTCTTCTGGAATACGGCACTGCTTAGCATAGAAAAAATCAGCTATTTATTACAGTCTATATGGGTACAAGGGGGTTACATCGACAGGGCGACACTACGCCTGCCATTGCTCTATGCAAGCAGCAAAACAACACAATGCAGCGGAATGACATCTAGCAGCGGAACAATGACGACGGTGGTGAACTCCACTCCGCAGGGACTCTGGCTAGAACGCGTATCCTAGCTCGCTCACACGTGTTCCACGGCAAACAAGCAATCAAATCCGGCATGACCTGCAAGGTGGCATGACACGCCATGTCAGAACATTGAATGTACTTGCAAGCTCACAATAACCAAAATCAGCCAAGACAAACAACAGCATGGCATTAGCAGGTTAAACCAATCATGAGCATGATACTAACAGAACAACATGGCATGCACCAACTGGACATGATACAACTAGAACAACTTAGCATGGCATGAGCATATGAACATGATGATACTACATGCAACAGGTTACCAGTTTTATGCACCAACTTACTCTGCTTGGGTTACTTCGTAACTGTCACATACATCAGCTTACCATCACGGACAACACACGATCATCTCAGGATCAAATCAAGCTTGGTATTACAATACCGTAGTAATCATTATATGACCACAAGGAGCTTGCCCTTTACCCATGATTCTCGCATAATATCACAAATATCCAACAACTCGGTATCCTCGATACCACGGTGATCATTCACGGATCAAACGGAACCACTCTTGGCTCAATGGGTTACCTCGTAACCAAACGGTGATCATTCACGGATCACATAACCAACTTATCTCATCGTCAAACCAGGGTTGTTACTAAGCACGTTATTATTATTACTGTTGACTCATAGTGTGACCGACATGAACTGGGCCCTTATCCGCGGGCACGGCTATCGATAGATTAAACACACACTCTGCAGAGGTTAGCACACTGTACCCACACCATAGAAGCCATGTCCTCGCACTCCCATTCGGGTGGACCAACGACGTTCCGACATAACCATCCTACTGCCATGACACTCTCCCTGCCACTCCGACCAACTCCCCTATGGGGTAAGTCATGGGTGGCCCCGTGCCTACCAAAGCCACCAACGGCCACCGTCGTGGCAAAACATAAATTGTCCCAAACGGGGACATGAGCTCAAAATAACAACAATGGGCACACAAGGCTTATGCCGTCCTACCCGGCCAAGGTAGCGCCCACGCATAACCTTCCCTCATTGGAGGCACCGGCGAGAGGCATGATAATAGACCCAGTTAGGACCTTCCCATAAAGGTAAGTGTGGCTGCACTGGTCAGCTCGATATGGTGGCACCATGACTCAGCCAACAGTTGTTCTAGTTCATTATTATCCGATTAAACTTGAATGCAATAAGCTAAGCCATAATAAAATAACATGATGCAACTTATAATGCATGAGCATGATACTGACATGAACATGGATGTGCAACCATAATCAACGAGCATAACAACAACATTTAATCATTTATTCAGATGAGCATGGGATACTGACGAGCATGAATATTACGAGTATAACACTTCAGCAACATATCATGACCACTAGCATCGAGAATAACTACCATGCGATAACATAATGATATTACAATGCAAACATTTAACCAACTGGATACAAAGGAACATGCATGACATCGGTACTCAGAACAGACGACAGTCATGCACCAAAGACCATCACCAACATCAACAGGTACTACTACCAATCATAGCATACGGCATCAATAATAGCAACTAGTACATGATAACCTGGTGCATATGAACATAACGTGAAAGTAAACACAGATCCATACCATAACCGAAACAACGATAGCAGTAGCAAAACAAATAGACAATTATTAAAGATTCAAGTTGAAAACCAATGCTACTACATGGCCATCATGCAAATGGTGGTGGTGGCTTGCCTGGGAAAGAAGAATACTCTGGAAAGAAGTGTGGAAAGCATGTAGAAAGATTCGCCGGAAACAGTTCTCTCTCGGAGGGGGCTGTTTACGGGCAAGGGCAAAGTGGTCATTTCCAGTATGTCAAACCATAGTGAAAATGTTATCAACAGAACGGGCTCGACGAGATGAAGAAGTGGGCTTTGGGATCACCTGATTCGGAGTTGGGATCAAAAAGATATAGGGGTTTTTCTGCCAGGGACCTATATGTAAAGAAATCATCACAAACATGCCCTCGGCTGGAAAAATAGAACACGTCATTCTGAAAATATGTTTTCCAAAAGGGAAAATGCATTCCTGGATGAAAGGGAGAGATAATACACTTTCAGCATAACGAAAACATACTGTAAACTGAAGCACCTAGAGAATCCGCGTTCAGATGATGAAGACGTACAGGCCGGAACTGCGCATCCACTTATTCATGTCATCAACACCTGGTCAACACAGGTGAGGCTGACGGACAAGTCCCACGCGCAGGGGGTCGTCGTCTTCATCTCCTTCTCGCACGCGATAGGTAGAGGAGAGGGGCGGCTCCTGATGGTGATTGTCGGAGCTCCAGGGCATATCCCGTGGTGCTCAGCACATGGATGAGCTCAGTGCGGTGAGACGCACACACTGATCCCATCCACGGTCGACAGGGTGAACCGGGACGAAGATGGCCGCGACGCCGGCGGAAGGTGGTGGTCGGGCGAGGAGCGACACGGCGCTACGGGGCATCGGAGGAGGGGCTAAAGGGAAGAGGCGGTCCGCCGGGCTCTGGGTGGTGCTAGGGAGGTGAGGGAACGGTGGGAGGGGCTTGGCTCCGAGCTAATTTAGCCGGAGGATTGTGGCGGCCATGGCGGCCATTGGAGGGCTCGGGAGCTCTTGGAGCTCAGGGGAGGGGTCGGGGAGGGCTAGAGGTGTGAGTGAGGTCGAGTGGTGAGCTCGGGAGGTCACGGGAGGGCTACTTATAGCCGGGGCGAGAGGCATGGGCTCGGGTGCCACCGGGCACGTCCGGCCGAGGCCCTGGTGACGGCAGCGATCACATGGAGGCGCGGGGACGCGATGACGGAGAACGTGGACAAGCTACAGAATGCACGGGGCATCATGAGCCAAGGGAGGGGCAGAGGAAGAGGCCGGGCGCCATTAATGCGCTGTCGGCCACAGTGCTCCCATGGGCGAGCGGCGACGAGCGCCGACGAGGAGGCTTCGGGAGAGGGAGATGAGTCCAGGGGGACGGCGACGACGCGTTCTAGCTGCCAGACACGCTCACGCGCGCGAAGGTGACGAGAGGGGGAGGGGCCCAAGCAAGAAGCCATCCAGCTCGCATCCATGGCATGCCAGAGAGGTGGTCACCGCATGAGCTGGAGAGGAGAAGGTGCCAAAGGTTGTAAACTTATGTCATGGGGTTAGTCCTTCCCGGGAAGGTGGCAACTGAGGTGGTAGCTCGGTTAAAGATTGTGTGGTTAAATGGTAAGTGAGCTCTGAAGTTTACTGCAGTAAACTTGACCGTGCACTGGTGATCAACAGAGAAGTGATTGGGACAAATGGATTTGTCTGAGCTGATTATCTTAGGAAGGACTATAATCCTGGAGAGTTTGAGGAGATTTGGATCAAGATTTAATATACTTGCTATGCAACTGCCAAATCTGGTCAGAATACTAAATTAAGATGATGCACTCACATGAAGCATTAACTTGAGCTGAAATTTGGCAAGGCATGGTTATTTGGTCATATGAAGGTGCTGTAAAAGTTTCATACCAATTGGACAAGACAAAATAGTACTTGCTTCACAAACATCCCACTGACCAAAAACTTAGGAAAATTCCATAGGGAAATTGGATGCATGAATTGAGTCTAAAAGTTTTAGACATTGGTTATATGGATAGGGGAAGGTCCTGGAAAATTTTCAGCCCTAATGAAGCAATATAAAGTATACTTGCTTCACAAACTAAAAATTTGGACAGAAATCAAGATTTGAAGTTGTGCTTACATGGATGCAAGGAATGAGCGCAAATTTGGTGTAGAGTGATGATTTGATGATATAGAGGTCATACAAAAATTTCAACTCATTTCGATATGCCTAGCTTGTACCTCCTTCACAAAGTTTCTTTCTGGATAGAAACTTTGGAAATTACCTGGAAAATATTTACTAGGCAAATGAGTATGAAAATTTGCATGAGGCAATGATATGGACATGAAAAGGTGTCCAAAAAGTTTGGGGGCAAATGGGCAAAGATAAATAGCACTTGCTTCACAAAGTGCCATTTAGGGCAGAATAGGAAAAGGAATATTGGAGGATTATTTTTTAACATGGCAATGAAAAGGTTTGCCATATTTGAAGAAGATATGACCCAAACAATTTATGAGAATTATTTGGGAATTTTAGGAGTGATAGAAATATATGTTGCTTCACAACCTGGGGGCAGGCAGGGTTACTCCTTTAATAGAAAAAGGAATATTCCCAAGAAAAATAGTATTGGGGTTGGGCCAAGATGAAAATGACAAGGTCTAGGGATAGATATGAGGATGACAAGCCACTCTGGAAACAAAGAAGAGGTCAGCTTCTTCAGTTTCCAGACCACATAGCCACGGAAAAAGAAAACTCAAGCAAAAAATCTCAGAAAATCCAAAGAAAAAGAAAGGGCCAAAAATCAGGCTGTGACAACTCTTCCCCCCTTAAAGAAATCTCTTCATCGAGATTTGGTTGATCAGGGAACAAGTATGAATATACTGACTTAAGGAAACCGTTTCCAACTCGGGTATCCTTTTTCCTTTATTTATTGTTCCCGCTAAATTTCATATGACTGTTTGTCTAGCTCGGGGTGGTTTGCTTTAATGTATCCATAAGCTGACGGATCTTACCTCACATGTTCATGCTGATGCTGGCTCCAATTATTTTCATACCGGCTGACTGAGCTGAGTGTGATAGATTATTATGACTGAAATATATGTCTGTCTCACAAGTCCAAGAGTGATCTTCGATTGACGTGTCATCCAGCACCGGCAACCTTTCATGAAATTGTGAACAAATTGTTCCTAGTGGACACCCAATCTTTTTCTCCTTGCATTGGGTTTCTCAACTAACTGTGGGTCCTCCAGGTTTAAAATAGTGAGGTAGCTCATAACCGTTCTCCTGACGGATTCTGACTTCTCGCAGGAGTTTCTGATTCATCTTGACTGGCTCCACTGTCTTGAGTGTCAGATTTGTACCAAATATTTGCCTATCGTGGCCAACATAAAGAGGTACGGCCTTATGTGATAGTATCCACAAAGTTACTCACGATGGAGGGCTTGGCCATATCTCTTAATTCTTCGTGTGACCATGGATTCTGTCTGGGGAAATATCTTGACAAGCGTACCCTTATCCTTATCTCCTGACATGGTACATTACTTTAATGGCAAGTTTGTCGTCTCAGTTTTAATCGCAGGGAAATGATCATCCGAACCCTTGTAAGAAATGGGCAAATAAATCAGCAGCCACCAGAACGGTTTTTACAACTCAAATCTGGGACATTACTGAAATAACTCAACCATGGCTCAAGGCGGCCGAAAAGCAGCTCAGAGCATGAGACCGGGTTGATAAGAAGAAAGTGGCAGCTCCCTAAGATGGCCGAAAAGCAGCTCAAATCATAGGGCCACTGGCACAAAAAGAAATTCAACAACTGTACGAGACGGCCGGAAAGCAGCTCAGAACTCGTGAAAATTGTTGAATACGGAGAAATAAAGTCGGCATCCACCCCGACTGGCCAAAAACAGCTCAGATCACAGGCATGGTGCCGTCACTGGAGAAAAGTAGACAAGGGCTCAGCAGGATCATATACCAGGTTCACAGGTACTTGTACAGAGCTCACTGTTGTCGTCAATCTTCATAATCCTTTGTCACACTAAGGTATATATCTGGCTTCCTTCACATATATATGAGAATCTAATTCCCGAGGCAGACTTGTGTTCTGACTGATTCTTGCTTCTGACCAACTGTTGGAGATCTGATTCTTGCACTGCCATCTACTGTCAATTCACAATACACTATCTTGCACCAATGTCCTACTAAGGATGATTGAACGACTTATGCTGGAAACCATCGAGAGTATCTTGCTAAGGAAGACTAGGTATCATGCTTCAAAAGCTCCCCCCCCCCTTAAAGACTTGCTAGGGTAAACTCGGTACCTTATGCTAGAAGCTTTTTGTGGTTGCTTACTGGAGAAGATAGAGTACCTTGCACAGGAAGTCATCCATGTATTGTACGAAGGAAGATGGAGGAATCTTGCATCGGAAACTTCTCTGGTAGCTTGCAAGGGAAGACTAGATTGACTACAACTTAAGCTTCTAACTGTGATATGCAGACCGATTACCACATATATATCACCTTAATATTTCTGCTGTTGATTACCTCTGACTGAAAATATACTATCAATCTTGCACACAATTTATCTTTTTGCTGATTTGATCATTACTGCTATGGAGAGGGCATACTGAGGTATACATGATTATTTGCACTATTGTGAGGAGTGCACGCTGATGCAAATTTGATTATTACCATCCAGATGAGGTATTCTCCATTTCACTACAGTCAGCTGAGAATTCCATTTTATTTATCTGAGTTTCCAAATATTTGAATTCCTTGCTGATTCTTCAGGTCCGATGTCGGTTGACGAGCAACTTTAATAAGGGGAAAATAATGCCACACTGAAGGCCCAAAGAAAGAAACGAATAAAATAAAAGCACACAAGCGTACTAATAATATAAAATCAAGCAAGATCACATATTGCTGCTACTCACAACAATAATATGAATGCACACCTAAGAACACAAATCTTGCGGAAACTCCGGTATTGCGGTCTAATATGCTGTGGCGGTGTGCACGAAAGTGGATCTGTGTGTGGAAGGAGTTGGTGTAACCAAGGCTACACCAATCGGTGGCTGAACTCCGGTTGGAACTAGATAGATACGGAGGCGAGGACGGACTTGGTGATCATGTAGTGAGACACATGGTCATGACCACATCATCATCAAGCGTACGGAAGGAAACCATACACGTCCAAAGAATGAAGATGACAAGGTAAGATAGCGGTGGAAAACTGGGTTTGCTAGCATTGCGCTTTTTTTGACGACCAAGATCAATAAGGGTTGCCAAAGGGACGAGACGAAAGGCATGGTTCAGGATAGAAACAAGTCTATCACCAAAATAATATGGGTGGATGGCGGAAAGATATCAAAGCGATCCCTGAGCATAACTCCTGCAAATGGTGTTTGGAACACTCGGAACCAGGGCATCACTCTGTTGGGACAGAGGTGACGCCAAACACCGAAAAACAGGTATGCAAAGAGGGATGGTGCAGGTAGTGGATTGATACTGATTCCTCCTATACACGCATAAGATAAAACATTAACAACCAAATACTAATCTATATGCATGCTATGCGACAAAAAAATGCAGCAATCTAATGCAACAAACCAACCAGACTCTATACTACCGCATTCTGACGTTCACGCGGTCTAGGGCGTCCTACAGCCGGACCTGCTCTGATACCAAGCCTGTGGCACCCCGGTTCAGAGAAACCAGAACGCCTCGTATTCCAGCCCAGAGATCGAGGAGAAGTCTTCTGGAATATGGCACTTCTTAGCATAGAACAAATCAGCTCTTTATTACAGTCTATATGGGTATAAGGGGATTACATTGGCAGGGCGACACTACGCCTGCCACGGTTGCTCTATGCAAGCACAAGAACAACACGATGTAGCGGAATGACATCTAGCAGCGGAACAACGACGATGGTGGTGAACTCCACTCCGCAGGGACTCTGGTTGGAACGCTTATCCACGTGTTCCACGGTAGACAAGCAATCAAATCCGGCATGACCTGCAAGCTGGCATGACACGCCAGGTCAGTACATTGAATGTACTTGCAAGCTGACAATAACCAAAAGCAGTCAAGACAAAGAATAGCATGGCATTAGCAGGTTAAACCAATCATGAGCATGATACTAACAGAACAACATGGCATGCACCAACTGGACATGATACAACCAGAACAACTTATCATGGCATGAGCATATGAACATGATGATACTACATGCAACAGGTTAACATTTTTATGCACCAACTTACTCTGCTCGGGTTACCTCGTAACCATCACATACAGCAGCTTACCATCACGGACATCACACGATCATCTCAGGATCAAATCAAGCTTGGTATTACAATACCGTTGTAATCATTATATGACCACAAGGAGCTTGACCTTTACCCGTGATTCTCGCATAACATCACAAATATCCAACAACTCGGTATCCTCGATACCACGGTGATCATTCACGGATCACAAACGGAACCACTCTTGGCTCAATGGGTTACCTCGTAACCAAACGGTGATCATCATGGATCACATAACCAACTTATCTCATCATTGAACCAGGGTTGTTATTAAGCACGTTATTAGTATTACAGTTGACTCATAGTGTGACTGACACGAACTGGGCCCTTATCCGCAGGCATGGCTATCGATAGATTAAACACACACTCTACAGAGCTTAGCACACTGTACCCATGACACGTCTCTATCGTATCTAAAAATTTTTATTGTTACATGCCAATATTCTACAACTTTCATATACTTTTGGCAACTTTTTATACAATTTTTTGGGACTAACATATTGATCCAGTGCCTAGTGTCAGTTCCTGTTTGTTGCATGTTTTTTGTTTCATAGAATATCCATATCAAACGGAGTCCAAACGGAATAAAAACGGACGGATATTTTTTTTGGAATATATGTGAATTTTGGGAAGCGGAACCAACACCAGACGATGCCCGAGTGGGCCACGAGGCAGGGGGCGCGCCCTGGGCCCTCGTGGCCACACTGTAAGGTGGTTGATGCCCTGCTTTCGCCGCAAGAAAGCTAATATCCGGATAAAAATCGTGTCAAAAAATCAGCCCAATCGGAGTTATGGATCTCTGGGAATTTAAGAAACGGTGAAGGGCCAGAATATGGGAACGCAGAAACAGAAAGAGACAGAGAGATAGATCCAACCTCAGAGGGGCTCTTGCCCCTCCGCCGCCATGGAGGCCATGGACCAGAGGGGAAACCCTTCTCCCATCTAGGGAGAAGGTCAAGGAAGAAGAAGGAGGAGGGGGGCTCTCTCCCCCTCGCTTCCGGTGGCACCGGAGTGCCACCGGGGCCATCATCGTGTGACAGCGATCTACACTAACACCTCCGTCATCTTCACCAACATCTCCATCACCTTCCCCCATCTATCTATAGCGGTCCACTCTCCCGCAACCCGTTGTACCCTCTACTTGAACATGGTGCTATATGCTTCATATTATTATCCAATGATGTGTTGCCATCCTATGATGTTTGAGTAGATTATCGTTGTCCTATCAGTGATTGGTGAATTGCTATGATTGATTTAAATTGCTTGTGGTTATGTTGTTGTCCTTTGGTGCCCATCATATGAGCGTGCACGTGGATCACACCATAGGGTTAGCTGTATGTTTATAGGACTACGTATTGGAGGGCAAGAGTGACAGAAGCTTCAACCTAGCGTAGAAATTGATGCATACGGGATTGAAGGGGGACCAATATATCATAATGCTATGGTTGGGATTTTCCTTAATGAATGTTAGTAGTTGCGGATGCTTGCTAATAGTTCCAATCATAAATTCATAGAGTTCCAAGTAAGGGATGACATGCTAGCAGTGGCCTCTCCCACATAAAACTTGCTTTCGGTATAGTAACGTAATCAATTGCTTAGGGACAATTTCGCAAGTCCTACCACCACTTTTCCACACTCGCTATCATTAACTTTATCTTAACATCCCCTAGTTTATATTTACATGTTCTTTACATTCTTGCAAACCTATCCAACAAAAACTTCAAAGTATTTCTAGTTTCATACTTGTTCTAGGTAAAGTAAACGTCAAGCGTGTGTAGAGTTGTATCAGTGGTCGATAGAACTTGAGGGAATATTTGTTCTGCCTTTAGCTCCGCATTGGGTTTGACACTCTTACTTATCGAAAGAGGCTACAACTGATCCCCTACACTTGTGGGTTATCAAGACCTTTTTCTGGCGCCGTTGCCGGGGAGCAATAGCGTGGGGTGAATATTCTTGTGTGTGCTTGTTTGCTTTATCACTAAGTAGATTTTATTTGTTGTCCTAAGTTGTTTTCTATCTTTAGTTATGGGTAGGAAACGCAATATACCAAAAAAATTAGTGGTACCTGCTGAACCAATGGTTGAAGAACCATTCAAAATCTATCACACTCCTGAAGCTTTTTACTTGGATCATCTTCGATCCCTATCTGCTCGTGCTGAAACCCCAACTAGCTTAGTTGAGGGCAAATCTTTAGATGAGCATGCTTGTTATGTGCGACACCACATATCTGAAAAAGGGAAACTTTTACTGGATCAAATTCATCGTTTGCAATGCTATGCTTGGAATTTATGCGAAATATATGATTTTACTTGTTGTTCTGAAGACCCTAAGAAACACCTTCCCTACCAATGTGAGTTTAGCGATAATGGAATTGCATCTTCGTATGCTAAGGGTGTTTATAGTTACTATGATGTTCAACAAATTGAAGAATTTGTTGCTTTTAAGGGTGCTTATGAAATTGCTTCTTTGATTGAAAAGTATGATGCTACTCTTTACAAATCTGAAAAATTTGCCATATTTAAATATTGTTATGATAATTATGCTTCTAATGCCTATGTTAAACCATATATTGAGGACTCCTCCGCTGTCCAAGAAGAGACTAATATTTTGCAGGAGTCTATGGAAGAAGAAATTAATGACATTGTGAGCTCATTGGATGAAAAAGATGAGGAGGAGAGCGAAGAACAAAAGGAGGAAGAGCGAATTGATCACCCGTGCCCACCTTCTAATGAGAGTAACTCTTTATCTCGTACGTTGTTTAATTTCCCTTCATGCTTACCAAAGGATGAATGCTATGATGATTTCTGTGATCCCGTTGATTCTTTTGAAATATCCCTTTTTGATGATGCTTGCTATGCTTGTGGCCAAGATGCCAATATGAATTATGCTTATGGAGATGAACTTGCTATAGTTACTTATGTTAAACATGAGATAGTTGCTATTGCACCCACACATGATAGTCCTATTATCTTTTTGAATTCTCCAAACTACACTATATTGGAGAAGTTTGCACTTATTAAGGATTATATTGATAGGTTGCCTTTTTCCGTTACACATGACGATTTTGATGAATATAATATGCATGTGCTTGCTGCTCCTACTTGCAATTATTATGAGAGAGGAACTACATCTCCGCCTCTCTATGTTTCCAACATGATAAAATTGCAAGAAACTTCTTATACTATGCATTGGCCTTTAATTGATGTGCATGAATTGTTCTTGTATGACATGCCTATGCATAGGAAGAGAGTTAGACTTTGTTGTTTCATGACACATATCACTTTGTGCTCAGTACTAAATGTCAAATCATTGCTAATTAAAATTGGCGTTGATATACCTTGGGATCCGGGTGCATCCATTACTTGAGCACTATATGCCTAGCTTAATGGATTTAAAGAAAGCGCTGCCAGGGAGACAACCCGAAAGTTTTAGAGAGTAATTTATTTATGTTGTGTGCTTTTATAAAGTTTAAAAAAAAGAGGGGAACCTAAAACTTGTTCAAAAAGAAAAGTGAAAGTAAGAAGGACGAGCACCGTTGAAATGGGGGAGCTCCTTGAACTTTGTTCATGCCCATGGAAACTTTGAAAATCTTGAATTACAGAAACTTTTCATCAAAAATAATTATCCCCTTGTACAATTCCATTGTATTGTAAAAATGATGTGCCAAGGTTTGCCTTTAGGATGTATACAATGCTTGTTGGTTTGTGCGGTGCAGGACAGAAACTTTGGTTGTAGTGCGCGATTTTACATTTGCTGGAACGTCAAATGGTTCTGAAACTTTTTGCACTGTCTTTCTATACAAATTGTTGATTTTTCCTAATTTTTCCAGAATTTTTCAAGTATCAGAAGTATGGTGAATGTTCAGATTATTACAGACTGTTCTGTTTTAGACAGATTCTGTTTTTGATGCATAGTTTGCTTGTTTTGATGAAACTATCAATTTCTATCAGTGGATTAAGCCATGGAAAAGTTATATTACAGTAGCTACAATGCAAAAACAAAATATGAATTGGTTTGCAACAGTACTTAGAGTAGTGATTTGCTTTATTATACTAACGGATCTTACCGAGTTTTCTGTTGAAGTTTTGTGTGGATGAAGTGTTCGAAGATCGAGGAGGTCTCGATGTGAGGAGAAGAAGGAGAGGCAAGAGCTCAAGCTTGGGGATGCCCAAGGCACCCCAAGTAAATATTCAAGGAGACTCAAGCGTCTAAGCTTGGGGATGCCCCGGAAGGCATCTCCTCTTTCTTCAACAAGTATCGGTATGTTTTCGGATTCGTTTCATTCATGTGATAGGTGCAGATCTTGGAGCGTCTTTTGCATTTAGTTTTCACCTTTTCTTTTATGCACCATGCTGGTATGAGATAGTCCTTGGTTGATTTAAATAATGCTCTTTGCACTTCACTTCATGTGCTCCACTTACATCATTTGAAGTTTGGATTGCCTATTTCTCTTCACATAGAAAACCACGATTTGTAGAATGCTCTTTTGCTTCACTTATAATTTTTAGAGCATGGGCATAACTTTTGTAGAAAGAATTAAAACTCTCATGCTTCACTTATATCTATTTAGAGAGTTGACAGGAATTGGTCATTCACATGGTTAGTCATAAAATCCTACATAAACTTGTAGATCGCTAAATATGATATGTTTGATTCCTTGCAATAGTTTTGCGATATAAAGATGATGATATTAGAGTCATGCTAGTGGGTAGTTGTGGATTGTAGAAATACTTGTGTTGAGGTTTGTGATTCCCGTAGCATGCACGTATGGTGAACTGTTATGTGACGAAGTTGGAGCATGATTTATTTATTGAGTGTCATCCTTTGTGTGGAGGTCGGGGGCGCGCGATGGTTAACTCCTACCAGCCTCCCCCCTAGGAGCATGCGTGTAGTACTTGGTTTCGATGGCTAATAAATTTTTGCAATAAGTATGTGAGTTCTTTATGACAAATGTTGAGTCCATGGATTATATGCACTCTCACCCTTCCACCATTGCTAGCCTCACTTGTACCACGCAACTTTCGCCGGTACCATACACCCACCATATACCTTCCTCAAAATAGCCACCATACCTACCTATTATGGCATTTCCATAGCCATTCTGAGATATATTGCCAGGTAACTCCACCGTTCCGTTTATTATGACATGCACCATCATTGCATATTGCCTTGCATGATCGTAAGATAGCTAGCATGATGTTTCCATGGCTTGTCCGTTTTTTGATGTCATTGCTAGGCTAGATCATTGCACATCCCGGTACACCGCTGGAGGCATTCACATAGAGTCATATTTTGTTCTAGCTTTGAGTTGTAAGTAAATAAAAGTATGATGATCTTTATTATTAGAGCATTGTCCCATGTGAGGACAGGCCAAATAAAAAAAGATGGCCTAAAAAAATAGAGAGGGGCTAAAAAAACGAGAAAGCCCTCCCAAAAAAACAAAAAAATGAGAGAAAAGAGAGAAGGGACAATGCTACTATCCTTTTCCAAACTTGTTCTTCAAAGTAGCACCATGATCTTCATAATAGAGAGTCTATTGTTTTGTCACTTCCATATACTAGTGGGAGTTTTCATTATAGAACTTGGCTTGTATATTCCAACGATGGGCTTCCTCAAATGCCCTAGGTCTTCGTGAGCAAGCAAGTTGGATGCACACCCACTTAGTTTCTTTTGTTGAGCTTTCATACATTTATAGCTCTAGTGCATCCGTTGCATGGCAATCCCTACTCACTCACATTGATATCTATTGATGGGCATCTCCACAGCCCGTTGATACGCCTAGTTGATGTGAGACTTTCTCCCACCCTTTGTCTATCACCACCTTCTATTCCACCCATAGTGCTATGTCCATGGCTCACGCTCATGTATTGCATGAAAGTTGAAAAAGTTTGAGAATACTAAAGTATGAAACAATTTCTTGGCTAAAACCGGGGTTGTGCATGATTTAAATACTTTGTGTGGTGAAGATGGAGCATAGCCAGACCATATGATTTTGTAGGGATAACTTTCTTTGGCCATGTTATTTTGAAGAGACATGATTACTTTATTAGTATGCTTGAAGTATTATTGTCCTAATGTCCAATGATAGACTATTGCTTTGAATCACTCGTGTCTTAATATTCATGCCATGATTAGAGTACATGATCCAGATTATGCTAGGTAGCATTCCACATCAAAAATTATCTTTTTTATCATTTACCTACTCGAGGACAAGCAGGAATTAAGCTTGGGGATGTTGATACGTCTCCGTCGTATCTATAATTTTTGATTGTTCCATGCCAATATTCTACAACTTTCATATACTTTTGGTAACTTTTTATACAATTTTTTGGGACTAACATATTGATCCAGTGCCCAGTGCCACTTCCTGTTTGTTGCATGTTTTTTGTTTTGCAGAATATCCATATCAAACGGAGTCCAAACGGAATAAAAACGGACGGAATTTTTTTGGAATATATGTGAATTTTGGGAAGCGGAACCAACGCCGGACGATGCCCGAGTAGGCCACGAGGCAGGGGGTGCGCCCTGGGCAGGGGGGCGCGCCCTGGACCCTCATGGCCACACCGTAAGGCGGTTAATGCTCTTCTTTCGCTGCAAGAAAGCTAATATCCGGATAAAAATCGTGTCAAAAAATCAGCCCAATCGGAGTTATGGATCTCTGGGAATTTAAGAAACGGTGAAGGGCCAGAATCTGGGAACGCAGAAATAGAAAGAGACGGAGAGACATATCCAATCTCGGAGGGGCTCTTCCCCTCCGCCGCCATGGAGGCCATGGACCAGAGGGGAAACCCTTCTCCCATCTAGGGAGAAGTTCATGGAAGAAGAATAAGGAGGGGGGCTCTCTCCCCCTCGCTTCCGGTGGCACCGGAGAGCCACCGGGGCCATCACCGTGTGACGGCGATCTACACCAGCACCTCCGTCATCTTCACCAACATATCCATCACCTTCCCCCATCTATCTACAGCGGTCCACTCTCCCGCAACCCGTTGTACCCTCTACTTGAACATGGTGCTCTATGCTTCATATTATTATCCAATGATGTGTTGCCATCCTATGATGTCTGAGTAGATTATCGTTGTCCTATCGGTGATTGGTGAATTGCTATGATTGACTTAAATTGCTTGTGGTTATGTTGCTGTCCTTTGGTGCCCATCATCTGAGCGCGCGCGTGGATCACACCATAGGGTTAGTTGTATGTTGATAGGACTACATATTGGAGGGCAAGAGTGACAGAAGCTTCAACCTAGCGTAGAAATTGATGCATACGGGATTGAAGGGGGACCAATATATCATAATGCTATGGTTGGGTTTTACCTTAATGAACGTTAGTAGTTGCGGATGCTTGCTAATAATTCCAATGATAAGTGCATAGAATTCCAAGGGATGACATGCTAGCAGTGGCCTCTCCCACATAAAACTTGCTATCGGTCTAGTAACGAAGTCAATTGCTTAGGGGCAATTTCGCAACTCCTACCACCACTTTTCCACACTCGCTATCATTAACTTTATCTTAATAGCCCCTAGTTTATATTTATGTGTTCTTTATATTCTTGCAAACCTATCCAACAAAAACTACAAAGTACTTCTAGTTTCATACTTGTTCTAGGTAAAGTAAATGTCAAGCGTGCGTAGAGTTGTATCAGTGGTCGATAGAACTGGAGGGAATATTTGTTCTGCCTTTATCTCCTCATTGGGTTCGACACTCTTACTTATCGAAAGGGGCTACGACTGATCCCCTACACTTGTGGGTTATCAACCCACACCACAGAACCCATGGCCTCGCACTCCCATTCGGGTGGACCAACGATGTTCCGACAAAACAATCCTACTGCCATTACACTCTCCCGGCCACTCCGACCAACTCCCCTTTGGGCTAAGTCATGGGTGGCCCCGTGCCTACCAAAGGAACCAACGGCCATCGTCGTGGCAAAACATAAACGGTCCCAAACTGGGACATGAGCTCAAAATAACAACAACGGGCACACAAGGCTTATGCCGTCCTACCCGGCCAAGGTAGCGCCCGCGGATAACCTTCCCTCGTTGGAGGCACCGGCGAGAGGCATGGCAATAGACCCAGTTAGGACCTTCCCATAAAGGTAAGTGTGGCTGCACTGGTCAGCTAGATATGGTGGCACCATGACTCAGCCAACAGTTGTTCAAGTTCATTATTATCCGGTTAAAATTGAATGCAATAAGCTGAGCAATAATAAAATAACATGATGCAACTTATAATGCATGAGCATGATACCCACATGAACATGGATGTCCAACCATAATCAACGAGCATAACAACAACATTTAATCATTTATTGAGATGAGCATGGCATACTAACGAGCATGAATATTACGAGTATAACACTTCAGCAACATATCATGACCACTAGCATCGAGAATAACTACCATGCGATAACATAATGATATTACAATGCAAACATTTAACCAACTAGATACAAAGGAACATGCATGTCACCGGTACTCGGAACAGACAATAGTCATGCACCGAAGACCATCACCAACATCAACAGGTACTACTACCAATCATATCATACGACATAAATACTAGCAACTAGTACATGATAACCAGGTGCATATGAACATAACGTGAAAGTAAACACGAATCCATACCATAACCGAAACATCGATAGCAGTAGCAAAACAAACTAACGTTTATTAAAGATTCAAGTTGAAAACCAATTCTACTGCATGGCCATCATGCAAATGGTGGTTGTGTCTTGCCTGGGAAAGAAGAATACTCTGGAAAGAAGTGTGGAAAGCACGTAGAAAGATTCGCTAGAAATAGTTCTCTCTTGGAGGGGGCTGTTTACGGGCAAGGGAAAAGTGGTCATTTCCAGTATGTCAAACCAGAGTGAAAATGTTCTCAACAGAACGGGCTCGACGAGGCGAAGAAGTGGGCTTTGGGATCACTTGATTCGGAGTTGGGATCAAAAAGATATAGGGGTTTTTCTGCTAGGGACCTATCTGTAAAGAAATCATCACAAATAGGCCCTCGGCTGGAAAAACAGAACACGTCTTTCTGAAAATATGTTTTCCAGAAGGTAAAACACATTCCTGGCTGAAAGGGAGAGATAATACACTTTCAGCATAACAAAAACGTACTCTAAACTGAAGCACCTAGAAAATCCGCGTTCAGATGATGAAGATGTACCGGGCGGAACTGCGCGTCCACTTATCCACGTCATCAGCACCTGGTCAACGCAGGTGAGGCTGATGGTTCGGTCCCACGCGCAGGGGGTCGTCGTCTTCATCTCCTTCTCGCACGCGCCAGGCAGACGAGAGGGGCAGCTCCCGACGGCGATTGCCGGAGCTCTAGGCTATCTCCCATGGCGCTCAGCACATGGATGAGCTCAGTGCGGCGAGACGCAGACACTGTTCCCATCCACGGCCGGCGGGGTGAACCGGGACGAAGATGGCCGTGACGCCGGCGGACGGTGGTGGTCGGGCGAGGAGCGACATGATGTCTAGTACGCAACCTTCTTCTTCTAGACGTTGTTGGGCCTCCAAGTGTAGAGGTTTGTACGACAGTAGCAAATTTCCCTCAATTGGATGACCTAATGTTTATTAATCCGTGGGAGGCATAGGATGAAGATGGTCTCTCTCAAACAACCCTACAACCAAATAACAAAGAGTCTCTTGTGTCCCCAACACACCCAATACAATGGTAAATTGTATAGGTGCACTAGTTCGGCGAAGAGATGGTGATACAAGTGCAATATGGATGGTAGATATAGGTTTTTATAAACGGAAAATATAAAAACAGCAAGGAAGCAAGTGGTAAACGTGAGCATAAACGGTGTTACAATGCGTTGAAACAAGGCCTACTGTTCATACTTTCACTAGTGCAAGTTCTCTCAACAAGGATAACATAATTTCATCATATTACTAGCCCTCAACATGCAACAAAGAGTCACTCCAAAGTCACTAATAGCGGAGAACAAACGAAGAGATTATGGTAGGGTACGAAACCACCTCAAAGTTATTCTTTCTGATCTATCTATTCAAGAGTACGTAGTAAAATACCACGAAGCTATTCTTTCCGTTCGATCTATCATAGAGTTCGTACTAGAATAACACCTTATTAAGACACAAATCAACCAAAACCCTAATGTCACCTAGATACTCCATTATCACCTCAAGTATCCGTGGGCATGATTATACGATATGCATCACACAATCTCATATTCATCTATTCAACCAACACAAAGTACTTCAAAGAGTGCCCCAAAGTTTCTACCGGAGAGTCAAGACGAAAATGTGTGCCAACCCCTATGCATAGATTCCCAAGGTCACGGAACCCACAAGTTGATCAGCAAAACATACATCAAGTGAATCAATAGAATACCCCATTGTCACTACATGTATCCCACGCAAGACATACATCAAATGTTCTCAAATCCTTAAAGACTCAACCCGATAAGATAACTTCAAAGGAAAAACTCAATCCATTACAAGATACTAGACGGGGAGAAACATCATAAGATCCAACTGTAATAGCAAAGCTCGCGATACATCAAGATCGTGCCATCTCAAGAACACAAGAGAGAGAGAGAGAGAGAGAGAGAGAGAGAGATATCAAACACATAGCTACTGATACATACCCTCAGCCCCGAGGGTGGACTAATCCCTCCTCATCATGGAGAGCGCTGGGATGATGAAGATGGCCAGCGGAGAGGGATTCCCCCCTCCGGCAGGGTGCCATAACGGGTCTAGATTGGTTTTCGGTGGCTCCAGAGGCTTGCGGTGGCGGAACTCCCGATCTAGGTTATTTTCCGGAGGTTTCAGTATATATAGGATGTGTTGGAGTCGGGGGCAAGTAAAGGAGGTCTCCGGGCTGTCCATGAGGCAGGGGGCGTGCCCCCTACCCTCGTGGGCAGCATGTGGACCTTATGGCCCCCCTACCCTAAAACAGGAGAAAAAACAAAAACTGGTACTGGGCTCTGGGTTAATAGGTTAGTCCCAAAAATCATATAAAAGTGTATAATAAAGCCCATAAAACATTCTGGAAGGATAATATTATAGCATGGAACAATCAAAAATTATAGATACGTTGGAGACATATGAAGCATCCCCAAATTCCAGCTCGTCCTCAAGTAGGTAAATGGTAAAAACGGAATTTTTGATGTGGAATGCTACCCAACATAATTCTCAATGCAATTTACTTTATTGTAGCATGAATGTTCAGATCTGAAAGATTCAAGACAAAAGTCTATATTGACATAAGATATAATAATACTTCAAACATACTAACAAAGCAATCATGTCTTCTCAAAATACCATGGCTAAAGAAAGTTATCCCTACAAAATCATATAGTCTAGCTATGCTCCCTCTTCATCACACAAAATATTCATATCATGCACAACCCCGGTTTCAGCCAAGCACTTGTTTTCATACTCAATTTTTTCACACCTTTCAACTTTCATGCAATACATGAGCGTGAGCCATGGATATAGCACTATGGGTAGAATAGAGTGGTGGTTGTGGAGAAGACAAAAAGGAGGAAGATAGTCTCACATCGACTAGGCGTATCAACGATCTATGGAGATGCCCATCAATAGATATCAATGTGAGTGAGTAGGGATTGCCATGCAACAGATGCACTAGAGCTATAAATGTATGAAAGCTCAACAAAAGAAACTAAGTGGGTGTGCATCCAACTTGCTTGCTCATGAAGACCTAGGGCATTTGAGGAAGCCCGTCGTTGGAATATACAAGCAAAATTCTATAATGAAAATTCCCACTAGTATATGAAAGTGACTAAACAAGAGACTCTCTATCATGAAGATCATGGTCCTACTTTGAAGCATAGGTGTGGAAAAGGATAGTAGCATTGTCCCTTCTCTCTTTTCTCTCATTTTTTTTGGGAGGGGGCTTTCTCTTTTTTTTAGCCCCTCTCTATTTTTTTGGGCCATCTTTTTTTTGGCCTTTCCTCACATGGGACAACGCTCTAATAATGATGATCATCACACTTTTATTGATTTACAACTCGATATTACAACTCGATACTAGAACAAAGTATCACTCTATATGAATACCTCCGGCGGTGTACCAGGATGTGCAATGAATCAAGAGTGACATGTATGAAAAGTTATGCATGGTGACTTTGCCACAAATACAATGTCAACTACATGATCATGCATGGCCATATGACAATATGAAGCGTGTCATATGAACGGAACGGTGGAAAGTTGCATGGCAATATATCTTGGAATGGCTATGGAAATGCCATGATAGGTAGGTATGGTGGCTGTTTTGAGGAAGGTATATGGTGGCTGTTTTGAGGAAGGTATATAGTGGCTGTTTTCAGGAAGGTATATAGTGGGTGTATGGTACCGGCGAAAGTTGCGCGGTACAAGAGAGGCTAGCAATGGTGGAAGGGTGAGAGTGCGTATAATGCATGGACTCAACATTAGTCATAAAGAACTCATATACTTATTGCAAAAATTTACGAGTCATTAAAACAAAGCAACCAACGCATGCTCCTAGGGGGGAGGTTGGTAGGAGTTAACCATCGCGCGCCCCCGACCTCCACACAGAGGATGACACTCTACAAATACATCATGCTCTAACTTCGTCACATAGCGGTTCACCATACGTGCATGTTACGGGAATCGCAAACTTTAATACAAGTATTTCCTGAAATCGTAATTACCCCGCTAGCATAACTCTAATATCACCATCCTCATATCTCAAAACAATCATCAAGTATCAAACTTCTCATCATATTCAATGCACTTTATATGAAAGTTTTTACCATACCCATCTTGGATGCCTATCATATTAGGACTAGTTTCATAACCAAAGCACATTACCATGCTGTTCTAAAAAGACTCTCAAAATAATATAAGTGAAGCATGAGAGTTCATCTATTTATTGAAAATAAACCACCGCCGTGCTCTAAAAGATATAAGTGAAGCACTAGAGCAAACAACCAACTACTCCAAAAGATATAAGTGAAGAACAATGAGTAGTTGAATAATTATGTACCTATGCGAAGACTCTCTATCATTTAAGAATTTCAGATCTTGGGAAATTATTAAAACAGCAAGCAAAACAAAATAAAACAAAATGACGCTCCAAGCAAAACACATATTATGTGGTGAATAAAAATATAGCATCGAGTAAAGTTACCGATAGACGAAGACGAAAGAGGGGATGCCTTCCCGGGGCATCCCCAAGCTTAGGATTTTGGTTGTCCTTGAATATTACCTTGGGGTGCCTTGGGCATCCCCAAGCTTAGGCTCTTGCCACTCCTTATTCCATAGTCCATCGAATCTTTACCCAAAACTTGAAAACTTCACAACACAAAACTCAACAAAAAACTCGTAAGCTCCGTTAGTATAAGAAAATAAAACCACCACTTAGGTACTATTATGAACTCATTCTAAATTCATATTGGTGTAATATCTACTGTATTCCAATTTATCCATGGTTCATACCCTCCGATACTACTCATAGATTCATCAAAATAAGCAAACAACACATCGAAAATAGAATCTGTCAAAAACAGAACAGTATGTAGGAATCTGTAACTTTTGAATACTTCTGTAACTCTAAAAAATCTCAAATAAATTGGTAGACCTGAGGAATTTGTCTATTAATCATCTGCAAAAAGAATCAACTAAATATCACTCTCCAGTAAAATCTGGTAGCCAATATCGTGAGCGCTAATGTTTCTGTTTTTTACAGCATGATCGCATAAACTTCACACAAGTCTTCCCAAAGGTTCTACTTGGCACAAGCACTAATTAAAACACAAAACCACATCTAAAAAGAATCTAGATGCAATATTTATTCCTAAACAGAAGCAAAAACAAAGAAAATAAAATTAGCTTGCCTCCCAACAAGCGCTATCGTTTAACGCCCCTAGCTAGGCATGATGATTTCAATGATGCTCGCATAAAAGATAAGAATTGAAACATAAAGAGAGAATCATGAATCATATAGCTAGCACATTTAAGTCTAACCCACTTCCTATGCATAGGGATTTTGTGAGCAAACAACTTATGGGAACAATAATCAACTAGCATAGGAAAGCAAAACAATCATAGCTTCAAGATTCTAAGCATATAGAGAGGAAACTTAATATTATTGCAATATGCAGAAGCATATGATCCTCCCTCATAATAATTTTCAGTAGCATCATGAATGAATTCAACAATATAACCAGCACATAAAGCATTCTTTTCATTATCTACTTGCATATAAATTTTACTACTCCCCACATAAGCAAATTTATTCTCATCAATAGTAGTGAGAGCAAACTCAACAAAATAACTATCATGTGAAGCATAATCCAATTGAAAATTAAAATCATGATGACAAGTTTCATGGTTATCTTTATTCTTTATAGCATACGTGTCATCACAATAATCATCATAGATAGCAACTTTGTTCTCATAATCAATTGGAACCTCTTCCGAAATAGTGCATTCATCACTAAATAAAGTCATGACCTCTCCAAATCCACTTTCATCAATATAATCATCATAAATAGGAGGCATGATTTCATCATAATAAATTTGCTCATCGAAACTTGGGGGACTAAAAATATCATCTTCATCAAACATAGCATCCCCAAGCTTGTGGCTTTGCATATCATTAGCGTCATGGATATTCAAAGGATTCGCACTAACAACATTGCAATCATGCTCATCATTCACATATTTTATGCCAAACATTCTATGTAATTCTACTTCTAGTACTTGAGCACAATTTTCCTTCCCATCATTCTCATGAAAGATATTAAAAAGATGAAGCATATGAGGTAACCTTAATTCTTTTTTTTTGTAGTTTTCTTTTATAAACTAAACTAGTGATAAAACAAGAAACTAAAAGATTCGATTGCAAGATCTAAAGATATACCTTCAAGCACACACCTCCCCGGCAACCGCGCCAGAAAAGAGCTTGATGTCTACTACGCAACCTTCTTCTTGTAGACGTTGTTGGGCCTCCAAGTGCAGAGGTTTGTAGGACAGTAGCAAACTTCCCTCAAATGGATGACCTAAGGTTTATCAATCCGTGGGAGGCGTAGAATGAATATGGTCTCTCTCAAACAACCCTGCAACCAAATAACAAAGAGTCTCTTGTGTCCCCAACACACCCAATACAATGGTAAATTGTATAGGTGCACTAATTCGGCGAAGAGATGGTGATACAAGTGCAATATGGATGGTAGATATAGGTTTTTGTAAACTGAAAATGTAAAAACAGCAAGGTAGCAAGTGGTAAACGTGAGCATAAACGGCGTTGCAATGCATTGAAACAAGGCCTATGGTTCATACTTTCACTGGTGCAAGTTCTCTCAACAAGGATAACATAATTGGATCATATTACTAGCCCTCAACATGCAACAAAGAGTCACTCCAAAGTCACTAATAGCGGAGAACAAACGAAGAGATTATGGTAGGGTGCGAAACCACGTCAAAGTTATTCTTTCTTATCTATCTATTCTAGAGTTCGTAGTAAAATAACACGAAGCTACTCTTTCCGTTCGATCTATCATAGAGTTCATACTAGAATAACACCTTAAGACACAAATCAACCAAAACCCTAATGTCGCCTAGATACTCCATTGTCACCGTAAGTATCCGTGGGCATGATTATACGATATGCATCACACAATCTCAGATTCATCTATTCAACCAACACAAAGTACTTCAAAGAGTGCCCCAAAGTTTCTACCGAAGAGTCAAGACGAAAACGTGTGCCAACACCTATGCATAGATTCCCAAGGTCACGGAACCCGCAAGTTGATCACCAAAACATACATCAAGCGAATCAATAGAATACCCCATTGTCACCATAGGTATCCCACGCAAGACATACATCAAGTGTTCCCAAATCCTTAAAGACTCAATCCGATAAGATAACTTCAAAGGGAAAGCTCAATCCATTACAAGAGAGTAGAGGGGGAGAAACATCATAAGATCCAACTATAATAGCAAAGCTCGCCATACATCAAGATCGTGCCATCTCAAGAACACGAGAGAGAGATATCAAACACACAGCTACTGATACATACCCTCAGCCCCGAGGGTGGACTACTGCCTCCTCATCATGGAGAGTGCCGGGATGATGAAGATGGCCACCAGAGAGGCATTCCCCCCTCTGGTACGGTGCCAGAATAGGTCTAGATTGGTTTTCAGTGGCTCTAGAGGCTTGCGGCAGCGGAACTCCCGATCTAGGTTATTTTCCGGAGGTTTCAGTATATATAAGAGGTGTTGGAGTCGGGGGCAAGTAAAGGAGGTCTCCAGGCTGTCCATGAGGCAAGGGGCACACCCAGTAGGGGGCACGCCCCCTGCCCGCGTGGACAGCCCGTGGACAGCCTTCGTTGAATTTCAGGTTAATTGGGCTCCGTTTGATATTCCTTTTCTGCGATACCCTAAAACAGGAGAAAAACAGAAAGTGGCACTGGGCGCTGGGTTAATAGGTTAGTCCCAAAAATCATATAAAACTGTATAATAAAGCCCATAAAACATCCTAGAAGGATAATATAATAGGATGGAACAATCAAAAATTATAGATACGTTGAAGACGTATCACGACACGGCGCTACGGGACGTCGGAGGAGGGGCTAAAGGGAAGAGGCGGTCCACCGGGCTTTGGGTGGTGCTAGGGAGGTGAGGGAACGGTGGGAGGGGCTTGGCTCCGAGCGAATTTAGCCGGAGGATCGAGGCGGCCATGGTGGCTATTAGAGGGCTCGGGAGCTGTTGGAGCTTAGGGATGGGGTCGGGGAGGCATAGAGGTGTGAGTAAGGTCGAGTGGTGAGCTCGGGAGGTCGCGGGAGGGCCACTTATAGCCGGGGCTAGAGGCACGGGCTCGGGTGCCGCCGGGCACGTCCGGCCGAGGCCCTGGCGATGGCAGCGATCACGTGGAGGCGTGGGGACACGATGACGGAGAACACGGACAAGCTACAGAACGCACGGGGCATCATGAGCCAAGGGAGGGGCAGAGGAAGAGGCCGGGCGCCATTAATGCGCTGTCGGCCACGATGCTCTCGTGGGCGAGCGTCGACGAGCGTCGACGAGGAGGCTTCGGGAGAGGGAGATGAGTCCAGGGGGACGGCGACGACGCGGTCTAGCTGCCGGACATGCTCACGCGCGCGAAGACGACGAGAGGGGGAGGGGCCCGAGCAAGAAGCCATCCAGGTCGCGTCCATGGCATGCCAGAGAGGAGGTCACCGTGTGAGCTCGAGAGGAGAAGGGGCCAAAGGCTGTAAACTTATGTCATGGGGTTAGTCCTTCCCGGGAAGGTGGCAACTCAGGTGGTAGCTCGGTTAAAGACTGTGTGGTTAAATGGTAAGTGAGCTCTGAAGTTTACTGCAGTAAACTTGACCGTGAACTGGTGATCAACAGAGAAGTGATTGGGATAAATGGATTTGTCTGAGGTGATTATCTTTGGAAGGACTATAATCTTGGAGAGTTTGAGGAGATTTGGATCAAGATTTAATATAGTTGCTATGCAACTGCCAAATCTGGTCAGAATACTAAATTAAGATGATGCACTCACATGAAGCATTAAATTGAACTGAAATTTGGCAAGGCATAGTTATTTGGTCATATGAAGGTGCTGTAAAAGTTTCATACCAATTGGACAAACCAAAATAGTACTTGCTTCACAAACATCCCCACCGACCAGAAACTTAGGAAAATTCCATTGGGAAATTGGCTACATGAATTGAGTCTCAAATTTGTGGACATTGGTTATATGGATAGGGGAAGGTCCTGGAAAATTTTCATCCCTAATGAAGCAATATAAAGTATACTTGCTTCACAAACTGAAAATTTGGACATAAACAAAGATTTGAAGTTGTGCTTACATGGACGCTAGGAATGAGCTTAAATTTGGTGTAGAGTCATGGTTTGAGGATATAGAGGTCATACAAAAATTTCAACTCATTTTGATATGCCTAGCTTGTACCTCCTTCACAAAGTTTCTTTCTGGACAGAAACTTTGGAAATTAGCTGAAAAATATTTACTAGGAAAATGAGTATGAAAATTTGCATGAGGAAATTATATGGACATTAAAAGGTGTCCAAAAAGTTTGGGGGCAAATGGGCAAAGATAAATATCACTTGCTTCACAAAGTGCCATTTAGGGCAGAATAGGGAAAGGAATATTGGAGGATTATTTTTTAACATGGCAATGAGAAGTTTTGCCATATTTGAAGAAGATATGACCCAAACAATTTATGTGAATTATTTGGGAATTTTAGGAGTGATAGAAATATAGGTTGCTTCACAACCTAGGGGCAAGCAGGGTTACTCCTTTAATAGAAAAAGGAATATTCCCTAGAAAAATAATATTGGGGTTGGGCCAAGATAAAAATGGCAAGGTCTAGGGATAGATATGACGATGACAAGCCACTCTAGAAAGATAGAAGAGGTCAGCTTCTTCAGTTTTCAGACCACATATCCACGGAAAAAGAAAACTCAAGCAAAAATCTCAGAAAATCCAAAGAAAAAGAAAGGGCCAAAAATCAGGCTGTGATAGTAACAAGGGCTAGTTACTAAAGCATCCCTCCATTGTTCATCGGTTCTCAGCATGGACCGGGGATATAACGGGAATTTTCTAGGGCTAGAATTCTGGCTGCCAGATATTTCGACTCGAAACGCGGAGGCTATAGTGGAGGCGTGAAGTTTTAAATACTATCGTGGTTCTTTTGGTTGGGCTTGGCTAATGTGCGTACCACGCACCCCACCAGCAGGACACGAGCCCGGGTCTGGTTAGTATGCCGTCGGGTGCTACCATTCGAGAAAGCGAAAGGAATCTTTTTTTAATTGCCGAATGAATCTATGTGTATTACTATTATTACAAGTCTATAATGCTCGTATTTTCCTTGCAAGTAACTGGTCATTTTGAAAGGGACGGTGTCGGTGTCAAAACCGGCAGATCTCGGGTAGGGGGGCCCAAGCTATGTGTCTCAGGACCGATGGTAACAGGAGACTGGGGACACGATGTTTACCCAGGTTCAGGCCCTCTCGATCGAGGTAATACCCTACTTCCTGCTAGATTGATCTTGATGAATATGATTACAAGAGTTGATCTACCTCGAGATTGTAATGGCTAAACCCTAAAGCCTAGCCTATGAGGATGTAATGATTCTGTCATTAGCCTCTACAGACTAAACCCTTCGGCTTATATACAAGCCGGAGGAGGCCTAGGGTTACAAAGGTGACTTGGGGAGGAAGTAATAGCTATATCTGGACATCATGCCTGCCTTTCTATGTACATAGGAGTCCTGACCAAATATGGGGGAGAGTCTTCTGCTTTCATCTTTGCCCCATCAATAGGGCCCAGCTTCATCGACCCGGACGCCTGAGGACCCCTGAATCCAGGACTCCCTCAGTAGCCCCGGACTTGCCTTCAAGGATGAGATTATGTCCGGCTTCATGTCTTCGGTCTTGCAAGGTGAGTCCTTCTGGATGATAGTTCGGCTTCATTTAATATTATATTCCGTCAATTCCTCGTTGTCGTCACCTTTGCCTCCACGTGTCCAACGAATGCGAACTATCTTGGTTTTTTTGCAATTACCCCCTTGAATGTGTAGGGAAGGCGCCTATATAAGGAGACTAGATCTTAGATGTCGTTCCACTCCATTCCACGCGGAAAATCCCTAGTACCTGCCACGAAAAATCCTCAAATATGGTTGGCGTTCCTAGCTCTTCCTCGCGACCTCACGTCCCTCAAACGGGCGATTGGGAAAGTTGCTCTGTATCCCATGCGAATTTGAGAAAGCTTCAAGCGAGGGATATCTTCCTCCCGAGGATCTAGTCCCCGTCCGGGCCGTATTAACTTCCGTCGACAATCAAGCCCTGGCAGAGAGTTTTCCCAACCCCTACAGTGGAGAGCGGGTATGCTTTATCTCCTTCCTTCTAAGAGGCGTAGGATTTTCCGTCCACCCCTTCCTTAGGGGGCTCCTGGAGTTCTATGGTCTTCAACTGCATGATCTCACGCCGGGCTCTATCCTACACATTACGGGATTCATCGCTTTATGCGAATTATTTCTGGGCTGCGAGCCTCATTTCAAGAGTGTGGAGGTCAAAAGACTGGCCACCAAGATCAAATTGCTTGCCAATTCGGAGCTGTCAATAATTGAAGTGATGGCGATCTCAATAAAGTGATGCGTGCAGCCTCTCCAAGCTAGAGGATTTCCTATGTGGCATTATAATGGCTAGGATGATGGCTCACGCTGCTTACCCCTAGGTCCGGACGACCCTGCCGCTCTAGCCGCCATCCTAACAGGTCTTTACAAGGGAGAGAAGCAAGAATTTCTTCGCTTCAAGTGTCGGGACGGCTTTTCTATATACAATCCTCCTGACTGGGTAAGTCTTTCTCTTGACCGCTATTTTCGCCCGTTTTTCATAGTATGATGTACTGACCGAACTGAATTCGGTTATTCCCAATAGGAGTGGAGGAAGGTGATCGAGGGGATTAATAGTCCCGCCCCACAGCCAGAGGACCACTTTCGAAACGCAGGCCCTAGATACAATGAAGATCCAGACATAGGCATAAAGCTAGAAGATGGAGTATTCTATCAAGCCAGTCATGACGGTGCCGTGGTGGCTAACGTAGCTGATTATCCCGGCCTCATTTATTCCTCTCACGTAAGTAACCAGGACATACCTCCTCAAAGAGAAGATTCCTAGCGTGCCTTACCCATCGCACTTTTTTATGCTCAGAAGGGGCGGCGCTCCTCACGCTGAACTGTGCGAAGACCGTCATCCCAGAGGGCGACGCCCGCATCGGGTGAGGCTTTGAAGCGAAAGAGGACTGTGAACACCACCGAACCTTCGAAGAGGTATGTTTGTTTTAACATATACTGGGTGGTGAAGCCGGCATTACAACTTTCCGCCTTGTTTTTCCTTTTAGGAGGAACGTACACCGGACTGTGTCCAGAAATCCTATAGATCAAGCTCCAACCAATCTGGCATCCGACCCATCTACGAGGACAAGGGCTAATGCGGATACAGCGCCGGATTGTCATCTTCAAGAGGATTCGGATGAAATGCCTGTCACTAATTCCGAAGCGGAGGTGGCGATGGTTCACCGGCGGCGAAAAGCAGCCATGCGTGACCCAACCTTTTCTGAGGAGGCGTTTAACGCCCTCAGTTCTGCGGATGCTTATATTCGAGCCTCTCAAGACGGACTCGCTGGAGCCACTCACCAACTTTCAAAGGATATGTGGGTAAGTGATAATTTGGTGTTCCCATGCCAGTAGCCCCCGAAACTTAAAGCAGTTGGTCCAACTGATTTGAGGATCGTTGTGTTTTGCAGGCGCTCCAAGAAAAGAATAACATCCTATCCAAGGAGCTAGAAGAATGTTGGGCCCAGCTGACAACCGTCACCACCGAATTGGAGAATTCGAAGAAATCCGAAAAGAATACGGATGGTAAGAATAATAGTGTCCGGACAGTATGATATTTGTGCCGATCAATAGTCTCTTAGTACATATTGGTTAAAATGCAGCAACAGGGTCGGCCGACCAATGGGAGAAGAAGCTAAGGGCTGCTCTGGCGGATAAAAAATATGCTGAAGATGAAACGGTCGCTGGGAAACGGGTATTGACACAAGCCATACATAAAAGAAACCAAGTGCAGGATAAAAATGTCAGGCTAGAACAGGAGTTAAAGGACGTAAGGGCCTAACTCTCAGATGCCTTGGAATAGAACCGGAATCTTAAATGCGGCATATTCAGTATGTCCTTAAACCCAGCTCTCCTTATAGTCCCTTATTTTCAACGTTCTTCATAGAACTATTCCTGCAGGTTTGTTAACTGGGCAGCCCAAAGGGGAAGTGTCCGGTTTTCAGGGCGACGTGCTGCAAGAGCTTCCCAGGGTACACGAGAGAGCTCGGAAGGCCATGAAAAATATGGCCAAGGCTTTATGGCCGGGCAATTCCCGTGCAGAAACTATGGAGGACTTGGTGGTCTTGTTCTAAGGGGCTCGAGCCGCTTCGAACTATGGAAAGCGTCGGCATGTCGCATGGGTGCTCGAGAAGCCTGGGCCATGGTGAAGACATGCTACACCAGCCTTGATCCGAATCATATGGCCCGCGTGGGACCTCGAGGATCGAATGGACAAGAAATTCACGTGAGCTTGGTATATGACCAAGTGAATAGGTCTGGACCAAAAGCTCGAAGCTCACGAGCTTAATGAGCGATCGATAGTTTGGCCCGTTAAGCTCGTGGCTCGCTTCTTAATGAACAGAGCCAATCATTAATTTCAGCTCGTTAAGCTTAATGAGCTTAACGAACGAGCTAACGAGTTTCACGAGTAGCTCGTTAAGCTCGTTAGTAACAACATAACACATATTTTCATCTACCTCACAAAATTTTCGTAGCACCTCGTCCCATCCACTCAATCTAATACACATAGGAGGCAAGAAAATAGTGCATTTTATTTTGTAGTCACCATCTTCCTTTTTAAAAACCAAATCTACATGCTTATCGTGTGGACCGTAACACATCAAAATCTGTTAACGAGCCTAGCGAGCGCTCACGAGCTTAACGAGCTTTAAACGAACCGAGCCGAGTAGGGTTTTCTGCTCGTTAATCTAAATGAGCTTAACGAGCCGAGCCTTAACGAGTACGAGCTTAACAAGCCGAGTAGCTCGTTAATCCACCCCTAAAGTGAAGGTAGCTACCAAGTTTTCCCAACAGGACTGTAAGCTAGACAGCCTTCTAGAGGGAATAGAAAAAGAGTAGTCGTTTGATTCTATGTACCGATGTACTTTAACATCAAACTTATCTCCAACCGAAATTACAAAAAGATTGTCATGGCCGACCTTCCGCTTTAACCTCCATAAACCCAAAGGCTGGAGTGTTTTCGAATACTATACCTGTGATAAACACGTGGTATGTTCGGAAACCAGGCAATACGGTCATAATTGCTTGAACAGACAAACTTTTTTCGGGGAGTTATGTTGTATTACTATTTAACGTAAGAAACATCTTCCAGAGAGAATAGTTCCGTTAAGGGTTCCTTTCCCTGGGTCAGTATGCGTACATATACATGCCTAGGCTTTTGATCCTGTAAAGGGATTGTAGGATGCCATATCCTATGATAGTTTTAAAATGTATGCATTAAAAGCAATATGTCATGTATCCGCGGACCAATTATTCTCTTAAGAACGCTAGCTTTCAGCTTCACCCAGTCTGAGGTGCAGGTCAGGATTACCCGGTTGTAACAATCGCAGAGGTGCTCCCTTTATCCGAACAATCGGGAACGTAGGGGTAAGCACAGGAGCCAGGCAACCCAGCTTGGCTAAAACTTAAGTCATATTGGTGCATATAATGGCAAGGAAGGACTGTAAAAACAGACGACATTACAAGCAAGAAGCTTTTTGATAATGGGCTTCATCAAAGAAGCCCCCAAGTATATTTGAGGTAGATACATTCAAAGATATTCTATCTTGTGGTAGTTCGGGTGAGCTGAATACTTACCAATGAATGGGAGAGTAAAAAAGGAAGAGGGGAAAAATGAAAATAAAAAAACGAAACCTAACTTAAAAGGGGAAAAATGCTACCGAAATATCCATAGAATCGTCGGAGCCTGGTAGCGTTCCACGGGTTTGGCTCCAAGCGGTTGTCTTGCGCATTTCGAAGATGATAGGCTCCACTGGTGAGTACTTCGTCGATAATGAAGGGGCCCTCCCATTTGGTGAGCTTGTCCTTTTTCTTCTCCGGGAGGCGTAAAACATGTTCGCCGACATTGTATGTCTTAGCCCGCACTTCTCTGCTCTAGTACTGCCTGGCCTATTGTTGATAAAATGCGGAACGGACCTGCGTTGTATCGCGCTCCTCTTCAAGTCCATCTAGGTCGTCCTGCCGATCTATCTCGACTTCTCGCTCTTCATACATGCGCACTCGAGGTGAGTCATGAATAATGTCGCAGGGCAGGACAGCCTCTGAGTCATACACTGTGAAAAAAGGTGTGTATCCGGTCGTCCGATTAGGTGCGGTCCGCAGCCCCCAGAGTACGGAGTCAAGCTCTTCGACCCAGTGTTTATCAGACTCCCATAGGGAGCGCACTAAACAGTGTTGAGTGTCACTCATTATCAGACCATTGGCTCTTTCAACTTGACCATTTGTTTGAGGATGGTACACGGAGGCGTAATGAAGTTTAATGCCTAACCTTGCGCACCAATTTTTTACCTCATCAGCTGTAAAGTTGGTGCCATTATCTGTGATAATACTGTGCGGGACACCATAACGGTGTACCACACCGGATATAAAATCTATCACCGGCCCAGCCTCAGTTGTTTTTACTCGCTTGGCTTCTATCCATTTTGTGAATTTATCCGCCATCACCAGCAAATATTTCCTTTTATGGCTTCCCCCTTTAAGAGGCCCGACCATATCAAGCCCCCAGACCGCAAAAGGCCAAGTAATGGGCATGGTTCTCAAAGCGGTGGGAGGCATGTGACTTTGATTTGCAAAGAGCTGGCAGCCAACGCAATGTTGGACTAAGGTCTGGGCATCTGCTCGAGCAGTCGGCCAGAAAAAAGCTAGCTCGAAAAGCTTTGCTCACGCGCGCCCGGGCTGCGACGTGATGGCCGCCCATTCCAGCGTGTATTTCAGTGAGAAGTTGTCGTCTCTCCTCTTCGGAGATACACCTTTGGAGAACACCAGTAGTGCTTTTCTTATATAGTTCACCTTCATGAACTTTGTAGGCTTTAGAACGCCGGATTATGCGGCGGGCCCCATTATGGTCATCGGGGCGCTCCTGCCTATTAAGGTAAGCTAAGAGGGGCTCTGTCCAGGGGGCTATGACAGCCATGTTCTCGTGAGCCGAAGAAGTTATCTCCATGTCTGAGTCCTTGATGACGTCTGGGTTAAGTTCGGCTGGGGGTGTGTTCGGATCCGGATTATTATCGTCGCTGACGTCCTGCCCTGTTATTGATGGCTTAAACGGCCTTTCCACGAAGGTGTTAGGTGAGACTGGGTCGCGTTTAGCGCCCATACGGGCGGGTATATCCGCCGCCTAGTTATTATCCGGGCCTACATGGTGGAATTCCAATCCCTCAAATCGAGCCGATATTTTCAATATAGCATTGCGATAAGCTACCATCTTTAAATCCTTCACGTCAAAATCTCCATTTATTTGAGAGATAGCGAGGTTTGAGTATCCGCGTACCTCGAGGCGTTGTATGCCCATGGATACAGCAAGCCGGAGACCATGCAATAATCCCTCGTATTCGGCTGCATTGTTTGACTCCATGTGCATGATTTGTAATACGTACCGGACTGTATCCCCTATTGGAGATATCAAGATGACGACGGCCCCCAATCCGACTAGCATTTTGGAACCGTCAAAGTACATTGTCCAGTGGGAATATGAGCCATACTCTTTAGAGAGTTCGGCTTCGGTCCATTCTGCAACGAAGTCAGCCAACACCTGGGATTTAATAGTCCGGCGTGGCTTATATGATATTTCGAATGGTAAGAGCTCGATGGCCAATTTGGCTATACGTCCAGTGGCATCTTTATTGTTGATAATATCGTTAAGTGGTACTTCGGATGCCACTGTGATCGAACACTCTTGAAAGTAGTGTCGGAGTTTCCGGGATGACATGAAGACCGCATAGGCAATTTTATGATAGTGGGGGTACTGTGATTTACACGGCGTGATAACCTCGGATACGTAGTATACGAGTTTTTGAACGAGGACTTATGTCCCTCTTCGGCTCGTTTAACGACGAGCACGACACTCACTACCTGATGAGTGGCTGCTATATACAGCAGCATTGGTTCGCCAACACCCGGGGCGGCTAGGATTGGGTTGCTCGCTAGTAGAGTTGTTATTTCATCCAATCCAGTTGTGGTCGCGTCCGTCCATTCTAAGTTGTCAGTGTGTCGTAGCAATCTACAAAGTGGCAATGCTTTCTCTCCTAACCTGGAGATGAAGCGGCTCAAGGCCGCGATGCAGCCTGCTAGTTTTTGCACTTGTTTGAGATCGGTTGGCATTTTGAGCTGTGACAATTTCCGGATTTTAGCTGGGTTGGCTTCGATTCCTCTATGGGATACAATGAACCCTAATAGCTTTCTAGCCGAAGAGGCATTTTTCTAGATTGAGCCTTATGTCATATGCTCTAAGGTTATCAAATGTAAGGCGGAGATCATCCACCAATGTCTCGACGTGTTTGGTCTTAAAGACTACGCCGTCAACATATGCCTCCACTGTCTTGCCAATTTGTTTTTCTAAGCATGTTTGAATCATGCGTTGATATGTGGCGCCAGTGTTTTTAAGTCCAAAGGGCATAGTTTTGAAACAGAAAGGACCGTACGGGGAAATAAATGCCATTGCGCCTGATCGGATTCCTTCATCCTTATTTTATGTTATCCGGAGTAAGCATCAAGGACACACAACGAGTCGTGTCTGGCCGTTGCATCGATAATCTGATCAATGTGGGGCAGAGGAAAGGGATCCTTAGGGAAAGCCTTGTTTAGGTCTGTAAAGTCGACACAAAGGCGCCAGGATTTATCCTTCTTCGGTACCATGACTAAGTTGGCTAGCCAGTCTGGGTGTTTAATTTCTCTGATGAATCCGGCCTCCAGTAGCTTGGCTATCTCTTCTCCCATTGCTTGTCTTTTGGGTTCGGAAAATCATCGCAGTGACTGCTTGACTGGTTTGAACCGTTTGATAATATTGAGGCTGTGTTCGATCAGCCTTCATGGGATTCCTGGCATGTCTGAAGGGTGCCAGGCGAATATATCCCAATTTTCGCGACGGAAGGCGCGTAACGCGCTGTCTACTGCCGGATCCAGCTGTGCCCCAATAGACGTTGTCTTATTGGGGTCCGTTGGGTGCACTTGAAATTTTATAATTTCATCTGGTGGCTTGAAAGAGGTAGATTTCGATCTTTTGGCCAGGATTACATCGTCCTTATCCACTGTGGATCGTAAGGTGGTTAATTCTTCGGCCACGAGGGCTTCGGATGCCTCTAAGGCTAAATATGTCATTTTGTTTTCGGCGCGGAGTGCTCTGTCCGGATCACTTGTTACTTTGATTACTCCATTGGCCCCTCGCATTTTAAGCTTCATGTACCCATAATGGGGTATGGCTTGAAAGCGTGAAAAAGCGTCCCGTCCTAAAAGGGTGTGGTATCCGTTGTTGAAGGGAACAATGTGGAAGAGCAGTTCCTCCGACCTGTAGTTCTCGGATGTGCCGAATACTACGTCGAGCTTAATGCTTCCCGAACATCGGGCTTCCGGGCTGGGGATAATTCCTCTAAAGGTTGTGTTAGTGTGCCCAATGCGGGATTTGTCAACCTGCATTTTTGCAAGCGTTTCCTCGTATATGAGTTTGAGTCCGCTTCCTCCGTCTATAAGTACTTTAGTGAGGCGAAAGTCGTCTACTATTGGATCTAGTACAAGAGCTGATGTTGCTCGGACTGGCCGGACTCGAGGTGCGTCTTCAGTAGAAAAATTAATTGTCGTGTTGCTCCATGGGCTTGCAGAGCTAATTTGATAGACCTCGGCAAGTTCACGATTTTGCTCTCTTGCGGGGGCTGTTTGAGGAGAACGTCTCGAAGACAGTGAAGAAACCGACGTCTTTTTCCCCTGATAGTGTTGTGGCAAGGATTGCTGCACCGCTCTTTGCTACCTGTTGGAGTACCCAACATCCCCTAAGGCAGTAGTTTGGGATATTGTCCGGGGCTGCATGTATTTGGCAAGGTTTATCGAGCAGTTTGTCCTGTACGAACCTGCATCCTATAGAAGGTTTGTTATTCTTGTCAATAGGCATATTATCGGATGACCTACTAGGGTATGTCTGCCTAGCCTTAGCAGTGTGTTGTCCGAATACGGACTGTTCTAGAGGTGTATTCTGGGCTTTTCAAGTGTTTTCCATTATGCAGTACTTTTGTACTAAACGCGACAGGTCTATGAAATTTAGAACACGACGTCGGTTGAGGGCGTTCAAGACTCCATCATCCGTACAGTTGCGGTGAAATAGGGGGACCGCATCGTCATCGCAGCAGTACTTAATATTGTTCTTGAGAAGCAGGAATTTGGCCCAGTAGTGGTTGACCGTCTCCTTGGGCTGTTGATGTATGTTCGTGAGATCATTTATGTCAGGAAGTCCGGATTTACTTGGAGAGTTTTTCCCAGGGTGGGTGGGTGTTGGTAATTTTAAGTCCCGACCCAACGTGGTATTTGGGGTTTTGACAACCTCCGGTGTGGACAATCTAGGCTCGGCAGGATCTGATCATTCTGTGGGCCCAGCGTTAATCCCAGAGCTCGAAAAACACAAGGTGCCACCTGACAGGGGCATGTTCGGCTCGATGGGTTCGGAGATGCAAACTATGACGGACTCCGTCTCAAGAGGGGGAGTATCTTCGGCTCCGTCCTCGACTACCGCCACTAGATGAGTGACCGGGATGGGATCAATCTCATCCTGACCGGCTTTAGGTCCGATCTGATCTCCTGGTGATGAAAGCCCCAGGGCGGCGATGCAATCCAGCAGCTCGTTTAATGGCGCAAGATCTGCTGGGGTCGCGTCATCGGAGTGGCCGGAGTCAACATAAAGTTGATGCTCGATGGCCGCGGGGAGTGCGGCCTGCCCGGAGGCCACGTGGGCGCATACAGTGAACCTGCCGAGCTGGAGAACCTGGCCAATGGCCAAGTTGTTTCCGAGGGTGATCTCATCGTTGACGATGAGACGAGCCATCGGTCGCTTATTGCGGGCGCACACCGAAGCTCTCAATGAAAGCACCATTGTCGGTGTCAAAACCGGCAAATCTCGGGTAGGGGGGCCCAAGCTGTGCGTCTAAGGACCTATGGTAAAAGGAGACTAGGGACACGATGTTTACCCAGGTTCAGGCCCTCTTGATCGAGGTAATACCTTACTTCCTGCTAGATTGATCTTGATGATTATGATTACAAGAGTTGATCTACCTCGAGATCGTAATGGCTAAACTCTAAAGCCTAGCCTATGAGGATGTAATGATTATGTTGTAAGCCTCTACAGACTAAACCCTCTGGCTTATATACACAGCGGAGGAGGCCTAGGACAAAGGTGACTTGGTGAGGAAGTAGTAGCTACATCCGGACATCATGCCTGCTTTTCTATGTACATAGGAGTCCTGACCGAAAACGAGGGAGAGTCTTCTGCTTTCATCTTCGTGGCCCATCAATACGGCCCAGCTTCATCGACCCGGATGCCTGAGGACCTTTGAATCTAGGACTCCCTCACACGGTAATTGATTTATGACGAGTTCTTGAATTAGAGTGAGCTTGTGATATACTGATCCCAACGTGGATGTATGACCAGTCATGTATGACACGAATTAAAAAATAAAATGTAAGCGATGCATGGTTCTCAATTCAATATTTAAAATGCACAAGAAATTGAAACATGAATATTAAGTCTAGTACAATGCACATGCAAATGTTGTGTTTAGGTCTCTCCATCGACAACCCCCCCCCCATACTTCATGTATGGATCGATCTTCATTTCTTTGTTAGTAGAGCTATTGGTATCCGACACACGCGCGCTCATTGTTTCTCTTCATGTTTCGATCTCCATTTATGTCACACCTGCCCTCACACTCTCAAAAAATGTATTTCTCACACACAACCTCGTTGTGCCCTCCATGAAAAACCCTCCCTCTATCTCTCAAGACACGTATGTTGCCTTCGTAAAACACCTTCACCGTGCGCGCACACACAAAGTCTATCTAGGCCACACTCTCTCGGTAACTATCTCCCTCCAACCCTCACTGCAGCTTCGCCGCATGATATATCGGTGTACCGTCTTTAACATTTGTTTGTACGCTAGGCCACACTCACTCGATTTCTCCCTCTATAAATGACTCGATTGAACCCACTTTCTCGCGTCGTCTCTCTCACACCGAGACGCTCCCAATACACCTCTTGCATATGCAGAGCTATGTAGATTGAAGGGGGGTAACCCCTCGACCTTAGACAAAATTGTGAAGCTCTGTTTAGGATTGTTTAGATTATATCTTTTTGAACATTATATTTGCCCCCACCCTCCCAAACACC
>LR738709.1:117103058-117160254 GCA_902687465.1 Secale cereale | reverse complement strand
CCCCCCCCCCCCCCTCAGGGAGAATATCATGTGCCCCCACACCTTAGATGCTATATGCTAATACGAGTTCCTTGGAGTGTGTAGATCTGAGATATAGCAGCTCCCAATATGTCTTACTATTTTTACAAGAAAGCTTAATGAGTGTGGAAATTGCACACAATTAGGACCATAACTACTCAGATGGCCTTGGATCCCATATCCAACGGGCTCAAAGCTCGTATCATCATAGCATACAAGATGAGGGAAGACCTCACATTGTCTTGTATTTAAGAATATCACGTGCTACCATACCATAAATGTTGTGGTGACACAAGTTCCTCGGAGCCGTTGGATCTCAGATCCAACGACTACTTGGTGGTTCGAATGTTTTTTGGAGAAAAGCCCCCAAAGTGTTCAGACACAACCCACAAGCACATAGACTACTCGGATGCCATTGGATCTCAGATCAAACAACCTCGAAGCTCGTATCACCGTAGGATCCAAGCTGCGAGAGTACATGATGTTTTCTCGCATGTACGTCGATATCCTGAAACCACAACGGTTGTTGGCTTTGTCACATAACTTGATTTTATACATTATTACGTTGAGTAGAGTGCAGAGGGAGTAGCTCATCAACATGTGCATGAATGTTGACTGACTTACTGGAGGGTCTGATGTCTGCCATCTCTCTCTCCTCTCAATCTAGTATAGACGGAGTGGCTCATCAACACGTGCATGAACGTTGACTGACCAGTACAACCTTTAGACGCATGGGCACACACGAAGAGCGGCGCAAGCTTGCCATGGTGTTATTATAACTAAAATTAATGCTTGGAAATTAGAACAATCGCCTAGAACAAGAGACGTTGTGGCTGGTCGAGACGGAGCTAACCACACCTATGGTCTGTGCCATGTTAGCATGATGAAGTCATGTAGTGGGGTGTTTTTGACCGACTCGTTGGGTCCCGAGGTCGAACCATAGGTAGTTTGACACAATTTATTTTTACATGCACATTTTTCCTCTGTGCCGAGACGTGGCACACCCTACCGCGTGGTTTCTGGGTCCTCCCTTGTGGTGAACGCATATTTTCTTCCTTGCCGAGATGTGGGAGGCCCTATCGCGCATTTTCTGGGTCCTCCTTGGTCGAAGCTAGTAAATGAGTCGTCAAATCACAAAAGCCCACCTTTCCTGTCGAGTACGTCAGTGAAGCACGGTTTCTAGCTAGTTGGGCTAGTGCGCCCGATTAGCTAGGCCGCCGCCACATTTGTTGTTTTCACCCCTTTTTTCTCTCCTTGCTGGTTGATAAATTTAAAATGCACTGGTCTTTGGGTGCGCCAGGTGCGCCAGGAATTATTATTTTTTTGATTGACGGGAGCACGCGTGCTAGCAATTAGTCATGATGACTCCTCCTGTAAAACACACTGCTCCCTGAAGTGAAAAGTCGTCGATTGGGATGGCTCCCTCCGCCTTCCCGTAGATTGCATTGGCTTTCAGCTGCTTCGCCGCCTTTGCTTCCTCTCCCCATTGCTTCTACCTGGTTCCATGGCGACGCAGCAGATCATGGACTCTGAGGTGACGCGCCTGACACATGAGCTCCATGCCAAGGATGCGGAGCTCAGGGCCAACGACATGGAGCTCCGTGAGCTCAAGGAGGATAGGAGTGCCAAGCTCCTCCTTTATGTGCGGGAGTTCACCAAGCTTCAAAAGTGGCAGGCATCCACCACAAAGATGCTCGAGGCATCGGCGGTGTTGCTGCAGAAAGTGGGAGATACGATAGGAGGTCAGGCGAGACGGCTGGAGCGCGAGCGGGCCAATCGTGACAAGGTCTAGGATCGCCTCAACAACTTGTTGGACCATGTTGCCATGCAAGTGTTGCGGCTGCGCGATGCCTATTGTCGTGCCAGCGCGACCATACCGGCCGTCAGGCTAGACCCGTTCGACCACCCGATCGACTTCAACAAGCTGTGGCTTCCTGACCTGGTCTCCTTCTTCACCTATATATCCGAGGAGCTGAGCCATCTCCGCACGATGGTGGGGGCGGAGCTGGACAAGGAGGGGTTGCGGGTGGCTGTCGCCGTTGCCGGGCGAATCCTCTCAGGGCTTCGTCACCGGAATCCATTCATGTCGTTGGACGCCGTCTTTGACGAGCTGGTTCCCGTCGACAGGGAGCGGGCTCTGCGGGCGGTGGCACACTACATCACCACCGTCGTACGCCTCGAGATGTAGAGGGACTTCGGTGGTGTTTAGGCGTGCATGCTCATCTTTTTTTTTGCGAAATTCTTCATGTTCATCTCAGCACCCCTCTTCATGCATGCTCTGCAAGCTCCTGGTGTATTCGTGTTAACCTAGTGTGGGCTCATGCACCCTTCATGCTCTGTAGCACTGTGCTCTCCATGCATTGTAGTCCTAGTTGTGTTAACATTGATCTCACCGTTCATTCTTCTCGACCAGACAGTCAACCATACTCTTCGTGTGTTGTAGTCCTAGTTGTGTTAACATTGATCTCACCATTCATTCTTCTCGACCAGACAGTTAAAAAGGGGCATGTTGCATAACTATTCATATAGTTGACCTACGCACAACATCTTTTTTTATCGTCATATATTCCTACGCTAGCTACAAGATTATAGTACGGACGGAACCATTGCACATGCCTAGTAGTAGGAGTACTATGTAAGTTCAAGTGGTTGCCCTGTTTCGCACTCCTTCGTCGTAAGAGTCAAAACGCTTGATGTAATCATTTTTTTACAGAAACGGTGGGCATGCTCTAACGTGTGGATCCTCCTCGACGGTCGTCGAGAACCTTACTACTCACTTGCGCCGACGTGTGGACAGCCAGCATTGGGGTCCACTTGCCATGCACTAAATTACTCTGTACTAGAGTGCACAACTGCACGATAGACTACACCGGTCGAAGCGCCGCAGTAATGCTCAATGAGCCGTCAAATCAATAAACGCCGACCTTTCCAGCAGTAAGTTGGACGAACGAAGCAACCATCATTTCACTCTTCTCCCTCATCTTCCTCTCTTGAAGAAAACCCCAACTCGCTTCTCCCTCATATTGTTCCTCAATTCTTCAAGAAAACCCTGACGCGCTTCTACCATTGTTCTTCTCTCCCAAAGAAGGAAAGGTGAGCGCATAAATGGTGTTGCTTCTGGCCAAGGCCCGGTCTTGCAACCACGCGATCGATCCTAACTCCCTCTCTGTTCTTCTTTTGGGATGGTGATTATGGTTTCTATACTTTTATTTCTATTTGATAGTTTCTTGATGGACCCTGGAGCACGGCCGAAGTGATGTCGGTTCTGGCCAAAGCCGTCGGGGCTCAGGGTATAAATAAGCTCACGAACCCTGCCGAGACTACCGCGGACAAGCTCAAGGCCATCGCCCTGTCCAAGCCGGTCCAGGTAATATCTCTTCTTGACGATCTTTTTAGCGATCTTGATTGTGTTTTTTCATCTAACACGCAGTACTAGTACTAGCAGTACAACTTCTTGGGTGATCTTGCATGTGATTTTTGTGTGCCACATCACGGTTCTAAACTGCTCTTTTAACCAAAACATGCGAGAGGTTGACATACATATGATTTTTACACATAATAGTGATTTCTTATAGATTACTTTCAACTACTTTATGAACGTCAATACTAGCTGTAGGAAATGCAAGATTTTAGTTGTCATGCCTTTGAGGAGAGTATAGTAGCCTCAGTAACTTGTGTTATGAATATTGCATGTAATCCCTCTGCTCTCATGCCTTTGAAGACATGTTCTAGTTTCTTTGTTCACTCATTTATGTGCGTATATGTAGTCTTATTTGGAGTCAAATATCGAAAATCATCTTATATATCTTAACGGAGGTAGTAATAAAATATTTGGTTTCTTTAGGGTACGAAGAAGTGCAAGAACCCTGCTGAGACTACCACAGACAAGCTCAAGGCCATCGCCCTGTCAAAGCTCTCCTCTCCGAGATTCCACGTTAAGCCGGTCCAGGTAATATCTCTTCTTGACGATCTTTTTGGCGATCTTGAACGTGTTTTTTCATCTAACACGCAGTACTAGTACTAGTAGTACAACTTCCTGGGTGATCTTGCATGTGATTTTTGTGTGCCAAATCATGGTTCTAAACTACTCTTTTGACCAAAACATGCGAGAGGTTGACATGCATATGATTTTTGCACATAACACTGATTTCTTATAGATTACTTTCAATTACTTTATGAACATCAATACTAGCTGTAGGAAATGCAAGATTTTAGCTCCCATGCCTTTGAGGAGAGTATAGCCCTAGTAACTTGTGTTATGAATACTGCAAGTAATCCTTGTGTTCTCATGCCTTTGAAGACATGTCTAGTGTCTTTGTTCACTCATTTATGCGCGTATATGTAGTATTATATGGAGTCAAATATCGAAAATCATCTTATATTTCTGAAAGGAGGTAGTAATAAAATATTTGATTTATGTTTGAATTAGAACCAGGACCGCGGTGCAGATGAAGTTCTCAGAGTCATGTCGTGTGAACTGGAAGACCTGACGATGAGTTCTACTACTAAACTATCCAGCTGCTTTGTCCTCGTCGCCATGTGTGGTGAACAAGCGTTTTCCAATAGCATTGTTGTCAGGCGTGTTCTCGAGGGTGTACTTCACCACAACAATTTCCTAGACGTGCCTTTGATTACGAAGGGTGTGGTTCTCGTAATGTTTCCCGAAAAATCTTATGCGGACTGTCTTCATGGTCATGTTTATGATGGAAAGACCACTCTGTCAAGTTTTGCAAGGTTGACCAGATCGCGATGATGCCGGTAGACATCTCTCACGAAGGCCATGGCCTAGTCAGTTATGTGGGGTACATCCCGTAGGCCGGTGGCAACAAATAGTCTGCAGAGTTTAGTTAGTGCAACTTTCCTTCTTTGTAGTAAGCACTACTTGTTCAGTACTTGATTTGTGTGTGTGAACCATGTATTGTATAGTACTACCGCTTTTGTTGTGTGGTGAGTCCTGAGAACAGTCTATGTTAATGTTTGTCCACTCAATTCAGTATGTATATTTTGAAGTATCCAGATCTTCTTTTTTTGTGAGGACGGTTTATCAATTATGGTTACACTCCAATATATTTATGCATTGGAGGGTTTATCGCACCCACTAGGATCTCCACTCCCATAGATGTTTGCTCCAAACGAGTTGACACGACCTTTGGACTGTCCTGCTTGTGGGAGTAAGTGGGGGCCCTGCATGCCACCCCTAATTGGACAATCAACCTTTTATTTAGAACTTGAACATAGTGATATCCTGGTAAGGATTGACTCATGTCACATAAAGTCAATCTTATTGATTTACTGTCATGTTTTCTTACTTTTTCTTCAATTTTGCGATGCAGATTTTGCCATGTCACATTCGTTACAGAATCAACCGTTTGGTTTGCTCTATGATGGTTATATTAGTAGGTTCCACTTCTTATGACGTGTCAGTAATGAAGGCACTATCCATCACTTATATTACTGGACACAATTGGGTCAGTCTGTTGTCTGAGTACAATCTGAAGCTCTGTGATGAACTGCAGTTTGTTTTAACAAACACGCTATAATTAGTCCTTCTTGAGATTAAAAGAAGTGAAGAAAAAGACTGGATCTAGGTCACGGAGCCTAGAGAAGTTAGAAAGCTAAATTATGTAATCATAGTAGACCAGAGACGATCGCTGTTGTCTCGCACATCGATACCACCTTCAGCATCAGATCGAGCACTGGCACCAGCTCCAATGGCACTGGCTCTAGCACTAACAGTGGCAGCAGCTCAGTCTGATCCACCAGAGGATTGGGCACCGACCGCGTCAGCAGATCAGGATGATCTACCGGAGGATCGGGCACTGACAAGGGCACCTGCTCCGACACCGGCACAAGCTCCACAAGGAGCACCATCTCCGACAACAGCAGCGGCACTACCAGTCGCATCGGCATGGGCACTAGCAATGGCTCATGCACTAACACTTCAAGTTGCACATGCATCTGCTCCGGCACGTGCAGCGGCAACGGAATGAGCACTTGCACCGGCAACAGACTGGGCCACGGTTCGCACTGCGTATGCCAAAGTCCTTACAAAAACCAACATCTCCACCTTCTTGGTAAGCACTAGCAGCCCAAGTGCTTCATTCTTTTTTCTTTCCATGTTCTTTCACAATTTTCACTGTGTTGATCTAACTGTTTGTGTATGTCTTATTGTTTGCAAACAGAGAATTCCTTGAGCAACGAGGGAGTCGTTCAATAATTCGGGCGACCGTGGCCAAGTTTCTTTTACCATGCGCAACCTTGGTGTGAATGAACCTGCTAAATATACCGTAAGTACAAAGGATGGTCACATGATGATTGATGCTAAAGGATGGTCAAGGTTCAAAACTCTATCAAATCTTGCGGTTGGGGATGATGTCGAAACCAAACTTTCTGGGCAAGGAGAGCTGGTCATAGTCAACTTTCAAATTCTTCAGTAGCAGCACGCAACTGCCGCACTGATCGATGCTCCAAGAGCTTTTGATGTAATTATATGGCATGGTGAAACAAGTGTCCTGTGTGTATAAGTAGTACGATAGTATTATTTATCACGTATGATATCATGAAAGAATTGCAACTCTGATTGTTGGTTAGGAACTGTCGTTCGACTTTATTCTAACAACTGACGTGCTTTATTTAATTTTATGTATTCGCCTAGGGACAACATCTAAAACCAGCGATGTACCGATCGCTTGCAATATGAAATGCGCTGAGTTAGAACACATGGGCCCCCAAACATGCAGGCCCACCGGCATGTAGCCCAAAGTCCAGAAACGTGAGCCTGTCTGAGTATTATTTTCTCAGCTGAACCCCCATATTATGTTATATATATTCCCCTTGATTTTTCTTATGTAAGTATAAAGTTGTGATATAAAAGATTTTTATATTTTTTTACAGAGGGAGTATCTCTCTGTCAAAAATATATTTATGTGTTACTGGTTACTCGTGTCTTTCTACTTCCTTTTGTTGATATGTGGGGCATCCGGCAACGGGGTCCATGTGCCATCCACCGAATTAGAGTGCACAACTGCACGGTAGACTCACCCCAGTTGTAGCGCCGCAGTAATGCCCAATGAGTCGTCAAATCACAAAAAATCCCACCTTTCCAGGCAATATTTTACTGGGCATGAATCCCCTTCTCCCTCATTTGCTTGTTTAGAGAAAACCCCCTCTCGACGGTTGTATAGGGTTTTCTCATGGAGAACCAGGTACGAATTCTTCATCCATCCCTGATAAATCCAAGTCCCTTGGTCGCAGGAAATCCTAGGATGGCAGCCGCCGTCGTTGATGCATTTTTCTTCCTACTGAATCTAGTGTGTTTCATTTGCAGTGCCCAAAGTGTGAGGATCCTACTGGTTTCTGCGCCCTCGGTGAGATGCCACACTTGTTCCTTCTCATCCTAACACATGATTTCAAAACGCGCACATTATGTTCCTAAAATCCTCTTTTCTATCTGGGAGGGTGGGGTTTTTCGAACATGTTGTCGACTAATTTGGAAATTTGGATTGTTATATTTGGATAAAAGGTACTAGTAGCATGGTCAACACTGACGTGAAGGAGGAAATTATTTCTACATTTGGATAGCGAATACATTGTGTTCTCATATTATTTTTCCTGCAATGCATTCATTTCTCTGCAAAAACACATGTACTCAAGATGGTCAGCCTTGCCATAACTGAATGCACCAATTTAATGGTCACATTAAAGACAAGCCATAGATATAAGTTTCGAGTTGGGTTCATGAACTAAGAAGATCGCTGCTTTTTTATGGCCGAACTTGGATAAACTTTCTCAAGTGTTACGGATTGAAAGTTGACGCACGAATGTTGATGGAAATAGCAAAACCCGGCCGCATATTCACTGTGATCTTCCACCCCGACGTATTTCCAGTACTTCATCCATGTTAGTTTTGTATCTGGTTCTTCCATGTTGCCTCGATTACTTCTTAATCCACCTATTCTGTCTAACTAATCCCAATTTAACCTTAGAAGGAGCAACAATTTGTGATTCCCTTCTCTCACGAAGATGCTACTTCTAACCAATATCTCTTATAATTGGTGGTGTGTGTAGGTTATTTCAAAGTTAAGCACGCTAGTCGTTTGTTATTCTATAAGAACTTGACTGTTACTGATGGCACTGAAGTTGACTGTGACGACATCCACCAGTTCCTACACTTTATTGATCGTCTTGAGGTCCTTGCGGGGCATTTCGATGGTGGAAGTCCACGTGGGATATGTGTGCCACTGCTGCACACGTTGAATAGGTCCAACTGTGTCGAGAAACTTATGGTACGAGCTATTTTCCGTTATATATGTTGTTCATAAACTCTGGCTCATACACAGTTTTACAGTTGTGATCTTCTTGAAACAGAAACTGCCCAGTTCTATTGTTCCTATACAGATGTCCGACCATGGTCGGGGCGGACTTGTGCTTGTTCACAACATGATGTTTATGTCGACCTATTTCATTTCCCTTGGAGGTGAAAATATACTTATTCATTGGTGGTCTCAAATAATGAAGGCCCGTCCATCTTGGAGAAAAGGACATAAGATTATGCTCATGCGTTTCCATTGTTCTGAAGCAAATATCCTGTTTAGTGACTACATTACAAGATCAAGCCGCTTTCGGAAGGTTGTGGATGCGCGAGGTGGCGCTTGGGCTTGTCCTGGGGCTTGGTGGCCTCACCCTTGGTTAACTATAGGCAAAGTAGCACTGTTCGAGGCATGCTTTGTACGGTTGAACCTGTATAAGTACTCATACTGCTTTCAGCTATGGTTGTTAAGTGCCCCTGCTGGTTTCAGATAAGGTTGTTAAGTACTCCTACTGCTTTTATAGTCCGTCATGTTTCTTCAGTCATGTCTTCCTTCGGCCGCCCAAACCTAACCAGCACCAGCGGGGCCACCTGCTTCTGCCACCCACTGCTGGCTGCGCCTCAGCGCATGCATTGCCGCCCCATCGTCTCCTAAATCATTAACGCCGACGTCCGAGGACTCGCCGTCGTCCTTCGCGCGCTTTCGTGCACCCGCCATATCACCGCCCTCTCGCTTTATCAACGTGGAGAGGATGACACTGGGGGCCCACCATGGAGAGAGGATGACACTAGGGGCCCACCATGTCCATGGCCGCACGCAAGAAAGTTCCTCGTTTTTTGTTATATATACTCCATTGTCAGCATATTGAAAAATAAAATTCTTCCTCCTAGTGGTTTGCCGACATCTGGGACCCACGACATTGTCAGGTATAGTCAATAGACAAGAGAACAACACAAGATCGGCTGACACCTAGGACGTAGCTGCTCCAGCAGTATTTTTTTCTGTTATTATTCTGACGGAGCAGGGTTTCAACTGGGCTGAGGCCTATCTAACCCATGCTTCTATTTTACGTTCACCACATGACCAGCCCACCTCTTTTTTCTTTGTGAAAATGAGCCCAGTTTATTTTTTCTGAAGAATACCCAATCCATGCCTACTTATTTTTCTACGCCCTGCTGGGCTGCAACTCTTTCAAGACAGCTGCAAATCTTGAAAGTAATATGAAATGTGTTGTAAATATAAAAAATAGACGACAAATTGGCAATTACTTTCAAATTTCTGAATATTTTCACATTTATATATTCCAATTTCACTGGGCTTTAACCTAATTTAAATATATCTTCAAAGTACTTCAAATATGGCTCGACATTTCGGTATTAAACATAGTTTGGACCCCACCAAAATATGCGATATTTTATTTACATTTTGAACCCTGACCCTGGCCAACAATAAAAAAGGACTATAATAAATTGCATAAGAAGTTGCAATGAGCTATAAGTTATAAAAAATAGGGAATGGTCTCACTTGTGGGCCTATTAAGTTGACGCGTACGCAAGATTTTTTTACTTATTATATACGTCAACAAACGATTCTAGCAGACGTGACCGTTGGGCCGTCATGCTTCTTCAACCTCTGATCTTCTTGCTCCAGCCGCCAAATCCAGCGCCGGCGGGACCGCCTGTTCCTGCGTGTTCGTGCCTCCCGTGGCCGGCTATGCTGTCGCGCAGGACTCACCGCCCCCTACTACTCCCACCGCTGGCCTGGCCATCCCTCTACTCACCCACACCCCCTATTATTTTGCGGCGACGGCAGCCTCACACCGCAGCCGAACCATTCAACCCTCGTACTACCCTCCGCGTGTTCCCAGGCTCCGCATCGTTCCCTGCCTCACCGTCGTCCACCGCCTGGTGTTGTCCGCGTGGCATGGTCAACATGGTCAAGAAACAACTTCCATCGAAAGAGGATTGTACGTGAAGAGGCTGACAACTGGGTCCACGGCCACAGCAAGGAAGTGCCTCCTTATTACGCGCAAAATAATGATTCCTCCACCTGTCAGCGGGACCTACCAGAAGGGCCTCGGAAAAAAAGTTTCCCCTCTAACAGCTGGGACCCACTAGCTACATCTTCACACGCAAGGAAGTGTGTCCATATTACGGGTAAAAAATGATTCTCCCCCCTCACCACTGGGACCCGTCATCAATAACTTCGCACGTAAGGAAGTGCCTCCTTATCCTCCTTGATAGTCGGGACCCACCTGGTCAAAGCGCACGTAGCGTTGTCATTCTAGTCACGAACGTGTACGCACATACTGGTCGATCGGTCTCTCTGCAACGATGAACCGTGGTCGAGCAACCAGCGGCACGTGTAGTAGTAGAGCCCCCGACGTATCAGTTCAGGCAGTCCAGTCTAAACCGTGTACACATACGTACAATCAGATGCCAACAAATATGGCCACATACGTACATACAGGCGGGGTCTCGACCCCTAGCTACTCGTGCATACATACGGCCATGGCACGTGTAGATGGAGAGGCAACGGACGGCAGCAACGGCGTCCTGTTCATCGGCAGCCAAGCGGTTGGGTCGGAATGGAGAAACAACGTGCTGTTCATCGGGAGCGAAGCCACAGGGTCACAAGGAGTCATGTTTAATGGAAGCTAACTGGCTTGAATGGAACAGCCGGAACGGGGTCTGGCGTGCCGCAAAATGGAGGAAAACGGCCTTTTGTTCGACCGTGTACGGTCGAAACGGGGTCCTATTCATTGAGAAGGGTCTGGCGTACCGCAGAACAGAGGAAACGGACTTGTGTTCGAGCTCCGTCGGTCGAAGCAGGGTCCAATTGATTGTGGCATACCGCAAAATGGAGGAAACAGACTTCTCTTCGACCTCCTACGGTCAAAATGGGGGTCCTATTCATCAGGAGGGGTGTGGCGTACCGCAAAACGGGACTGCACGGGCTACTGTTCATCCACCGTCTCCTGCCTCACTCCAGCCTCCACGGGCTATTGTTCATCCATCGTCGACTTCCTCCAGCATCCACCTGCTACTGTTCATCCACTATCGACTTCCTCCCGCCTCCAGCAGCTACTGTTCACCACGGGGTTGTAATGCCCAGGATGTGACTATATCTCCTACGTGTCGAGGCACGACTTAGAGACATAAGCGCATTCTGGAATGATCTCAAGCGTGGTATCTTTGCACATCTCATGTAAAAATTCAGGGGTGAAAGTGTAAAAGATAGTTGGCTTACACTCGCCATGTCACACAATGAATACAATAACATACATTCATCCAAATAACACAGGGTCCGACTACGGACGAAATCCAAACGAGAAAAGATACCACGACCACAAGGCCTGATCGCCCCTAGTAGGAACCACTACTGATCGTCGGGATACGATACATAGTAACGACCACGCTCCACATCGTACTCCCAGTGAAGTTCTGATCCATCTCCTGCATCGTACTCGGCTGTACCTGCATCTGGTGTGTGTAGTAATCTGTGAGCCACAAGGACTCAGCAATCCCATTCCCGGGTATCAAAACTAACAAAGTCTTAGGTGTGGAAAGGTTATAAAGTGTTTGCATCAAGCACTAAGCAACTAGCATACGAGTTCAGAGCGAGAAGATATTATGTGCCAACGGTCGCCAAGTTGATCAAGAAGTGATCCTAGCTACTCACGTTCATACATAACCCCACCGTGTTCACTTCCTGAAGCCCTTCGGAAAGAGACCATCACGGTTACTCACACAGGCAGTGTATTCTTAAGGATATGGTGTCAAGTTATCTACAACCAGATATTAACAAATTCCCATCTGCCACATAACCGCAGGCACGGCTTTCGAAAGATCAAACCCTGGAGGGGTGTCCCAACTTAGCCCATCACAAGCTCACGATCTGCGGAGTCGCAACTCCAAGGTGGGAAGACCCGAGTATTCTCGGAATCCCGTGCTCAAGATATTCCGACAAAGGTAAAACTAATCCAGCAAAGCCTCCGGACGTACCGACACCCTAATAAGAGCCGCGTGTATCTCATCTCAGGCCACGATCGGATTGTCCAAACTTCCGGTAAGCCAAAATACCAGAGTTTCCCCTGGCGGCCATCGGCGGTTGACAGGTTTGGACCAACACTCATGAGGAGCACTAGCCCGGGGGTTGATTAAGAACTCAGGTTTATTACTCCCTATGCAAATTTGTAGTTATTAGGCGAATGGTAAAACCAAGGTTGGGCCTTGCTGGAAAAGCTTTAAGCAGTGCGAATTATCAAGGGGGGCCCATAAACCCCAACCGTGTTAGGAACGCAAAATCAAGGAACATAACACCGGTTTATCGGGTCCTAAGGTGGCATGAGTGGAACAAAACACCAAGCAGAAGGCCGAGCCTTCCACCCATTACCAATATATATGTGCATTAATTTGATTAAGATATATATTGTGTTATCCCAATAAACAAGTCCAAAACTTGGAGCAATCTTCAAACTTCACCTGCAACTAATAACGCTATAAGAGGGGCTGAGCAAAAGCGTACTTACCCAATCAACGGTTTGCTAGGAAGGCGGTTAGAGTGTTTCATGGCAACAATAGGAGGCCGACAAACAGGAATAGGCATCGAGGAATAGCTAAAGAGCGAGACAACTAGCATAGGCAAAGATAGAGGTGATATCGGGGAACAGTCATCTTGCCTCGTAAGTCGTCGGTGGGATGGTAAGACAGCTCCTCAAACTCAGACTCGACAAGATCCTCAAACTCGGTATCGGCTCCCGGCTCTACCCAACACAAGAGCACAACAGCGGTACAAGATCAATCATGGTGCAATGCACAATCAACATGATGCAACTCATGACATAGGATGCAAGTATGATGTGCATATGCATGGGGATGCTCTCGAGCCTAAAGGAGAAGATGATGGAAATGGCTTCATCTTGGGCAACCAAGCAAGCCACTGGATAGAATGGAAGATTTCGGTCGAAATCAATATAAAGATCATCGGAAACGGATGCACGGTTTGCAAAAGACAAGCAAAACACTATACGATGCAATCTGCCAAAAGGAGCAAGTTGTCCACGAAGTGAGCAAGTTTAAGCATGCTACAACACTCCAACAAGCAAGCAAAAGGTGTGGCAATAACATACATAACATGCTCTTCAAGAATAACCACATGGCTACTTCTACAACATACTGGAACATGTCACAAACAGCATGGCAAAAGTGCAAAAGTTTATCCAGACATAGAGAAAAATTGGGCATGGCAACAATTACAACAAGTAGGCATGTTTGCAAGCTTGCGCAACTCATCTCAAAGCATAGCATGGCATGGGAATATAACCAACAGCAAGAAGACATGTTTGTGAAGCTACTCATGGATAGAACATGGTGATAGGATGCATAGAACACTAGCTATTCACATGGCAAAACTGAACTTGTTGATAACATGCTGACAGAAACATTTTATAGCAACTTGAGACCATGAAAACAACAAGCTATAGCAAGCCATCTTGGCAAACAAGAGCATGGATAGCTAGGGCATAACATATACATCAAGGAACACCCACTGGACAACTCTAACCATGCACAACAAAGTCGGTGGCATCATGGAAACAAGGCATAAAAATTAACAGATTCACACTTAGCAGAAATTTAACATCACGATGGCATGTTAACAAGCTTGATGCACTCATCTCAAGACATATCATGGCATGAAAATGAATCTATCATGTAGAGCACATTTCAAAGAGCAAAACTCATGTTGACACCCAGCTCATATGACACATGGATTAACATACACAAGCAAGACAAAACATCATCTCATAACAAGTTCAGAAACTTATCAGCCACATGCATTTCTGCAACAGTGTTAAACATGGCATAATGCAACCTATAATTCAAGCAAAAGCATCCATCTTGAAGAGCATCGCAAGACGAACATCTGGACATATCATATGCTCCATTTGGACCAACATGCACAAAGTTACTAGCTCACGAACATGCCAACAAATTTACACAGACAACAAGTGCTGAAATAGTTACATCACGAAGCACTCTTGCCACAAAGATTAAGACCTCTAGATGAAACCTAACATTAAGGGAATTGATGCTAACATGTAGAGCATGTCGAGACAAACATTTTGATATATCATACATGCAAAACGGAGCACCGAGCACAAAGTTACCACATGATGAAGGAGGCAACAAATTTAACAGATCCGGGACTTGGTGGAATTTTACCTCCGCGAAAAGTCAACGCGGGATGGAGATGTACCAAGACGGAGAGATCCGGGAGGGCGGGGGCATTTGGATCGCGGGGGTGGTGGATCTGATCCACCCCCGGATCTGGATCGGAGCAGGCCCAGCGGCTCCCGCGGCCGGAGTTGGCCGGCGGTGATGGCGCACGGGGCCGGCTCTTCGGCGGTGGTGCGCGCCGACAGTGGCGGGGCGAGGGTCCGGAGTGGCCCGGCGCGGCGGCGAGCGCCGGAGGCGGCGGCGGTCGGCACGGCCGACGTCGGTGACAAGGTGGCGGCCGACGCCGGTCGCGGAGGAGCTGTGGCTTGCCGGCGAGCTGCACGGGCAGCGGGGCTGGCGTGCAGCGGCGGCGAGCGGCGGGCCGGCCGGAGCGCGGCGTGGAGGCACGGGGACGATGGGCTGGCGGCGGCGGACACGGTCGGGCCGCGCGGTGGAGGGAGGAGAGAGCGAGGCGGCGGGGACAGGTGCCGCGCCACGAGTGGCTGCGGGGTAGCGGTCGGACGTGTCCGGCGCGCGGACGGGCGCGTCCGGCGGCGGACAGAGGAGGGAGGCTAGGGTTTCGCCCGAAAATGGCGGGGATGGGGCCTTTTATAGGTAGAGGGAGCTAGGATTGTCCAAATGAGGTGCGGTTTTCGCCCACACGATCATGATCCGACGACCGAGAGGATGGAGGTGGTTGTGCTAGGTTAGTGGGCTGTTGTGGAGGGGTGTTGGGCAAAAAGAAAGATGAGCTTTTAGCCCACGAGGTTAACCGTTGGAGTATCAAACGACCTCCAAACGCGACAAAAATTGGCAGGCGGGCTCCATGTACTAAAAAAACATCGTACGACAAGTCTCACCTCGATCCGGGAACGTTCTACAGCCAATTGCGAAAGAAGGACTCGGAGGTGCCACGGGCACGTGTGTGAGTGTCGAAACTCGAAACGGACAACGGGAAGAGACCAGCATGACTGGGGGCAAGTGACAACACGAATGCAATGCAATGCACATGATGACATGACATGGATGATACGCACACTCGCAAACGGCAAAACGAAGAAACCCGAAATGAAGGAAGAGCCCATAATGGAATTGATTAAGTCAACGATGCATATATTGCCATAAATGGAATTGTTACATCCGGGGCGTTACAAACTCTCCTCCACTACAAAAAGATCTCGTCCCGAGATCTAGGACTGAAAGAAAGCGGGATACTCGGAACGGAGAAGATCTTCTCGTTCCCATGTAGCTTCTCGGTCGGTATGGTGTGACCACTTCACTTTCAAGAATTTGATGGACTTGTTGCGGGTCTTGCGCTAAGTTTCTTCAAGGATAGCAACGGGGTGCTCACGATAAGACAAGTCTTGCTTAAGATCAATCTCTTCGAAAGGAATGGTGCGTTCGGGCGTCTTGAAGCACTTGCGGAGTTGTGACACGTGAAACACATCATGCACATTTTCAAAGTTGGAGGGAAGCTCGAGTTGGTAGGCTAGATCGCCTCTCTTGCCAAGAATCTTGAAAGGACCCACGTATCTTGGAGCAAGCTTGCCCTTGATACCGAACCTCTGAGTGCCCTTCATGGGAGAAACACGGAGATAGACATGATCTCCAATGTCGAAAGCCAAGTCACGATGCTTGCCGTCATAGTATCTATTTTGGCGCGATTGCGCGGCTTTGAGATTCTCATGTATGACTTTGCACATTTTTTCGGCCTCTGAGATCAAATCATTGCCAAGGAGTTGACGTTCACCAGTCTCGGACCAGTTGAGAGGGGTACGACACTTTCTGCCATAGAGGATTTCAAATGGAGCTTTGCATGCAGTTGCTTGGAAGCTGTTGTTGTAGGAGAATTCAGCAAATGGAAGGCAATCTTACCATTTCATACCAAAGGAGATTACACAAGCACTGAGCATATCTTCGAGAATTTGGTTCACTCTTTGGACTTGACCACTAGTCTGAGGGTGAAAAGCAGTGCTGAAGCGAATCTTGGTGCCCATGGCTGACTGGAAGGAATCCCAGAATTTGGAAGTGAACAAGCTTCCATGATCTGAGGAGATGACTTGAGGGATGCCATGCAAAGAGACAATTCTAGAGGTATATAGCTCTGCCAGTTGTGCTGCGGTGATGGATTCTTTGACTGGAAGAAAATGAGCCACTTTAGTGAGCTTGTCAATCACCACAAAGATAGCATCATTTCCTCGCTTGGACTTGGGAAAACCGGTGACGAAATCCATCTCAATGTGATCGAATTTCCACTCGAGAATAGGTAGAGGTTGAAGGAGTCCGGCTGGACGTTGATGCTCTGCCTTCACTCTTCTGCAGACATCACACTCATTCACGAATTGAGCAATTTCTCTTTTCATGCGAGTCCACCAATAGGATTGCTTGAGGTCATGGTACATCTTGTGAGCTTCCTGGATGTATCGAGAGGAGTGAGTCATGTGCATCGTTCATTATGATCTTTCTGAGATCACCTTTGGGGACCACAATTCTATCCTCAAAGAATAAAGTGTCTCTGTCATCAATGCGATAGCACTTGTACTTGGGAGTACCCTTAGCAATACCATGTTTCACCTTCTGCACCATAGCATCACTGAGTTGGGCCTCACAGATTTGTTCTTCCAAGGTAGGAGCGACTTGAAGGTTGGCAAGAAATCCTTGTGGAACAACTTGGAGGTTGAGCTTCCTGAATGACTCACAAAGTTCGGGCTGGAACGGTTTGAGGAGGAGACTGTTGCAGTAAGCCTTTCTGCTCAAGGCATCTGCAATGACATTGGCCTTGCCAGGAGTATACTCAACGCTTGGATCATACTCTTGGATCATCTCAACCCAACGAGTCTGGCAGAGGTCAAGGTTTGGCTGGGTGAAGATGTACTTTAGGCTCTTGTGATCGGTGAAGATGTCCACTTTTCTACCCAACAGAAGGTGTCTCCACGTGATCAAGGCATGAACAACTGCTGCTAGCTCAAGATCATGTGTGGGGTAATTCTTCTCATTTGGTTTAAGCTGACGCGAAGTGTGTGCAAGGATCTTCTTGTCTTGCATGAGAACACCGCCAAGACCTTGCAATGAAGCATCACAAAAGACTTCATAAGGCTTGGAACCATCCGGAGGAGTAAGAACAGGAGCAGAAATGAGCTTCTCTTTGAGTGTCTTGAATGCCACATCAAAATCAGGAGTCCACGAGTACTTGACATTCTTCTGCAACAGGTTGGAAAGAGGCTTGGCAATCTTGGAGAAGTTCTCAACGAACCTTCTACAATAGCTTGCGAGACCGAGGAAACTTCGGAGTTGTTTGACATTCTGAGGAGGTTCCCAGTTGACAATAGCTTCAACCTTCTCGGGGTTAACAGAAATGCCCTCGGCAGAGATAATATGGCCAAGATAGAGGACTTTATCAAGCCAGAATTCACATTTGGAGAACTTCGCATAGAACCGGTGCTCACGGAGCTTGTCAAGGACCAAACGGAGGTGCTTGGCATGGTCTTCTTCATTCTTGTAGAATACCAAGATATCATCCAGATAGACGAGATGGATTCATTGGTGTAGGGGTTGAATATGAAGTGCATCATCCAGGAGAAGGTGGGTGGAGCATTTGCAAGCCCGAAAGACATGATCGTGTATTCATAGGAGCCATAGCTTGTTCTGAATGCGGTCTCGGGAATATCCTCTTCACGGATATGAATTTGATGGTAACCCATCCGGAGATTGAGCTTCGAGAAAACCTTGGCTCCTTTGAGTTGCTCGAACAATTCATTGATATTGGGGAGCGGGTACTTATTCTTTATTGTCTTCTTGTTCAATGGCCGGTAATCAACGCAAAGTTGTTCCATACCATCCTTTTTCTTGACAAAAAGAACACCACAGCCCCAAGTAAAAGTACTTGGTCTGATTAGACCCATTCATTCTTGCTCATCAAGTTGTTTCTTTAGCTCCTTCAACTCATCAGGAGAAAGTTTGTACGGTTGCCGACAGGCTGGCTCCATACCAGGTTCAAGTTCAATGACGAATTCAACTGTATGGTTGGGAGGCATGTCTGGAAGCTCTTCAGGGAATACATCCTCATATTCACAAACCACCGGAATCTGGGATATGGCATTAATCTCGCCCTTTTCATTGAGAGAGAATAGCCTAATTGTGTTATCTCGAGCTGCGAAGATAATCACGTCTTCGTCAGGATGAGTTAGCTTGACCTCCTTGTTTGCACAATCAATATTTGCATCATGCTTGGAGATCCAATCCATCCCAATGATAAGATCAATGTCGGAGTTATCGAGAACAACCGGGGAAACCAGAAAACTGTAATCACCCATATGAATAGATATGTCCGGAGCCATGTAGAGAGAATTCATTTTTATTCCCGGTGAGATCACAGTTAGAGACGTTCGCAGCTCTTGGAGTGGAACTTCATGCTTTGATGCAAAAGGTTTTGAAATGAAGGACAGCGATGCACCAAAATCAAACAAAACTTTTGCAGGAATTGAGTTAACTGGAAGATTACCAATTATCACATCAGAAGAATTCTCTGCTTGAGTTGCATTCATCAGGTTCACTCTTGCATACTTGGGATTGTGCCTGACAATAGCAATGCTGACATGTGGAGGAGGCGGAAGGCGCCTTTGAGTACACTTGTTTGCATAGTGACCCTTCTGACCACACTTGTTGCACGTAACTTCTGAAAGTGGCCGATGATAAGGACCGCTTGGTCTTGGAGTTTGGAACTGAGGCTTGAACTGGTTGCTTGGGTTGGGTGGGTGGGAGAATCCACGACCACCTGAGTGCTTGTTGTTGCTTGGAGGACGGAGCACTGGAGGAGGCGGTAGCCAGAACTTCTGCTGTTTGGCAACCACTTGAGAGGAAGAGGAGGAGTGAACAGCATCTCTTTTCCTCTTTTTGGAAGCTTCACACTTGATCTGAGCTGCTTCTTGCTTGAGAGCCATATTGTAGAATTGGTAAAATTCATCCGGCTCGAACAAAGTGAGTGCAAGTTGGAGTTCATCTTTCATACCACCTCGGAACTGGTAGATTTTGCTCTTGGCATCGGGAATGTCTTGCTTCGCATAACGGGCAAGATTCTGGAACTTGACATTGTATTGATAGACAAACATGGTGCCTTGCTTCAGATTGCGGAATTGCTCACGCATGCCTTCAATGACACTGGTTGGAATGTGATGAGAACGGAAATCTCTGCAGAAATCACTCCACGAGATCTCACGACCACCTCCGGAGTCTTTGTACTGTTGCCACCAATCTGCAACTTGATCTTTGAGTTGGAAGGTGGCAAACTTGACATAATCCTCAGGTCTGACGTTACTGCATTCAAAATGCTTCTTGATGTTTGTGATCCAATCTTCAGCATCTAGCGGGTCCACACAGTAACTGAAAGACTTGGGCTGATTTGCCAGGATTGGTTCAGAGTCGCAAAGTGAGGTTGATTGAACAGATTTCCTTGGCCTTGGTTCCCTTGATTGCCTTGGTTTGCTTGGAAACTTTGCATCATTTGCATGAGCATCTGAGTGTTCTGGTTGGTTGCCTGCATAATCGCTCTCCATGCCTCATACGGAGGAGGAGGGGAAGGAGGACGCTCTTCTTCACCCTCTTGGTTTGGGTTGGGAACCTTCTTAGGAGCCATCCTGAAGACGATGACAGCTATTAGCCATTGAAGCAATTAATAGATAAGCTGAATCAACGGCTAGATATTTGCAACATATAGTCTTCACAATGAACATTCGAACAATATTAAACGAATGAATTCCATAGCTTAATGGTACAACAACTTGTCGAGAAGCCACTTGGGAGAACAAAATGATAGAATAAAAACAACAAGGTACAAATGGAACAAATACATAATAGAGGTTTCATCCCACATGTTCGTGCTGAATGCCCCATGGCACGTGTTACAAAGGGCCCTGCAATCCCCGGATTAGCACAGCCAAGGATCCTTTAAGATGCAACTCCCAATTGGAACAGCGCCCATGAAACCTCTTCACTAAATGTTGAACCCCAAACCTCATACCATGCATCCATTGGAAGATTACCTACGAGCTACTTGAAACCCACCTATTAATTCCCGAAGCTTTCCGGTTATGCAATCTGGTGTTGGGGATACAGGGAAAGCACCGCGCACTCAACTCTAAACCTACATCCAGCTGTATCCATCCGTCAACACATAACCAGTCATCTTCGGAAACTGTTTACCTCGGACCGTCGAAACGCATCCGCTATACTAGATGTGGCAATACTCCTGAACTATCTCCCCAGTACTGGGTGATGTCGGGGTTATCTCACCACCAGACATGCATAGAAGAGTTTTTGATGTCGGCCGCCTCTAGTATTCCAGAACCGCTACGATACATTTGTGATGACAACACCTCGGAGCTCAACTCCCAGGGACACTGCCACAACCCCTAAATGACAGGAGGCATCGAGAACAATGTTCTCGTCACAAAGATATCGGAACAATCCAAACAATACCCGCGTGATCCTAAAAAAAATTGGTGAAATTTTGAGAATAGTGAAGGTAAGACAACGTCAGGAGTCCTCACTAGAGTGATGAAGGGAATGAGGAGTAAAAGAAATCCTACTCTCCAATATATATATAGGACTCAAAACATTTTGCGTGTGTGCCTAGACTCAACCGTCAGCGGTTCGATCAATCAGGGGGCTCCTAGGTCGGAACATGGCTCTGATACCAACTTGTAATGCCCAGGATGCGACTATATCTCCTACGTGTCGAGGCATGACTTAGAGACATAAGCGCATTCTGGAATGATCTCAAGCGTGGTATCTTTGCACATCTCGTGTAAAAATTCAGGGGTGAAAGTGTAAAAGATAGTTGGCTTACACTCGCCACGTCACACAATGAATACAATAACATGCATTCGTCCAAATAACACAGGGTCCGACTACGGATGAAATCCAAACGAGAAAAGATACCACGACCACAAGGCCTGATCGCCCCTAGTAGGAACACCTACTGATCGTCGGGATATGGTACATAGTAACGACCACGCTCATCATCAAACTCCCAGTGAAGTTCTGATCCATCTCCAGCATCGTACTCGGTTGTACCTGCATCTGGTGTGTGTAGTAATTTGTGAGCCACAAGGACTCGGCAATCCCATTCCCGGGTATCAAAACTAGCAAAGTCTTAGGTGTGGAAAGGTTATAAAGTGTTTGCATCAAGCACTAAGCAACTAGCATACGAGTTTAGAGCGAGAAGAGATTATGTGCCAACGGTCACCAAGTTGATCAAGAAGTGATCCTAGCTACTCACGTTCATACATAACCCCACCGTGTTCACTTCCTGAAGCCCTTCAAAAAGAGACCATCACGGTTACTCACATAGGTAGTGTATTCTTAAGGATATGGTGTCAAGTTATCTATAACCAGATATTAACAAATTCCCATCTGCCACATAACCGCAGGCACGGCTTTCGAAAGATCAAACCTTGCAGGTGTGTCCCAACTTAGCCCATCACAAGCTCACAATCCGCGGAGTCGCAACTCCAAGGTGGGAAGACCCGAGTATTATCGGAATCCCGTGCTCAAGATATTTCGACAAAGGTAAAACTAATCGATCAAAGCCTCCCGACGTGCCGACATCCTAATAAACAAGTCCAAAACTTGGAGCAATCTTCAAACTTCACCTGCAACTAACAACGCTATAAGAGGGGCTGAGCAAAAGCGTACTTAGCCAATCAACGGTTTGCTAGGAAGGCGGTTAGAGTGTTTCATGGCAACAATAGGAGGCCGACAAACATGAATAGGCATCGAGGCATAGCTAAAGAGCGAGACAACTAGCATAGGCAAAGATAGAGGTGATATTGGGGAACGGTCATCTTGCCTAGTAAGTCGTCGGTGGGATGGTAAGACGGCTCCTCAAACTCAGACTCGACAAGATCCTCGAACTCGGTATCGGCTCCCGACTCTACCCAACACAAGAGCACAACAGCGGTACAAGATCAATCACGGTGCAATGCACAATCAACATGATGCAACTCATGAAATGGGATGCAAGTATGATGTGCGTATGCATGGAGATGCTCTCGAGCCTAAAGGAGAAGATGATGGAAATTACTTCATCTTGGGCAACCAAGCAAGCCACTGAATAGAATGGAAGATTTCAGTCGAAATCGATATAAAGATCATGGGAAACGGATGCACGGTTTGCAAAATACAAGCAAAACACTATACGATGCAATCTGCCAAAAACAGCAAGTTGTCCACAAAGTGAGCAAGTTTAAGCATACTACAGCACTCCAACAAGCAAGCAAAAGGCATGGCAATAACATACATAACATGCTCTTCAAGAATAACCACATGGCTACTTCTACAACATACTGGAACATGTCACAAATAGCATGGCAAAAGTGCAAAAGTTTATCTAGACTTAGAGAAAAACTGGGCATGGCGATAATTACAACAAGTAAGCATGTTTGCAAGCTTGTGCAACTCATCTCAAAGCATAGCATGGCATGAGAATATAACCAACAGCAAGAAGACATGTTTGTGAAGCTACTCATGGCAAGAACATGGTCATAGGATGCATAGAGCAGTAGCTATTCACATGGCAAAACTGAACTTGTTGATAACATACTGACAGAAATATTTTATAGCAACTTGAGAGCATGAAAACAACAAGCTACAGCAAGCCATCATGGATTACAAGAGCATGGATAGCTAGAGCATAACATATACATCCAGGAACACCCACTGGACAACTCTAACCATGCACAACAAAGTCAGTGGGATCATGGAAACAAGGCATAAAAATTAACAGATTCACACTTAGCAGAAATTTAACATCACGATGGCATGTTAACAAGCTTGATGCACTCATCTCAAGACATCATGGCATGAAAATGAATCTATCATGTAGAGCACATTTCAAAGAGCAAAAGTCATGTTGACACCTAGCTCATATGACACATGGATTAATATGCACAAGCAAGACAAAACATCATCTCATAACAAGTTTAGAAACTTATCAGCCACATGCACTTCTGCAATAGTGTTAAACATGGCATAATGCAACCAATAATGCAAGCAAAAGCATCCATCTTGAAGAGCATCGCAAGACGAACATCTGGACATATCATACGCTCCATTTGGACCAACATGCACAAAGTTACTAGCTCACGAACATGCCAACAAATTTACACAGACAACAAGTGCTGAAACAGTTACATCACGAAGCACTCTTGCCACGAAGATTAAGACCTCTAGATGAACCCCTAACATGCAGGGAACTGATGCTAACATGTAGAGCATGTCCAGACAAACATTTTGATATATCATACATGCAAAACGGACCACCGAGCACAAAGTTACCACATGATGAAGGAGGCAATAAATTTAACGGATCCATGACTTAGTGGAATTTTACCTCCACGAAAAGTCAACGCGGGATGGAGATGTCCCGAGACGGAGAGATCCGGGACGGCGGGGGCGTTTGGATTGAGGGGGTGGTGGATCTGATCCACCCCCGGATCTGGATCGGAGCAGGCCCAGCGATTCCGGTGGCCGGAGTTGGCCGGCGGCGATGTGTACAGGGTTGGCGCGGCGGCGGTTGTGCGCGCCGGCGGTGGCGGGGCATGGGTCCAGTGCGGCCCGGCGCGGCGGTGGTCGGCGCGGCCGGCGTCGGTGACGAGGTGGTGGCCGGCGCCGGTCGCGGAGGAGTTGTGGCTTGGCGGCGAGGTGCACGGGCGGCGGGGCCGGCGTGCGGTGGCGGCGAGCGTCGGGCCAGCCGGAGCATGGCATGAGGTGCGGGGATGACGGGCTGGCGGCGACGGACGCGGTCGGGCCGAGCAGGCCCCGCCTGGGCCCGGCGGGCCGCGCGGTGGAGGGAGGAGAGAGAGAGGCGGCGGGGACAGGTGTCGCGCCGCGAATGGCTGCGGGGTGGCGGTCGGACGTGTCCGGCGTGCGGACGGACGCGTCCGGCGGCGGACAGAGGAGGGAGGCTAGGGTTTCGCCCGAAAATGGCGGGATGGGGCCTTTTGTAGGTAGAGGGAGCTAGGAGTGTCCAAATGAGGTGCGGTTTTCGCCCACACGATCACGATCCGACGACTAAGAGGATGGAGGTGGTTGTGCTAGGTTAGTGGGCTGTTGTGGAGGGGTGTTGGGCCAAAAGAAAGAGGAGCTTTTAGCCCACGAGGTTAACAGTTGGAGTATCAAACGACCTCCAAACGCGATGAAACTTGACAGGCGGTCTCCATGTACTAAAACAACAACGTACGACAAGTCTCACCTCGATCCGAGAACGTTCTACGGCCACTTGCGAAATAAGGACTCGGAGGTGCCATGGGCACGTGTGTGAGTGTCGGAACTCGAAACGGACAATGGGAAGAGACGAGCATATCGGGTGCAAGTGACAACACGAATGCAATGCAATGCACATGATGACATGACATGGATGATATGCACACACGCAAACGGCAAAACGAAGAAACCCAAAATGAAGGAAGAGCCCATAAATGGAATTGTTACATCCGGGCGTTACAGGCGTCCTGTTCATCCAGCCTCCACCGGCTACGGTTCAACCAGCCCTCCACATGAGGGGTCCTATTCAACCAGCCATCCACAGGATCCTGTTCATCCACCCCCAACCGGCTCGGGTGTGTGGCGACCTCCTCTCGATCGGGGTCTTGTTCATCCAGCGGCAACGACCTCTATTACCAAGGGGTCCTGTTTATCCAACCCCCACTGGGAACTGTTCATCCTACCCCAAAAACAGCCATTGTTCATCAAGAGGGAGCAGCAGGGTTCGATCGGCTTTAGTTAGCAGCAGTAGTGAAGGATTCGGTCGGGTTCAATTAGCAACCAGCAGAGATTGATCGCTCGGGTTCAGTAACTTGGCTAGTGCAATCGCTCCGGTTTAGTAAGTGAATGCCTCGCTCGGGTTCAGTTAGAGACCAACGCCTCGCACATACACGTGTTGTGTACGAGAGAAACACGCAAACCTCCGTGCATCGCTCCGCTCCAACCACACCCATGATACGTCTCCAACGTATCTATAATTTATGAAGTATTCATGCTATTATATTATCCATCTTAGATGTTTTATATACATTTATATGCTATTTTATATGATTTTTGGGACTAACCTATTAACCTAGAGCCCAGTGTCAGTTTCTGGTTTTTCCTTGTTTTTGAGTTTTACAGAAAAGGAATACCAAACGGAGTCCAATTGACGTGCCAATTTTTTATGCTTATTTATGGACCAAAAGAAGCCCCTGGAGTAAAAGAGTTGGGCCAGAAGAGTCTCGGGTTGTCCACGAAGGTGGGGGCGCGCCCACCCCCCTGGGTGTGGGCCCCTATCTTGTGGACGACTCGGAGACCCCCTAGACGTGAGACCGACGCCAAAAATTCCTGTAAAAACAAAAACCTCCAGAAAATAACCTACATCAGAATTTCCGCCGCCACAAGCCTCTGTAACCACAAGAAATGAATCTAGGCCCTCTCTGGCACCCTGTCGGAGGTGGCCATCATCAGCGGAGGCCATGGAGGAGGATCCCGGAGGGGCCATCATCGCCATGAAGGCCAAGGACCAAAGGGTCAACCTCTACCCATCTAGGGGGTAGGCCATGGAGGAGGAAGCACAAGGGGGAGAACCTCTCCTCCTCTCTCTCGGAGGCGCCGGAGTGCCATCGGGAAGGGAATCATCGCCGCGGTGATCGTCTTCATCAACATCACCATCATCATCACCATCCTCATCTCTTTTACGCGGTCCACTCTCCCACACCCCGTTGTAATCCCTACTTGAACATGGTGCTTTATGCCACATATTATGATCCAATGATGTGTTGCCATCCTATTATGTTTTGAGTAGATATCCTTTGTCTTTGGGTTGATTGATGATCTAGATTGGTACGAGTTGTATGTTTTATCTTGGTGCTATCCTATGGCGCCCTCCGTGTAGTGCAAGCGTGAGGGATTCCCGCTGGAGGGTGTTGCAATACGTTCATGATTCGCTTATAGTGGGTTGCTTGAGTGACAAAAGCATAAACCCGAGTAAGGCGATTGTTGCGTATGGGATAAAGGGGACTTGATGCTTTAATGCTATGGTTGGGTTTTACCTTAATGATCTTTAGTAGTTGTGGATGCTTGCTAGAGTTCCAATCATAAGTGCATATGATCCAAGAAGAGAAAGTATGTTAGCTTATGCCTCTCCCTCATATGAAATTGCAATGAAGACTACCGGTCTTGTTAACAATTGCCTAGGACCATTCCGCACAACGATCCATCATTATTCCACACTCGCTATTTATAATATTTCGTAATATATTCTAACTTTATGATAACATCACCTACTTTTATATTTTAGCTCTCTGATATCATGCAAAGGTATCCTCTTCATACCCACAATGTAGTTTTATTTCTCGTTTCTAGTTGGAAGCAAATGTTCGGTGTACGTAGAGTCGTATCAGTGGCAGATAAGACTTGAGAGAATATTGATCTTACCTTTAGCTCCTTGTGGTTTCTACACTCCATAATTATCACTTCCACCATTGGAAATTGCTATGATGATTCCCTGCACTTGGGGACCATCAAGCTCTTTTCTGGCGCCGTTGCCGGGGAGCAATAGCGTGGGGTTGATATTCTCGTGTGTGCTTGTTTGCTTTCTTCACTAAGTAGATTTTGTTTTTCCTTTTTGTTTCTGTTTAGTTTTGGGTGAAACATACAAAAAAAATTAAAGAATGAAAATACAGAAAAAAATTACTTGCCTCTTATGCCTAAATTTTTTTTCAAATAGAGAAGTGATTGGAAAGTTATGCATTGAAGAAGTGAGGGTCGACCTCGAGCACTTGTGTTCATGCTCACGGAAACAATGTAGATTTTTTTATGGAAGTTTCTCTGTAAATAATTATCCCCTTGTATATATCCATTGTATTACAAAAATAATCTGCCAAGCTTTGGTTTTAGGACGATTAGATTGCTTGTTTTCTATGTGCATAACGAAAAACAGAAACTTTCGCTGTAGCGCGTGATTTTACATTTTTTACTGCAAGGTCAAATGGGTCTAAAACTTTTTGCACATTACTTCTGTACAAATTGTCTTATTTTTTTAAAAAAATTTAGAGTTACAGAAGTTTACTAAACTTCCATATTACTACAGACTGTCATGTTTTTGATAGATTCTGTTTTCTATGTGTTGATCGCTTATTTTGATGAATCTATGGGTGGTATCGGGGGTATGAACCATGGTGAAGTTGGAATACTGTAGATAAAGAGCTAATATGAAATTGGAATAAGTTTGCGATAGTACCTAAAGGTAGTGATTTGCTTTATTATACTAACGAATCTCACAAAGTTTTTGTTAAAGTTTTGTGTGGATGAAGTGTTCGAAGATCGAGGAGCTATCAATATTAGAAGAATAAAGAGAGGCAAGAGTTCAAGCTTGGGGATGCCCAAGGCACCCCAAGTAAATATTTCAAGGATACTCAAGCATCTAAGCTTGGGGATGCCCCGGTTGGCATCCCATCTTTCTTCTTGAACAATTATCGGTATACCTCGGTTTTTGTTTTGTTCACATGATTTGTGTCCCTTGTGTTTTTCTTTTTTTTATTTAATAACCATGCTAGTATGAGATAGCCCTTCCTTGATTTATAGAATTCTTCATGTGCTTCACTTATATCTTTTGATTATGATCTTATAGAATGATCTTTGTGCTTCACTTAAATCTTTTGAGTACAGTTTTATAGAATGCTTCGTGTGCTTCACTTATATATTTTGAGCTTGCATATTTGCTAGTTGATATTAATCCTAGAATACTCCATGAACTTCATTTATATATTTTGGAGTATGAATAATACTATCATCTAAAGTGGATTTGGAAGAGTGTCAACTTTAGTCAGTAATGATTCCACCATTTCGAGTTTGCTCCCACTATTCCGAATGAGAAGAATTTTGCTTATGTGGAGAGTAGTAAAATTTCTATGCTTGTAGATCGTGAAAAGAATGCTTTATGTGATGGTTATATTGTTGAACCCATTCATGATGCTACTGAATTTTTTTGTGAGGGAGGATTACATGCTTGTAGAAGTTGCAATAATATCAAGTTTCCTCTCTATGTGCTTAAAGTTTTGAAGTTATACTTGTCTTGCCTTCCTATGCTAGTTGATTCTTGTTCCTATAAATTATGTGCTCATAAAATCCATAGGCATAGGAAGTGGGTTAGATTTAAATATGCTAGTCATATTCTTCATGATGCTCTCTTTATGTTTCAATTCTTATCTTTTATGTGAGCATCATTGAAATCATCATGCCTAGCTAAAAGGCATTAAAGAAAAGCGCTTGTTGGGAGACAACCCAATATTTACCCTTACTGTTTTTGTGTGTTTACATGATTAAGCTACCGTATTAATCATGTTTTATAGCTTTTGTTTCAATGAAGTGCCAAGTAATACCTTTGGGAAGACTTGGGTGAAAGTTAATGTGATCTTGCTGTAAAAAAAGAAAGAAACTTTGCGATCATGGGATTAGCTGCCATTTTTTACAGAAGAGTGCTTTTGAGTTGATTCTTTTTTAATCATATTAATAGACAAATTCCTCACGTCCAACCATTTATTTCATAATTTTTAGAGTAGCAGAAGTATGTTTGTTGTTCAGATCATTACAGACTATTCTGTTTCTGGCAGATTCTGTTTTCATTGCATAGTTTGCTTGTTTTCTAGTTTCTATGGCTTATATTTCTAAATATAAATTGTAGAAATGATATGGTACAGTAGGCATTGTGTGAGAACAATTATGAACCTTGTCTTTGACAGTACCAAAGTGAATGGTTTACTCTTTATCATACTAACCTATCTCATGAAGTTACGTTAAGTTTTGTGTGGTTGAAGTTTTCAAGCTTTGGGTGAGATATCGATATGAGGAGAATAAGGAGTGGAACGACCCTAAGCTTGGGGATGCCCAAGGCACCCCAAGGTAATATTCAAGGAAGACTCAAGGGCCTAAGCTTGGGGATGCCCCGGAAGGCATCCCCTCTTTCGTCTTCAAAACTATCGGTATACCTTACTCAGAGCTATATTTTTATTCGTCACATGATACGTGTTTTGCTTGGAGCGTATTTTCAATCTTACTTGTTGTTTAAATTAAAATCATTGGATCTGAAATCTTGAATGAAAAAGAATCCTTCCATGGCTAGTTAATTATTTGACTACTCAGTGTCCTTCACTTGTATCTTTTGGAGTAGTTTGTCATTTATTCACGTGCTTCACGTACATCCTATGAGTAAATGGTTGAATGAATTGAATATCATAAATCTGAATTTATATATGTTTCATATGCTTATACCATGGGGAGTAATGACTTCACACATAATAAGTATAGGTAGTAAACTTATTGAAAGTAAGCAAACGCAGAATTGGTCACTTGAACAATTCATGAAAGAATATTGAAGGAAGAGAGATTTCACATATAAATATACTATCTTGGAAATCTTTTGTAATTGTGAACACTCATTAAAATATGACATGCTAATAGGTTGATGTTGGACAAGGAAGACAACTTAATGGGTTATGTTTTCCTATATCCGAAACATTATATTGTCTTGGATCATCCAACATGTTGGGCTTGCCTTTCCCTCTCATGATAGCCAAATTATTTGCACCAAGTAGAAATACTACTTGTGCTTCCAAACATCCCTTGAACCAGTTTTGCCATGAGAGTCCATCATACCTACCTAAGGATTGAGTAAGATCCTTCAAGTAAGTTGTCATCGGTGCATGCAATAAAAATTGCTTTCTAAATATGTATGATCTATTAGTGCAAAGAAAATAAGCTTTATACGAACATGTGATAGGGAAGAAATAAAAGCGACGGACTGCATAATAAAGCTCTTTATCACAAGCGGCAATATAAAGTGACGTTCTTTTGCATTAAGATTTTGTGCATCCAACCATAAAAGCGCATGACAACCTCTGCTTCCCTCTGTGAAGGGCCTATCTTTTACTTTTATCTTCTACCCTTATACAAGAGTCATGGTGATCATCGCCTTTCCTTTTGATGTAGACTCGACTAAATGCGAGTCGTTCGTCGGCCCAACCTTTCACGGTACTAGTACCAGCAACAAGAAATTCCAGTCGAGCGAAGATGCAAGACCGTAAGATCAAAAACAAGCGTCGAGTAGATAAGATCAACTCCACGCACAGCAGTAACAAAATCCTCACGGATCAGCAACGAAGATATTTGGTGTCCCCCGACATGGGACGTTTTCTGTAGTTTTATTCAACTCATGACTAAAAACCAATCTCAAAACAACCTGACCTTTTACACGGCCAGATCGGCCAGTATTTAACGAGTAGGCTGGCCCTAATTCCTAAACCGACTCAGACCTTACCTACTCCACATAACAAACCTGATCTCTTTCCTAGGCAAACCGGAACCCAAGTACTACTAGGACTCTCTTATCTCTATTAATTAATCTCACCTAATTAATTATTAGGCCAACTGGTCATATAGAAACAAACTTGGACTACGTACTAGTGCTAGATGGAACCGATTCAGAAAATATTTTGTAGTGTTACTTCCTGTGCAACACACGGAGTTCTGAACGTTGGCCTGACTTCATCTGCTTCTTCTTCTGGTGATAGTATTTTAAGTGCAATTGTACCCACCATTAAAATATCAGAATTTGTAGCTTGATCAATCTTTGCTAATGCAGCAGTGGACACATCATTCCCTCCTCCTTGAAACAAAATCGTCCTCGGTTTTGCTGTATATTTGATAACCTTCTTTTTCAGAGAAACATTTGCACCCACCTTGATTTCTCCAGCAAACATCGACCGCAACACACGTCATCTTTCGGCATCCCAAAAGGAGTATGTGCTGGACCGGCCTTCATGTGTGGCATGACGGTCATATTGCCATGGTCTTCCCAACAATAACTGGCATGCATCCATTGGCAAAACATCACAAATCACTATATCGGCATGCTCACCAACCGAAAAACTTAGTCGGACCTTATGAGTAACTTTCAATTTGCCCGACTGATATAACCATTCAACACGGTGTGGTTGTGGGTGCTTCCAAGTCGGAAATGCTAAAGCATCTACCAAGTCCTTGCTGACCGCGTTGGTGTAGCTCCCTCCGTCTATAATCAACTTACAATTGGTGTTATTGATTTTGCATTGAGTTTGAAAAATATTCCAACGATGTCCCTTATCCTCAATGCGATCCTCTTGCACTCGCTGCACCATCAATGACGGGTACGACTCCGCAGCTTCAAAACTCGCAGTCACCTTTTCAAATTCTTCAGATTTTTCACTAGAAGCGTCAGAAAGTGCCTCTTCATCGCTAGCGGATGCATATCCATCTCTTGTGAGCAACACTCTTTTCTCGTTAGGACATTCACGCCTCATATGTCCCCAACCTCCACACTTGAAGCACTCTATTTCACTAGTGCGTGCAGTGGACTGTGCACTCGCATCAACTCTAGATGCCTCAATTTTTCGAACATCCTTCTGCACTAATCCATTAGATCGATTTGATGACCCCATCTTGGAACTGGTGCCACCTTCATTAGAATTTTGTTCAGGACGCCGCCGTGAGTTGGAAGTGGTGTTGTGATAAGCATTGGTTTGGCGTCGCTTAATTTGCTTCTCTGCACGCATAGCTTGATGCACAAGATCTTGTATGTTATATTAAACCACCATCTCTACATGATCCTGCACCTCTATGTTCAACCCGTTAAAAAACGGGCCATGGTCGCCTCTGGATCCTCCGTTGTTCCTGTACGTATCATAAGCAATTCCATCTCCTTGTAATATTTATCAACACTCATATTACCTTGAGAGAGGCGCTGCAACTTGTTGTACATATCTCTTTATAGTGCTCAGGAACAAAATGTCGTCTCATGAATTCTTTCATCCCTCGCCAAGTTGTCGGGCGATGTCTTGAATGCCAAATTTGATTCCACCAAATTAGCGCGTAACCGGTGAACAAAATTCCAGCAAGTTGAACTTTCTTCTCTTCACCATAATGATGGGCGTCAAAAATTTGATCAACACGCATCTCCCACTCTAAATAACCTTCTGGTTCACACTTGCCGGAGAATGAAGGAATTGAAATTTTTATGCGCCCAATTCCATCATCCAAAGGAACACGCGCAGCTTGACCGACACGGTCATGTGCTCCGCCACAAGCGGCAGCTTCAGGACGGGGCTCAAAGTGTCGCGGTTGTGGCGCGTACCCCGCCTCATGATCAACACCGTCATCAAGGCCATCATCTCCAGCATGTGGTTGTGCCGCCAAACCGCGATCATGTACGATGGCATGTCCGCTGCGAGCTGCTGGTGCATAATGGAGGGGGGCAACCGGAGCGGCCTGTGGTGGTGCAGAATTAGTCGTCGGCGTGTTGATGGTGTCCGCCAAAGCGTCGAACCGGGCGATCAGAACATCAATCCTCTTGCCAAGATTCTCCTCGAGCGCGTCATGGCATTGCTTGACGTAGTTGCACATGTGGTCAAAACCATCCCGAATATTTTGAGGAATATCATCCGCGTACACTGGAAGTACAATTTCCTCAGAATCAGCAGCAGCCTCGCCATCCATGTTGACCGAGGTTGACATCTTGATCAACGTAGTACCGTGAACAACCTTAGCTCTGAATACCACTTGATAATGACTCGACTAAATGTGAGTCGTTCGTCGGCCCGACCTTTCACGGTACTAGTACCAGCAACAAGAAATTCTAGTCGAGCGAAGATGCAAGACCGTAAGATCAAAAACTAGCATCGAGTAGATAAGATCAACTCCACGCACAGCAGCAACAAAATCCTCACGGATCAGCAATGAAGATATTTGGTGTCCCCCGACATGGGACGTTTTCTGTAGTTTTATTCAACTCACGACTAAAAACCAATCTCAAAGCAACCTGACCTTTTACATGACCAGATCGGCCAGTATTTAACGAGCATGCTAGCCCTAATTCCTAAACCGACTCAGACCTTACCTACTCCACGTAACAAACCTGATCTCTTTCCTAGGCAAACTGAAACCCAAGTACTACTAGGACTCTCTTATCTATATTAATTAATCTGACCTAATTAATTATTCAGCCAACTGATCATATAGAAACAAACTTGGACTACGTACTAGTGCTAGATGGAACTGATTCAGAAAATATTCTATAGTGTTCCTTCATGTGCAACACACGAAGTTCTGAATGTTGGCCTGACTTCATCTGCTTCTGCTTCTGGTGATAGTATTTTAAGTGCAATTGTATGCACCATTAACATATCAGAATTTGTAGCTTGATGAATCTTTGCTAATGTGCAGTGGACACATCACCTTTTTACACTTTTTCCTTTGGCAAGCACTTTGTGTTGGAGCGATCCAGATATATATATCCACTTGGATGTAGGTTTTCATAAATTATTATTGTTGACATTACCCTTGAGGTAAAAGGTTGGGAGGCGAAACTATAAGCCCCTATCTTTCTCTTTGCCCGATTAAAACTTTGAACCCATAAATATCACATGAGTGTTAGTAATTGTGAAATACTAAATGATAGTTGAGTATGTGGAGTTTGCTGAATCAAAGCTCTTACATAGACCCTTCCTGAAAATAAGATGAATTGCAATTGTTTGAAGACTAAGAGCATTGTTTGTTAGTTTTCAAGAAAGTTTATGATCTATACTTTAACATGTGAATAGCTTGTTACTTGATCATGAAATTTTTTATGAGATGAGCTACTGTTATGACACATAATGATGCTAGAAAAGGTGATTGAAATTATCATTGATCAAACTTGTGCACCTGCTAGCATTCACACTTCATAAATTATTTCTTTTATCATTTACCTACTCGAGGACGAGCAGGAATTAAGCTTGGGGATGCTGATACGTCTCCAACGTATCTATAATTTATGAAGTATCCATGCTATTATATTATCCATCTTAGATGTTTTATATACATTTATATGCTATTTTATATGATTTTTGGGACTAACCTATTAACCTAGAGCCCAGTGCGAGTTTGTGTTTTTTCCTTGTTTTTGACTTTTACAGAAAAGGAATACCAAACGGAGTCCAATTGACATGCCAATTTTTGATGATTTTTTATGGACCAAAAGAAGCCCCTAGAGTAAAAGAGTTGGGCCAAAAGAGTCATGGGCTGTCCATGAGGGTGGGGGCACGCCCACCCCCCTGGGCATGGGCCCCTGTCTCATGGACGACTCGAAGACCCCCTAAACGTGAGACCGACGCCAAAAATTCCTATAAATATAGAAACCTCTAGAAAATAACCTAGATCGGAAGTTCCGCCGCCGCAAGCCTCTGTAACCATGAGAAATCAATCTAGGCCCTCTCTCGCACCCTGTCGGAGGGGGCCATCATCACCGGAGGCCATGGAGGAGGATCCCGGAGGGGACATCATCGCCATGAAGGCCAAGGACCAGAGGGAGAACCTCTCCCCATCTAGGGGGGAGGCCATGGAGGAGGAAGCACAAGAGGGAGAACCTCTCCTCCTCTCTCTCGGTGGCGTCGGAGTGCCATCGAGAGGGGAATAATCGCCGCGGTGATTGTCTTCATCAACATCACCATCCTCATCTCTTTTGCGCGGTCCACTCTCCCGCACCCCGCTATAATCCCTACTTGAACATGGTGCTTTATGCCACATATTATGATCCAATGATGTGTTGCCATCCTATGATGTTTTGAGTAGATATCCTTTGTCTTTGGGTTGATTGATGATCTAGATTGGTACGAGTTGTATGTTTTATTTTGGTGCTGTCCTATGGTGCCCTCCGTGTCGCTCAAGCGTGAGGGATTCTCACTGTAGGGTGTTGCAATATGTTCATGATTCGCTTATAGTGGGTTGCTTGAGTGACAGAAGCATAAACCAGAGTAATGGGATTGTTGCGTATGGGATAAAGGGGACTTGATGCTTTAATGCTAAGGTTGGGTTTTACCTTAATGATCTTTAGTAGTTGCGGATGCTTGCTAGAGTTCCAATCATAAGTGCATATGATCCAAGAAGAGAAAGTATGTTAGCTTATGCCTCTCCTTCATATGAAATTGCAATGACGACTACCGATCTTGTTAACAATTGCCTAGGACAATTCCGCACACCGATCCATCATTATTCCAGACTCGCTATTTATAATATTTAGTAATATATTCTAACTTTATGATAACAGCACCTACTTTAGTAATATATTATTGCTACGATGATTCCCTGCACTTGGGGACCATCAACCCACCGTAATCGGGAACTCCCCGAAATTTTGCTCACCCTCGCTTCTACCATGATTTTTTTCCGTCATGGACGGCCCAAAGAATGTCATGCAGGTCCATCCCCGGCCTGCCCAGGACAAAAAGCCCATAATATGTTATCATTTTTCGATATAATTAGGAGCCCACCACATCTATGTATGATTATACGGGTTTTTGCCACAGTTATTGTCATAGAAGTGTCATAAGCATGACAGGAAACAGAATTCGTTCAGGCCAAAATGTCACGGATGTGTCTTTTTTTGTAGTGGTGGATCCTGTCAGATATGTGACACCCGTCCAGGTGGCGTGTCACGCTAATAAGGAGAAGATGGATAAGCGACGCGACATGCTTTGTCCTAACTACTAGAGTCAGGTATGATAGCATTGTTAGTTATCTAGTCATACAAAAATGACTATTTTGCCACTGTGGTCGCCCGTTAAGCTATGAAAGGAGGCCCGAGGCAACGGAGCAAGGGGTTCAAACATTCAACCCCCAACACTCGTACGCACGTAGCTGCTCTTCCCGAGGCACCGTTGCCGGGCTAGATTGCTGCATGTGTCGGGGATATACCCCGCGGTGTAACCCGGCCTAACGTATGACCCGGCTGGAGCTTGGCGACTCACGGATGACCCACCCGATCTTTGCGACTCATTAGTGACCCAGCGGGCGGGTCATACGGATGAAAAGATCCAGCGGCCCATAAGGTGGCTCATGGGAAGGCCGGCTCACATTATGGAGGGTCGACTTGAGAAAGAAAGCATGAGGAATATTTTCCTTATAAGGAAGCAAGGAACGGACTTGTATCCGGCTTGTAATAGAAGATAGACTAGTCATAATCCTATTAGGACTCCACATGTAACTCGCCCCTCCAAATTATATAAGGAGGGGCAGGGCACCCAAAGAAGGACAGGTTGTAGAGAGACAGAGAATCAAGTCTAGACAAGATCAAAGTAGATGCTCTCGAGATATAGGTAGCAAAATACCGCCCTTGTAACCAAGATGATCATCATCATTAATATCACGGAAGAAGGATGTAGGCTTTTACCTCCACCGCGAGGGGCAAAACCTAGGTAAAATCTCGCGTCTCTCATCCTGATCAACCCCGTTCAAGCTACTACATAGTTGCATTGGCATCACGACTATGTCCTCACACTAGGACATCTGGCCATGACAAAACCATGATAGTTGGCACCCATCGTGGGGCTCACGCACGGTGATGTTGAGTTCTGGGAGGGATCTCTCAGGAATCAAGAAGTTCGCATTTGGTTGAGGGAAGAATATTCGACATGGGAGCAGCAACTGCATTATTTTGTTATCAAAATCTTGGAAATTTTTTAAGCTGGCAGTACAAGGTTTGAGATCAAACGAAGCTAGGGTTCTGTGCATGCTGCCACACGCGGCTTGTCGATCCGCCCGTCTGAGTAGGGTCGCTTTCCATCGAAACAGCCAGTACGATCTGGCAAAACTGAGACCTACTTAGAGTACTCCGTTATTCATTGTCGTTTCCTACTGAGAGAGTGATACGTCTCCAACGTATCTATAATTTTTTATTGTCCCATGCTATTATTTATGATGTTTTGGATGTTTAATGGGCTTTGTCATACACTTTTATAATATTTTTGGGACTAACCTATTAACCTAGAGTCCAGTGCCAGTTTATGTTTTTCCTTGTTTTTGAGTTTTACACAAAAGGAATATCAAACGGAGTCCAATTGACGTGCCAATTTTTGATAATTTTTTCTGGACCAAAAGAAGCCCCCGAAGTAAAAGAGTTGGGTCAGGAGAGCCACGGGCTGCCCACGAGGGTGGGGGCATGCCCTGGGCAGGTGGTGGCGCCGCCCTATCTCGTGGACGGCCCGGAGGGCCCCCTGACTTGTGCCCTACGCCAAAAAATCCTATAAATACTGAAACCTTCGGAAATTAATCTAGATCGGGAGTTCCGCCGCCGAAAGCCTCTGTAGCCACCGAAAACCAATCTACACCCGTTCTGGCACCCTGTCGGAGGGGGGAATCCCTCTCCGGTGGCTATCTTCATCATCCCGGCGCTCTCCATGACGAGGAGGGAGTAGTCCACCCTCGGGGCTGAGGATATGTACTAGTAGCTATGTGTTTGATCTCTCTCTCTCTCTCTCTCTCTCTCTCTCTCTCTCTCTCTCTCTCTCTCTCTCTATCTATCTATCTATCTCTCTCTCTCGTGTTCTTGATATGGAACGATCTTGATGTATCGCGAGCTTTGCTATTATAGTTGGATCTTATGATGCTTCTCCCCCTCTACTCTCTTGTGATGAATTGAGTTTTCCCTTTGAAGTTATCTTATCGGATTGAGTCTTTAAGGATTTGAGAACACTTGATGTATGTCTTGCACGTGCTTGTCTGTGGTGACAATGGGATATCATGTGATCTACTTGATGTATGATTTGGTGATCAACTTGCGGGTTCCGTGACCTTGGGAACCTATGCATAGGGGTTGGCACACGTTTTCGTCTTGACTTTCCGGTAGAAACTTTGGGGCACTCTTTGAAGTTCTATGTGTTGGTTGAATAGATGATTATGAGATTGTGTGATGCATATCGTATAATCATGCCCACGGATACTTGAGGTGACAATGGAGTATCTAGGTGACATTAGGGTTTTGGTTGATTTGTGTCTTAAGGTGTTATTCTAGTATGACCTCTATGATAGATCGAACGGAAAGAATAGCTTCGTGTTATTTTACTACGGACTCTTGAATAGATCGAACGGAAAGGATAACTTTGAGGTGGTTTTGTACCCTACCATAATCTCTTCGTTTGTTCTCCGCTATTAGTTACTTTGGAGTGACTCTTTGTTGCATGTTGAGGGCTAGTAATATGATCCAATTATGTTATCCTTGCTGAGAGAACTTGCACTAGTGAAAGTATGAACCCTAGGCCTTGTTTCCTATCATTGCAACACCGTTTATGCTCACGTTTACCTTTAGTTACCTTTTTTTTATATTTTTAGTTTACAAAAACCTATATCTACCATCCATATTGCACTTGTATCACCATCTCTTCGCCGAACTAGTGCACCTATACAATTTACCATTGTATTGGGTGTGTTGGGGACACAAGAGACTCTTTGTTATTTGGTTGCAGGGTTGTTTGAGAGAGACCATCTTCATCCTACACCTCCCACGGATTGATAAACCTTAGGTCATCCACTTGAGGGAAATTTGCTACTGTCCTACAAACCTCTGCACTTGGAGGCCCAACAACGTCTACAAGAAGAAGGTTGTGTAGTAGACATCAAGCTCTTTTCTGGCGCCGTTGCTGGGGAGGTGAGTGCTTGAAGGTATATCTTTAGATCTTGCAATCGAATCTTTTAGTTTCTTGTTTTATCACTAGTTTAGTTTATAAAAGAAAACTAAAAAATGGAATTGAGGTTACCTCATATGCTTCATCTTTTTAATATCTTCCGTGAAAATGATGGGAATGAAAATTGTGCTCAAGTACTAGAAGAAGAATTATATAGAATGCTTGGCATAAAATATGTGCTTGATGAGCATGATTGCAATGTTGTTAGTATGAATTCTTTGAATACCTATGATGTTAATGATATGCAAAGCCACAAGCTTGGGGATGCTACGTTTGATGAAGATGATATTTTTTGTCCCCCAAGTCTTGATGAGCAAATTTATTATGATGAAAGCATGTCACCTATTTATGATGATTATTGTGATGACACTTATGCTATTAAGAATAATGATAACCATGAAACTTGTCATCATGATTTAGTTTTCAATTGGATTATGCCTCACATGATAATTATTTTGTTAAGTTTGCTCCCACTATTATTCATGAGAAGAAATTTGCTTATGTGGAGAGTAGTAAGATTTCTATGCAAGTAGATCATGAAAAGAATGCTTTACGTGCTGGTTATATGGTTGAATTCATTCATGATGCTACTGAAAATTATTATGAGAGAGGATCATATTCTTCTACATATTGCAATAATATCAAGTTTCCTCTCTATGTGCTTAAAATCTTGAAGCTATGCTTGTTTTGCTTTCCTATGCTAGTTGATTATTGTTCCCATAAGTTGTTTGCTCACAAAATCCCTATGCATAGGAAGTGGGTTAGACTTAAATGTGCTAGTCATATTCTTCATGATGCTCCCTTTATGTTTCAACTCTTATCTTTTATGCAAGCATCATTGAAATCATCCTGCCTAGCTAGGGGCGTTAAGCGATAGCGCTTGTTGGGAGGCAACCCAACTTTATTTTTGTTCTTTGCTTTTTGCTTCTGTTTAGGAATAAATATTGCATCTAGCTTCTGTTTAGATGTGGTTTTGTGTTTTAATTAGTGTGAGTGCCAAGTAGAACCTTTGGGAAGACTTGTGTGAAGTTTATATGATCTTGCTGTGAAAAACAGAATCGGTAGCGCTAGCTAGAATGGTCATCAGATTTTACTGGAGCGCGATATTTAGTTTATTCTTTTTGCAAATGATTAATAGAAAAATTCCTCACATTTACCAATTTAGTTTGAATTTTTTGGAGTTACAGAAGTATGTGAAACCTGCAGATTACTACAGATTGTTCTGCTTTTGACAGATTCTGTTTTTCGTGTGTTGTTTGCTTATTTCAATGCATCTATGAGTAGTATTGGGAAGTATGAATCATAGATAAGTTGGAATACAGTTGGTTTAACACCAATGTAAACAAAGAATGAATTCATTGCAGTACCTTTGAGTAGTGGTTTGCTTTCTTATACTAACGGAGCTCACAAGATTTTTGTCTAAGTTTTGTGTTGTGAAGTTTTCAAGTTTTGAGTATTGCTTTGATGGACTATGGAACAAAGAGTGGCAAGATCCTAAGCTTGGGGATGCCCCAGGCACCCCAAGGTAAAATTCAAGGACAACCAAAAGCCTAAGCTTGGGGATGCCCCGGGAAGGCATCCCCTCTTTCGTCTTCATCTATCGGTAACTATACTCGGAGCTATATTTTTATTCACCACATGATATGTGTTTTGCTTGGAGCGTCAATTTAGTTTATTTTGTTTTGCTTGATGTTTGAATAATATCCCAAGATCTGAAATTCTTAAATGTTAGAGAGTCTTCACATAGTTACATAATTATTCAACTACTCATTGATCTTCACCTATATCTTTCGGAGTAGTTTGTTATTGCTCTAGTGCTTCACTTATATCTTTTAGAGCACGGCGGTGGTTTTATTTTGAAGAAATAGATGAACTCTCATGCTTCACTTATATCCTTTTGAGAGTCTATTAGAACAGCATGGTAATGTGATTTAGCTATAAAACTAGCCTTTGCATGATAGGCATCCAAGATCAATGTAGTAAAAACTTTCACAACTAAGTGCATTGAATATGATGAGAAGTTGGATGCTTGATAATTGTTTTGAGATATGAGGATAGTGATATTAGAGTCATGATAGTGGGGTTATTATGAAATTGAGAAATGCTTGTGTTAAAGTTGGTGATTCCCGTAGCATGCACATATGGTGAACCGCTATGTGACGAAGTTAGAGCATGAGGTATTTGTAAAGTGCCAACCTTTGAGTGGAGGTCGGGGGCGCGCGATGGTTAACTCCTACTAACCTTCCCCCTAGGTGCATGCGTTGATTGCTTTGTTTTGATGACTCGTAGATTTTTGCAATAAGTATATGAGTTCTTATGAATAATGTTGAGTCCATGGATTATACGCACTCTCACCCTTCCACCGTTGCTAGCCTCTCTTGTATCGTGCAACTTTTGTCGGTACCATACACCCACTATATATCCTTCCTCAAAATATCCACCATATATATTCCTCAAAACAGCCACCATACCTACCTATCATGGCATTTCCATAGCCATTCCGAGATATATTGCCATGCAACTTTCCACCGTTCCGTTCATATGACACGCCTCATATTGTCATATTGCCATGCATGATCGTGTAGTTGACATCGTATTTGTGGCAAAGCCACCATGCATAATTTTTCATACATGTCACTCTTGATTCATTGCACATCCCGGTACACCACCGGAGGCATTCATATAGAGTCATACTTTGTTCTAGTATCGAGTTCTAATATCGAGTTGTAATTCAATGAAAGTGTGATGATCATCATTATTAGAGCATTGTCCCATGTGAGGAAAGGCTAAATCAAGAAAGCCTCTCCAAAAAAAAAGGCCAAAGAAAAAATAAAGGCCAAAGAAAAAATAAAGGCCAAAGAAAAAATAAAGGCCCAAAAAAAAGAAGAAAAAGGGACAATTGCTACTATCTTTTTCCACACTTGTGTTTCAAAGTAGCACCATGTTCTTCATGATAGAGAGTCTCATGTTTAGTCACTTTCATATACTAGTGGGAATTTTCATTATATAACTTGGCTTGTATATTCCAACGATGGGCTTCCTCAAATGCCCTAGGTCTTCGTGAGCAAGCAAGTTGGATGCACACCCACTAGTTTCTTTTGTTGAGCTTTCATACATATTTAGCTCTAGTGCATCCGTTGCATGGCAATCCCTACTCACTCACATTGATATCTATTGATGGGCATCTCCATAGCCCGTTGATACGCCTAGTTGATGTGAGACTATCTCCCTCCTTTTTGTATTCTCCACAACCACCTCTCTATTCCACATAGTGCTATGTCCATGGCTCACGATCATGTATTGCGTGAAAGTTGAAAGGTTTGAAAGAATAGAGTATGAAAACAAGTGCTTGGCTGAAACCGGGGTTGTGCATGATATGAATATTTTGTGTGATGAAGAGGGGGCATAGCCAAACTATATGATTTTGTAGGGATAACTTTCTTTAGCCATTGTATTTTGAAAAGACATGATTGCTTTGTTAGTATGCTTGAAGTATTATTATTTCTTATGTTAATATAGACTTTTGTCTTGAATCTTTCAGATCTGAATATTCATGCCACAATTAAGAGAATTACATTGAAAATTATGTTGGTTAGCATTCCACATCAAAAAAATTGTTTTTATCATTTACCTACTCGAGGACGAGCAAGAATTAAGCTTGAGGATGCTTGATACGTCTCCAACGTATCTATAATTTTTTATTGTTCCATGCTATTATTTATGATGTTTTGGATGTTTAATGGGCTTTTTCATATACTTTTATATTATTTTTGGGACTAACCTATTAACCTAGAGCCCAATGTCAGTTTCTATTTTTCCTTGTTTTTGAGTTTTACAGAAAAGGAATATCAAACGGAGTCCAATTGACGTGCCAATTTTTGATGATTTTTTCTGGACCAAAAGAAGCCCCCGAAGTAAAAGAGTTGGGCCAGGAGAGCCACGGGCTGCCCACGAGGGTGGGGGCGCGCCTTGGGCAGGTGGTGGCGCCGCCCTATCTCGTGGACGGCCCGAAGGGCCCCTGACTTGTGCCCTACGCCAAAAAATCCTATAAATACTGAAACCTTCGGAAATTAACCTAGATCGGGAGTTCCGCCGCCGAAAGCCTCTGTAGCCACCGAAAACCAATCTACACCCATTCTGGCACCCTGCCGGAGGGGGGAATCCCTCTCCGGTGGCTATCTTCATCATCCCAGCGCTCTCCATGACGAGGAGGGAGTAGTCCACCCTCGGGTCTGAGGGTATGTACCAGTAGCTATGTGTTTGATCTCTCTCTCTCTCTCTCTCTCTCTCTCTCTCTCTCGTGTTCTTGAGATGGCACGATGTTGATGTATCGCGAGCTTTGCTATTATAGTTGGATCTTATGATGCTTCTCCCCCTCTACTCTCTTGTGATGAATTGAGTTTTCCCTTTGAAGTTATCTTATCGGATTGAGTCTTTAAGGATTTGAGAAAACTTTATGTATGTCTTGCACGTGCTTATCTGTGGTAACAATGGGATATCATGTGATATACTTGATGTATGTTTTGGTGATTAACTTGCAGGTTTCGTGACCTTGGGAACCTATGCATAGGGGTTGGCACATGTTTTCGTCTTGATTTTTCCGGTAGAAACTTTGGGGCACTCTTTGAAGTTATATGTGTTGGTTGAATAGATGATTCTGAGATTGTGTGATGCATATCATATAATCATGCCCACGGATACTTGAGGTGACAATGGAGTATCTAGGTGACATTAGGGTTTTGGTTGATTTGTGTCTTAAGGTGTTATGCTAGTACGAACTCTATGATAAATCGAATGGAAAGAATAGCTTTGTGTTATTTTACTACGGACTCTTGAATAGATCGATTAGAATGGATAACTTTGAGGTGGATTCGTACCCTACCATAATCTCTTCGTTTGTTCTCCGCTATTAGTTACTTTGGAGTGACTCTTTGTTGCATGTTGAGGTCTAGTAATATGATTCAATTATGTTATCCTTGCTGAGAGAACTTTCACTAGTGAAAGTATGAACCCTAGGCCTTGTTTCCTATCATTGCAACACCATTTATGCTCATGTTTAACTTTAGTTACCTTGCTGTTTTTTATATTTTCAGTTTACAAAAACCTATATCTACCATCCATATTGCACTTGTATCACCATCTCTTCGCCGAACTAGTGCACCTATACAATTTACCATTGTATTGGGTGTGTTGGGGACACAAGAGACTCTTTGTTATTTGGTTGCAGGGTTGTTTGAGAGAGACCATCTTCATCCTACGCCTCCCACAGATTGATAAACCTTAGGTCATCCACTTGAGGGAAATTTGCTACTGTCCTACAAACCTCTGCACTTGGAGGCACAACAACGTCTACAAGAAGAAGGTTGTGTAGTAGACATCAGAGAGCCAGTGCGCGTGAAGCAAGTAGGATTCGCTTCAAGTCCCGAGGTGCTACCTTGCTGTTGTTACTATGCACTACGTCCAAACATCAAATCAGAATCAATACTAAGTACTAGTGGCCGGTTTAGTACTCACGTGAAGGTTGAATCAATCTACGAGTTCAATTTTTTATTCCTTGTATCAATTGCGATATTAAGAGCAACTCCAACAAGGCGATCCATTTTGTCCGCGGGCGTCTGTTTGGGTCGGCGCGGACACAAAAGTCCGCACAACGCGCCGATTCAAACGAACGCGCGTCCGCTTTTTGTCCGCGGGCGATCCATTCCCGGCTCATTTCTGAGCCGGATTTGCGTCGACGCGGACACGAGACGGACACGCGCGCTCGCCTTCTCCTCCCCCAGGCCCGCTGGTCGGCGGCACATTGACCTCTCCCATCCAACAGTAAACCCTCGCCCGCCTCCTTCGTCGCCGACGCCGCCGCCCATTTTTCGGTGAGTCTGCCAGCTGATGGCGCTACAACATCTGCTTAGCAACGCCGCCACCTCCCACGTCGCACGCATGTTGTTCGACAGTTTGCCAAGGTATAAAATGGACTCCGCTGACGAGTTCTTTTTTCACAATTTCCTTTGCGACTCTGACGATTCGTCGTCCAATGACGAGGAGGAGATATTGGCTGCCGTGTTGGTCCATCACCACCTCAATAGCCAGCGGCCGTTGTTCGGTGGCTCCATTCCGGGCCACCTTCCGGCGTTGAATTGCAACCGAGAGAGTGGACATCTCCTTCTTTGGAAGGACCACTTTGATACAACAAATTCATTGTTTAAACATCAGAAATTCCGCCGCCACTTCCGTATGACTATTTTGAGTGCAAAGAGGATGCCGTTGGAAAGATTTGTTTCTCCTCTCATCAGAAATGCACTACCGCCATCCGAATGCTTGCATACGGAGTGCCCGGTGATCTCATTTATGTATTTTTATTGAAGGGAGCAAACATAATTACAAAAGGCTACGCATAGATGTGAACATCAAGCCAGCAAGAGCCACTCAACACCTAAGCAAACACCAGCCTAACTACTCACGAACCGATGTAATCTCCCAACTCCAGCTTCATCCCAAACTTTAAGCTCATCCATGATATGGTGCACCAATTGCCGCGGCCTCCTCTGTTGCTCCAACCGCCCAAAAACTCTTGCATTCCTTTGCTTCCATAAGGACCATGCGATGAAAATGACAATGGTGTCAAAGCCTCTTATGTCCCTCGTCGAGATGGCACGGCGCGCCTAAAGCCACCACGCCTCAAGGGAGTCACCTATGTGTGGCTGTCGAACGGTGATACTGATGGCCATGAAGCATAAATGCCAAACTTCCTTTGCGTAAGGGCAATGAAGCACAATATGGTCTACCGTGTATTCATCTTGTAGGCATGTGTAGCAAACTGTCGTAGAGTCCTGCACGCCATTCCTAGCTCGCCGATCCGAGGTCCAAAGCCTATACTGCACCGCTAACCATGCAAAGATTTTGCATTTGAGTATCGCCCCACTCCTCCATAAACACTCGTAGGTAGGGGAAGTTGCTAGCCCAAGGCAAAGAGTCCGATACACCGAGCGAGCAGTGTACTGTCCCAATGTATCCCATGGCCATGCAAATGTATCCGGTACCTGCGGGTCACAATGAGCATCCATAGTAGCCACTCTGAGAAGCATGAGTTGCATGAGGGCCATGAAAGGTGGCTCTCCATTGATGCCCATCTCCCACATGTTGTCCACCATAGCTTGGCCCACCATCCGTTGGTTATGTACTCTAGTGGGAACCAAGGGTAAGATGGTCGGTGCAATGTCCGCCACATCCAAACTGTTCATCCATCGGTCCTTCAAGAAGAGAACTATATCCCCTGCTCCCACGGTGATTTTCACCAAGTGATTAAACACTTGCCTCGCCTCTTCGTCGACCAAAAATAGGAATTCCTTGCCAAGGTCTGGTCAGGTCCGTCCTCCCATCTTACCCTTAGGACAAGGGCCTGCATCTTGAAAAAAAATTACTCTGAGGCCTCCAAACCTTGTTGGGCAACAAATAGTGTTCCATGCCACAAGGCATTGCCCGCCATTTACCTTATCCTCCCCGGCCCAACAAAACGACCTCGTCCATGCGTTAATTTCGTCAAACACCCAATCAGGAGCACTGAGCACCATGAGCTGATGGATTGGTCTCGCCGCCACCACAGATTTGATGAGTACAAGACGTCCAGGCCTTTGGATGACACCACATTGCCAAGCTAGGATAAAATTCCTAACTTAATCCAAGAGTGGTTGTCAGTTTGTTCTTGTGAGTTGGTGTGTTGCTAGAGGAATGCCCAGATACTTCCATGGAAACTACCCAATGCCACACTAAAGGTGATAGGCAACTCTCTGTTGGTCCTCCTTCGTGCCTCTAATCAGGATCGCCTTGGATTTATTATAGTTGACATCCAATCCCGATGCCTCTCCAAAGCTCCCCAACGCCAGTTTGACGAATGTCAAGTCCTTCTCTGTCGATCTGATGAACAATGCAACATCGTCTGCGTAGATAGACAGCCGCTGAGTAGGAGAGATCCCATTGAATTTTCTAAGTACTCCTTCCTCGGCTCCCTTCCTGAACAGCACCGTTAAGGCTTCCATAGCAATGACGAACAAAAGTGGTGAAACAGGATCCCCTTGGCGAAGTCCGCATGCGTGCACAAAGCTCTGTCTGGGGCATCCATTTACCACGACCTTCGTGCTCGCCGTTTGCAGCAAGATAGCCACCCACCTAATCCAAGCCTCCCCAAAACCTTTCTTCCTCATCACTTGGAACAGGAACGGCCAGGACAAGGACTCAAACACCCTCGTGATATCAAGCTTCAGAAACACTCCAGCCGTCTTCCTCGCATGCAATTTCCTGGCGAGCTGTCTGACAAGGAGAAAATTGTCATGTAGGCATCTTCCTGCAATGAAAGCATATTGGTTAGCCTGTAGAATTTATTTCATGCGTCTCCTCGCCCTATAGGCCAGCGCCTTGGCGAATAGCTTTGCAAAGCTATGCATCAGGCTAATCGGACGATAGTCCCCCACAGAGTCAGCATCCGCCCGCTTCGGAATCAAGGTGATCAACGCCTTGTTCAACTTACCAAAACCATGGCCATCTTCGACGTACAGCTTCAAAATTGCTGCCATATATCGTTCTTGATTATTGGTCAAGCCTTCTGATAGAAGATGCCTATAAAGCCATCTGGACCCGAAGCTCGATCGGCCGGTAAGTCTTTAATGACGTTCCATATCTCCTCCTCCGTGAATATGGCGTCCAGATCTTGTAAATCCACAAATTCCATCTCAAGGTAGTCAAGGTCAAGGGTAAAATCCCGGTCCTGACACTTTCCCATTCGGTTCCTGAACTCGGCGGTGAAAACCTCCTCCTTTTGGTGTTGCTCAGTCATTATATCGTCTCCCCTCTTGACATGCGCAATGAAGTTCTTGTTGCGTCTACCATTGGCCACCGTCTCGAAAAGTCGAGTGTTGGCATCGCCAGCACCCAGCCATCTAATCCTCGAGCGCTTCCTGGCAATGGTCCTCTCAAGAGACGCTAGCCCTAGCACATCCATCTTCAGGGTCCTCCGTAGCCACAACTCTTCTGGAGTTAGGAATCGACACTCTTGCATTTGTTCCAACCTCAGGATCACCCAATTGGCCATTGCAAGCCTGATTTTGATGTTTCCAGTCTTTCTCTGCCCCCACGATTGTAGTGCCATGGCCGCGTTCCGGAATAGAGCATCGAGTCTTTTGAATGGATCAACCATGGCATCATCACACACCCAGGCCGCTCTGACTGCATCTTCGAACCCCTCCAACTTAGTCCAATACATCTCGAATCTGAACCTCAGCTTAGGGTTGCACATGGCCTTCATACTTAAGTGTAATGGGGCACGAACCGACACATTCGTTCCCAGCGCCTGCAGAAAGTAGTCCGAATTCGCTAGATCCTAGTCCACCGAAACAAGGACATGGTCTATTTTGGTAAGGGTAGGGCAATCTCTCTCATTTGTCCACTGAAACGTCTCCCATGCATATACACCTCCTTTAATTCAAGATCATCCATGAACGCCCTGAATTAGTTCATGGTGTTAATGTTGGTGTTATTTTTCACCGACGCCCGAAGTATCATGTTAAAATCACCCAGTAGCATCCAAGGACCGGGGCAAGCCGTCCTCCATAGCTGAAGCTCCTGCAAAAACTCCAGTTTCTACTAATATCCTTGTGAACCATAGACCATTGTGATCCACCATTGACTCCCGTCAAGGTTATGAACCAGCCCGGTGAGAGCATGTGTGTCCAGGACAACATGATCCGCCTGCAGCACGGTCGAGTCCCATGCCAAGACCACACCTCCACGATTATCTATCGCCGGGAGGTAAGCAAAGCCATCATAGGATGGTCCACTACAATGCATGATAGTAAAATGGTCTACAAATCTAATTTCGTCTCCTAGAGACACGCCATATTACATTTGATCGAGGAGATGAACTCCCTCATCGCCTTGTATTTCGCCGGATTGTTCAAACCTCTGACATTACATCATGTAATCGATGGGCTTGGATCCATGATTGACGTGTATAATACTCCAGCACCAAACTGCGCAAAGACTACGCAGTGATCACCATCGCGTTGCCTCCCTGAAGTTCAGCCCTCGGTGGTAGCATCTTGCCAAAAATCACAACGATCACTCTCACATGTTGCTCGCGGAGTGGTGAGTCGAATAACTCCTTGAGCTCGTCCACAACAGCCTCATATTGCTCCAGATCCTCAGGGACCAAGCCTAGAGCTCGCAACAGAACATTCTCTGCCGGCGTCGCCTTGGATGGTGCAATCATCCCGACCCTCTTGGCTACCCTGGTCGTAGGTCGGGGTGCGAAAGGCTCAGCATCCGAGCAAAGGGAAGAGGCCTGGACTTCCTTCAGAATAGGGTGGGCTAACCTCTTGATAATGTTAGCGTATAAATGTTGGGGAACGTAGTATTTTAAAATTTTCCAACGATCACACAAGATCTATCTACCAGATGCATAGCAACGAGGGGGAGAGTGTGTCTACGTACCCTTGTAGACCGAAAGCGGAAGCGTCAAGTGACGCGGTTGATGTAGTCGAACTTCTTCGTGATTCAACCGATCAAGCACCGAACGTACGGCACCTCCGCGTTCAGCACACGTTCAGCTTGATGACGTCCCACGAGCTCTTGATCCAGTTGAGCTTCACGGGAGAGTTTCGTCAGCACGACGGCGTGGTGACGGATATGATGAAGTTACCAGCGCAGGGCTTCGCCTAAGCACTGCAACGGTATGACCAAGGTGTGTTTCTGTGGAGGGGGCACCGCACACGGCTGGAGAGATCAACTTGTGTGTGCTAGGGTGCCCCCCTGCCCCCGTATATAAAGGCGCAAGGGCGGAGGCCGACCGGCCCTCCTATGGCACGCCAAGAGGTGCAATCCTAGTAGGAATCACCAAGAGAGAGAGAGAGAGAGAGAGAGAGGGGGGGAGGAAAGAGAGGGAGAGAAGGAGAGGGAAAGAGGGGTCGCGCCCCCTCCCCTAGTACAATTCAGACTACTCCTTGGGAGGGGGCGCGCCACCTCCTGGCTGCTGCCCTCTTTCTTCCCTAAGGCCCACTAGGGCCCAACTTTCGCCCGGGGGGTTCCGATAACCCCCCCGGCACTCCGGTTAATTTCGAAACTTTCCAGAACACTTCCGGTGTCTGAATATAGTCATCCAATATATCAATCTTTACATCTCGGACATTCCGAGACTCCTTGTCATGTCTGTGATCTTATCCGGGACTCCGAACTACCTTCGGTACATCAAAACTCATAATACTGATCGTCATCAAACGTTAAGCGTGCGGACCCTACGGGTTCGAGAACTATGTAGACATGACCGAGACTCATCTCCAGTCAATAACCAATAGCGGAACCTGGATGCTCATATTGGCTCCTACATATTCTATGAAGATCTTTATCGGTCAAACCGCATAACAACATACGTTGTTCCCTTTGTCATCGGTATGTTACTTGCCCGAGATTCGATCGTCGGTATCTCAATACCTAGTTCAATCTCGTTACCGGCAAGTCTCTTTACTCGTTCCGTAATACATCATACCGTGACTAACTCATTAGTCATTTGCTTGCAAGGCTTATTATGATGTGTATTACCGAGAGGGCCCAGAGATACCTCTCCGACACTCGGAGTGACAAATCCTATTCTTGATCTATGCCAACACCATGAACACATTCGGGGACACCTGTAGAGCATCTTTATGATCACCCAGTTACGTTGTGACGTTTGATAGCACACAAGGTGTTCCTCCGGTATTCGGGAGTTGCATAATCTCATAGTCATAGGAACATGTATAAGTCATGAAGAAAGCAATAGCAGTAATACTAAATGATCATAGTGCTAAGCTAACGGATGGGTCTTGTCCATCACATCATTCTCCTAATGATGTGATCCCGTTGATCAAATGACAACTCATGTCTATGTCTAGGAAACATAACCATCTTTGATCAATGAGCTAGTCTAGTAGAGGCATACTAGGGACATATTGTTTTGTCTATGTATTCACACATGTACTAAGTTTCCGGTTAGTACAATTCTAGCATGAATAAAAGACATTTATCGTGATATAAGGAAATACAAATAACATCTTTATTATTGCCTCTAGGGCATGTTTCCTTCAGTCTCCCACTTGAACTAGAGTCAATAATCCAGATTACAAAGTAATGACCCTAACACCCATGGAGTCTTGGTGATGATCATGTTTTGCCCGTGGAAGAGGCTTAGTCAACGGGTCTGCAACATTCAGATCTGTATGTATCTTGAAAATCTCTATGTCTCCCTCCTTGACTAGATCGCGGATGGAATTGAAGTGTCTTTTGATGTGCTTTGTTCTCTTGTCAAACCTGGATTCCTTCGCCAAGGCTATTGCTCTACTGTTGTCACAAAAGATTTTCATTGGACCCGATGCACTAGGTATTACACCTAGATCGGATATGAACTCCTTCATCCAGACTCCTTCATTTGCTGCTTCCGAAGCAGCTATGTATTCCACTTCACACGTAGATCCCGCTATGACGCTTTGCTTGGAACTGCACCAACTCACAGCTCCACAGTTCAATAAAAATACATATTCGGTTTGTGACTTTGAGTCATCCGGATCAGTGTCAAGGCTTGAATCAACGTAACCAATTACGACGAGCTCTTTGTCACCTCCATACACGAGAAACATATCCTTTGTCCTTATTAGGTACTTCAGGATGTTCTTGATCGTTGTCCAGTGATCCACTCCTGGATTACTTTGGTACCTCCCTGCTAGACTTATAGCAAGGCACACATCAGGTCTGGTACACAGCATTGCATACATGATAGATCCTATGGCTGAGGCATAGGGAATGCCTTTCATTTTCTCTCTATCTTCTGCAATGGTCGGGCATTGAGTCTTACTCAACTTCACACCTTGTAACACAGGCAAGAACCCTTTCTTTGACTGATCCATTTTGAACTTCTTCAAAACTTTATCAAGGTATGTGCTTTGTGAAAGTCCAATTAAGCATCTTGATCTATCTCTATAGATCTTGATGCATAATATGTAAGCAGCTTCACCGAGGTCTTTCATTGAAAAATTCTTATTCAAGTATCCTTTTATGCTATCCAGAAATTATATATCATTTCCAATCAACAATATGTCATCCACATATAATATTAGAAATGCTACAGAGCTTCCACTCACTTTCTTGTAAATACAGGCTTCTCCAAAAGTCTGTATAAAACCATATGCTTTGATCACCTCATCAAAGCGTATATTCCAACTCCGAGATGCTTGCACCAGTCCATAGATGGATCGTTGGAGCTTGCACACTTTGTTAGCATCTTTTGGGTCGACAAAACCCTCTGGTTGTATCATATACAACTCTTCTTTGAGATATCCATTCCGGAATGCAGTTTTGACATCCATTTGCCAGATTTCATAATCATAAAATGCGGCAATTGCTAACATGATTCGGACAGACTTAAGCATCGCTACGGGTGAGAAAGTCTCATCGTAGTCAACTCCTTGAACTTGTCGAAACCCTTTCGCAACAAGTCGAGCTTTGTAAACAGTAACATTACCGTCTGCGTCGGTCTTCCTCTTGAAGATCCATTTATTTTCGATGGCTTGCCGATCATCGGGCAAGTCAACCAAAGTCCACACTTTGTTCTCATACATGGATCCCATCTCAGATTTCATGGCCTCAAGCCATTTTGCGGAATCTGGGCTCATCATCGCTTCCTCATAGTTCGTAGGTTCATCATGGTCTAGTAACATGACTTCCAGAACTGGGTTGCCGTACCACTCTGGTGCGGAACGAACTCTGGTTGATCTACGAAGTTCAGCAGAAACTTGATCTAAAGTTTCATGATCATCATCATTAGCTTCCTCACTAATTGGTGTAGGAATCACTAGAACTAGTTTCTGTGATGTACTACTTTCCAATTCGGGAGAAGGTACAATTACCTCATCAAGTTCCACTTTCCTCCCACTCAATTCTTTCGAGAGAAACTCCTTCTCTAGAAAGGATCCATTCTTAGCAACGAATATCTTGTCTTCGGATCTGTGATAGAAGGTGTACCCAACAGTCTCCTTTGGGTATCCTATGAAGACACATTTCTCCGACTTGGGTTCGAGCTTATCAGGTTGAAGCTTTTTCACATAAGTATCGCAGCTCCAAACTTTAAGAAACGACAACTTTGGTTTCTTGCAAACCACAGTTCATAAGGCGTCGTCTCAACGGATTTAGATGGTGCCCTATTTAACGTGAACGCATCTGTCTCTAAAGCATAACCCCAAAACGATAGTGGTAAATCGGTAAGAGACATCATAGACCGCACCATATCAAATAAAGTATGGTTACGACGTTCGGACACACCATTACGTTGTGGTGTTCCGGGTGGCGTGAGTTGTGAAACTATTCCACATTGTTTCAAATGAAGACCAAACTCGTAACTCAAATATTCACCTCCATGATTAGATCACAGAAACTTTATTTTCTTGTTACGATGATTCTCTACTTCACCCTGAAATTCTTTGAACTTTTCAAATGTTTCAGACTTGTGTTTCTTTAACTAGATATACCCATATCTGCTCAAATCATCAGTGAAGGTCAGAAAATAACGATACCCGCCACGAGCTTCAACACTCATTGGTCCACATACATCTGTATGTATGATCTCCAACAAATCTGTTGCTCGCTCCATTGTTCCGGAGAACGGAGTTTTAGTCATCTTGCCCATAAGGCATGGTTCGCAAGCACCAAGTGATTCATAATCAAGTGATTCCAAAAGTCCATCACTATGGAGTTTCTTCATGCGCTTTACACCAATATGACCTAAACGGTAGTGCCACAAATAAATTGCACTATCATTATTAACCTTGCATCTTTTGGCTTCAATATTATGAATATGTGTATCACTACAATCGAGATCCAACAAGAATAGACCACTCTTCAAGGGTGCATGACCATAAAAGATATTATTCATAAAAATAGAACAACCATTATTCTCTGATTTAAATGAATAACCGTCTCACAACAAACAAGATCCAAATATAATGTTCATGCTTAACGCTGGCACCAAATAAAAATTATTTAGGTCTAAAACTAATCCCGAAGGTAGATGTAGAGGTAGTGTGCCGAGGGCAATCACATCGACTTTGGAACCATTAACCACGCGCATCGTCACCTCGTCCTTAGCCAATCTTCGTTTAATAAGTAGTCCATGTTTCGAGTTACAAATATTAGCAACCGAACCGGTATCAAATACCCAGGTACTAGTACGAGAATTAGTAAGGTACACATCAATAACATGTATATCACATATACCTTTGTTCACCTTGCCATCCTTCTTATCCGCCAAATACTTGGGGCAGTTCCGCTTCCAGTGTCCAGTCCCTTTGAAGTAGAAGCACTCAGTTTCAGGCTTGGCTCCACACTTGGGTTTCTTTGCGGGAGTAGCAACCGTCTTGCTATTCTTCTTGAAGTTCCCCTTCTTTCCTTTGCCCTTTTTCTTGAAACTAGTGGTCTTGTTAACCATCAACACTTGATGCTCCTTTTTGATTTCTACCTCCGCAGCTTTGAGCACAGTGAAGAGCTCGGGAATTGTCTTCTGCATCCCTTGCATATTGTAGTTCATCACGAAACCTTTATAGCTTGGTGGCAGTGGTTGAAGAACTCTATCAATAACACTATCATCGTCAACTTTGCAACCAAGTTGAGTCATATGATTGTAGTACCCCAGAGATTCTGAGCAAGTGTTCACTAATAGGACTATTCTCCTCCATCTTGCAGCTATAGAACTTATTGGAAATCTCGTATTTCTCAATCCGGGCATTTTCTTGAAATATTAACTTCAACTCCTGCAACATCTCATATGGTCCATGACATTCAAAACGTCGTTGAAGTCCCGGTTCTAAGCCGTAAAGCATGGCACACTGAACTATCGTGTAGTCATCAGACCGCGTCTGCCAGACGTTCAAAGCGTCTACATTAGCGGGAGGGGGCTTGTAACCTAGCGGTGCTTCAAGGACATAATTCTTTTGTGCAGCAATGAGGATAATCCTCAAGTTACGGACCCAGTCCGTGTAATTGCTACCATCATCTTTCAACTTAGCGTTCTCTAGGAATGCATTAAAATTCAAAGGAACGGTAGCACGGGCCATTGATCTACAACAACATAGATGTGCAAAAACTATCAGGACTAAGTTCATGATAAATTGAAGTTCAATTAATCATATTACTTAAAGAACTCCCACTTAGATAGACATCCCTCCGGTCATCTAAATGATCACGTGATCCAAATCAACTAAACCATGTCCGATCATCACGTGAGATGGAGTAGTTTCAATGGTGAACATCTTATGTTGATCATATCTACTATATGATTCATGCTCGACCTTTCGGTCTCCAGTGTTCCGAGGCCATATCTGCATATGCTAGGCTCGTCAAGTTTAACCCGAGTATTCTGCATATGCAAAACTGGCTTACATCCGTTGTATTTGAACGTAGAGCTTATCACACCCGATCATCACGTGGTGTCTCAGCACGGCGAACTTTCGCAACGGTGCATACTCAGGGAGAACACTTATACCTTGAAATTTTGTAAGGGGTCATCTTATAATGCTACCGTCGTACTAAGCAAAATAAGAAGCATAATAAGATAAACATCACATGCAATCAAAATATGTGACATGATATGGCCATCATCATCTTGTGCTTTTGATCTCCATCTACAAAGCACCGTCATGATCACCTTTGTCACCGACGCGACACCTTGATCTCCATCGTAGCATCGTTGTCATCTCGCCAACTATTGCTTCCACGACTATCGCTACCGCTTAGTGATAAAGTAAAGCAATTACATGGCGATTGGATTTCATACAATAAAGCGACAACCATATGGCTCCTGCCAGTTGCCGATAACTTTACAAAACATGATCATCTCATACAAAACCATATAACTCATCATGTCTTGACCATATCACATCACAACATGCCCTGCAAAAACAAGTTAGACGTCCTCTACTTTGTTGTTGCAAGTTTTACGTGGCTGCTACAGGCTTAGCAAGAACCGTTCTTACCTACGCATACAAAACCACAACGATGTTTCGTCAAGTATGTGTTGTTTTAACCTTCACAAGGACCGGGCGTAGCCACACTCGATTCAGCTAAAGTGACAGAGACAGACACCCACCAGCCACCTTTAAGCAACGAGTGCTCATAACGGTGAAACTAGTCTCGCGTAAGCGTACGCGTAATGTCGGTTCGGGCCGCTTCATCTCACAATACCGCCGAACCAAAGTATGACATGCTGGTAAGCAGTATGGCTAGTATCGTCCACAACTCACTTGTGTTCTACTCGTGCATATCATCTACGCATAAACCTGGCTCTGATACCATTATTGGGGAACGGAGTATTTTAAAATTTTCCTACGATCACACAAGATCTATCTACCAGATGCATAGCAACGAGGGGGAGAGTGTGTCTACGTACCCTTGTTGACCGAAAGCGGAAGCGTCAAGTGATGCGGTTGATGTAGTTGAACTTCGTCGTGATTCAACCGATCAAGCACCGAACGTACGGCACCTCCGCGTTCAGCACACGTTCAGCTTGATGACGTCCCACGAGCTCTTGATCCAGTTGAGCTTCACGAGAGAGTTTCTTCAGTACGACCGCATGGTGACGGATATGATGAAGTTACCGGCACAGGGCTTCGCCTAAGCACTGCAACGGTATGACCGAGGTGTGTTTCTGTGGAGGGGGGCACCGCACACGGCTGGAGAGATCAACTTATGTGTACTAGGGTGCCCCCCTGCCCCCGTATATAAAGGAGCAAGGGGGGTGGCCGGCCGGCCCTCCTATGGCGCGCCAAGAGGTGCAATCCTACTAGGAATAGGATTGCAATCCTATTCCTAGTAGGAATCACCAAGAGAGAGAGAGAGGGGGAAGGAAAGAGAGGGAGAGAAGGAGAGGGAAAGAGGGGCCGCGCCCCCTTCCCCTAGTCCAATTCGGACTACTCCTTGGGAGGGGGCGCGCCACCTCCTGGCTGCTGCCCTCTTTCTTCCCTAAGGCCCACTAGGGCCCAACTTTCCCCTCGGGGGTTCCGGTAACCCCCCCCCCCCCCCCCCCCCCCCCCCC
>LR738709.1:117084233-117102936 GCA_902687465.1 Secale cereale | reverse complement strand
CCCCCCCGGCACTCCGGTTAATTCCGAAACTTTCCAGAACACTTCCGGTGTCCGAATATAGTCGTCCAATATATCAATCTTTACATCTCGGACATTCCGAGACTCCTCGTCATGTCCATAATCTTATCCGAGACTCCGAACTACCTTCTGTACATCAAAACTCATAAATTCATAATATCGATCGTCATCAAACGTTAAGCGTGCGGACCCTACAGGTTCGAGAACTATGTAGACATGACCGAGACTCATCTCCGGTCAATAACCAATAGCGGAACCTGGATGCTCATATTGGCTCCTACATATTCTACGAATATCTTTATCGGTCAAACCGCATAACAACATACGTTGTTCCCTTTGTCATCGGTATGTTACTTGCCCGAGATTCGATCGTTGTTATCTCAATACCTAGTTCAATCTCGTTACTGGCAAGTCTCTTTACTCGTTCCATAATACATCATCCCGTGACTAACTCATTAGTCATTTGCTTGCAAGGCTTATTATGATGTGTATTACCGAGAGGGCCCAGAGATACCTCTCCGACATTTGGAGTGACAAATCCTATTCTTGATCTATGCCAACACCACGAACACTATCGAAGACACCTGTAGATCATCTTTATGATCACCCAGGTACGTTGTGACGTTTGATAGCACACAAGGTGTTCCTCCGGTATTCGGGAGTTGCATAATCTCATAGTCATAGGAACATGTATAAGTCATGAAGAAAGCAACAGCAGGTAAAACTAAACGATCATAGTGCTAAGCTAACGGATGGGTCTTGTCCATCACATCGTTGTCCTAATGATGTGATCCTGTTGATCAAATGACAACTCATGTCTATGGCTAGGATACATAACCATCTTTGATCAATGAGCTAGTCTAGTAGAGGCATACTAGGGACATATTGTTTTGTCTATGTATTCACACATGTACTAAGTTTCGGGTTAATACAATTCTAGCATGAATAAAAGACATTTATAATGATATAAGGAAATACAAATAGCATCTTTATTATTGCCTCTAGGGCATATTTCCTTCAATAAAGTCTTCATCCGGCCATACGCCACCTCCTCCTGCTGCGAAAACCCCTGGTTTGCTTCTATATTCGTCTCAAAATGCACTTCACACAGTTGAGCCATAGTCACGGAGGCATGAGTATCAGCCTGCACGTTTCCTCCATTTGCATGTAGGGTATCATCCACATGCAGTGGTGATGTGACATAAAGGAAGGAGTTTTGCTGGGTAAAAGACAAAGAGTGGTTCGAGCCTCGTGTCGAAACTTGGTTTGCTTAGTTTGCAACCATCCGATAAAAATATCAGGTGCTATCATCCAATTTATTTTGTCAATACACTTTTTTTCTCTGAGAACAATTATACTCTCTTTGATATTTTTATCCACAGGACAATTGTTCCATGCTCATGGCGGACACGACAAGATCATCCATTGTCTAAATATATATAGGCAATTATTCACTCCAAAAATGTGTCATACCACGGATATGGAGGGACATCACTGACATTTGTCCATGCTGTGCCGCTCAATGGGAACGCCCAAGTTGCTGCCCTTGAGGACCAATATACATCAACATATCTGGGTCACACCCGTTAAGTGCAAGCTGCCCAATGGACATGCACAAGTCACCGCCTTGATGTCCGGTATATTCCAAAAACTCTGAAGCAGATCATAATATATTCAGCCTCCATCGGATGGCTTAATGGATAGGTGCAGAAGTCACCGCCTGTGACGCCCTCGATTTGACCGTACACTAATCATGCACGCAAATGTGTACGACCAATATGAGAAACTCATGGGTAGATATCACAACACAACTCTAGACACAAATTAAAGATCATACAAGCTTCATATTACAAGCCAAGGGCCTCGAGGGCTCGAATAGATAAGCTCGATCATAAACAAGTCAGCGGAAGCAACAATATCTGAGTACACACATAAGTTAAACAAGTTGGCATAAGATAGCTAGCACAAACAGGGATATAGATCGAAGAGACGCATGCCTCCTGCCTGGGGTCCTCCTAAACTACTCCTTGTCGTCGGCGGCATCCACGTAATAGTAAGCTCCGTCGGGGTTGTAGTAGTCGTCGGCGAAGGCATCTGGCTCCTGAGCTCCACCATCTGGTTGCATCAACCGAGAAGAAGGAAAGGAGAAAAGGGGGGAGCAAAGCAACCGTGAGTATTCATTCAAAGTACTCGCAAGCAAGGATCTACACTACATATGCATGTTTATCTGTATAAAGGGGTAATATATGTGGGCTAAACTGCAGAATGCCAGAATATGAGGGGGGGGAGCTAGTCCTATCAAAGACTACGCTTTTGGCAGCCTACATCTTGCAGTAGTAGAAGAGAATAGCTAGAATAGTAACAAGTATCATCGCATAGCATAATCCTACCCGGCGATCCTATCCTCATCACCCTGAGGGAGAACGATCACCGGGTTGTATCTGGCACTTGAAAGGGTGTGTTTTATTAAGTATCCGGTTCTAGTTGTCATGAAGTCGGAATACAACTCCTGGTCATCATGTTACCATGGACACGGCCATTCAAATAGATTTCTTCCCTGAAGGGGTGCACCACATAACCCGACACGCTTGATCACTCTGGCCGAACACACTTTTCGGGGTCATGCCCAGCCTCGGAAGATCAACACGCCGCAATCCTACCTAGGCCCGATAGGCCCCATCGCCCTTTGCACTCTTGTAGTTTGCGAACGCGGCCGGTGCGTAGACCAAGCCCCCTTATACAAGTGGAGGCATTCCAGTCCAACCCGACGCGCGCCGCTCAGTCGCTAACGTCCAGAAGGATTCGGCTGATACTACGATGTCGGTTGCCCATATCTTGTCACGTGTGGCAGTTAGTGCCTATAAGGCCAACGACCCAACTCATATCAAATATTCAAACTCACTAAGTGTGTTATTATGAGATAACCGCGGACAACGACCAAGGACCAGGCCACCTCTCTCCTCGGTGTCTCAACCTGCCCTGTCGCTCCGCCACAAAGAATCACTCGGGGTCCGTCGGGAACCCAGGCCCACCACTACCTGGATGGAACCACCTGTCCTTTCTGCCCCCACATCGGAATCACTTGCGGGTACTCTATGAGCTGACCCGACTTTAGTCACATCATGTAACATGTATAGTATGTATTTAGTATATACCCATGATCACCACCCGAAGTGATCACGGCCCGATAGTATAGCATGGCAGACGGACAAGAATATGGGGCCACTGATGGAATACTAGCATCCTATATTAAGCATGTAGGATAGCAGGTAAAGGAATCAACAATTGTAGCAACAATGACAGGCTATGCAATAGAATAGGAGCTATCAAATCATCAACTGTAGCAAACCTAATGCAAGAATAAGAGAGAAGAGAATGGGCGATATCTAGTGGTCGAGGGGGGTTGTCTTGCCTGGAAGCTCGGGAGAGAAGGATGGACCATCAATACCGTAGTCGATCGGGCAGTAGCAGTGGCGTCAGTCTCGAAGTCTACTGGAGAGAAGATGGGAAGAAACAATAAATACAATGCAAATAGATGCATGACATGGCAATAAACGGTGCTAGGTGTGCCCTAACGTGGTACTAGACGATACTAGCGAAGGGGAAAATATCCGGGAAAGTATTGCTGGTGTTAGGCATTTTTGGATAGATGAAACGGAGGGGGACGGTTGCATGTTCGCTATGCTAGGGACGTGTGGGGGACGAACGGGCTGCGTATTCGGATTCGTCACATTTTTCTGGGCAACTTTCATATATAATTATTTTCATCGGAGCTACGAATTATTTTATATGATTTTTAAAGTTTAATTGAATTTCTGGAATTTCTGAAATTATTATTAATTCGAATTTATAAGCAGAATTTACTTTAGTCAGCTAGTGCTACACTAGCCCGTGTGTATGACAGTGGGGCCAGCGGGTTCGAGTCAACATGGTCAGCAGCAGTTGACCAGTCAATGATGACTAGTCAACAAGTGAACGATGAACGATGGGACCCGTATATCATAGACTAAGGCATGCTTAATTTATTTTATCACTTTAATTCAATAGTAATCCCCATGTGTCATAGACTAATTAGTAATAGAATTAACACTTAATAGTAATTAGCCTAATTAGGCCCGGCCCCATGTGCAATGGCACAAGCTATTCTCACGGTTGTGCATTACACGCATGCGCACAGCCATGGCCATGGCGATGGCTAGAGCCAGCGGCGAGCATGGGACGCGTGAGCTAGCGCAGGGTTCTGTGACGCGGGGCACACGCAGACAAGCGCACGCGGGAGAGCATGTGAGGCGCAGGGCACGACCACAGGCGTCATGAGCATGCGGGCGGGCGAGCGCAAACGTGTCCAAGGATGAGCAGCGGCGCTAGCAAGCATCAACAGACGCAGAGCAAGTAGCCATGATTTAGCAGCGCGGCACAAGAGCAGTAGCAGTAGTGAGTAGCACAAGCAACAACAATAGCAAGCAGAAGAGTAGATGCGGCAGCAAGCAGTAGGTAGTCCACACGAACGTACATACGCATATGCGCGAGCTCATATGTGCTCGGGGACGGCAAACGGCGACCGAATCAAAGCGGAGGAAGGGGGATCCAGAGGAGTTTCTCACTGTGAGTCCATTGGCACGCTCGGGGAGGGTCAGGGTGGATCGGAGAGGTGGCTGTAACGGCGAGGTTGTGGCAGCCGAATAGAGGAGACGATGATGACATCAACAACATAGCGCCCCAGCTCGAGCTGGTGCCCTAAACGGACGAAGCCAGCCTCGGCGGACCTCCTAGGCGTGCTCCCGAACACCGGAGACATCGATGGCCGCGACAACGACAGCGAGACAGCGGTGATCGCGCAAGATTGCGGGCTCGATTTCAAGCCAGAGAGAAGGGGGCGATGGGGGATCGAGGGGGGAATGGAAGAGGGAGCTCTAGGGCGTGTTTGTTTGCCTGCATGAGGCCTAACCAGGCCCGCGCGGGAAGAAAATGGCCTATTTGGTTGGCTGCATACACTGTTGGGCCTGCATGGCATGATGTCTAAAGCACTCCTGGCTCTGGCTTCCTGGGAACGCTCGAATGAGCAGTTTTTCTAGAGCCAGGCCCGAGTAGTGCATGTGGGCGGCGGCGGCTGCACGCACGCGGCCATGCTCGAGAAGTCGCGTTGCTTCCTGAAGCGCCGGCAGTTATTAGCCTCACCGCCCCTCACCGCTCCCTCTCCCCACTCTCCCCCACTCTCCCAACTCTCATCGGTGGCGGCAGTTCACAGGAGAGCAAGAAGACCACCAGACTCCACCACCGGCGAGCGGATCATCACCTGGCCCGCGACAATGGCAGTAAGCACTTTCATGTTCGTCATGCACTACTTTTTTGTGTTCGATCCGGTGGTAGATTCGATCCACGACGGAGAGGGGAATGGGGAATAGAGGTAGATAAGCATGGCAGTTCATACTAGTTCATAGTAGTTCATGTTGGGGAACGTAGTATACAAAAAAAATTCCTACGATCACGCAAGATCTATCTAGGAGAAGCATAGCAATGAGCGGGGAGAGTGTTTCCACGTACCCTCGTAGACCGAAAGCGGAAACGTTTAGTAACACGGTTGATGTAGTCGAACGTCTTCACGATCCAACTGATCCAAGTATTGAATGTACGGCACCTCCGTGTTCAGCACACATTCAGCACAATGACGTCCCACGAGCTCTTGATCCAGCAGAGGCTCGAGGGAGAGTTCCGGCAGCACGACGGTGTGTTGACGGTGTTGATGATGTGATCCGCGCAGGGCTTCGCCTAAGCACTACGATAATATGACCGAGGTGTGTAACTTTGGAGGGGGCACCGCACACGGCTAAGAAATCAACTTGTGTGTCTTTGGGGTGCCCCCTGCCCACGTATATAAAGGAGGGAGGGAGAGAGGCCGGCCCCCTAGGGCGCCAAGTGTAGGGAGTCCTAATAGGACTCCTAAGTCCTAGTAGGATTCCCTTTCCTTTTCGGAGTAGGAAAGAAGGAAAGGAGGGAGATGGAGAAGGAAAGGGTGGGCTGCGCCCCCACCCCTTGTCCAATTCAGTTTGGGTAGGGAGGAGGCGCGCGCTATCTTGTTGCCCTTCTTCCCTCTCTCCACTAAAGCCCAATAAGGCCCATTAACTTCCCCCGGTGAATTCCCGTAACTCTCCGGTACTCTAAAAAATACTCGAACCACTCAGAACCATTTTGATGTCCGAATATAGCCTTCCAATATATCGATCTTTACATATCGACCATTTCGATACTTCTCGTCATGTCCGTGATCTCATCCGGGACTTTGAACAAACTTCGGTCATCAAAAACACATAACTCATAATACAAATCATCATCGAATGTTAAGCGTGCGGACCCTATGGATTCGAGAACTATGTAGACATGACCAAGACGCATCTCCGGTCAATAACCAATAGAGGAACCTGGATGCTCATATTGGCTCCTACATATTCTACGAAGATCTTTATCGGTCAAACCACATAACAACATACATTGTTCCCTCTGTCATCGGTACGTTACTTGCCCGAGATTAGATTGTCGGTATTTTTATACCTAGTTAAATCACATTACCGGCAGGTCTCTTTACTCGTTCCGTAATACATCATATCGTGACTAACTCATTAGTCATTTGCTTGCAAGGCTTATTATGATGTGTATTACCGAGAGGGCCCAGAGATACCTCTCCAACACTCGGAGTGACAAATCCTATTCTCGATCTATGCCAACACCACAAACACCTTCGAAGACACCTGTAGAGCATCATTATAATCACCCAGTTATGTTGTGACGTTTGATAGCACACAAGGTGTTCCCCCGGTATTCGGGAGTTGCATAATCTCATAGTCAGAGGAACATGTATAAGTCATGAAGAAAGCAATAGCAATAAAACTAAACGATCATTATGCTAAGCTAACGGATAGGTCTTGTCCATCACATCATTCTCCTAATTATATGATTCCTTTCATCAAATTACAACACATGTCTATGGTTAGGAAACTTAACCATCTTTGATTAATGAGGTAGTCTAGTAGAGGCATACTAGGGACACTCTGTTTTGTCTAGGTATTCACACATGTATCAAGTTTCAGTTTAATACAATTCTAGCATGAATAAAAGACATTTATCATGATATATAAGGAAATATAAATAAAAACTTTATTATTGCCTCTAGGGAATATTTCCTTCAGTCTCCCACTTGCACTAGAGTCAATAATCTAGTTCACATCGACATGTGATTTAATACCGATAGTTCACATCGAGATGTGATTAATATCCATAGTTCAAATCGCCATGTGACCAACACCCAAAGGGTTCACTAGAGTCAATAATCCAGTTCACATCGCCATGTGATTAACACCCAAAGAGTACTAAGGTGTGAACATGTTTTGCTTTGTGAGAGAAGTTTAGTTAACGGGTCTGTCACATTCAGATCCGCATGTATTTCGCAAATTTCTATGTCTACAATGCTCTGCATGACGCTACTCTAGCTAATTGCTCCCACTTTCAATACGTATCCAGATTGATACTTAGAGTCATCTGGATTAGTGTCAAAGCTTGCATCGGTGTAACTCTTTACGATGTAATCTTTAACACCTCCATAATCGAGAAACATTTCCTTAGTCATCCAGTAACTAAGGATAATTTTGACCGCTGTCCAGTGATCTACTCCTGGGTCACTTTTGTACCTCCTTGCCAAACTCATGGCAAGGTACACAACAGGTTTGGTACACATCATGGCATACTTTATAGAACCTATGACTGAGGCATAGGGAATGACTTTCATTCTTTCTCTATCTTCCGTTGTGGTCAGGTTTTGAGTCTTACTCAACTTCATACCTTGCAACAGGTTTACTACGGACTCTTGAATAGATCGATCAGAAAGAATAACTTTGAGATGGTTTCGTACCCTACAATAATCTCTTCGTTTGTTCTCCGCTATTAGTGACTTTGGAGTGCCTCTTTGTTGCATGTTGAGGGATAGTTATATGATCCAGTTATGTTATTATTGTTGAGAAAACTTGCACTAGTGAAAGTATGAACCCTAGGCCTTGTTTCCTAGCATTGCAACACCGTTTATGCTTACTTTTATCATTAGTTACCTTGCTGTTTTTATATTTTCATATTACAAAAACCTATATCTACCATCCGTATTGCACTTGTATCACCATCTCTTCGCCGAACTAGTGCACCTATACAATTTACCATTGTATTGGGTGTGTTGGGGACACAAGAGACTCTTTGTTATTTTGTTTCAGGGTTGTTTGAGAGAGACCATCTTCATCCTACGCCTCCCACGGGTTGATAAACCTTAGGTCATCCACTTGAGGGAAATTTGCTACTGTCCTGCAAACCTCTGCACTTGGAGGCCCAACAACGTCTACAAGAAGAAGGTTGCGTAGTAGACATCAATGGTTTAGTGAATCTCGCATTCTAACACTCGGTCATCCTCACAAGCATTGCAGAATTTCTCTTGTAGACGAACTGAGTTCAGATATATCCATTACTTCTGCAAACTGAACAAAACATCTATCGTTCTTCACAACTCTCGGGTTTTGCATAAATACCTATACGATCGTATGTTGATAAAATTGTAACTTCTTCCAGGGGTTTTCCTTCAGAAAGAGTGTGCTTTCTTCTTTGACAGGTCCTGGGGCCTGTGGGTTATGGCTCATCTCATCACTAGTAACACTAGATCTCATCATCGGGTTGCAACTGAACAGTCTTCCAACATCAGCTTCCTTAGTATTTTTAAATCCATCCAATTGTATTGTATCCCTTCCTTATGTTGGTACAACTAAGATATCATTACTCAGACTCATCTTTGTCTGATCCATTCCCAGGTCTGATGTCACTAGCCCTTGTATTCGGGTAACGATGATGGGTTCTACCACCCTTAAAATGAAAAACATCAGTTCTCATCAAAATATTATTCCATGTAGCATGATTTCACTCATTGCCTATAAAGTAACAACTCATCAGATCCCAATCTATACCAATGATGCTAACTTATTGATTCTCAAATTACTACAATTTCCTGCATTTCCAGTTCATGCTTCAACTCAACAACTTAGCACAAGTCTATTTCTCCTTGGGACAGTCTCTAGCATAGTGCCCTGCTTCATTACAGCAGAAACATATTACTTCTGACAAGTCTCGTGGTTCCCTTGTGATTACGTAGCCTCCTTGGGTCCTCGGCTTATGGGTCCACTTCAGATCTTGTATATCCTTAATTCATTCTTGGAGTCCCTATTGCTTCATACTCTAGCATTACACCCTCTTTAAATCCAGTTGTACTTATTTCCTTCATACCCTTGGGGTAAGCATCATATCAAGAATAAACTCCAACTTATTTTGTGTGGACTCCACTCTTTGGAGCAACATTTTGCTTTCCATTACTCTAAACTCAACATCCAAATGAAAAAATGTATTCCACATTCATTACCTGCTTTAGTCCAATATCAAGATCTCAACTAGTCTGCTCAATATTTCCTCGGGTCTGAACCTTCTCTGGCAAAATGCCTCACTTCCTTGTATCATAAACAAATGACAACAGACGAATCTAGGGTCTTCATGGTGACTATCTTGGTTCACTGGGTTCTTGGCTTCCTTGCGGGGCAGTTGCTAGCGTAATGACCTAAATCTCTGTAACATGTGATGTGATTCATGTCCTTTTTCACTAAAATTAGGTTGTTTTGGGGACACATGCTCTTTCTCTTACTTGACTTCTTCGTTCGTATCAGTTCTTCTATCTCCTATGGGTCATACTCAAATTCCACTGTCGGAAATTCTACTAGATACTCCTTCGAACAATACTGGGAAATGTGTCCTTCTTCTCCACATGAATAACATGACTAGGCGCAAAGTTTAATTGGGTCTTCTTCGGTGTGCCCTCCACATCTTTGTCCATCACAGGTTCTTCTAAACTTCCCACAAGGGCATCTTTCATTGCTTCCCTCTTCTGCTGGATAGTTTGTTGTACCATATGGTAAATGTGACACTAAGCAGGGTAGTGGGTAGTCCCTTCACACAAGAAACAAGTAATCTGCCTGGATGGGCATTCTTCAGCTGGGTGACTTTCTTGACAATGAGGGCATTCACCCTTGTGCTCCTCCTGGGTGTGTCCTATTTCTCCACAAATCCTGCAGGCACAAGGTTTCTTCTTCGGGTTGTCACCATGCTTTCGGATGAGACGAGACTTTAACAGAGTCTTCTTGAATTCCTCCCAACTTTTTGCTCCATTACATCCTTGTTTGGCTTGATTCATTTTCACCATGTTGCAGCACTTTTCGTAAAGTATTGAAGAGCATATTGAACCTCATACTTCCTTGCAATCAATTTTTTTCTTGAAGTGATCCTCAATGTTTTGTATCCATAGCTCTGCCTCCGGCTGGGTCATCGGTCCAGAGAGTATAAGTCTATCTTCATTCATCCTCTATTGGGTCCAAGGGTTTTGGGATAAGATTCGGGATATGGAGAGAGATACACTCAATACAAACAATAGTTTTGAAGAGACATATTTTATTTTGTGGCTGTCGGAAAGACATCAAACAAATGACGGCTCACAATCGTCGCATCTAACGTAAATACATAATAGGGGTTTGGTCTTATAAAGGTCAATATCTCTTCAAAGTCGTCAACTCTTCAAATCTTCGGGGTATCCACTATTGTAGCTTCAACACTTCTAGTGCATGGTGAAATCCTATTTTACTCTGAAGTGGTCAAAATGGAAAAGGGTATTGTCTAGCTATTTAAGGTAAAAGGCAAGATTTGACAAAGCTCGGAAAAGAAGAGAGGTAAAGAGTCTCTTTGAAAATAAAGTTTTAGAGAAATCCTTTTCTATGGGCTTGCCAGCTTCTAAGGTCACGTCCTACAGTCAACATGTGCTCTGATACCGTCTTGTAGCGACCCGAACCGAATGGATCAAGTCTCTGTGCTTAGGTGTCATCCCTGGATCGGTATGCTGACACACATAGTACTCCAGGATTATAACAGAGGTAAATCACATGTATAAAGTAACGTAAATACTATTACCTCAATCAACATATCGGAAGTAACAACAAGGTTGTGGAGTCCCTAACAACACGAACGGCAAAGTTGAGTGTAGACACCGCAACCCTAACGTATCACTTACTTGTCAGATAATTCCTGCAACATGAGATGCTTCAGCCGTGTAGGTTAGTACGTTAAATGTACTGGTAAATTCACACCATAGAATAATGATGAACAATATCTATCACTACATGCATATTTGGTTGTTGGAGGCTGTAAGGTTATTTTTGCATAAAGCTAATTTTTTCCTACAACAAAGGAATAAATTTTATTTACTACTCAGGTTAGTTAAGCAATATTGAGAATGGGTCCTCCATCTTAATCCCAAATTACCAAAATCATTACTAAGCCAACAAATTAATTATATAGAGTGTTGAGATCAATAAAATAATCCACTTCTAGATACTCAAAGTTTTCCATAACCGGGGACACGGCTACTCATGAATAGTTTGTATTCTCTGTAGAGGTTTGTGCACTTTTCCCCACAAGACTCGATAGCCTCCGTTAAATTTCTCGCACTACATGGTGTTTGAGAAACGGATGATCGAGACACGGTCTTTCAGAAGCATTTACTCTTTACCCTGGATAGATCGGTACACCTACTTTCCCCCTACATCTGCGAGTCCACCACCGAAGGAGCTCACACAACATACTCAACTATGCCAGAGCCCATAATGGCTTGTGGCTGCACATGGAAGTTTCTAGGCATGAAAATATCATATGATCCCTTTGAGCCTGGGTGGCATTCCAATAGGGTGATCACACGGGTCCTCCGGGATACCCTAGGGCTAACACTGGTTTCTCCAGGTGCCCGGGCAAACCACTGGGTGCTCCAGGGTGCCCCAACCAATCCACCCAGTTGTCCATTAAAGTTGCCAACTTAAACATTCCCTTAGTTGTTATTACACTCAGTACTTACATGAAATCTCTCATACCAATCCACGTCTACAAGCATGGCTAAGCAATAAGTAACAAAGTGTATATTCCCTGGGTTGATCTCAACTCATTGGGTTCCTACCTCATGAACTACATAGCATCACCACTTGTTATCAAGTCCTACTCATGCAATCTTTGAGGATAGAACTAATGCAATAAAAACTAGGTATTGGAAAGTATGATCAAAGTGTGAACTTGCCTTGTACTGTTGATGGAGATTCTTCACAACCATAACTCGTGTTAGATCTACTCGTCACACTCCGATCAATCTATGATAAGCAATCAATGTTAACCACACATCAGCAATCATTCAGAAGATCAGACAGAACAAAGAAAACACTTAGGAAAACTTCAAAACCAAGCAAATAACCCTTGCAAGATAAAACAATTTCTAACACTACCGAAATTAAGTGAATTTGGCCTTATTAGAACGTTTAGGTCAAGAGCTTCGATTTGCAAAAAGAATCAACTCAATCTCATCTTTCTGGAAGGGGAAAAACAAAAGGAAAACTATGAGACATGGTGATCCACAGTTGCGGCAACATTATTTTTTAGCAGCACTCAGTGTTATTAAGCTTTTAACCCTGAAAGAAACAAGTTGTATATGCAGGCAACCCATAAAGGGGAGAGTCCACCGCCTGCCAGCTGCCTCTGTAACTGAAGAGCTGTGAGAGTGTATGTTCACATAGGCCTGCTGATCTAAACCTTGCCCTGCCAGGAACGGAACTGTGACAGAGCATGTACTTGATACAAAATTGACAACACAACAGTTACTGCTACCCAAATAGTTATTGCTTCCCCGTTTTTCTTTTCTCGGGATTTACACTTGTTACAGATACAGATAGATGAGGAGAATTTGGTTGGCATGTATGAAGAAACCTCTGAAATTGGCTGAGGTTATATTTTTCCGTGGCATTTTGAGACAGCATGTGTCTGCGATCCACAAAATCAATAGAAAGCATGCCTTTTTCTGAATGCGGTTGTGGTTGAAAAATAGAAGCGCAACCTGATTAGTAGCATCAGCATGCAATACTTTTGCTCTTTGTGCTGGCTCAGATGTTAATGTGTGTAATCTTGGTTTTGCATTGCTCGGACCTATTCTGTGTCATTGTTACAATTTTGTTGTTGTTGATGATCTTGTCATTTCAAGACCATTGAGGTTGAGATTGCACGTACACACGGACGCATGATAAGTACTGGATTCACGAAATATGTTGCCTTGATGTATTAAGGGAACTTCATAAAACTAAAGTAATCTGAAAGTAATAATAATTATGTGGCTGTGGCTTTAGATGAGGAGAACATTTTTCTTACTAATGGAAAAGGGGACAAAACTCATGTTAACACCTGGTGTCCTGAAAGAGAGTTGGATATAGAGGAGTTTACTGTTGTTAGATCTAAGTGAGAAAAAATATGAAAAGGAAGCTCATGTTATTGTATCTAAACCTATTCCTAGTAGTCAGAAAAATGTTGCTGAGCCCCCTAAAGGTGATGGTAATTCTGCCTGGCACCCTGGCAGAATTACCAGACAGTGTAGGAAAACTGGTAAATATAAATGAAATGTGTATTTTGGAATTGCAGAGGTGGAGGGAAGAAAGTGGTGACTACTCGCATCTATGATATTATGCATGATCATTCCCCGATTTTATCTGTTTACAAGAAACCATAAAGACGAATTTCTTCTCTAGTTATTTCAGAAAAGTATACTCTCATAGTCTATTTGCTTGGGAATGGATCCCCTCTAGGGGGTAGAGCTGGCGGCATCCTTTGTGGTGTTAAAAGGGAGAAAATGGAAATCATTTCCTGTTCTAAGGACAAATATGTTTTGCCGATGACCCTAATTGATTTGTTTATTAAAAAGAGTTGGGGCCTCCTAGTTGTATATGGTGCTGATCAGGATTATGCTAAGCTAGAGTTCTTAATTAACTGAGCTAGTTTTTGTAGCAATATTACTATCCTTTTTTATAGGGGGTGACTTCAACATTCTAGATATAGTGGGATAAAAACAAAAAAGTTGAACCATTCACATGCCATTGACATGTTTAACTCAGTTATTAATACCTAAGGTTTAAGGGAACTATTCATTAGTGGTGGTAAGTGCACTTGGACCAGCAATCAAAACCATTCTACCCCTTGTAAAGCTCGATAGGATTCTTATGTCCAATGAATGGGAAGACATGTTTCCTGTAGCCACTCGCAGGAAATTGGTCAGGGATATCTAACCACATCCCTTTGTTGTTGTGTACTGTTAAGGGCAACATTACTTGTCCCAAAAAGAGAGAGTTTCAATTTGAGTTGAGTTGGGTTAAAAATAAAGATTTCCTCCTTTTGTTTACAAAATATGCACACAAGCACAGCCTGTTAACTCCCAGGACCCTATTATGTGTTGAATATTAATCTTAAGAGGTTTAAAAATTTCTTTAAAGGATGGAGCTCCAATTCTTTTGGGCATGCTAGAAAGAGGAAAGAGGAAAGAGGAATGAGGAGCTTAGAGTGCTTTTTGCTCCAGAAGAGTTGGAGGAACTACCCCCCGGGGCCTGAGCTCTATTGTAGAAGAGCTAACATTAATGTAGAACTCAATGATATCTTAATTAATGAGGAACTTTACCTCCTTCAAGAGTCACATGAGAGGTGGCTTTTAAAAGGGGATAAAAACATTGCCTATTTCCAGAAGATTGCTAATGGAAAGAAAAGAAAATCTACTATTCACTCTCTAACCGCTAATGGTGTTACTATTGAGGGTGCAGAAAATCTTTTGGTTCATGCTACTAAATTATATAATAATCTTTCTGAACCTTCTCCAGGAAACCTTTTCCATATGTCTCCTAACTCTTTGTCTAGTCGCGAGAAACTATTGACCTTGATAATGAAATTCTCAATATACCATTTACTGTACAAGAGGTTAAATGTGCTTTTTTTCTATGGATAAAAACAATGTGCATGGTCCTGATAATATACCTGATGAGTTCATTCACTATTGCTGGGACATTGTACATGTTGATATTATGAAAATGTTCCATGCTTTTCATGCTGGCACAATGGATGTGCAGAGGCTGAATTATGGGATTATTACCCAAATCCCTGAATCTTCTTGTGCTAATAAAATCCAACCGTTTCGACCCATTTGCCTCCTTAGATGCTTGTATAAATTGATTGATAAAGCTCAGGTCGGAACCTGTTAATGATAAATTGATTAGTATCACTCAAATTGCATTTGGTAAGGGGAAGTCATTAGGTCCAGTATTTCCTATTTTCATATGTCTATGTTTTTCTATGAATAAGACTTCCATGTTGGAAAGTTTGGATAAACATCATATAAACTTTTTCTGGCAGAGAGAGGGAGGTAGGATGTAATGCCCAGGATGGGACTATACCTCCTACGTGTCGAGGCACGACTTAAAGGTATAAGCCCATCCTAGAATGATCTCAAGTTTGGTATCTTTGCACGACTCATGTAAAAGAGGGATTAAATTGCAAAAGAAGATAGTTGGCTTACACTCGCCACTTCACACAATACATTACATAAGCAGAACATCATTCAAAACATCACAACCCGACTACGGGCGAAGATCCAAAAGAAAGATACCAAACAACATAAAGCCACAGGTCAGGATCGAATCCTAGTAGAAACCACTACTGATCGTCGAAAACGTCACAAGCATACGTCCAAACTCTACATCGAGCTCCCAGTGAAGAACTTGAACCAGCTCCTGCATCAAACTCGGCTGAACCTGCATCTGGTGTTGTAGTAACTGTGAGCCACGAGGACTCAGCAATCCCATAACCATGGGTATCAAGACTAGCAAAGCTTTGTGGGTAGGAAGAGGTAAAGTGGTGAGGTTGCAGCAGCGGCTAAGCAATATATGGTGGCTAGCTTACGAGTACAAGAATAAGATGAGCATCTATGCAAATGGTCGCAAAAGTAGTGATCGCTAAGGATCCTGAACTACATACGAATCAAACATAACCCCACCGTGTTCTCTTCTCAAAGTGAAAAGAGACAGTCACGGTTACTCACACAGTTGTGTGTTTTACTTCGGATCCTCTGTCAAGTTTTCTACAACCGGACATTAACAAATTCCAATCTGCCACATAACCGCGGGCACGGCTTTCGAAAGATCATAACCCTGCAGGGGTGTCCCAACTTAGCCCATCACAAGCTCTCACGATTAGCTGAAGTGATAAATATAATATCATCACCTCTTATCTTAGGGAAATCCGATCAGGCTCGGCATCCCGGTAGCACAAGACATTTCGACAATGGTAAAACAAGTCCAGCAAGACCTCCCGGTGTGTCGACACCCTGATAGTAGCCGCGCGTATCTCGTCTCAGGCCACGACCGGATGGGTGAAGCTACGGGAGCCAAACCTCGAGTTTCCCCGTGGTGGCCCCGCAGGCTCCCCGTTTGGGACCAACACCATCAGCACTGGCCCCCCCTGCTATGTAGAAAGAATCCTCGGGTAGCGCTAACTCCCTATGCAATTTAATTAATTAATTAAGTTGTTATTATGAGCAAATGAAAACCAATGTTGGGCCTTGCTGGAGGAGTTTTATTCAAAGTCGAACTGTCAAGGGGTCCCCATCCACCCATCGTGTAAGGAACGCAAAATCAAGGAACATAATGCCGGTTTATCGGCGCCTAAGGTGGCATGAGTGGAACAAAACACCGAGCAAAAGGCCAAGCCTTCCACCCATGCCCAGTATATAGGTGTGTTATTATAATAATTATAGATATTGTGATATAACAACAACAAGTTCCCTCCTGGAACGAACTTCATCTTCACCTGCAACTAACAACGCTATAAGAGGGGCTGAGCAAGCGGGTAACATAGCCAAACAGTGGTTTTGCTAGGAAGGTTTCAAAGGTTAGAGGTTTCATGGCAACAAGGAGAGGCTGACATAAAAGATGGGTAGCGCGACATGTAACGATAGCATCGAGACAACTAAGCATGGCAATGGTAGTAAAGGTATCCAAGGGTATGATCATCTTGCCTAGGATTCCACAAGGGAGAAGAACGGATCCATGAAGTAGACGGAGCAACAGTCGAGCGAATCCTCACAACTCCGGAACGAAACCGAAGCTAACAAGAGAAGCAACCGGAAAGAAGAAAACAACACGGTAAACACATAAACATAAACAAGTCATGATGCACAAGCAAGCATGATGCATGTCCGGTTTACATATGCATGGCATGGCAAAGAGCACAAACAAGCTACAAGTTAAGTGGAGCTCAATATGCAACGAGTTGCATATTGACGAAACACCACATTTAATTATTTAATTGACTCTTGTTATTTACAAGACAAGATTAAATGTTTGTTAACATGGAAAGAGGTGAAACAAAAGTAAACTACCTATTAAGACATTTTAAATGAGGTGTGACGCCCGAGACCGACGTCCCAGAAGATTCCAGAAGGTTCCAGAAGATTCCAGATGTTCCGGGTTGCCCGTGGGTTGCATTGTGCTTGTGTTATTTATTTTTGCATTGCATCATGTCATCATGCCATCATCTCTTTATTTTATTTTTGCAACCTAATAAATCGTGTGGACCTTCGGTCCATTTAAATCGAGGGAAGATGACTTCTCTTTATAACATATAAAAGCCTCCTAATATTTATGGAGCTATATTAATAATTATTCCGCTGTTTGGAATTACCGCCACACACTTGCAATATTTTTTCCCCATGCTTTCACTTCGAGTTTCTCCTTCCAAACCTTGCAAATATTTTCTTTCCGTTGTTTCGAGGCTCCTCCTTTTATCTAAACTCCTTTTATTGCAAGCTAAATGTTTTAGCTTTGCACTTCCCTTTTTGTTGGAATTATTTTGTTGGGTTGGTAATATTCCGTAAAGCCTTACAAAATGTCCATCATTTTATTCTTATTCTGTGGCTCTTTCTTTTTATTTTTTTTGCTCTCTCTCTTTTTATTTCTGTTTAAGAAATAAATAAGAAGAGCTTCCCAGGCCTCTCCTCCTCCCTCTGGCCCACTAGGACCATTCCTCTAGGCCCAGCTCGCAGCTAGGCCTCCTTCTGTCCAGCCAGGCCGGCCCAGCTCCTAGGCCAAGGCCCAGCGTCGCGCCCCATCCTCAAACCCTAACCCAACCGAACCCCGATCTCTCCCTCTCTCGATTCCCCTGTGCGCCGCCGCCGCACCCTCTCGCTCACCCTCTCGTTCCCCATCTCTCTCCCCGAGCCCCATCGCTCTCTGTCCCGAGCCGCACTCGCCCGGCCTCGTCCCTCTGGCCTCCTTCCCATCCCCGCGACGAGCAGGCCGCGGCCTCACCTCTCCCCTCCGCTCCCAGCCGGCGGCCAAGGCCGCGGGAGCAGCGCCGCCTCGCCCTCTCGTCGTCCGCGCCAGGAGCGCCGCGAGCCGGCCCGGCCCGGCCAGGAAGCCGCCGGCCGCCGCGGGATCTCCTCCGCGGCCTCACCCCGTCCTCGCCTCCGTTGCCAGAGCGCCAGCCAGGCCCGCGCCGTTCCCCGCCCGTGCCTCCAGGCCGCAAGCGCCGCGCCTCTGTCTCCAGCGCGAGCGGCCGCCTCCATCGCCTCCCTCCGTCCGCGCTGCGTCACGACGCCTCCTCCTAGCCTCGCCTGGCCCGAGCCAGCGCCGGCGCGGCTCCCTCCCCTCGCCGCAGGCGCAGCAGCCCGAGTGCCGCGACCCCGAGGCGCCCTTCCCTCCAGCAAGCGCGGCCAGGAGCTCCAGAT
>LR738709.1:116945029-117081970 GCA_902687465.1 Secale cereale | reverse complement strand
CGGCTACTATCAGGGTGTCGGCACGCCGGGAGGATTTGCTGGATTAGCCTTACCTTAGTTCGGTTTAACTTGAGCACGGGATTCCGAGAATACTCGGGTCTTCCCAACTATGGAGTTGCGACTCCGCGGATCGTGGGCTTGTAATGGGTCAAGTTGGAACACCCCTGCAGGGTTTGAACTTTCGAAAGCCGTGCCCGCGGTTATGTGGCAGATGGGAGCTTGTTAATTCCGGTTGTAGATAACTTGACACAATGTTTCCAATACACTACCAGCGTGTGTACCGTGACTGTCAATTTCCGAATAGGGATTCGGGAGTTGAACACGGTGGGGTTATGTTTGACCGGTTTTAGTTAGGATCACTTCGTGATCATCTTTCGACCGATGCACTTCTCTTCTCGCTCTCTTTTACGTAAGTTAGTGCTAGTTGCTGCTGCAGACTCTTGTTTGTTCCTTCACCTCATATTTCTTTCTTCAGCCTTATCCTCACCCAAAGGCTTAAATAGTCTTGTTACCCGGGAACGGGATTGCTGAGTCCTCTGTGGCTCACAGTTACTTCACCACACCAGATGCAGGTTCAGCCGTGTTCGATGCAGGAGCTGGTTCAGTGCTTCACCAGGAGCTCGATGAAGAGTTTGGCCGTTTGCTTGTGACGTTTCGATGTTCAGTAGTGGTTTCTACTAGGATTCGATCTTGGCCTGTGGCTTTATGTTGTTTTGGTATCTTTCTTTTGGATCTTCACCCGTAGTCGGGTTGTGATGTTCTGAATGATGATTGCTTATGTAATGTATTGTGTGAAGTGGCGAGTGTAAGCCAACTATCTCCTTTTGCATTTTAATCCCTCTTTTACATGAGTTGTGCAAAGATACCAAACTTGAGATCATTCTAGGATGGGCTTATATCTTTAAGTCGTGCCCCGACACGTAGGAGATATAGTCCCATCCTGGGCATTACAAGTTGGTATTCAGAGCCTTCTCCGACCTAGAAGCCCCCACTGATTGATCGAATCGTTGACGGTTGAGTCTAGGCACACACTTGAAAATGTTTTGAGTCCTATATATATATCGGAGAGTAGGATTTCTTTGCTTCTCATCCCCTTTTCTCTCTGGTGAGGACTCCTGACGATTACTCTTACCTCTTCTACTTTCAAAAAATTGCACCAAATTTTTTTTAGGATCCCGCGAGTATTCTGGGATTGTTTCGATGTTCTTGTGACAAGGATATTGTTCCCGATGCCTCCTGTTACCGAGGAGTTGAGCTTCGGGGTATCGTTGTAACAAGCATATCGCGGCAGTACTAAATACTTAAGACGGCCGACATCGAAAATCTCTCCTATACGGCCAGTGGCAAGATAACCCCGACATCACCCAGTACTGGGGAGGTAGTTCGAGAGTATTGCCATAGCTTGTTATAGTGGATGCGTTTTCGAAGGTCCGAGGTAAACAGTTTCCGAGAAAGACTGGTTATGTGTTGAAGGATGGATACACCTGGATGTAGGTTTAGAGTTGATTGCGCGGTGCTTCCCGTGTATCCCCAACACCTGATTGCATAACTGGAAACTTTCGGAAATCTATAGGTGGGTTCATCAAGTAGTTTCTAGGCATTCTTCCAACGGATGCTCGATATGAAGTTTGGGGTTCTACATTGAGTGAAGTGGTTTTATGGACTTGTTCTGATCGGGAGTTGCATCTTAAAGGGTCCTTGGCTATGCTGATCCGGGGATGACAAAACCCTTTTGTAACACGTTCCATGAGCTTTCAGCACGAAGATGTCGAACGAAGCTTCTATCTTGTATTTGTTCTATCTGATCCTTGTTCCTTTTTATTTACCTTTTGTTCTCCAAGTGGCGTCTCGTCTAGCTGATGTACCTGCAGAATTCATCCGTTCAATCCTCTGTTCGGATGATATTGTGAAGATTAGGCTGCTACACATCTACCCTTTGTTCTAGTTTTGATTCTGGTATTCGAGTTGCTTCGATGTCAAGTGTTGATTCCATACCTTTCTTAATCGGTGTCCTCATACTTCTATGGGAGTGCTATTTCTTCTTGATCATCAAGATGGTCATGTTAAATTCTTTTTCAACCGGTGCCTTTTTTGTTCATCCCAAGTTGTCTTTGTTTTCCCCACCCTCCCACCCTTTTCTTTATGGAGCCAGCAATTCTCAAATGGAGTATCCATTTTATTCATGTGATGGTTCTTCATTCTTTCCTTCAATGTTCTTATCCGGTGATTATCGTGAAGATGCTCAAGAGCATCAAGTTCATCATTCTTTTCTCCTCATATTCTTCCGGTGGATGTAATTCAAGATTGCGGTGTTGATCTTATCCTTTTCCTCATTTCACAATGCTTTCTTATTCCGGTGCACCAATTAGTCATTCTCCTCTTGTTATTCATATCCGGAGTGCTGAAGATTCATAATTCCATTCTTAATCCTTTCAAATTATTTTGAGGATTGCTATCTGATTCAAGTCATTTGATTCAACTGGTGCAATATCTCTTAAACAATCTTTTCCAACGGTGATTTCTTTAGTGGGCCCTAACCCACAGGTCTTTTCCCAGGATCTTACCTAACTCTTCCAATTTTTTTTTTCCGGAGTTATTCTCAAATTCTTTTCAAAGTGTGACGTAAGTATGAATCCCATCAGTCACATGCCTTCTCCAAGATTGCTTTCAAATTCTTGTTCATCACTGGTTCAACCTTTTAAATTCTCATTCCGGAGTGCCCAACAATTTTTCATGGCATTTCTCGTCTTCATTCTAAACAATTGAAGACCCGGAGAAGTGTTTCTCTTAAATCTTGGCCGTTCTCTTGAAGATTCGTGTTTCTAGCTTCTTGCCATCCTCATTATTGTTCCGATTGTGAGGAATTCTTTTATACTCGTCCGGAGTTTTTCATGAATTCTTTTCTTTGTGATCCTCCGAAGGCCATCATTTCAGAAGATTCTTCGTTCTCAGTTTTCAACTTCGTCCTCCAAATATTCTTCATTGATGTCTCTTCGTTCGTCTCCATATTCTTACGGTGGTTCTTTCAAGTTTACTCTTCCTTGTTTTGGTTTTAATTCACTTGTTCTTTTCATAATCCTACCGGTGTTTTGTTGAAGATTTATCCAAGTTTGTGCAAGATCTCTCTTTAATTCTTCCCAACGAGAATAAGTAGTATGCCAAATCCTTTGGTTGTCATCAATTTAAATTGGTAAAGGAGATGCATAACATAATTCTTATTCTTATTCCTTCAAGGTGATTTAATTCTTTTGTCTGGAGCTTGTTCATCATATCATATTCTCAGTTCTAAGTTGTTCATCTTGTTTTCCAGAGCTTCATGTCATTTCAATGATATCATTTCAACTCCACCTAATTCATCGCAGGCCTTGAGTCTTATTCTTTTCTTCTTTCACTTCCATGCTTTCTTTACCGGAGTTCTTCATGGTGGTTCATCATGTTTTAATTCATCCTTGAAGTCTTCATCAAGATTCTTGTTCGAGCTCAAGCATTCTTCATCTTGCTTTCCAATTGCAATTCTTTCTACCTTGTCTTTTCAGGTGGTGTTATGTCATTCTTGATAATTTTCCTTCATGTTTCATGATTCACAAGTTGTCAGGAATGAGATATTTAAAACCATCATTTTCTTTGTTCAACAGATCTTTTCAACCCTTCAATTTATTTGTTGGAGTAATCTTGGGTTGTATTACACCTATAAGCTTTCCCTAAGGATTGTTGCTAATTATGGTGCTTGTAATGACCCAAGTTCTTCATTTATCATTCCGGTGAGATAAGTTTTTCGTCTCCTTGTTGAGCTCAATCCAATCAATTGTTTAAGTTAGTGGCTGGTTGTCACCTCATAACTTTGAGATGTTTTCCATAAGCCCACATCGAGCTTATTCTTTTCGTTGTTGATTTTTCCAACAACTCCGTTCAACCCTTCTTCGTAAGTATACTCTTTCAAATGCATTCATGGGAGAAGTTGTCATTTTTCTTCTCCGTTCATTTCTTTCATGGATCTATATTCTATTCTGTCATTCCGGAGGCTTTGTGATATTGCTCTCTTGACCATCATCTCGTTTTTATCAAGATCATGTTCTTTCCTTGCTTATCATTTAACCGGAGTGTTGTTTCTTCATTCAAGTTCCCTCATCTTATCAAGTTTTAACTCTTTTAACCGGAGTGCTGTCTGAATCTTTCTTAACCTTGTGCCATTCTTTTAATTGTTTCGGAAGCAACATGTTGTTCTTTTCATCAAGTATCACTCCATCTTCTCTAGTTCTTGTTCAATTCCTTCCATTTTCAGACGGAGTGCTGTCCAAATTCTGTCATTCTTATTCCTTGGCTATACCGTTCTGGTTTCATATTCTTTTGGTTCGTGAGCTCTGTTTCATGTCTTTCAACCTACAAGGTTCTTGTTATGTTCCTTGTTCCTCCTGCTTACCGGAGTGCTCCTAACTTCGTTCATCTCCGTTGCTTTCTTCTTTCAACTTGTTTAACCTCTCAAGGTTCGTGGTTTCACTCGTCTGTCAAAGAAGCAACTTTGTTTTACCTCTTCCTCTTCCGTTTTTACCCAGTGATATCTCTAGGATCTCGGGTCGAGATCCTCTGTTAGTGTGGGAGAGTTGTGACGCCCGAGACCGACGTCCCAGAAGATTCCAGAAGGTTCCAGAAGATTCCAGATGTTCCGGGTTGCCCGTGGGTTGCATTGTGCTTGTGTTATTTATTTTTGCATTGCATCATGTCATCATGCCATCATCTCTTTATTTTATTTTTGCAACCTAATAAATCGTGTGGACCTTCGGTCCATTTAAATCGAGGGAAGATGACTTCTCTTTATAACATATAAAAGCCTCCTAATATTTATGGAGCTATATTAATAATTATTCCGCTGTTTGGAATTACCGCCACACACTTGCAATATTTTTTCCCCATGCTTTCACTTCGAGTTTCTCCTTCCAAACCTTGCAAATATTTTCTTTCCGTTGTTTCGAGGCTCCTCCTTTTATCTAAACTCCTTTTATTGCAAGCTAAATGTTTTAGCTTTGCACTTCCCTTTTTGTTGGAATTATTTTGTTGGGTTGGTAATATTCCGTAAAGCCTTACAAAATGTCCATCATTTTATTCTTATTCTGTGGCTCTTTCTTTTTATTTTTTTTGCTCTCTCTCTTTTTATTTCTGTTTAAGAAATAAATAAGAAGAGCTTCCCAGGCCTCTCCTCCTCCCTCTGGCCCACTAGGACCATTCCTCTAGGCCCAGCTCGCAGCTAGGCCTCCTTCTGTCCAGCCAGGCCGGCCCAGCTCCTAGGCCAAGGCCCAGCGTCGCGCCCCATCCTCAAACCCTAACCCAACCGAACCCCGATCTCTCCCTCTCTCGATTCCCCTGTGCGCCGCCGCCGCACCCTCTCGCTCACCCTCTCGTTCCCCATCTCTCTCCCCGAGCCCCATCGCTCTCTGTCCCGAGCCGCACTCGCCCGGCCTCGTCCCTCTGGCCTCCTTCCCATCCCCGCGACGAGCAGGCCGCGGCCTCACCTCTCCCCTCCGCTCCCAGCCGGCGGCCAAGGCCGCGGGAGCAGCGCCGCCTCGCCCTCTCGTCGTCCGCGCCAGGAGCGCCGCGAGCCGGCCCGGCCCGGCCAGGAAGCCGCCGGCCGCCGCGGGATCTCCTCCGCGGCCTCACCCCGTCCTCGCCTCCGTTGCCAGAGCGCCAGCCAGGCCCGCGCCGTTCCCCGCCCGTGCCTCCAGGCCGCAAGCGCCGCGCCTCTGTCTCCAGCGCGAGCGGCCGCCTCCATCGCCTCCCTCCGTCCGCGCTGCGTCACGACGCCTCCTCCTAGCCTCGCCTGGCCCGAGCCAGCGCCGGCGCGGCTCCCTCCCCTCGCCGCAGGCGCAGCAGCCCGAGTGCCGCGACCCCGAGGCGCCCTTCCCTCCAGCAAGCGCGGCCAGGAGCTCCAGATTGGCGCCCCTTCCTTCCCGAGCTGCTGCAACCTCGTCGCCGTGCTGCTGCCCTTTTTTTTGTTGTTCCTGTGCGTTTTGTTTTGTTTTGTTTTGTGTTGCCGTGTGCTGTTGCAAATGTCCAGGCACCGTTCGTTGACCAAGTGGAGACCGGAGAAACGGAGATGCATCGAGTTCATCTACGGTAAAACCGAACGTCTACGGAAACGAGTACCCCTACGCTCGACGACACTCATGTACCACGACGACCGAACGAGACGATGACAAGTACCACGACACGTGACGTGAACGCCTACCGTTACCGAAGACTCGAGTACCACTACGTCCGCCGATACGACAAGTACCCCTACACGGCAAAGTGACAAGTACGACTACCGACGCCCGGAAACACCAAGTACCACTACATCCGTGTACGACTACGTGAACGAGTACCACGACGTCGTCGAACGCCAAGTACCTCTACATGTACAAGTACCTCGACGCCCGGAGCACTCGAGAACAACAAGTACCCCGACAACATGTGTACCACTACCGTCGCCCCGTGAACGACTACCGAGGCGCCAACTACCGCTACGAGAACGACTACCTTCGGTGAAGAAATGAGAACGTCTACTTCCTCTCCGACGTGAACGACTCCTTCCTCTACGTCTCGAACCGCCCCGAAACGCACGCTTCAAAGGTATAACCCCGAGACGTGGCCCGTGTGATGCATGCTTGTTGTGTTGTATGAAATGTCTCCCGTGTGTGCTTCGTGCCCGTTCCACCTTTTGTCATGTTCCTCGGTTGCCTCGTCACCGACTCGTGGGAACCCGGCAACGGGATCACCCCACCTCTTTCATCTCGTTTGACTCGCTCATGCCATCTTACCTTTTGCATCGGACTCTCAACGAGTTACCGGTACCGATATGTTGCCATGCTTCATTTTCGGATCGTTGCCGTGGCACCCTTTCATTCCACCACGGTGACAATACTTCATGTCTTCCTCTTAAGTCAACACCTTTTTATAAAATTGCATAAACTTGTTCATGTCATCCGCATCATGTTAACAACACTAAAATGTTTAATTGTTGTTGCTTTATAATTATTAAACATGCTCATGAGGATTTTCCGGACATGTTGTTGTTATTCTCCGGCCTCATTTAAATTGTCTAAATAGTGTAGTTTCTTATGCCTCACCTCTTGCCATGTTAAAAAACAATTAATCTTGTCTTGTAAATAACGAGAGTCAACTAAATAATAAAATGTGGTGTTTCGTCAATATGCAACTCGTTGCATATTGATCTCCACTTAACTTGTAGTGTTGTTTGTGCACTTTGCCATGCCATGCATATTTAAACCGGACATGCATCATACTTGGATGTGCATCGTATGCCATGTTAATGCTTGTGTGTTTACCGTGTTGTTTCTTTCTTTCCGGTTGCTTCTCTTGTTAGCTTCGGTTTCGTTCCGGAGTTGTGAGGATCCGCTCGACTGTTGCTCCGTCTTCTTCTTGGATCTGTTCTTCTCCCTCCGTGGAATCCCAGGCAAGATGACCGAACCCGGATACCATTTCTATTTTTGCCTCTTGCTAGAGTATCGCTCTATAGTTTTGCCTCGATGCCCATGTCTTCTTGTCAGCCTCCTACTTGTAACCAATTGCCATGTTTAACCACCCTACCTATGCAAACCGTTGCTTGGCTAAGTACGCTTCGCTCAGCCCCTCTTATAGCATTGTTAGTTGCAGGTGAAGACCGAAGATGCTTGCTTCATGTTGAAGTTTGGTTGGGTTATATCACACTATATATATGCTTAAAAATGAAATCATCTATATACTGGCAGGGTGGAAGGCTAAGCCTTTTGCTTGGTGTTTTGTTCCACTCATGCCGTTAGGAACCGTATAAACCGGTGTTATGTTCCTTGATTATGCGTTCCTAACACGGTTGGGGTGTATGGGACCCCCTTGATAAACCGCTAAGTGCTAAGTCTTTTCCAGCAAGTCCCAACATTTGGTACTATTTGCCCATAATAACAACTTAATTAATTAATTAAATTTGCATAGAGGGTCGCTCCCTCGAGGATCCTTTATTTCTACATAGCAGGGGGGGCCAGTGCCGATGGTGTTGGTCCCAAACGGGGGTCCTGCGGGAACCACCACGGGGAAACTCGAGGTTTGGGTCCTGTAGCATCACCCATCCGGTCGTGGCCTGAGACGAGATACGCGCGGCTACTATCAGGGTGTCGGCACGCCGGGAGGATTTGCTGGATTAGCCTTACCTTAGTTCGGTTTAACTTGAGCACGGGATTCCGAGAATACTCGGGTCTTCCCAACTATGGAGTTGCGACTCCGCGGATCGTGGGCTTGTAATGGGTCAAGTTGGAACACCCCTGCAGGGTTTGAACTTTCGAAAGCCGTGCCCGCGGTTATGTGGCAGATGGGAGCTTGTTAATTCCGGTTGTAGATAACTTGACACAATGTTTCCAATACACTACCAGCGTGTGTACCGTGACTGTCAATTTCCGAATAGGGATTCGGGAGTTGAACACGGTGGGGTTATGTTTGACCGGTTTTAGTTAGGATCACTTCGTGATCATCTTTCGACCGATGCACTTCTCTTCTCGCTCTCTTTTACGTAAGTTAGTGCTAGTTGCTGCTGCAGACTCTTGTTTGTTCCTTCACCTCATATTTCTTTCTTCAGCCTTATCCTCACCCAAAGGCTTAAATAGTCTTGTTACCCGGGAACGGGATTGCTGAGTCCTCTGTGGCTCACAGTTACTTCACCACACCAGATGCAGGTTCAGCCGTGTTCGATGCAGGAGCTGGTTCAGTGCTTCACCAGGAGCTCGATGAAGAGTTTGGCCGTTTGCTTGTGACGTTTCGATGTTCAGTAGTGGTTTCTACTAGGATTCGATCTTGGCCTGTGGCTTTATGTTGTTTTGGTATCTTTCTTTTGGATCTTCACCCGTAGTCGGGTTGTGATGTTCTGAATGATGATTGCTTATGTAATGTATTGTGTGAAGTGGCGAGTGTAAGCCAACTATCTCCTTTTGCATTTTAATCCCTCTTTTACATGAGTTGTGCAAAGATACCAAACTTGAGATCATTCTAGGATGGGCTTATATCTTTAAGTCGTGCCCCGACACGTAGGAGATATAGTCCCATCCTGGGCATTACATGAGGCCGGAAAAATAACAACAACATATCCGGAAAATCCCCATGGGCATGTTTAGTAATTATTAAGCAACAACATTTAAGCATATTAATGTAGTTAACATGATGCGGATGACATGAACAAGTTTATGCAATTTTATTTAAAGGTTGACATGAAGAAGATAAGGAGTATTTGTCACCGCGGTGGAAAGAAAAGGTGCCACGGCAACGATCCGAAAATGATGCACGCAACATCTCGGTTCCGGTAACTCGTTGAGAGACCGGAGCAAAAGAAAGATGGCGTGAGCGAGTCAATCAAGAAGATGGGGTGCTCCCGGCTTACGGGTTCCCACGGGTCGACGACAAAAGAGGGCACAACGGACACGGTGCAAACAAGGGAAACATTTCATACAACACAACAAGCATCCACGGTTCATCGTCTCGGGGTTATACCTTCGGAACGAACATTTCGGGGCGGTTCGAGATCGTAGAGGAAGGAGTCGTTCACGTTTCCGAAGAGGTACTTGACGGGTCGTCGAGCGACGGTAGTTGAAGTAGTGGTACATGTTCGTTTCGGAGAGGGACTTGATGAACCCAACATCTTCGGGGCGACGGTAGTGGAACTTGGCGACGGTAGTCGTTCACGTTCGGAGTACTTGCCGAGTCGGTCGTCGTGGTACACGTTATGTAGTGGTACTTGGTCTCGGCGACGGTTGTTGTTCACGAGCTCGTTTTTCCGTAGATGTCCGGGTCGTCGTGGTACTTGTCGCGGTCGTGGTACTTGTCGGTCCGGTCTTGGCGACGGTAGACGTTCTCATTCGTAGATGTTCGGGTCTTTCGTAGATGTACTTGACGCAACACCGGGTGTAGTCGTACACGGGTCTTGCCGGTCTCGGTCTCGCGTAGTAGTACATGTCAACCTGGCACTTAGCGAAAACAAAAACAACAGCAAACTTGGCGTTCCAAAACGAAGCACGGCCAAGGGGCCTCGAAGGACAGCAGAACGGCAGCAAGGCGAGGGAGATGGTGAGGCGGCGCCGGCGCTGGAGGTTGCAGCAGCTCCTCGGAGGGGCTGCGGTCGGAGGCCACGGAGCTGCGGCGCTGGCTCGGGGCCAGAGGACGGGGCGCTCGGGCCCTGGTTCGTCGCTGGCGCGGAGGCACTCCTCGGGGCGGACGGGCTGCCTGAGGCGACAGGAGGAGAAGGAGGCGAGGCGATCCTGGCGATGCGGGGCGAGAGGAGGGAGCGGGGCTGAGTGGGCCTTGCCGGCGGGAGGCGGAGGAGGCGACCCGCGAGGATGCAGCGAGGCGCTGGGCGGCTTGGGGACGGGCGCACGTCGAGGCTGCCGATGGAGCTCCCGGCGCGGAGTGCCTGGCCGAGGAGGGAGCGGGCGCTCGACAGGGGCTCGGGAGGAAGGCCCTCTGGCCGGCGCTGGGGCGCGGCTGAGGCGCGGCGCCTTGGCGTCGGGAGGAACGATGGGGCTTGGGGCGCTCGCGGGATAACGGCGAGGGGCGCACGGCCTGGCGGAGGGAACGAGGCAGTCGAGGGGATCGAGGAATCGGGCAGAGGGGCGAGAGGAACAAGACGAGGGATGCTGGCGGCGCAGGGAGGAAACGAGAGGGAGAGGTGCGACGAGGGAACCGGTCGCTGACGGGCTAGGGTTGGTGCGAGGGAACGGGCTGGAGGCCAGATGGGCCTAGGGCGAAAAGGGCCTGGAGATGGGCCTGAAGAGGAATGTTTGGGCTGCTACGGCTGGAGTGGGCCTAGAGGCCTGGGAAGGCAGGTGCGGCTGGGCCCCTCCTTCCGTTAACTGATTTTTAGCAGAAAAAAAAACAATAGAGAGAAGAAAAGAATGAGGAGGGAGGTTAGGGAAAAAAATAGCACATGGGACTATTATTCTCGGGCATCATAAAATGAGCACGGTCCGAGAAAAATAGAAAAGGCATGAACGGAAAAATATAATTCAAACATATTTGAATTTAATCAAATGGGTTTGAACTAAGACCTGATTATAGAAGTGTCCAAAAATGTTCGAATTTTCGGAGGAACCTCGAAACAACGGAAAAGAATTATTGGCAAGGTTTTGAAGGTGAAACTCGAAGTAGGAAAAGCATGGGGAAAATTATGCACGTGTGTTGGTTAATTCCAAACAAATGGAATATTATTATATAGCTCCCTAATAATATTGAGAGGCTTTTATATGTTATAAAGAGAAGTCACCTTCCCTCGATTTAAATGGACCGAAGGCCCACACGCTTTATTTAAGTTGAGATGCAAAGATGAATGACATGATGACATGATGACATGATGCAATGCAAAAATAAATAACACAAGCACAAACGAAACACACGGGAGACCCGGAACATCTGGAATCTTCTGGAATCTTCTGGGACGTCGGTCTTCGGGCGCCACAACTCTCCCACACTAACAGAGGATCTCGACCCGAGATCCTAGAGATAGCACCGGGTAAAAACGGAAAAGAAGAGGTAAAACAAAGTTGCTTCTTTGACAGACGAGTGAAACCAAAGAACCTTGAGAGGTTGAACAAGTTGAAAGAAGAATACCACGGAGATGGGCGAAGATAAGAGCACTCCGTTAAAAGGAACCTTGTAGGTTGAAGGACATGAAACAAGATCTTACGAACCAAAAGAATAAGAAACCATAACGGTATAGCCAAGGAATAAGAATGACATAATTCAGACAGCACTCCGACTAAAAATGGAAGGAATTAACATGAGCTAGCCAAGTTGGGAAGATACTTGATGAAAACAACAACACACAGCCTCCGGAACATTGACAGAATGGCACAAGGGTAAGAAAGATTCAGATAGCACTCCGGTTAAAAGACAGGCAAAACTTGATAAGATGACGAAACTTGAATGAAGAATACAACACTCCGGTTAAATGATAAGCAAGGGAAAGAACATGATCTCGATAAAACGATATGATGGTTTGGAGAGAGCAACATCACAAAGCCTCCGGAACGAAAGAATAGAATATAAATCAAAGAAAGAAAAGAATGGAGAAGAAAAATGACAACTTCTCTCAAAATTGAATTTGAAAGGCATCCTTACGGAGAAGGGTTGAATGGGGTTGATGGAAAAATCCACAACGAAAACGAATAAGCTCGTTGTGGGCTTATAGAAAACATCTCAAAATTAAGAGGTGACAACCAGCCACTAACGGAAATATTTGATTGGATTGAGAACAACAAAGAGACGATAAACTTATTTCACCGGAATGGTAAATGAAGAACTTGGGTCATTTATAAGCACCATAATAGCAACAATTCTCAGGGAAAGCTTTTAGGTGAAATACAACCCAAGATAACTCCAAGAGATAAAAATGAGGGGTTGAAAGGATCTCCTAAAGAGAAAGAAATGATGGTTTTAATTATCTCATTCTTGACAACTCGTGAATCATAAAACATGAAGGAATTGTCAAGAATGACATAACACCATCTGAAAAGATAAGGTAGAAAGGATTGCAATTGGAAATCATGATGAAGAATGCTTGAGCTCCAACAAGAATCTTGATGAAGACTTCGAGGATGAATTAAATCATGATGAGCCACCATGAGAACTCCGGTAATAAAAAACATGAGAAGTGAAAGATGAAAGAATAAGATTCAAGGCTCGCGATGAATTAGATGGAGCTTGAAATGATATAAGTGAAATAACATGGAGCTCCGGAAAATGATATAAGTGAATTAGATGGAGCTTGAAATGATATAAGTGAAATAACAATGGAATCTTCTGGGACGTCGGTCTTCGGGCGTCACATAGGAAGAGGTATTGTTTGTTAAATGGTCTAGAGTGCGTGGATCTGGAAATAAAGGGGGGTTGGGTATTTTGAGAAGACAAAATTTAAGTTTCCTGGTTAAGTGGTGGTGAAAACTTGAACATTTTTCCAGGTATCTGGCAAGACATTTTCAGGGCTAAATACTTCAAGAGAGATACACTTGCCAGTGTTAAAAGGAAGTTTTTTAAGTCTCCTGTTTGGAAGGATCTTTTGAAAGTTAAAGAATTTCATATGTTGGGAAGGGGTAACTGTTAGGTCTAGAGATGTTGCTAGATTATTATGGAAAGAATCCTCAGATATAATGTTGCCTTATGTGAGAAATTCTCTCAACTAAGTGCTAGATACATCCACCTGAGTGACAAGCTTTTTGGGATAAAGGGAGTATTTGACTCTCATCGGGCGGGGGTGGTGGTGTCTATGGGCGCCGTTCCCCTTCTTGCAGGCACCGTCGTGGTGTTTCTTCGACCCGCTCCACCCCCTAATTTCCTTTTTTGGTCGAAAGCTTAGACTTGGCTGGGTCAGGTGACAGCGTCGTTCCTACAGTGTTTCCTCCCTTTGGGGCGTTGTTTTGAAGACCCATGACTGTTAGAATAATTCACGGTGCACATCCATTCGTCGAGGACATGCAATCACACGACACGAGCCTGACTTCGGGATTTGTTAACGAGGTTCATCAACATGGCTATTTCCGGGGCATTGACCACAAACGCTCCTTCCTATGTACCAAATCACTTTATATAGGATGTTGGACCTTCCCTCTTGTGTTCTTTGTCGGCCTACCAGTTTATGTCTAGTCTCTTTGGTCACCCCGAGTGCCTTTATATAGTAGCTTTGGTCACCCCAAGTGCCTTTATATAGTCTCTTTGGTTACATGTGTTCGACTCAAACAGCTAACCCTCTGTGTACGCCAAGCTTAACCGTAGCCCAATGCACATATTCACACAGAATTTTAACGGTGATCCTTCTTGCATTTTGAAAGGGCAGGACACACACATCATCATGATCGTCAAGTATCTGACATGGGATGTGGGTGCGACGTTGTCGCATGCATTGCGACAACGATGGTGATAGCAAGATGAGCAAGGCCGCAACTTGCCTTTGTGGTCGATTGCCTGGCATGTCCCTAACCATGAAGTCGGAGCTGCAACAACGCAAGGCAATGCAACTGGCAACTATGCCATGTCATGTGATTGACAGGTCGGGCTATGTTGATGCAAGGCATGCTTCTTTCACTCGTGATGCTTGTGTTTTTAAGTTGAAGCTGCCTAGCCCTCAATGCATGTTACTGATCGTTTTGGCACAAGCTGACCTGAGTTCTGGTGTCGTCTTTGGTTTCGAGAGATCTCGAGGGACCGTCCGCGGTGAAGTGAGAGCCGTTTGCTCGAAGAACAGTGATGATGAATTTGTAAACAACCTCGACGACGCGCGTGAGTCTTGTTGGTAGCTAGAGTTTGTGCCCTAGCTTGAAGTCAGAGCGGGTGTGCTCTATCTTGTGCGCGTGCTGTATCGGTTTTTGAAGGATTTTTTCGTAATTAACCGGACAACTACTTTTTCTTAATGAAATCGGAGTCCCAAGGAAAAAGAAACCGAGAGCCGGACGGAGCCCGGGAGGCGGCCGCTTCCTGCCAAATAAAATTGGGTGGTCGTCCCACAGTTTCCGTCCTCCACCAGAATCCGCCGCCTTCCACCAGAATCCGTCGCCGCTCCACGCCTCGCACCTCGACGAGCACCGCTCCCCGTCGCCTCACGCCGGATCCGGCGGCCGCACCGGCGGAGATCCAGGGCCGCCGCTGCCAGCGCAACGCGGCGTCTGACGGCACGGTCCCCGGTTCCTCAATTCAGCCTAGGGTTTCTCTCGGGAGGAGGCGCGCCACCCGCTCACATGGCGAACGAGGTTGTTCTCGAAACTCGATTTCTCTCTGGTTCCTATCGTTTTTACAACAGGAAACGTTTACCGCTGCTCTGTTAAGTGTTCATCACATGAGGCGCTAGCGTCTATTACAAGCCATTAGCTGCAACTTCCCAAGGAAGTTTGTACATGACATTGGACAGTGAAATGGGTCTTAACTTTGTTAGACCTGGAGCATAAGTTGTACTATTTGAAATTAACAAAATTACATACATGTTTACTTTCGCTGGCATGATACCATAATTTTAACAACTGCAGAACCGCTCGAGTTACTAGTGGTTTCACCAAGTCCCAACGTTGCTGATAGAAGCTCACCGTGAAACCATTCATGTGGGCGCGTTGGCTGGTCGATCCCAACGTAGAAAAGGCCTTCGCCACTGGTTCGTCAGTGAAAGAGGCACATAAGTGCACAATATATATAGCTTATTCATGTGATCAATAACAATTGTTGGCACAAACTGGGTAACCAACTCTTGTTCGGTTCTGTCTTGAACTATGAAAGTGTCTAGAATTAGTCCGCAGTATGCTGTGCTTGATTTATTTTTGATCAGTTATTATGACATGGCATCAGGTTTACAGATGTTGGAAATCCTGTTTCTTCTTGCTCTGGTTGTCTACAGGGGTTGAAAAGAAATGTTGCCTTCTTGTCACTAGCTGACAACCATTGAACTTGGGACCGGGACCTCTGTCGTTCCTTGCCCTTTTCTCTTGCCAACATATCTTTCGGCTTCTGTATGATGATCCTTCTACCATTCACTGATGGAGCTGACCCGATCGACGCAGCCTGATTTTCACCTAGCTTATGCTGAAGGCACCTTATCTCCTTTTCTGACACCATCAAAGGAGGTGAGGCTAGCTCCAGGGTTTCACCGAGGATCATACAGCATCAAGTTTATCTTACGTGTCGGTGTCACACAAATTCTGTACATGACCACCCTTCTGCCAAGCCTCAGCTACCATGTTTCTCGTCGCTCACTTAAGAAGGAACCAACTATTCCCGTTAAGCTTCCTGTTATGATTGCCATAATATCAGGCTCGTCTCCTTTGTTCCCTTCCGAACCATTAGACAAGATGACGCCAAACTGAGACCATAGAGATTGCAGCCATGCAGTGACATCCGCCTCCAAAAGAGAGACAGGCTTTCAGTAAATCTCTTGCATGGAACATTCAGTCTATGTGGGAAGCCAGTTCTCGGCTGAAAGATCTCCACCTGGGTTTATTCATCTTTGTTCTGCAGAGGAACACCACCATAGGATTATACAATCCACTAAATTGAAGATTTCATTAATTGTCTCGGGCTTCCAAAGCACTGTCAGTTCATACTTAGCAAAAGCCCCACAGCCATTGTGGGTCTTTGACCCTGGCTGATGATGCATTCGGGGGCGAGAACTCCATTTTCCGCGTCTTAACTTCCATCTCTGACCCTGCCTCATCCGCAGAATCATCAATGGTCATACACTGTCCATTGGGCACCACTGCAAGAGCTAGTGCAGGACCACCATCCAACCTTGTCACTTCATTAATCTTCTTCCCTTCCTGCCTTTGGTCCTGTGTCCTTTTCCTTGGTATCTGTGTCAATTGAGTGACCGAAACCAGAATTAAATCCTTTGCCACAGGAACTGTAGTGCCTGACGCCTTGGTCTTAAAAGCGATGTAATACCCTCCTTGGCAACTTGTGGCTCACCTTATTTTTCTCTGTATCCAACTATTTGTTCTTCGGTAGCAAAGATGACAACTTATGGCTGGTTTACACCAAGAGATTAATTCCCCGCTTTTGCTTGCTCAAGAGGTTGACTGATCAAGTCCTTCTTCCTCTTCTCTTTTGGTAGTCTCAGTTTCTTCCCACACGGTAGGATTCTTTGGTCATCCTTGATCTCAGCTGTAATATCAGTTTTCCAATGCTCTTCAGCAAGTTGTCAGTACACATGTATTATGGCTAGCAGCCATGGTTTGTAGCTATTTGGTAAAGCTCCCCAGCTCTGTTTATTGACCTGAACAAGACACGTCTTATTTGAATTGACTTAATAAGTCAGAAAAGAAAAATATTTCTTTTGGGAATACATTACTAGATGGACATGTTCTGTCTAGTCAGTTTAAATGTTTCACTTGCATTAGTTGCCATTCTTGTTTGCTTTCTGTTCGTTAGTGGGGTTACATTAAATCTGTATTTTGTATGTTTCAAAGTCCACATGGTGACCAGTTTTTGCGCTTCTTCATTAGACATTTCCAAGTCCTCATCTTGTAGGTGTGCATGCGTTCAACTTTTGATCTCATCCAGAGTTGTGAGCGGTTTCAGAAACGTGGCCATCGGTTTGCTGAGGAGGGCACAAGCAAGAAAACGTTAGCTACCATCTCCATCTTCTATGCTAGGCAGACAGGTTTGTAGCTGCTTACTCGATGTTGATAGGGCTGCTTTTCAGATTCAGTTCAATTGTTTCACTTGCGCTTGTTTTTATTTGCTTAGTTCTCAGCCAAAGTATTTTTTTCATGTCGTATTAGTGCATACATTTCTCAGACCTGTGTTTTGAAGTCCATAAAAAAGTGATTATAAGATTTCCATGTGTAACATATCTTTGATTTATTATTTTGTAGGCTTCATTGTCGAGTTCTGATCTCATGCTGAGTTGTGAAGGATTTCAGAAGCATGGTTATGAGTTCCCAACGACACATGTCAGCCATCGGTTGCTTTACACCACTGGTGCTGAAAGTTGCCCAAGTGATAATGGCAACGCCACTGCTGCTAAGGACAGCCTTAGCAACAATCTCAACCTAAAAAATGACGACAGTCTTGGAAACATCCCTTGTTACGATGATTTTCTCCCTCTTGAGGATGATTCCGTTGATACGCTTACACATGATGATGGTACTTCCTCTCCCTCCCTGCCCCACTCTCATTTACGTGTATGCATGCTAAGGTTTTCTTATTGAAGAATATTATCAGAACTGGCATTCAAGGGCAAATTCTGTTTACTTGTCTGTATCAGGGATAGGAATTGTCCATAGGGTTAGTCCTATGGAATATATCAAAAGGCTACTATTGAAGAGATCTACGTTGAGTATCTCTTCTGCTGAGTTAGGTGTCAATACAAAGTTAAGTATGATTCCAGAATCTTCGAGAGATTTTAGGCATAGTGGTGATCTTTGTTGGCACGAGTATTATCACATGAGTGAAGTATCTCAGAGTAAGCAACTTTTTCCTTACACTTTGTCTATTCACTTTATTTAATGACACGTACTTATATACTGAATAAATATCCTTTTTTTAGCTGTTTTGCCACCAAAGCGATATACTCGGTGCGAACCTTTGACTGCGGTGCGGTGCTTTCACGAGCCACAGGCAATGCTCCAGGTTTTTTCTATCAAGCTGAAGGCATATCTCCAAGCTATAGGCAGTTCAGTCGAGGTATATGGTTTTGTTGCAATCCGGGATGGTGAGGATTATCACCGAAATTATCTTTTCAATCGACCCCGAACTGACCCAGTGACCATCAACACGGTAATTACTTTTACGCCTTAAATTTGACTTGATATTTTGGTAGTAAATGTGCATATAATGGTCTTCTGTAGTGTCTAGTCAAGCTTTTGCGTCTTTTTACTTCTATTTTTGTATGGACATGTTTACATTAGAGTAAAATGAACAGTAGGTGCTAAAACTATTTAAGGGTTGTCAAGCTAGTCCTAATACTAAGAAAATGCACATGTAGATCCTAAAAATTGCAGTTCTATCTGCACTGCATCGGCTTTGACTTGCACAGGTGGCAGGTTGATCACTGCCATGTGGCAACTTTTTGCACAAAACCCCCGAAAGGTCCTCTCCTTTGAATTTTATTACCCCTCATTTTTGCATGTATCATCAATTCCTCTCTCTTGCCCTCCTCTCCACCTATGCCGATATCATCTAGCCATCGACCTAACCAAAACACTTGAAATCCTCGTACATAGGCTACTAGCGTGGCACAAAGCAAGAAAAAAAAAACAAGACAAAGAAACATGGAAGCAAAGGGGATCGATCACGGTGGTGTGCATCACATGTGAAGGCAGAGCTACAACAGCGGCACCATAAAATTGACCAATGGGATATAACAAGCGGGCAGAGAGGAAGGCGCACACTAGACTAATCGAGCTAGAACTCACCAATGGTGGAGGTGGAGGGCAGCGGCTCGACATCTGATGTCGGGGACAAACATTCCAATTGAAATGTTGTGGTACGTGGGACAACAAGTCTGGTGGGGATGTCTCCGGCTCGTTGTGGTGCTCCTCTACGTGGGTGGAATCGGGTCAGCATGCTCCGGTGATTGCTGGTGGCGGCGGCGACCTGCCACATGACAGCGGTCAACCTGCCACATGTGCAAGTCAAAGCTGATACAACGTGGATAGGACTGCGGGTGACACACTTAGCAAACTTCTATGACCTAGAAGTGCATAGTATTAGGACTAACTAGGCATCCCTCAAATAGTTTTAGGACTTGTTGTGTATTTTACTCTTTACATAATCTAAGTAAATTTGTATGTCTGTCTTGCATATAATGCTTTTCGATTCATTGATCACGGTACAAGATTAGCATAACACTTGACAGTAAAGTTAGAACTTGTGAGCATATCTAACTTAGAAATGCGCACTGTTCTCTTCTTTTGGCTCTGAAAGCCCTCAAATGTGAATGCATCACAGCACACTTCCTTGGTAAGCTTAACTTAGATGACATGATAAATATAATTAAGTACGTGTAGATTATTTTGAAGACAGTAATGCTGATTTGTTCTGAAAAGTTCCATCTCATTTGATGTCTCAACTAACTTGGCTATATAGTTGCAACATCTCTGATTTGTTGCCATCAAGACAAGATTCTGACATGCTAATTATTTTCCCTGTCGAAATTCAGACCAGCGACTACCTGCCTTTGATGAGTCCGGTAAGAGGCATGTCCATGACATTTGAATGCTTGTTTGAAGTTGATATCAGAATAAAGGGAGATATAGAAGATGTCACTCTAGTTGATGGGTGTTCTGATCTTATCGAGAGTCATTGTCTATACGACACAGAAATCGAGTGCACAATGGATGATACAAATGGTGCGGCCATATTTGATTTTATCATCTTCCGTGGAGCGCTCGAAGCGACGATAGAATTGAATTTCACGAAGGTGCCTACAGGAGGCATGGAGGTGAAAATGTGTGGATACACGGCGATTTCGAAGAGCCTTTATGACTTCATGGGCGAGCAGCGTGAGTGTGATCGGTTCGTTACCTCTGCTGGGAAACATCCACACTACTTCATAGCAGCCGTGCCGTTTGAAGATACACTGTTTGTTGACTTCATGGAGGGAAAGCTGTCGATTCCTTTCAAGGCAGCAGTTCATGGCAGCCAAGAGAGAGAATACCATTTCAGCAACGGTGCCGTGGTGTCGGTGACGGTTTCTTGGTCGTCGACCTATTACTGAGCCTAGCAAGATATATAGATAGGTATGCAGAGTGTGAACGAACCGCCACCTGTTAGAAATTTTTCTTCATGTAACTTGATACGGAGTAACTTTGTAGAGATCTCACTATGAACCACATACGGATGTATATAGATGCATTTTAGAGTGTGTATTCACTCATTTTGCTCCGTATGTAGTCCATAGTAGAATCTCTAGAAAGACTTATACTTTAGGAAAGGAGGGAGTAGATTGTAAACTACTGGAGTATATTTATGTCGCTTTGTGCGACACACATCCACTTGTACGCAGTATTCTTGTTGAGTAAAACTCAGCCTTTGCGCAGTTGGAGTATTCTTTTGGAAAATCAAACATTTAATGATGAAAAATTGGGAGTTTGATTTTATTTTCTGTACCTTTTGGGAAATTAAACTTTCCCAATGCTTAAATTTTCAGCTAAAAATGAATTTGAAATTCTGAATCATTCATTAGGAGGGTTGACCGGTTTCAACTTGATTCAAACAAACATGCTCAATATCTTTGCCGTTAATAGCGTCCGCGGTGATGGGCTGGTACATCCAGTGTTTGCCTTTTTTGGGAATTTTTTCATTGCCTTTTTCTTTCTTTTCTGTTTGGATATTTCATATATTTTTAATTTTTCCTTTTCATGAACTTTTAACAAATATGATGTTTTTTTTTCAAATTTGTGCCCAAAATTAAAATTCATTAATGAATAATTTGATTTGAAATGCGCAAACAATTGTCATATTCATGAATAATTGTTGAAATTTGTGAGTTTTTTCAAATCTTGATTTTCTTTTAATCTAGAAACATTTTTTGAAATGAAGAAATTTTAAAAAAATTAAAGCTTTTTTAATTCACCAACATTTACTCGTTTCGTAATTTTTAATAGAAATATTATTAGCCTATTTTTTTTAGACAGAAAACAAATTTATTAGACGTTTTTTTGAGGGAGTGGGGAAGAAAACTAAACCAACATGGGAGAGCCAATTGAAAAAAAAGACGACTACTCAGCGCCGGCGCACCGGCGCAATCGATTCGGCCGGACGAGGCGCCGCTGTTTGATTAGATTATATTTAATCGTCAAATCCTACGAATCGTTTTCTTTCCAAGTAAAGCGCATCTAATAAAAACTAGAGGAAAAAAACAAAGCAATGCCTTGGCCAAGACTCGCCATGGATGACCGATGTAGCAAACCTTGAAGAACCGCTGCAGGTCGCCACCCTCGCCGCCCTCGCCATCGGTCACCACCGGTCGCCGCCCTCGCCGCCGGCGTTTCTCGCCAACTCCATGCATGCAACAATGTGCACTTGTGGTTGTAGCTCCGGGGAGATGGCCGCAGGTCCGGTGCTGCCGGCCACCGGGCCGCAGCTCCAGTGGTGCCGTCCACTGGCCGCAACACCTTTCATTGAGCTCGCGCTGTACCTCGCCGTGTGCCCGCTTGATGCTCTTGCTGGTTCCAACAAAAAACGATGCCGGTTGTAGCAATTTTTTTTTACCGCTTCCAGCAAAAAAAGCTTACCGCTGCCGCCCGCCTTCGTCATTGTAGCAAAAATGTAGCTGGATGTAGCTTTTGTGGTTGCCGGTTGCAGCAAAAAAATGACGTGGTTGTAGCAAAAACAAAATAAACATAGGTCGGCCGTTGTGTATGGTGGTAACAAACCCTGTAGCTGGTGGTAGCAAAAAACTTCATAGTTTGCAGCAAAAAACGTTGTTGCCCGTCGTCGAGGTTGCATCATCTTCGCGGACAATGTACCAAAAAAAAAGTTGTCGTCGGTTAGCAAATGAAGCCGCCGGTAGTAGCAAAACAAAACATTGGTTCCGGCAAAAATAAACATCAGCGACCAAATACAGTGCGCTCTCGCGCCAGGTGCCTCGCTAAATGAGCCGGCCTAGGCGCGCGAGAGGCCACAACCTCGTTATTGTTTTTATGTTTTAATTTTCCTGTTTTCTTTTGTTTCTTTAAGAAAAAGTATTGTTCATACTTCCCAAAATTCTAAATAAATATATTACGAAATAGACTCTACATAAAACATTTGAAAATTTGAAAATGTGTGTAAAGAAAATGGTTCTCATATATACAAAAAAATAATATATAAAAAAGTATGAAGATGTGCGAAAAATGTTGATCATGTACTTAAAAACTAGTAATCAAACATTTGATAAAAATTGCTCAATGAGTATTTGAAAATTGCTAAACAACCATTTGAAAAAAGTTAAATGTTAATCGGAAAAAATGTTGTACAAGTATTAAAAAAGGTCAGGCCTGTATTTGACAAATGGTTGACAAGCATTCGGAAATGGTAAAATGTCCATAGTAAAAATGTTGACCATATATGAAAAAACTGTTAATATTTTATTTGAAAATGTTAATCAATTATTTAAAAATATTTAAAATTTATAAAAAATATATTGACCATGTATTAACAAGACCTTCTGTTTTTGATTTTTTAAAATAAAAAAATCACCAAAGCTTTATTTCAAAGTGAATAAGAAGGACCTGAACTTAGTTTTCCATTTTGATATTTTATACGTGTTTTTAATAGTTTTACATTAAAGCATATTTTTTTAAATAAAATGTAAAGATATGAAGATTAACTCAAAAAATAGTGAGACTTTGAATCTACACTATATAGATTGAATAAGTGTTAATAAAAAACATTTGGCTCATTTAGAGTAGGTCCAAAAAAACTTGATTACAAATGGGGCTGTTTACCCCAGCCTGGGAGCTCATTTGAAGCACATTTCTCAAATTCAAATTTATTTGACCTCCTGTAAATCACCTCAAATTTTGCACACATGATCTCCTACAAAATCATAGATAGGTTGTCAAGGTTTTATTTTATTTTATTTTGCATTTTTTTGAATTTATACTATGCTGTCGAATGTCAGTTCAAAACGTCGAATAATAAGACATGCTGGTGGGAAAAATCATGCATTTCATTAATAAACATGAGACAAATAATTAGGATAATACTCCTTTATTACAAAAATCATTACATCTTCATTCAAATGTTGTTTTTGCTCTGTTATTGGAATAGTTGATAAAATGATGGACTATTTGCTCTTTTTTCTTATTCTTTGCAGCATGTCTGATGAGTGAAGCAACACTGAAATAGCATGTGTGATCATTGCAGCACCTAAAATTTGAAAATAAACACTGAAACAAATCATAGCAGACAAATTTAAAAACACACAAATACCCAATATAGATAGCCACATGAATATATTGAACACATCATAGTATCATACCTTCCATAGAACACATCCAGTTCACACACAAAGTTCACCAAACAACCAAAAGTAATTAAAACACATCATCACATCGGTTGGGAAGGGGAGTCAGGGCTTTCGTGAGGGCAACATGCTGCCCCCTGATCTTGTAGTCCTCGCCGTGGATGGCTACATCTTTTGCATGAGCTAGAAGGTGAACGAAGCGGCCAGACTTTGGCTTTGGCTTTGTGGTGCAATAGGGCAGTTCCAAATGTTGGTATTGCGCTTGTAGTAGTAATCATCTCCCTTGGCCCTAATCTTCTCCTCTTCCTTCGCTTTGAAGGACGCGAAGCTGCCATCGTGCACATCCACATCTTCTCTAGAGATATATTGCACACACGAATGAATTACATTAATACATTATAGATTCATATACACCATATCAAAGGAACTAAATGAACAATCTAAATTTCAAGTAGGCTTACCTCATACTCTTCGTCGTCACTATACCCTGGATCGTACGGGTCTTTGAACCCAGTAAGGTCCAGCTTCCTCGTTTTCTCCCAACCATCATCCTACTGAATATACAATTTCATCCACCACTAGTAAATACAGAAGCCAAATGAAAATTTAGATATGCACACATGACACATTGATCATAGGGCTAATATACTATGATCCTATTTGCATTTTCCATTGTCATACACATACATTGAACAACAGAGCTAATATAACTACATATTATGGACAAATTTATATACTAATGAATCAAATAACTTCATAACCAATGGATTCCATTTGGGCATATGACATTCAAAGCCCCAACCTGCGTAGCATTCAAATACAAATCTAATAGGGACCCAATCTAATAAGCATACATGTCCATAGCATTAAAAAACCCCAATCTGTGTAGCATTAAAAACAAATCTAATAAGCATACATCTGTGTAGAATTGAAGCACAGAGATCCATATCTCTCATACAGATCTATCTAGCATTTTTGCAATGGATGTAAAAAAAAACTAGTACAAAACACCCACCCCCCTCATACAGATAATCCCGGCCCATCCATCAAACCAACTACTCTAACCATCTGTACTACCGTACGAATCACAGTCTAACCAATGCAACTAACTCTACAAGCTAATATCCTAAATATTGCAACTAACAAGCAAGTGCAAATACCTCCTGCTCCTCGCCAAGCTGCGCATCGGGATGGACTGCGCCACTCGACGTCGTCACCTTCTACTTCGGCAGCGCTGAGGCGGAGCCTGCCACCTCCTTCTCCACATCCGCAGCGGTTGCGAGTTTCCCCGCACCGCCGTGGACACCGCCAACGTCCTGCACTTCATCCGCGGTCACCGTGCCCTGTAGCTCCACTACATCTCCGGCCGCTGCGCCGGCGTCGCCACGAGCGTCCGCCATCAGACAGATGGAGGCGATGAAGGTGAGGAAGAGGATGCGGTGGGGGAGAGCACGACGGTGCGGTGGAGGCAGTGGAGGAGAGCGAGAAGACATGGTGGGGGAGAGGAAGACGATGCGGTAGGGAGGGGATTTGAGGGAAATGGTAGGCGCGATGCGCCGGGAGGTGGCTCCCCCTCTTTATACGATGGGACATTTCGGGCATGCCCCATGGACACGTGCTACCCCATGCTACCTCTTGAGCTTGCGTTGTATTCCCTCGAAGAGGAAAGGGAGATGCAACACAGTAGCGTAAGTATTTCCCTCAGTTTTTGAGAACCAAGGTATCAATCCGGTAGGAGACCACGCGCGAGTCCCTTGTACCTGCACAAACAAATAAGAACTTCGCAGCCAACGCGATAAGGGGTTGTCAATCCCTCTACGGTCACTTACGAAAGTGAGATCTGATAGAGATGATAGTTTATATTTTTGGTATTTTTAGTTTATAAGAACAACAAATAAAAGCGGTAAAAGTAAAGTAGATGTAGATTGATATGTTGAGAATAGACCCGGGGGTCTCTAGTGGCTTCTCTCATGATAGCGATATTCTACGGCGGGTAAACAAATTACTGTCGAGCAATTGATAGAAAAGCGAATAATTATGAGACTATCTAGGTATGATCATTGTAAATAGGCATCACGTCCGAGACAAGTAGACCGACTCCTGCCTGCATCTACTACTATTACTCCACACATCGACCGCTATCCAGCATGCATCTAGTGTATCGAGTTCATAAGAACAGAGTAACGCCTTAAGCAAGATGACATGATGTAGAGGGATAAACTCAAGCAATATGATATAAACCCCATCTTTTTATCCTTGATGGCAACAATACAATACGTGCCTTGCTGCCCCTACTGTCACTGGCAAAGAACACCACAAGATTGAAGCCAAAGCCAAGCACTTCTCCCATTGCAAGAACTATAGATCTAGTAGGCCAAACCAAACCAATAATTTGAAGAGACTTGCAAGGACATTATGAGCACACATAAAAAGTTCAGAGAAGAACCAAATATCTTTCATAGATAACCTTGATCATAAACTCACAATTCATCGGATCTCGACAAACACACCGCAAAAAGAGATTACATCGAATAGATCTCCTCGAAGACCGAGGAGAACTTTGTATTGATATCCAGAGAGAGAGAAGAAGCCATCTAGATACTAGCTATGGACCCGAAGGTCTGTGGTAAACTACTCACAACTCATGGTGAGGGCGATGATGATGATGATGAAGGCCTCCGTGATGGATCCCCCTCCAGTGGAGCTCCGGAACAGGCTCCAAGATGGGATCTCCACGGAATCAGAAGGTACGGTGGTGGAATTAGGGTTTTCTCTCTGTTCACGGAGTTTCTGGGGTACGTAGACTTATATAGGAAGAAGGAGGGCACCGGGGGAGTCACGGGGGCTCCACGGGGCAGGGGACGCGCCCTGGGAAGGGGGGGCGCGCCCCCCACCCTCGTGGCCCCCTCGTGGATCTTCTGACGTGGTTCTCAAGTTCTTCGTGCGTGATTTCCTCCAAAAATATCTCTCGCGAAGGTTTCATTCCGTTTGGACTCCGTTTGATATTCTTTTTCTGCAAAACCCTGAAACAGGCAAAAAACAGCAATCTGGACTGGGCCTTTGGGTTAGTAGGTTAGTCCCAAAAATGATATAAAAGTGAATTATAAAGCGCATTAAACATCCAAGACTTCATAAATAATAGCATGGAACAATAAAAAATTATAGATACGTTGGAGACGTATCAAGCATCCCCAAGCTTAATTCCTGCTCGTCCTCGAGTAGGTAAATGATAAAGAAAGAATTTTTGATGTGGCATGCTAACCAATATAGTTTTCAATGTAATTCTCTTAATTTTGGCATGAATGTTCCGATCTGAAAGATTCAAGATAAAAGTCTATATTGACATAAGAAATAACAATACTTCAAGCATACTAACAAAGCAATCATGTCTTCTCAAAATACTATGGCTAAAGAAAGTTACCCCTACAAAATCATATAGTCTGGCTATGCTCCCTTTTCATCACACAAAATATTCATATCATGCACAACCCCGATTTCAGCCAAGCATTTGTTTTCATACTCTATCTTTTCAAACCTTTCAACTTTCACGCAATACATGAGCGTGAGCCATGGACATAACACTATGGGTAGAATAGAGGTGGTTATGGAGAAGACAAAAAGGGGGGAGATAGTCTCACATCGACTAGGCGTATCAACGGGCTATGGAGATGCCCATCAATAGATATCAATGTGAGTGAGTAGGGATTGCCATGCAACGGATGCACTAGAGCTAAATATGAATGAAAGCTCAACAAAAGAAACTAGTGGGTGTGCATCCAACTTGCTTTCTCATGAAGACCTAGGGCATTTGAGGAAGCCCATCGTTGGAATATACAAGCCAAGTTCTATAATGAAAATTCCCACTAGTATATGAAAGTGGCTAAGCATGAGACTCTCTACAATGAAGAACATGTTGCTACTTTGAAGCACAAGTGTGGAAAAAGATAGTAGCAATTGTCCCTTTTTTTGGGCCTTTCTTTTTTTTCTTTGGCCTTTTTTTTGCGGAGGGGCTTTATAGATTTAGCCTTTCCTCCCATGGGACAATGCTCTAATAATGATGATCATCACACTTTCATTACAACACGATATTACAAATCGATACTACAACAACAAAGTATGACTCTATATGAATGCCTCCGGCGGTGTACCGGTATGTGCAATGAAACAAGAGTGACATGTATAAAAAATTATGCATGGTGGCTTTGCCACAAATACGATGTCAACTACATGATCATGCAAGGGCAATATGACAATATGACGCGTGTCATATGAACGGAACGGTGGAAAGTTGCATGGCAATATATCTCGGAATGGCTATGGAAATGCCATGATAGGTAGGTATGGTGGCTGTTTTGAGGAACAATATGGTGGCTGTTTTGAGGAAGGATATATAGTGGGTTTATGGTACCGGCGAAAATTGCGTGGTACAAGAGAGGCTAGCAATGGTGGAAGGGTGAGAGTGCGTATAATCCATGGACTCAACATTAGTCATAAGAACTCATATACTTATTGCAAAAATCTACGAGTCATCAAAACAAAGCAATCAACGCATGCTCCTAGGGAGAGGTTGGTAGGAGTTAACCGTCGCGCGCCCCCGACCTCCACACAAAGGTTGGCACTCTACAAATACCTCATGCTCTAACTTCGTCACATAGCGGTTCACCATACGTGCATGATACGGGAATCACTAACCTTAACACAAGCATTTCTCAATTTCATAATAACTCCACTAGCATGACTCTAATATCACTATCCTCATATCTCAAAACAATTATCAAGCATCCAACATCTCATTCTATTCAATGCACTTAGTGTGATTTTTTTTCTACATTGATATTGGATGTCTATCATGTGAAAACTAGTTTCTTTAGCCTAAACACATTACCATGCTGTTTTAATAGACTCTCAAAAGGATATAAGTGAAGCATGAGAGTTCAACAATTTCTACAAAATATTACCACCACCGTGCCCTAAAAGATATAAGTGAAGCACTAGAGCAAAACTATTCAACTCAAAAGATATAAGTGAAGCACATAGAGTGTTCTAACAATTTATAGGCCATATTTAAATCTCTCAAATAGGTGTGTCCAGAAAGGATGATTGTGGCAAACTAACAAGCAAAGACTCAAATTATACAAGGCGCTCCAAGCAAAACACATAACATGTTGCGAATAAAAATATAGCTCCAAGTATTGTTACCGATGGGTGAAGACGAAAGAGGGGATGCCTTCCCGGGGCATCCCCAAGCTTAGGCTTTTGATTATCTTGAATTTACTTGGGGTGCCATGGGCATCCCCAAGCGTAGGCCTTTGCTACTCCTTGTTCCATAGTCCATCAAAGCAATACTCAAAACATGAAAACTTCACAACACAAAACTTAGACAAAAATTCTCGTGAGCTCCGTTAGTATAAGAAAGCAAACCACTACACAAAGGTGCAGCAATGAATTCATTCTTTGTTTATATTGGTGTTAAACCTACTGTATTCCAACTTCTCTATGGTTCATATCCTCCAATACTACTCATAGATGCATCGGAATAAGGAAACAACACACGAAAAACAGTCTGTAGTGATCTGCAGGTTTCGCCTACTTCTGGAACTCCAAAAAATTCAAACTAAATTGGTAAATTTGCGGGATTTGTCTACCAATAATCTGCAAAAATAATCAACTAAAAAGCACGCTCCAGTAAAATCTGAAGACTACTTTAGCGAGCGTTAATGATTCTGTTTTTCACAGCAAGATCACATAAACTTCACACAAGTCTTCCCAAAGGTTGTACTTGTCACAAACACTAAACAAAACATGAAACCACATCTAATCAGAGGCTAGATGCAATATTTATTACCTAACAGGAACAAAAACAAAAAACATAAAATTGGGTTGCCTCCCAACAAGCGCTATCGTTTTACGCCCCTAGCTAGGCACGATACAAGATAAATCTAGGTATTGCCATCTTTGATCTTCACCCTTTTAATGGTGTCAAGCTCAAATCCGGGAGGTTCTTTACGTTTCCCTTCATATTCGGAAATCTTTAGATCTAAAGCATCCAACCGCTTATTACAAAGAGTAATCAACATATTCATGCGGTGGAGATTCCCACTAACACTTTTAAGAGGTTCAAGAGACTTTTGTAATATTTTTGTTACTTCGCAAATTTTCTCAAAAACTTGCGTCCCTTCCGGGATTGAATTTGACCCTTTTTGGGGAGGTAGTTTTCCCACTATTCCCTCTATAATTTCATGCACGATACTGCGATCAACTTCGATAAAATTCCCTTTGGCAACGCAATCCAAGGGTTGTATCTGAGACATATTTCACCCAACATAAAAATTGCGAAGCAAGATTATAAAATTCACCTCTAAGGTGCACTTATGATAAGATTCCATCATCCTAAACCAAGAATCTTTTAAATTTTCTCCTTGCCTTTGCTTGAAGTGAAGCACTTCAAACTCGAGAGACAAAGGAACGGATAATGGGCTAGCCATAATGACAAGCAAGCAATCCAACACACACAAGCAAACAAGAAGCAAGCGAACGATAAACACACGGCGGAAGAAGGGCAAATAAAACGGCAAGGCTGAAGTGGGGGAGAGGAAAATGAGAGGCAAATAAATGTAACGTGAAGGATAAGGGTTTGTGATAGATACTTGGTATATGACTTTTGCGTAAGCCTCCCCGGCAACGGCCCTAGAAATTCTTCTTGCTACCTCTTGAGCTTGCGTTGTATTCCCTCGAAGATGAAAGGGAGATGCAGCACAGTAGCGTAAGTATTTCCCTCAGTTTTTGAGAACCAAGGTATCAATCCATTAGGAGACCACGCGGGAGTCCCTCGCACCTGCACAAAGAAATAAGAACTTCACAGCCAACGCAATAAGGGGTTGTCAATCCCACTACGGTCACTTACGAAAGTGAGATATGATAGGGATGATAGTTTATATTTTTGGTATTTTTAGTTTATAAGAACAACAAATAAAAGCGGTAAAAATAAAGTAGATGTAGATTGATATGTTGAGAATAGACCCGCGGGCCATAGTTTTCTCTAGTGGCTTCTCTCATGATAGCGATATTCTATGGCGGGTAAACAAATTACTGTCGAGCAATTGATAGAAAAGTGAATAATTATGAGACTATCTAGGCATGATCATTGTATATAGGCATCACGTCCGAGACAAGTAGACCGACTCCTGCCTGCATCTACTACTATTACTCCACACATCGACCGCTATCCAGCATGCATCTAGTGTATTGAGTTCATAAGAACATAGTAACGCCTTAAGCAAGATGACATGATGTAGAGGGATAAACTCAAGCAATATGATATAAACCCCATCTTTTTATCCTCGATGGCAACAATACAATACATGCCTTGCTGCCCCTACTGTCACTGGGAAAGGACACCGCAAGATTGAACCCAAAACCAAGCACTTCTCCCATTGCAAGAACTATAGATCTAGTAGGCCAAACCAAACCAATAATTCGAAGAGACTTGCAAGGATATTATGAGCACACATAAAAAGTTCAGAGAAGAACCAAATATCTTTCATAGATAACCTTGATCATAAACTCACAATTCATCGGATCTCGACAAACACACCGCAAAAAGAGATTACATCGAATAGATCTCCTCGAAGACCGAGGAGAACTTTGTATTGAGATCCAGAGAGAGAGAAGAAGCCATCTAGATACTAGCTATGGACCCGAATGTCTGTGTTAAACTACTCAAAACTCATGGTGAGGGCGATGATGATGATGATGATGAAGGCCTCCGTGATGGATCCCCCTCCGGTGGAGCTCCGGAATAGGCTCCAAGATGGGATCTCCACGGGAACAGAAGGTACGGCGGTGGAATTAGGGTTTTCTTTCTGTTCACGGAGTTTCTGGGGTACGTAGACTTATATAGGAAGAAGGAGGGCACCGAGGGAGTCACGGGGGCTCCACGAGGTAGGGGGGCGCGCCCTGGGAAGGGGGGCGCGCCCCCACCCTCGTGGGCCCCTCGTGGCTCTTCTGATGTGGTTCTCAAGTTCTTCGTGCGTGATTTCCTCCAAAAATATCTCTCGCGAAGGTTTCATTCCGTTTGGACTCCGTTTGATATTCTTTTTCTGCAAAACCCTGAAACAGGCAAAAAACAGCAGTCTGGACTGGGCCTTTGGGTTAGTAGGTTAGTCCCAAAAATGATATAAAAGTGAATGATAAAGCCCATTAAACATCCAAGACTTCATAAATAATAGCATGGAATAATCAGAAATTATAGATGCGTTGGTGACGTATCACCCCACGACCGTGGTTAGTTTCATGTGCCCACGTATACGAATATCACTATACGGCCAGCATATGAAACCACTATATGGGTTCGTCCAGGGCGGCGCGGTAGCAGTCCCACTCATCAGAGTAAACGGTCAAAGGTGGACTCGGACCTACGCGGCCCCACTCGTTAGAGTTAACGGTCAAAGGCATTGCTCGACAGTAACATTCGTTGTAACCTGTTTTGAGGGTTTCGTGCAAAGGGAGTGGGGAAAAGTGAGCAAAAGTTAAGAGCATGGGGATGAATGAGTACAACTAACAAACCAGGGGCACATAAATAAGAAACCCATTTTAAATGCATATAGAAAATTCCTTTGAATATATTTAAGGCTAGTTCATGATCTTTCTATGATTGTTCTGTTATCACTAGCATGGTAGGTGATTACTAAGTTTATGCAGTAGAGCAAAGTAATGTTAGGCTTGATCTAGTTCGTATCGATATTATGTTAAAAATAGTGCATATAGTGTTCTTTGCATTTGAATGGCATACTATGACTCGATGAAATTTTTGCAAGATGAAACTTGATATTAAACCAACTTGAACATGATGTTGATCAAGTCATGGTGCCACCGAAACGAGCTTCCCAAAGTGCAACCACATTTGCCTTTTATGGGAAGGCCTTGTCTCGGTATGTTGTCGTGCCTCTCGCTGGTGCCTCCAACTAGGGAAGGTTATGCGCTTGCGCTACCCTGGCCTGGTAGGCAGGCATAGCCTTTTGGGCCTGTAGTTGTTTTGGTACCATGTCCCCATTTGGGACCATTTGTTTTGCCACAACGGTGGCCGTCGGGTGTCACGAGGTGACATTGGGGCCACCCATGACTTAGCCCAAAGGGGAGTTGGTCGGAGTGGCTGGGAGAGTGTCATGGCAACCGACGGGTTTTGTTGGAACGCCGTTGGTCCACCCAAATGGGAGCAAGAGGCCATGGGTTCTGTGGTGTGAGTACAGTGTGCTAACCTCTACAGAGTGTGTATAATCATCGATAGTTGCGTCCTCGGTCATGGACATAAGTTCGTATTAGGTCACACCGTAGATCAACATAAATACTAAACTTGCACACTAAAGAAATACTTTATGCACTGGTTATGTTGGTGATATGACTGAGACCAACAAGATGGTTTCGTTTATGATCCGGAGGTGATCACCTTGGTATGATGATGTTAGTTGTTACGAGGTAACCAAAGTGGTAAGCGGGTCTCAGAGACCCTGTTATGAGCATAATCACTTCATTTTTATCATGTTAGTCCTTGCATTAAACCTGCCTAAATATCATTGTTGTTGTTTGCCATTGTTGTTTTAATTTTGTGAGCTTGAGAGTACATTCAAAGTACTTACCTGGCGTGTCATGCCAGTTTGAGGAGAAGCCATACCAGAGTTGGAGTTGCATCGTACATCGCAGTCTAGACCATCTCCACATCAGTGTCCCTGTGAGATGGAGTCCTTCTACGTCATCTTTCCACTGCCGCATAGCTTTATCGTGATGTCGAGGCACCTGCTCATGTCTACTAAATAGTGTACATATGTTCAGCCGCACCGTGTGTGCCGCTTTGCCTGGCTACTTGATGCAATATAAAACTCTATGTTACGCTAGTATCAATAAAGCAGTTGTACTTCTATACCATGTTGTTGTGTGTTGCCAGAAGACTTAATCTCTGGGCTGGCAATGCAAGGTAAACCGGCCGTTCTGACCTGGGGTGCCACATATCCGGCTTGATGCCATCGACACGTGCCACTTTGACCTTCATGAGCTCGGGCGCCCCTTCACCGGGGCTGGGATTTGGGAGGCTATAAATTAGTTACCCATGGGTAAAGCACCTGGTCTTGATGATTGTACATCTGAATTCCTTTGGCAATGTTGGCCCATCATTAAGGATGATATCTACACATCGTTCAACAAGCTTTTCTCCATGAACGACCACGAATTCCACCAGCTTAATGAGGCCCTTCTCACCTTGCTGCCCAAGAAGGTCGATGCCTAGTCGTTGGCCGACTTCAATCCCATTAGCTTGATCCACATCGTGGCCAAGTTGTTCACCAAAGTCATATCTCCTTGCCTCGTTCCATGGATGGGGGAAATTTGTCCATGAATCAAAGGGCTTTCATCAAAGGGAGGTGTGTGCACAATAATTTCTTCCTTGTCCAGCAAATGGCTCACCTTCTCCAGAACCTCAAGGCTTCTTTTAAGGCTAAATATTATGAAAGCCTTTGACACAGTTTCATGGCCTTTCCTAATTGAAACAATGTTGCACCTTGGGTTCAAGCGCCGCTAGAGCGAGTGGGTCTTTATCATCATGTCTAGGGCCTCCTCTCATCTGCTCATCAACGGCAACCCGGGAACGCACATTGACCACACTAAGGGATTGCATCAAGGTGACCCATTATCGTTATGCTCTTTGCCATCATCATCCACGCCCTAAACTCCCTCTTACTCAATGTTGCGAGTGTCGGCAAGTTCCAACGCCTCACTACTCGCCACACCACTTCGAGCATTTTCTTGTTCTCTGATGACATTGTCATACTTTTCTACCCTAATGCTTATGAGCTTGCTACAATACGTGAGCTGCTTCGCATGTTTGGGGACGCCTCTAGGCTATGCACTAAATTTCTCAAGTGCTCGTCTACCCCCATCCAGTGTGTCGAGGTTGCCGAAACTATTGGCACCGCGCTCTCATGCAGAGTGACTAGCTTCCCGGTCCAACACCTCGAGCTTCCCCTCAACATTTGCAAGATCCACACCTCGGCGCTAGTACCACTCATTGACTAGTTATCATAAAATTGGCCACTTGGAAGGCTTCCTTGCTTTCACGTGGCAAGCGGCTTGCCTTGGTTAGGCACGTTCACATTGTCATGCTGGTGCGCATCCTACTTGCGATGACCATCAAGCCCACGATTCATAAGAAGATGACTATGATCGTGTGTGACCTCTTATGGTAGCCACAAGGATGCCAAGGCCGGCTCATGCCTCACCAACTGACTGAAACTTTGTCACCCCTGGAATTTGGCCTCGCCGTCCCCGGTCTACACCAGATGGGCATTGTGTTGTGCTCCCGTTGGCTTTAGTTCTAGACCAGTGACCCTTCTCGACCGTGGTGCCAACTGTACCTCCCTCCCGATGCCGAAACCAACCCATTTTTAGGCCATTCATTGGCTCGAGAAGGCCTATCAATATCTGAGATATTCCCCACTCTGGTAGCCCTTATCCCACGTCGCCGATGTCGTTAGTGCCTGGTTTGCATGAAGATCAACCAACAGGCTTCGATCTGCGATATCCATGGGATCTTGGGACGGGCAGCCATCATCCAATACTTTGAATTATGGAAGCGTATTCAATGGGTCGAGCTCTCTTTGACTCCCGAGAAGATCACTTGGAAATGGACTGCCAATGACATATATTCCGCCAGCTCGGGCTACCAAGCTCTCATCCTTGGCTCCACATTTCCTCCTTCTTAGAGATTGATTTGGAAAAGGTGGTGACGGTGTCATGGACCGGTGGGCCTTCATTTTTCTCAAGATGGACTCCTCAAGTTGCACGATGAGGCGTGATCAGGATTGCATCTGCTGAAGGCTTGTCGTACACTGAAAGACTTCTCCTGCTGCCTCCATGCCAAGATGCCGACCTTGTAACCCTAGATATCTTCATTGGTGTGTATATAAGCCAAGGGGTTTAGCCCTTAGAAAAAGCATCAACTCAATTTCATTAACCTAGCCCGAGAGGTAGAACACAACTTACAATCTCAAGGTAGATCAACTTTGTATTTGATTCGTCTCCATCAATATAAACAAGAGCAGGACGTAGGGTTTTAACTCCATCAAGAAGGCCCGAACCTAGGCAAAACATCGTCTCTTTATTCATGTGACCATCTGTCCGAGGTCCACAACCCGGGATCCCCTACCCCGAGGTCTACCGGTTTTCACACCGACACTTGTGCTTTAATTGAGAGTTCCATTGTGAGGTCGACAGAAGGATCCATGGCCCATCTGCAGATCAACTGTGGCAACGACAACTGGAACGTTTATGCCCCGAGCCAACTTTTCGTGTTTGGTAGCATGATCTTTTGCGCCAGCTCAGCTGGCCATATGGCCTCCGTAAAAAACTACACCCAAGTTCAGATTGCGACCTTTGGAGGCCTAGAGTACATCGTGGATTCCAGCAGCAAACTCGTCATGTCAAGCGGGACGCCTAGCCGAGTTGAGGGCTTATCAGACATTGAAGGTTCGATGCGGGAACCAATCTCCTTCGAGGATGTTGGATCAAACTCCTTGGCATCGCCAAAGAACACCGACATAATGGCGCCAGGCGATCGTGCCTTGACCCTCGGACCGGAATCTAGTCCGACCCCTATCTCGGAAGCTAAGTTGGATGTAGAGCCAGTGCCAAAGTAGTATCTGGAATCGCTCTCAAATCTTCCCCATACGGAAAACGTGCCGATCCATACACAGGGAATACTTCAATTCAACCCCACCTATAGCTAGGCCATGAACCCTGAAGTGCTATCTCATCTGAACGAGATGCTTGATCGTATCCAGAGTATGTCGATCTTGGACGACAAGACTTCGGTTTATGAGAAGATTGGGCTTAAAGCTAACGAGCGGGAAATTTACATCCACCCACCACTCACCTAGTTGCCCCAGTCGATGACTTAACTGACGTGCTAGACTACGACGATGCCGCGAACATGGATGAAGATGTCGATGGCCCCGTAGAAAACACTTCGCCATTAGTAAATACTGGCAAGTGGACTGCAACATCTACCTATGATGTATACATGGTGGACACCCCCAAGTCCCCCACAAGACGTCAGCATAGACCCGGAAGAGGTACCAGTGGGGGACCTAGCGGCAACAATGCTACCACCGATAACAGTGACACGATTGCTGGTGATGCTGACAACACTAGAGAGGACCTTCAAGCCTCCCCAGCATGGAATGGCAGTCCCGAAGGAAACCTCGAGGATTTGGATCCAGACGACCTCTTTGAAGGGCCCCATGACAACTACATGCCGGAGTCCGAGGAAGACGAGAGCCTCGGTACCTAGGAATACATTGTCCCCCAAGACCCCTTCGAGCAAGAGCGCTTCTGGCGGCATCTCATTGCCACCGCTGGAAGTATGAAACACAAGTAGCAGCTGCTGCAAGCCAATACAGATGCATTAAATGAAAAGTGGGTTGAAGTACACTCGGCCAAATAAATCTCGAAGAACGACTCCATAGCGCCAAAATAATATCCTTGTAGGAGTTTGTTCTCAGAGTTCGATGATGAACTAACCGCCGATGCGCCTGACCGACCCCCTAGAGGTCAGACCGCCCAGTGCGGGGAAACCTTAATACCCGACCAGCTTTGCGCCATCACGGCAAGGACCATGTGGATTACCTAGACCCCCATGACACTCGACGACACATCAAGGCAAACCAAGCGCCTCCTCGGTCCATCTAGTGATCAAGAGGATGCACACCTTTCGGGCACGTCAGCTACAATGCCTGGTTAGACAGGAACGACTGTGCCCAAGATCAAGCTTATGCATGGCTCTCCCCCGACCTCCAACGCGATACAGCTCGGTTCTGTGGTCCAACCCACCCGATCTATTTCACTCTACAGTAATGGAACATCAGTTACTAGAAGGGTTTAAGCCCATCAATATACAAGCATACGATGGCACTACGGGCCCAACAGTATGGATCCAAGATTTTCTTCTCCATGTACAATGGGTAATGGGGATGACCTCCACGCCATAAAATGCCTGCCACTCAAGTTAAAGGGGGCGGCTAGGAATTGGCTCAAGAACCTACCCCCTCACTCTATCGGTAGCTGGGAAGCCCTTGAGGATGACTTTCAGGCAAATTTTCAAAGCACTAACATCCCACCTCCGGACATCGATCACCTCAGCCATGTTACTCAGCAGCCAGTCGAATTAGCTCAGAAGTTCTGGAATCGGTTCCTCACTAAAAAGAACCAGATCATAGACTGTTTCGACGCTGAGGCCATTACCGCATTTAAAAACAACATCCGAGATGAGTGTCTCACCCACCATCTCGGATAGGATAAGCCGAGAACCATGGCAGACTGTCGTTGTCAAAATCGGCAGATCTCGGGTAGGGGGTCCCGATCGAGCTATAGATCTTGGATCGATGGGTTAACAAAGAATGCAGAGACAATATTTAACCCAGCATTGGGCTCTCTCAAAGAGGTAAAACCCTACATCATGCTTGATCGTATTGATGTGTATGTATGACAGTTACTAAGTTGATCTACCTCAAGATTGGATGAACTAAACCCTATATGAGTAGGATGATGGTTCTAGCCTCTACATACTAAACCCTCTGGTTTATATAGACACCGGGGGTACCTAGGGTTACACATGGTCAGTTACCATTAAGGGATAAACACGCATATGCCGTTATCTTGTCTTTGAGGATACACCAAGTCTTTGGAGGTTGAATTCCAGAACACGAAGTTTCCTATAGCTCGGCCTTCCAACGATGGATTAAGAACAACCCACCTGTCCGGCCCATGAATGATAGGCCGGCATCCCGGGAACCCCGTAGTCCGGGACACTCTCAATAGCCCCGAACTAGTCTTCGAAGCTGAGGTATATGTGAGGAGTCATCGACTTTGTAGACTACTTCTTTTCGACTATGGTTACTTCAATAATCTCTGGCCACACGTCCTTGAGTGACGTGTGATAGCCTAGCTTATTGGGGATGATAGACTACTCATATAAATAAGGAATTCCTTCTCTTCCGGGAGCCCATTCGGATAGAACTCTAAAGTTAAGCGTGCTCAGCTTGGAGTAGTTTCAGGATGGGTGACCGACCGGGAAGTTGCTCCCGGGTGCACACGAATGAGGACAAAGTGCGCAGAAAAGACTAGTATTGATATGTGGGGCCAGTCTAGATCCCGCCAGGAGTAACGACCACCGGCGGGTGTGTCCGGGGCGTTACAAGTTGGTATCAGAGCCGACCCTCGCGGTTACACGGATGTTTGCGGACAGTTTGCAGTCATGTTGTGCATGACGTTTGTGATCCGTCGTGGCACACGGCATGGCACATGTGCTGTCCTGGAAGCACAGACGATTGTGCCAAGAGGGAACGTTCCTGTGGCCCGACGAGGACGTCGGTTCCTCTGAGTGGGGGTGTATGTGATAGCCTGGCTTATTGGGGATGATAGACTACTCATATCAATAAGGTATTCCTTCTTTTCCGGGAGCCCATTCGGATAGAACTCCAAAGTTAAGCGTGCTCAGCTTGGAGTAGTTTCAGGATGGATGACTGACCGGGAAGTTGCTCCCGGGTGCGCATGAGTGAGGACAAAGTGCACAGAAAAGACTAGTATTGATATGTGGGGCCACTCTAGATCCCGCCAGGAGTAACGACCACCGGTGGGTGTGTCCGGGGCGTTACATGACGTCATCGCTCCCGAAGTACATATGTAACTTAACCCCGAAGGCCAATTGCTCAAGTGTTAATAGTGCATTTATGTGACAACATTTCGTCAAAAGGTCACGACCCGCCATAACCACTAGCCAGTTACGAAAACTTGATTGGCAGTTCGAGGCGGTTTCTCCATTAGCATGTCTCACCAATATGGAGACCGTGCCCTGTTTGTAAGGAATATGATCAATGATCTATGCTATCCCACGCGTGCACAACAACATGATTATATCGGGAAGTGGCAAGGTCTGCGGCACAGTAAAACGACCCTTGGGCTTATGGAAGCTTATAAAAGGGGAGCAGCCACCAAGTTCTCTGTACGCTCTTACACCCTCCATTTCCATTGGTTTCCCAATCTCTTGAGCTCCAACGCCTAGATCCATCCTTTCTCAAAAAATTTCCAGCCATTTCCTCAATCCGGCCATGGCTGGCTCTGGTTCTAAGGGCAAGTGGGAAGCCTCCAGCGACACCGAGGATGCCATCTAGGAGCTGAAGAGCGCCGGTACCTCCTGGCCAATGTCGCCCACCATGTTACGGAGGAGGGCCAGGTTATCCCCATGCCCAGGCCAGGCGAGAGGGTGGTGTTCCTTCCCCACTTCATCTGGGAACTGGGCTTCCCACTCCATCACATTGTCAGGGGCCTGATGTTCTTCTACGGGTTAGACTTTCATGATCTTACACCCCACCCCTTCTTCCACATCACGACCTTCATCGTCATCTGCGAGGCCTTTCATCAGGTCCGTTCACACTTCGGCTTGTGGCTGAAGATCTTCAACATCAAGCCAAAGATCGTCAACAACCAACAAGCAGACTGTGGCGAGGCAATGGTCAGCAAACTCTCCCAGGTTGAGTGGTTAGAAGGCACCTTTATAGAGACTATCACGATCTGGTAGAACGAGTGGTTCTACATCATGGAGCCAAGAGGTGCGGATTGGGCGAAGATCCCTGCCTTCAGATCCGAACCCCATATGAGGCTAATCCCGTGGACCAAGAAAGACCTCGACTGGGGGTCAACAATAGAGGTGGCGTCACTGTAGAGCCAGATATGTCAGATGATAAAGAAGGTCGAATTATCCAACGTGATTCAGGTCATGCTTCACCGGTGCCTCCTACCCTTCCAAGACCGAGCTACCCCCATGTGGCCCTATAAGCCCAAAGACCCTGCCACAGTGCTCAGGTTCTGCCACACCTCCCACCCCAAGTTGTGGAAGGTACTATTCAAGCCTCAAAAGGACTGGCCGGACGAGGAAGAAGACATCTGCCTTGATGCCACTATGCCCCCTCGAGAGGTATGATAAATCTTACCATTCCGTTTGGATATTCCGTTTTGACAAAGTACTTAACTCCTCTTTCTTCCATCCACAAAGCTGGCTGAAGAAAGCTGAACGGATCAACAGCCCGGCTCCATTGCCTGAGAGCCCCAGGATGACCTTACTAACAGAGATGCTGGATGCCGCGCCGTACAAGGTGCCGGAGAAGAAGGAGAAGAAGAGAGGAGAGAAGAAGGAGGCCAGAGAAGGCCTCCATCTGAGAGGACCCTCGGACACCAGAGTTGGGGAAACCCAAACCCACTCTGCCCTTGATGGGGAAACGAGGTAGGGAGATGACTAATATGTCCATTTTGCATCATGTTTTCTTACTGTTATTGTAAGTGTTTTTATTCATTATAACACTCTAGGGAATAATTCTAATGCATTTTCTCTCATAATTTGCAAGGCTTACACAAAGAGGGAGAATACCGACAGCTGGAATTCTAGACCTAAAAAAGCTACGTTGGAGATACCTATTCTACATATCTCCAAATGATCTGAAATTTTACGAAGAATTGTTTTGGAATATATAAAAAAATAATGGAGAAAATAGATACTGGAGGAGGCCACCCAGGTGCCCACTAGGCACCAGGGCACGCCCACCCCCCAGGCATGCCCTGGTGGGTAGTGGGCCACCTGGCCCACTTCTAGCAACCATCTTCTGGTATATATTGCCATTTTACCTAGAAAAAAAAATAAGGAGATGACTTAAGGGAGGCGGAACTTGGGCAGGAGCACTTTTCCTCTCCGGCGGAGAGATTCCGCCAGGGATACTTCCCACCGGGAGGGGGAATCGAAGCTATCGTCATCACCAACAACCCTCTCATCGTGGGAGGGTCCATCTCCATCAACATCTTCACGAGTACCATCTCATTTCAAACCCTAGTTCATCTCTTGTATTCAATCCTTGTATCGGAACCCTAGATTGGTACCTGTGGGTTGCTAGTAGTGTTGATTACATCATGTAGTTGATGCTAGTCGGTTTATTTGCTGGGTGATAATATATTCAGATCCATTATGATATTTAATACCCCTCGGATCTTGAACATCAATATGCTTTATGAGTAATTACTTTTGTTCTTGAGCACATGGGAGAAATCTTGTCATATGTAATCATGTGAATTTGATATTCGTTCGATATTCTGATGATATGTATGTTGTGATTCCCTTAGTGGTGTCGTGTGAACGTAGAATACATGACACTTCACCATCCTTGGGCCTAAGGGGATGCATTGTGGAGTAGTTATTAGATGATGGGTTGCTAGAGTGACAGAAGCTTAAACCCTAGTTTATGCGTGATACGTCTCCAATGTATCTATAATTTTTTATTGTTCCATGCTATTAAATTGTCATTTTTGGATGTGTTACAATCATTTTATATCATTTTTAGGACTAACCTATTGACATAGTGCCCAGTGCCCAACGTCCACAGCCAGAACACTAATGACTGCCAGGAGCTCAGGGCGATGCGTCGCGGGCGCGTCGGGCAGCGCCCTGAGCGCGACAACCGCGGCTACGTCCGTGGAGGAGGCCGAGGAGGAGGATGTTGGGATGGCAGGAACTCACGCCAAGGGTGGCGCGAGCAGCCTCGTGAGGACCACTGGCAGGAGCAGCCTCGTGACGCCCCCTGGCGCGACCATCCTCGTGAGAGTCGCCCTCAGGGCAATGGAGGCCTGCCTCTGCTGCCACCACCGCCAAGGAGGAACGACGACGACCGCCAGGGAGACGGGGCAGGGGGCTTCCAGGAGCCGCGTTCAGTTGCATGCATCTTGGGAGGCGCCCATGCCCCGACTTCCCATCACGTCTTCAAGCAGTTTTCCCGTGAGGTGAACGCGGCGCTTCCTAGGCCTGACGCCTCACACAACCTCACGTGGACCAAGCAAGTCATCGCCTTCGACCCTAAGGACCAGCTCAAGTGCACGGCGGCCCCAGGCGCCCTCCCGATGCTCTGCACCCCGACCATCAGCAACGTCCTCGTGACCAAGACCCTCATTGACGGCGGAGCAGGACTCAACGTCCTCTCCGTCCAAACGTTCGAGACACTCCAGGTTCCCTACGATCAGCTCCACCCGACCAAGCCATTCTACGGGGTCACGGATGGCTCCACTCTCCCAATGGGACAGGTCCGCCTCCCCGTCACCTTCGGTGACCGCGATAACTACCACACTGAGCTCATCGACTTCAACGTCGCCAACATCCACCTCCCGTACAATGCCATCCTAGGGTATCCTGCCCTCGCCAAGTTCATGGCAGTGACCCATCACGGCTACAACGTCCTCAAGATGCCCGGGAGCGGCGGAGTCATCATGATCGCCTCCGACGAGAAGGAAGCGGTGCGTTCCCTGGAGCGCGCCCACCGGACCGCGGAGGTCGAGTGCTCCGATGAGGATGGAGCCGTCCTCGCCCTGCAGGCCGCCCCCAAGAAGAAGAAGAACCTACCCGTCAACGGACCTCAGGGCACAGGGGCTCCCGACGGCCTGGCCTCAGGACTTGCGCCTGCTGACGAGACGCCCTCCACCCTCGCATAGGGAGGCGCGCTCGACGCCCCTCTCATGACGGGCTCGGGGGCTCTCCTCTGGAGTGTCTCCGGGCTGACCGGCGTCTCGAGGGAGGTGTTCGAGCACCACCTGCCAGCGTGTCTTGACGCGCAATTTTGTCACCCAACGTGAGCCGTTCAGCGCTGGGGGCTCAGGACTTCATCAACCAAGTTACCGAGGAACTTCAGTAGGCAAGACTCATCCGCGGTGGGCGTAACCGCACAACCCCAAGTTCACCTGCTCGCAGCCTGAGTGACCGCTTCCGCATTTGCGTCGACATCACGAGTCTCAACCGAGCCGCCTCTCAGGAGCCCTTCTGGCCGACGGCGGTCGGCCGGAGGAGGGCCCTCCCATGCAGCTACGTCCGCATACTCTTCGGCTTCCGCAACGCAGCTGCCACGTTCCAGCATCTCGCGCAGCAGGCCTTGGGGGCTCGGGAGGCTCAGTGGCAGGCGGTCCGGACGGAGCGAGAACCGGACCCGCGGACCGCTGAGAGCCACCAGAGCCCCTGGTTCTCAGGAGCGACCCGCGTGGCTCGTTTCTTCAGCTACCCCAACTCTCCTTCGACAAGTATCAGGTGACGCTTCAGGTATCCAATCGAGGTCGCCTCTCGGGCTGCATCATCCTCGGACCGCTGGGGGCTGTTCCCCCGCGGTTATCTCCCTTTTTGCATGATCAAGGTTAGATGTTTCTTTCCATTCACATTATCTACATGCTTGGCGTTCTCACCGTCACTTAGGTCATAAGCCCTTGTGAGCCCACTCGCGACCGCCCCATGATTAAGGACTGGCACGACGTCTGTACTCGGGTCCATCCCTGCAACGTCGATAAACCCAAGGGCTGAGCTCTATCTCGTGATCCATTCCCGTGATGTCACCTCCCATGGTCCTTGGTGCCTTGTTCTTGCATGGGCTAATTGTGGATGGGTAAGTAGGGGCCCGTGGCAGGTGCCTCACTCACGCGGGAACCGCGCGCCGGTTGTTTTTCTTTTGGATCGTTGCATGAGAAGACTGGGCACGACGTCTGTGCTCAGGTCCGTCCCTGCAGCGTCGACAAATCCAGTGGCTGAGCTCTGTCTCGCGAGCCATTCCCGTGACGTCACCTCCTGGGGTCACTGGTGCTGCGGCCTTCTCATGCGATACCCTCTAGAGATGGACTTGGCGCAGGTCGACACAACACCTCTCTTTTCACATTTTGCAGAAGAAGACTCAGGCGCAACCCGCCTCAGGGTAGGGTCTCGTGGGTGATGCGTAAGCTGACGAGAACTTCCTCAGAGTCGTTTAGCTCGTCCTGAGGAGGGCCCATATACACCTTGGCTGTCCTACCGTGCAAGCCACGCGTCAGGACGAGGCTGTACACGCCCTGGAGTCTCTCCCGGTGGGAGGCTCCCTCCCACGGTCCAGTGGAAGTACCAAGCTCCGCGCTGGCAGATCCAACCGAGGAGCGGTTATGTCCACGAACTAGTGGAAGCACCAAGCTCCACGCTGGCCGCTATGACCGAGGCGCGGTTATGCCCACACTCCGCGCAAGTGTGGTAGCTCTATGCTTCGTGCTAGTTATAAACAACTGACGGTGGCCCCCAGTGATCGCACCAACCTCAGGGAGCTTTTCAGCTCACGACGCTAACAGCGTCTCCTTGGATGTGTGTCGCGAGGGGGGCTAGGCACGGGGGCTATGCCCAGGTCACGCCTGGCAGACGCCACCCTACCAGGTGCCTAGACACCTGGCCTTCTCGTGCCCCCATCCCAGGCGAAGGCTCGTGGGCAAGGTATGGTGCTCATTCTCCTTCATGAGAGCCGTTCGTACGTCAAGGGGGACCCTTGGGCATCGCGACCCAGGGGCCTAACTGGCCACATAGCCCCTCATCCCTTGAGTCTAGTTATGACGATAACCCCGGTCATCCGGAGGGCTCAATGGCGATCGAGGTATGCACGGGGTTGGGCCCTGCCGACGCAGAACGAAAACGGGATCGCTTGAACGTCAAGGGGGACCCTTGGGCATCGCGACTCAAGGTCCTCACTTGCCACGTAGCCCCTCATCCCTTGAGTCTAGTTACTATGGTAACCCCGGTCATCCGGAGGGCTCAATGGCGGTCGAGGTATGCGCGAGGTTGGGCCCTGCCGACGCGGAGCACCTAAGCAAACATGAAAGGAAGCAAGCATGGAAATCATCTAGCTATTACAATAATGCCAAGTTTTTCAAATTCAAGCAAAGTTCTTACGCCTCCTCAGGGCACTCGCACTTCTCTCACTAAACAGGAACATACTAGGCATCGCCGAGCACAACATCACCGGTCTTCTCCTCTTCGGCTGCGGTAGCAGTAGCCTGGAGGAACGCCTCCAACAGCGACGTGACCTTCACCCTCAGGGCCTCGGCAGCCGTGCCCTCCATGACTTCGGTCACGGGCCCGGACAGCGAGGCCAGATCAAGGGTGGGGTCGCGAAGGCTTAGGTGGCTGCACACCTGCGTTAGGGCCAAGGTAAGGAGCGTGCGGCTCTCGACGTCGGCTAACTGGCCAATTGCGGCCGCAACATCGCGCAGGGACTCCACGAGCGCAGCAAGGAGCTCGGCGGGGCCTCCCTCCGGGGCGGCCAGCGGTTCCTTGAACCCTTCCCCGTAGGCGGCATGCAGCGCCTTGTGGGACTCAAGGTCAAAGGCGACAAGGGCCGCAGGACTCACCGCTGCCGAGGCCGCAAGGGGTTCCTCCTTGTCGTGAGCAGCTTGGGTCGCCCTGGCCTGCTCAACTTCAACCTTCAGCTTCTCCAGGGCCGCGCGGTCAGCAAGCTGCTCCTGTTGCAGCCGGGACGTCTTAGTCTTCTGCGCCTCGAGCTCCTTCTCCAACCTCTTGAGCTCCAGAGCGCGCCCGATGCCTTCCTCGCGGAGGGCCTCCAGCTCGCTCGCCGCCTTGAGGCAGCGCTTCTCGAAGGACGCGGCGTTGGCTTGCGCGGTGTCGCGAGCCCGTGTGGCCGCCGCAGCTTCCTCTTGACCCTTGGCAGTGACCACCGAGGCCTGATCCCAGGAGGTCCGCGCAGACTCGTCTGCCAGGAGCCACACGCGGATCAGCCCCAGGCGCCCTTCTGTCAGGTGGCCGTCACCATCTTGCAGATCGACGCGAAGACGACCCAGCGCGGTGGAGGCAGCCTCCAAGGTCTCAGGACCAGGCTGCGCCGGCTGGCGCACGGGCACCGACAAGACCGACTGCTCGACCAGGGGCTCGGGGCCTCCGGTCCCCCTTGCCAGAGCAGCCGGAGCAGAAGCCACCACAACCTCGCAGGAGGCAGGGACGCCCTAGAGCGGCACCACCGCCGCATGCTCGGTGGTCTGGTCGACTGAGGCGCCCAGCACCGCGGCGTCCTTCCCTGAGGTTGGATCAGCAGCAGGAGGGGCAGGGCATCGTGGCGTGACCTCCCCCTTGGCCTTCTTCATCACACCTCCCAGGCTGCTGTGCCAGGGAAAGCACATCAGGGCACGACAACTAAGGATGAGCGAGAAATTGCACAATTACTCGTCGGAGGCGAGGCACGCCCTTCTCTTCGCCAGCAGGACAGCAGCAGCTGCTGGCGCCCTGGGCGTGCCGATAGCCCGGGCCTGGGCGAGGCGCGAGGCCACAGTCCTTGGCGCGGCCGCGGTCGCCGGGCTCACTGGCACGGTACTCTTTGGCGGGGTCGCCACCTTGCTTCCTCGGATCAACGTGGAGTGGTCGCCTGGGACCGTCTGGCGGCACCTGCGCCTGGCGTCATTGCTCCGGCGAACGCCTCGGAGGAGTCCCCCTCGTCGTCCAGGGTATCCTCCGAGCCCCCCTCACCGCTCTCGTCGTCAGCACCTGAAGACACGTCGAACGTGGGCGGAGCGCCCACGGGCGTACCAAAACCCGACACGGCCTTCAACAGCTCGGCCTTGTCGGGGTGGCTGTACAGCGGCAGGTGGGTCCCGGGGAGATCCTCCAGAACCATTCCCAGGAGAGCCCCCAAGGTGAACTCCAGATTGGCCTCGGCCAGCACCCCTGAGTGCAGCCGGAGCCCGTCGTCATCGCCCATCAGCTCCCACATGGGGCGCGAGTGAGCCTGCAGCGGCGCCAGACGCTGCCTCACGAACTCCTTCACGATCTGGCCCCCTTCGAGCCTCGAGCTTAGGTCGGCCTCAATCTTTGCCAGGAAAGGCCCGACAAGGGGGTCGGTGAGCTTCGCGTAGCTCCTGCCAGCGCGCTTCGCCGAACGGGTAGTAGGCAGCGCGAGCAAAGGATGGACGCGCCGGGCATCCAGATAGACCCACCTCTTCTGGTGGGACTCTATCTTCTTCCCGACCATCATCAGCCGACAGCCCTGGCGTTGGAAGACGAAGAAAATGTAGCCCGATCACGGGCCATCGTCGTACCGGCGCATGGAGAAGAAATGGCGGAAGAGGGCGACGGTCGGCCTCACCCCCACGAGCGCCTCACAGTAAAAGGCGAAGAGCGACACGAGGAAGATGGAGCGAGGCTGGATGTGGAGAGCGTGCACGTGGTAATGTTCCAGGATGGCGTAGAAGAACTCGGAGAAAGGTGGCACGAGCCCCACGGAGATGCTATGGAGGAAGAAGGGGTAGCATGACTTCGACAAGGTCCGCGCCATGGTGGATCCGGCCCAGATCCGAGTCGGGCCATGCTCGTTATGGGTGCTCGATAAGAAAGGTTGGACCTCTAAGTAGTCATCCTCCCTGGTGATGGAGGACTCCTCGAGCGCCACATCGAGGGAAGAAGCAGATCCAGGTGCCGGCGAGACATTCTTGTTCCTCTTCGCCATGGTTGAGGGAGCCGAAGGACGCAGGCGATTCAGGAAGGCAGGAGGCTGTGACGCCCGAGACCGACGTCCCAGAAGATTCCAGAAGATTCCAGAAGATTCCAGATGTTCCGGGGTTGCCCGTGTGGTTCTTTTGTGCTTGTGTTATTTATTTTTGCATTGCATCATGTCATCATGCCATCTTGTCATTAATTTATTTTGCATCTCAACCTAATAAATTGTGTGGACCTTCGGTCCATTTAAATCGAGGGAAGATGTCTTCTCTTTATAACATATATAAGCCTCTCAATATTTAGGGAGCTATATTAATAAATATTCCATTCGTTGGAATTCATCGTAACACACTTGCATTAATTCCCCATGTTTATTTCACTTCAAGTTTGACTTCTATACCTTGCCTATAATTCTTTCCGTTGTTTCGAGGCTCCTCCTTTTATCTAAACTCCTTTTATTGCAAGCTAAATGTTTTAGTTTTGCACTTCCCTTTTGTTGGAACTATTTTTGTGAGGTTGGAATTAATCCGTAAAGCCTTACAAAAATGTCCATCATTTTATTCTTTTCCTTGCCTCTTTTCTTTTTATTTTTTTGGCACTCTCCTTCTTTGTTTTATTCTGCTAAGTAATATTTAAAAAGGAGTGCAGCCCAGACCTCCCTGGCCCAATTCCTTCTGGGCCTCCTCCTTCCCTCCTATCTGGCCCAACACCTCCTCAAGGCCCAGCCCGCAGCGCCTCTAACCCTAACCCCGAGCCAGTCCCTTCGCTCCTCTCCCCGTTTTCCTCCCGACCGCCGCCGCACCCTCTCCTCTTCCCGCAGCTCGCACTCGACCCGTTCCCCGATCCCCTTCTCCCCTCGCTCGCCCGAACCCATCGAGCCTTCGCTCACCCCGACTCTCCCTCGCCTCGGTCCTCTCCGCTTCGCCCTCGCCATGGTGCTCAGGCCGGTGCCACCGCGCCGCCTACTCCCCTCCGCTCCCTCCGGCCGGCCAGGTGCCGCGCACCTCCATGCGCCTCCCGTGCGCGAGCAGCAGGCCGGTCACCGCGGCCCCTCCTCCGTCCAGCGCTGGAGCGCTCCCTCCAGCTCGAGGCCAGCCAGGGCCCGAGCTCTCCCGTCCCTCGTGCGGCCCTCGTCCGCTTCGCAGCGTCGGCCAGAGCCTCTCCGCCCCGCGCCGCGTCCCTCCTCTCCGTCCTCGCCTCCTCCGCAGCCCGGCGCGGTTCCCTCCTCCGCGCCCGTCTTCTGCAGCGCCCCGTGCGGCCCCCTCTCGAGCCCGCTCGCCAGCGCCCTGGAACCTGGCCTCAGCACCGCAGCTCCTCGGTTCCCTCCTCTGCAGCGCCAAAACAGTTGCTGCTGCTGTGTTCTTTTCACCGTGCTGCTGCCTGGCCACGTCGTCCCGAGACTGTGCTGCCGCTGTTGTTTTTTTTTGTTGTGTGTGTTGCTTGTGCTGTGGAGTTTGACAGGAGACCCGTGTACGAGACCGAGACCCCAAGTACCCCTCCGGATATGAGTACATCTACGAACGAGTTCGTCTACCGTCGCCCGGAAAAGACGGATGCGTCAAGTACATCTACGAACGCCGACGCGACAAGTACCCCTTCGATGCGCCGAGACCAAGTTCCACTACGTCCACGACGACCTTATGACAAGTACCACGACACGATGACGGATGAACATCTACAAACGTGTACCACGACTACCGATGACGTGAACAACTACCGTCGCCGTGTACCACTACCGTCGCCCGGAAACGAGGTTTTCGCCAAGTACCACGACACCCCGTGAACGACTACTTCCTCTCCGTTAACGTGTTCCCCGACTCGCGGAACGACTTCTTCCACTACGACTCGAACCGCCCCGAAACGCACGCTTCGAAGGTATAACCGCCGAGCCGATGACCCGTGTATGCTTGTTGTGGTTGTATGAAATGTTTCCCGTGTGAGCACCATGTCTGTTTCGTCCCTTTTGTTGTTCCTCGGTTGCCTCGTCACCGACTCGTGGGAACCCGGCAACGGGATCGCCCACCTTTCATCTCGTTTGACTCGCTCACGCCGTCTATCTTTTGCATCGGACTCTCAACGAGTTACCGGTACCGATATGTTGCCGTGGCATCATTTTCGGAATCGTTGCCGTGGCACTCTTTCTTTCCACCACGGTGACAATGCTTCATATCCTCTTAAGTCAACCTGTTAATAAAAATTGCATAAACTTGATCATGTCATCCGCATCATGATAACAACATTATATGGTTAATTGTTGTTTGCTTATAATTATTAAACATGCTCATGGGGATTTTCCGGATATGTTGTTGTTATTCTCCGGCCCCATTTAAATTGCCTAGTTAGTGTAGTTTTATTATGCTTCACCTCTTGCCATGTTAAAAACATTTAATCTTGTCTTGTAAATAACGAGAGTCAACTAAATAATTAAATGTGGTGTTTTGTCAATATGCAACTCGTTGCATATTGAGCTCCACTTAACTTGTAGTATTTGTTTGTGCACTTTGCCATGCCATGCATATTAAACCGGACATGCATCATTCTTGTTGTGCATCGTATGCCATGTTTATGATTGTGTGTTTACCGTGTTGTTTTCCTTCTTTCCGGTTGCTTCTTTTGTTAGCTTCGGTTTCGTTCCGGAGTTGTGAGGATCCGCTCGATTGTTGCTCCGTCTTCTTCGTGGATCCGTTCTTCTCCCTTGTGGAATCCCAGGCAAGATGACCGAACCCGGATACCATTACTATTTTTGCCTATTGCTAGAAGTCTCGATCTATAGTTTTGCCTCGATGCCCATGTCTTCTTGTCAGCCTCCTACTTGTAACCAATTGCCTTGTTTAACCAACCTACCTATGCAAACCGTTGCTTGGCTAAGTACGCTTCGCTCAGCCCCTCTTATAGCATTGTTAGTTGCAGGTGAAGTTTGAAGATGCTTGCTTCATGTTGAAGTTTGGTTGGGTTATATCACACTATATAAATGCTTAAAAATGAAATCATCTATATACTGGCAAGGGTGGAAGGCTAAGCCTTTTGCTTGGTGTTTTGTTCCACTCATGCCGTTAGGAACCGTATAAACCGGTGTTATGTTCCTTGATTTTGCGTTCCTAACACGGTTGGGGTGTATGGGACCCCCTTGATAAACCGCTAAGTGCTAAGTCTTTTCCAGCAAGTCCCAACATTGGTACTATTTGCCTAATAACTAATAAAACTTGCATGTGGACTAGCTATCCCTTTTATCTTAATTCAACCCCCCCGGGCCAGTGCTCCACATGAGTGTTGGTCCGAACTGGGCAACCTGCGGGGCCACCTCGAGGAAACTCAAGGTCTGGTAAAAACCCGTAGCTTGTCCCATCCGGTCGTGGCCTGAGACGAGATACGCGCGGCTACTATCAGGGTGTCGGCACGCCGGGAGGATTTGCTGGATTAGCCTTACCTTAGTTCGGTTTAACTTGAGCACGGGATTCCGAGAATACTCGGGTCTTCCCACCTATGGAGTTGCGACTCCGCGGATCGTGGGCTTGTAATGGGTCAAGTTGGAACACCCCTGCAGGGTTTGAACTTTCGAAAGCCGTGCCCGCGGTTATGTGGCTGATGGGAGCTTGTTAATTCCGGTTGTAGATAACTTGACACAATGTTTCCAATACACTACCAGCGTGTGTACCGTGACTGTCAATTTCCGAATAGGGATTCGGGAGTTGAACACGGTGGGGTTATGTTTGACCGGCTTTAGTTAGGATCACTTCGTGATCATCTTTCGACCGATGCACTTCTCTTCTCGCTCTCTATTACGTAAGTTAGTGCTAGTTGCTGCTGCAGACTCTTGTTTGTTCCTTCACCTCATATTTCTTTCTTCAGCCTTATCTTCACCCAAGGCTTAAATAGTCGTGTTACCCGGGAACGGGATTGCTGAGTCCTCTGTGGCTCACAGTTACTTCACCACACCAGATGCAGGTTCAGCCGAGTTCGATGCAGGAGTTGGATCAGTTCTTCACCAGGAGTTCGATGAAGAGTTTGACCGTTTGCTTGTGACGCTTCGATGATCAGTAGTGGTTTCTACTAGGATTCGATCCTAACCTGTGGCTTTATGTTGTTTTGGTATCTTTCTTTTGGTTCTTCGCCCGTAGTCGGGTTGTGATGTTTTGAATGATGATTGCTTATGTAATGTATTGTGTGAAGTGGCGAGTGTAAGCCAACTATCTCCTTTTGCAATTTAATCCCTCTTTTACATGAGTCGCGCAAAGATACCAAACTTGAGATCATTCTAGGATGGGCTTATACCTTTAAGTCGTGCCTCGACACGTAGGAGGTATAGTCCCATCCTGGGCATTACAGAGGCGTAAGGGGAAGAAATCTGAGCAGGAAGGAAAGAGAGCGATAACTCACCCAGCAGAGAAGTCCCCCTTTTGTCAATATGCACGGTTGCCGAGACAGCGTGGGGAGCGGGGTCGCCCGTGTCCCATCCAACCGTCACGCGCCAACCTGACCCGCAGCCTTTTTGGGGCCCGCGGTGCTTCGTCCTCGACTAAGGCTTTGCCCTGAAGCCGACTCCGCGCGCGCCTTGGGCCCGGGGGCTACTGTCGGCGTCCTGGGAACGAGGGTACCCAGACTTGCCTGTCTGCAGGCCGCGACGCACTCCTACAAGCGGCCTGGTATGACCCAGCTGATCGACCAACTGTCCAAGACCCTCGCGAGGGGGCTAAGCCTCGCGAGGAGAATGGCGTCAAGACCTCCTCGGGAGCGGCCTCAGCAAGGTGCTCTGGAGGGGCGGAGAATCCAAGGCCAAGTCTGCCTCAGGAGGAGGCAGTGATGTCAGCAGTGATGCACCGCGTCAGTGGGTGCCAGCGTCCGCCAGCGGCAAAGTTACCATTTCGGTGCAAAGGGGACAGCGCAACCGATTGTTTCCAAGGAGCAGGGCAAAGGTTCCGAAGACCGCAAGGACGACAAGGAGGATGTCACCATCGATCCCACCACCGTGTCACCGCCTGATCCTTTTGCAGGCGAAGACCGCTTTTGTCAGGATAAGAACGTCCTTGTGTTCCCGCTCAAAAATGGCTGTTGTGGGATCCCTTCCCGCCTAAACATTTCAGGGGAAGAGGACCGTGGCCACCTATATAATTAGCTAGGATTCCCACTGTAAGGGGATCGACGGATACACTTGAGATCGACTCATACACTCTGCCACCACACAAGGAGCAAGAACACTTGCCTCCTGACCCTCCTGAGCTCACCTCCTGAGCTCAGGAAACATTGTACTAGCTCATATCCCAGCTCGCCCGAGGCTAATACACCAAAGGAGGAAGTAGGGTCTTACACCACGCGGTGGCCCGAACCTGGATAAACTCTTGTGTGTTCTGTTTGTTGTGTGCTTGTATCCCCCACCAAGACGAGAGCGAGATGCTAGGTAGACGTGAGTGGGAGAGATCTTCGTTCACGCCCCTGTGTTCGAACTTCTTGGGTTTTGCGGAGCCCTGAATCCGACACGCGCCTACCCCCCAAGCGTGCCCTGGTGGGCAGTGGCCCCCTCGGGCACCTTCCTGACTCTGTTGTCCTTTAGTATACTTGTTTCCCAAGATAAAAAATATTTATATATACCCCGAACGACTTGACCACACCGCATCACAGAAATATCCTCTGTTCTTGTTTCATGCTATTTTTCTGACAGATCTAGATCGCCATGGCTCCACCAAGCTCTTCCAAGGACAAGTTCTATGAGAAGGTCATCAACCCCTACCTACCGGAGGTGATGAAGCACCCTCAAGCCATTGAGATGCGTGAGGGGACGCTCCATATCTGGGATGTTCAAGGTCCCAAGAAGACAGGGAGCATGGAGGCCGGGCTTGAGGCAGTGGAGCAGGAGGTCTTCTAGTGCCAAGGGATGGTGGAGCATGGACTGAGTGCCAACCACTCCATGATCACGTAATGCACCCGTGACCACAAGGTGGACGACCAGTCCTTGAAGGACATTGTCTTCAACTTGAATGAGCAAATCAATTATCTCCAAGGACAAATCTACCATCTTCAAAACAAAAAAATTGAGTATGAGGCAAGATTCAAAGGTATGAGTTTAGCTGCAAGTTTTAGTGCTCCAGAGACTCGCGCATCCTCTTATAATGGTGGACCTATGCCATGGAAACCGGTGGACAAGCCTACTCCTTCGTCATCACCACCATCACTAAAGAAGGAGACTTGAGTACACGGGTATGGTCACTCCCATTGGCTTTCGCCAAGCTTGGGGGAGGTTCCCCGGTATCATATCACCGTCACTTTTATTACCTTCACAAGTTTTAGTTCGATCCTTAGTTATTTTGTGATTTAGTTATATAAAGGTTTAGTATGATCTATCTTTCGAGTGCTAGTGCGTGATCTATCTATTGGGAAACGTAGCATGCAATTTCAAAAAAATTCCTACGCTCACACAAGATCTATCTAGGAGATGCATAGCAACAAGAGGGGGAGAGTGTGTCAACGTACCTTCGTAGACCGAAAGAGGAAGCGTTTTACAACACGGTTGATGTAGTGGAACTTCTTCGCGCTTCAACCGATCAAGTACCGAACGCACGACACCTTCGCATTCTGCACAGGTTCAGCTTGATGGCGTCCCTCATTCCTTTGATCTAGCAAGGTGTCGAGGAAGTAGATGAGTTCCGTCAGCACGACGGCATGGTGACGGTGATGGTGATGTGATCCGCGCAGGGCTTCGCCTAAGCACTACGAGAATATGACCAGAGGCGTAAACTGTGGAGGGGCGCCGCACATGGCTAACAATTGTTCGTGTGTGTTCTAAGCGCCCCCTCCCCATGTATATATAGGTTGGAGGGGAGGAGAGGCAGCCAAGGAGGCGCCCCAAGTAGGAGGAATCCTACTTGGGGTCCTCTCCAATCTTGCCAAATCCCGTCTCCTAATCCTATTCGAAGTAGGAAGGGAAGAAGGGAAAGGGGGAATCCTATCCCCTTTTTCCTTTTCCCCTTCCCCTTTCCTTCTCCAATTTGTCCAGCCCATATGGGGGGGGGGGGTGCACCAGCCCCTTTGTGGCTGGTGTGTTTCCCCTCTTGTCCCATAAGGCCCATATCTTTTGCCGGGGGTGCCCGAAACTCTTTTCGGTGACTCGATAAGTACCCGGTACCCCTGGAACACTTCCAGTGTCCGAATGCCATTGTCCTATATATCAATCTTTACCTCTCGACCATTTAGAGACTCCTTATCATGTCTGTGATCTCATCCGGTACTCCGAACAACATTCAGTCACCAAATCACATAACTCATATAATACAATATCGTCATCGAACGTTAAGCGTGCGGACCCTACGGGCTCGAGAACTATGTAGACATGACCGAGACACTTCTCCGTTCAATAACCAATAGCGGAACCTAGATGTTCATTTTGGCTCCCACATATTCTACAAAGATCTTTATCGGTCGAACTGTTATGACAACAGACGTTATTCCCTTTGTCATCGGTATGTTACTTTCCCGAGATTCGATCGTCGGTATCTTCATACCCAGTTCAATCTCATTACCGGCAAGTCTATTTACTCATTCCATAATACATCATCCCGCAACTAATTCAGTAGTCACTTTGCTTGCAAGGCTTCTTATGATGTGTATTACCGAGAGGGCCCAGAGATACCTCTCCGATACTCGGAGTGACAAATCCTAATCTCGAACTATGCCAACTCAATAAACACCTTTGGAGATACCTATAGAACATCTTTATAATCACCCAATTACGTTGTGACGTTTTATAGCACACAAGGCATTCCTCCGGTATCTGGGAGTTGGATAATCTCATAGTAAGAGGAATACGTATTTGACATGAAAGCAATAGCAATAAAACTAAACGATCAATATGCTATGCTAACGGATGGGTCTTGTCCATCACATCATTCTCCTAATGATGTGACCCCGTTCATAACATGACAACACATGTCTATGGTTAGGAAACTTAACCATCTTTGATTAACGATCAAGTCTAGTAGAGGCTTACTAGGGACACAATGTTTTGTCTATGTATCCACACATGTATCAAGTTTCCGGTTAATACAATTCTAGCATGAATAATAAAAATTTATCATGATATAAGGAAATATAAAATAACAACTTTATTATTGCCTCTAGGGCATATTTCCTTCACTCTCTATGTATGTAATCGAGTTGAGAGTTATATAATAAAGAATAGTTTGAGTTTTTTCTTCTTTACTTTTATGTTTCAATCAAAATAAAGGAAATAATGAAAAATATCATATGCTAATATTATGGAAAGTAATGAAATTACATAAGAAAGAGTATAGGTGGTAAAATTTATTGAAGGTTGACAAGCATATCATTGGTCAATGGTGCAATTCATGAAAGAATTAATAAGGGAAGAGAATATTCACATGCAAATATACTATCTTGGACATCTTTTATGATTGTGAGCCCCCATTAAATATTTTATGTCAAATTGTTGACGTTGGACAAGGAAGACAATGTAATGGTTTATGTTTGTTCATATTCACATAGAAGTTATATTGTCATAGATCCTCTAACATGTGGTGCTTGCCAAATATCTTTGCTAGCCAAAAATCTGCACTAAGTAGAGATACTACTTGTGCATCCAAAAATACTTAAACCCAATTTCTTGTTTTAAGAGTCCACTATACCTACCTATGGATTGAGTCCTTCAAGTAAGTTTTCATCGGTGCATAAAGCAATAAAAATTGCTTCTAAATATGTTTGATCTTTTATTGTAAGGGAAAACAAGCGTTATACAAATTTATGATGGAAAAGTAATAAAAGCAATGGACTACATATTAAAGGTTGCTATCATAGGGGCAATATAACATGATGTTCTTTTGCATTAAGAGATTGTGCATCCAAAAATAAAAGCGCATGACAACCTCTACTTCCCTCAGCGAAGGGCCTATCTTTCACTTTTATGTATTTACTTTGTATGCAAGAGTCAATAGTGTCCTCCTCTTTTCCTTTTTTTATTTTTATCTTTTGCAAGCATCATGTGGTGGGGAAAGATCTAGGCACATATATCCAGTTGAATGTGAGTGATCATAAATTATTATTGTTGACATCACCCTTGAGGTGAATAAGTGGGAGGCGAAACTATAAGCCCCTATCTTTCTATATGTCTGGCTGAAATTTTTTGCTCCATATATATGTTGTGAGTGTTAGCAATCATAGAAGACTAAATGATGGTTGAGTATGTGGACTTGCTAAAAAGCTCCGACATGAGACCCTTCATGAAAATATGATGAATTGTGATTACATAGTTGACTCAGAGCATAGTTTCTTTGCTTTCAAGAATGTTTATACCGTATACTTTGCTATTGTAGTGAATTGTTACTTGCTCATATGAAGTCTTATGATAATAATTATTGTTGTTATAATAATGATCATGATGCTACTATGTCCGTATTTTGTTTTTATCGACATCTCTCTCTCTCTCTCTAAACATGTTGATATGATTCTCGATATCAGATTTCGCTCGAGGACAAGCAAGGTCTAAGCTTGGGGGAGTTGACATGTCCATTTTGCATCATGTTTTCTTATTGTTATTGTTAGTGTTTTTATTCATTATAACACCTTGGTGATTAATTATAATGTATTTTCTCCCATAATTTTCAAGGTTTACACAAAGAGGGAGAATATTGGCAGCTGGAATTCTAGACCTGAAAAAGCTACGTTGTAGATACCTATTATGCACATCTCCAAATGGGCTGAACTTTTATGGTGAATTATTTTGGAATATGTAAAAAATAATGGAGAAACGAGATACCGGAGGAGGCCACGCAGGTACCCACTAGGCACCAGGGTGTGCCCACCCCCAGGCGCACCTTGGTAGGTAGTGGGCCACCTGGCCCACTTCTAGTGAACATCTTCTCGTATATATTGCCATTTGACATACAAAAGAAATAAGGAGATGGCTTTCGGGAGGCGGAACTTGGGCAGGAGCACTTTTGCTCTCCGGCGGAGAGATTCTGCCGGGGATACTTCCCTTCGGGAAGGGGAAATCGAAGCTATCATCATCACCAACAACCCTCTCATCATGGGAGGGTCAATCTCCATCGACATCTTCACCAGCACCATCCCATATCAAACTCCAGTTCATCTCTTGTATTCAATCTTTGTATCAGAACCTCAGATTGGTACCTGTGGGTTGCTAGTGGTGTTGATTGCATCTTGTAGTTGATGCTAGTCATCGGTTTATTTGCTGGAAGATAATATGTTCAGATCCATTATGATATTTAATACCCCTCTGATCTTGAACATGAATATGCTTTGTGAGTAGTTACTTTTGTTCTTGCGGACATGGGGGAAATCTTGTCATAAGTAATCAAGTGAATTTTATATTCATTTGATGTTTTGATGATATGTATGTTGTGATTCCCTTACTGGTGTCGTGTGAACGTCGACTACATGGCACTTCACCATACTTGGTCCTAAGGGAATGCATTGTGGATTAGTTATTAGATGATGGGTTGCTTGAGTGATAGAAGCTTAAACCCTAGTTTATGCACTACTTCGCGAGGGACTGATTTGGATCCACACGTTTAATGCTATGTTTGGATTTTATCTTAATTCTTCTTTCGTAGTTGCAGATGCTTGCGAGGGGGGTTAATCATAAGTGGGAGGCTCGTTCAAGTAAGAACAACACCCAGGCGCCGATCCACCCACATATCAAATTATTAAAGTAGTGAACGCGAATCAAGCCAACATGATGAAAGTGACTAGATGAAATTCATGTGTGTCCTCAAGAACGCTTTGCTTATTATAAGAGACCGTTCCTGCTTGTTCTTTGCCACAAAAGGATTGGGCTACCTTGCTGCACCTAGTGTTACTATTGCTACTTTTTACTTGTTACAAATTATCTTGCTATCAAACAACTTGTTACCAACAATTTCAATGCTTGCAGAAATTACCTTGCTGGAAACCGCTTGTCTTTTCCTGCGGCTCCTCGTTGGATTCGGCAGTCTTACTTATCAAAAGAACTATGATTGATCCCCTATAATTTTGGGTCATTAATGATGGCGAGGAGAGTGAATCCTCCCTAAAAAAGGAAGAGGCAATGCAAGGCCAGTCCTGTATGGCAAGGATCAAGCCTTCGAGCCGACCTCGTTGAAGTCAGCGATCAAGGAGGCGAAGACAGAGGCTCAAAGCCACCAAGAGGAACTCCGCCAGGTCAAGCTTATTACAGATGGTAAGCCGCACTTACTGCAAAGTGTCTTTGGTGGTAGCAGGTTCGCTTTGATCAAGCAAGCATGGCTTTCCCCAGGCGTGTTTGCGGACCTCTCGAGGAGTGCAGGGGATGCGGCGACGTACTTTGCGTCCTAGGATGGCAATACCAAGCATAGGTTGTTTTGGGCGCAATTCCAGGTACTAGAGCACCCTCCCCTCCTCAACAACCAGATGAAGAAGCTGATGGAGTTGCATCGGATGGCGGAGCCAGCCATGAAGGACGGACCTCTGCATCAAACTATGGCCTTCCGAGCCGCTGCCAAGCAGCTACTTTCGCTTGGTGCAGAAGGTGCGCAACGTCATGCCCCGGATTAACTTCTAGAAGCACTCTGTATGCATCGAGGGAGCTCGGATGGCTTTTGGCAAGACCATGGTGCACTGGTCGAAGATCAATCTCCGAAGATGTCGAGGATGATCAGCCTCCCCCTGCCCCAAAGAGGCAATGCAGGGCCAAGGTGGTCATGTTTGGTGATAGTTCATACTCTACCGAAGAGTCTGAGGCTTCTAAAGAGGTTCCTCAAAGGAAGACCAGGATCAAGCCTCATGCCCAAAGGTATATATTCGAAGATACAACCGTGTATTTTTAGTCGAATTAAGTCCAGTACTGTCGGATTTCGGGTTCCGCAAACCCTTGAGAGGTTCAAACTCTGGAGTGCGCACGAAGAACACTCCCTCCCCAGCGCGCTCACCCTACAATTACGTAGCCTAGCTCGTCGTGCTCAAGGAACCGGGGACACTGTCGGCGTCCTGGGAACTAGGGTACCCAGACTTGCCTGCCTGCGGCCCACGACGCACTCCTATTACGGCCTGGTACGGCCCAGCTGATCGACCAGCTGCTCAAGACCCTCGCAAGGGGGCTAAGCCTCGCGAGGAGAACGACACCAAGACCCTCTCAGGAGTGGCCTCGGCTAGGCTACTCCGGAGGGGCGGAGAACTCAAGGCCAAGCCTGCCTCAGGAGGAGGCAGTGACGCGAGCAGTGACACACCGCGCCAGCGGGTGCCAGCGCGTGCCAGCGGTGCAGCTGCCGTTTTGGTGCAAAGGAGACAATGCAGGCGCAGGTTCCCTAGGGGCGAGACAAAGGTTTCCCCTTCGGTGCAACAAGACCGAAGACCGCAAGGACGACAAGGAAGATGTCACCACCGAGCCCACCATCGCGTCATCGTCCGATCTCTTTGCAGGCGAAGTCCGCTTTTGTCAGGATGGGAACGTCCTTGTGTTCCTGCTCAAAATGGCCGTTGTGTGATCCCTTCCCGCCTAAACATTTTGGGGGAAGAGGACCCTGGCCGCCTATATAAGTAGCTAGGGTTTCCACTGTGGAGAGGGCTGGATCGAGCTCATCTCGATCACCCCACCTTCGCTTCAAGGAGCAAGAACACTTGCCTCCTGACCCTCTTGAGCTCTCCTCCCGAGCTCAAGAACCACTGTACTTGTTCATACTCAAGCCCCCCCTGAGGCTAATCCACTCAAGTAGGACGTAGGGTTTTACACTGCAAGGTGGCCTGAACCTGGGTAAACTCGTGTGTGCTTTTACTTGTTGCTTGCTTGAATCTCATCACTGGGAGAGGGCATGGTGCTAGGTAGACATGAGCGGGAGAGATCTTTGTTCACGCCCCTGTGTTCGAACTTCTTTGGGTTTGCGGAGCCCGTAATCCGACATTTGGCGCACCAGGTAGGGGGCGTGTCGAAGTCTCGCCTCTCTGACGACCTCGCCTCCCCTCTCCTGCCCCACACCGCCATGATGGCCGCAGCCTGCCGCATCCGCGTGGAGGCTGGTGCTGTCCCCGTCGTCTGAGCGGCGTCGGCGGACCACGCCACCCATGGGCGCTCCCCCCTCCCCCGACGATGTTTTCGCTGGCCGGGCCACCGGGGAGCGGCCTGCTTCGCCATTTTCGCTCCCCGTTGCCTCGCTGACAGCACTCTTAGCGGCGCAGAAGCTGCTCCGGCACCGGCCACCCATGGAGGAGCTCGACGCTTGGGTGGCCCGTGTCGACGAGCTGCTGGGCGTTGCCGGTGGGGGTTGCCCTGCCGCGGGGTCGCCTGCATCATCGAAGGATCCCAAGCACCGGCGTTGGCTCGGCATGTCAAGTCACACTTTCGATGGATCGGGGCCGCCGCCCAGCCGCAGGAGGTCCTGCGGTGGCGGGACGTGAAGGGTCACGCCATCTCTTTTGGCCCCGGCGACCGCACCATAGCTGCAGCCGGCACGAACGTCCTCCCTACGGTATGTACCCCCACCATCTGCGGGGTGGCTGTCACAAGGACCCTCATCGACGGCGACGCCGGGCTCAACATCCTCTCCGCGGAGGCTTTTGGTCATCTGCCCGTGTCCTACAGGCAGCTCCTCCCCACCAAGCCCTTCTCGGGGGTCGCAGGCTCGGCCGTCCCGCTCGGCCAGGTCCGCCTCCCGGTCACCTTTGGCACACCCGTTAACTACCGACCGAGCTCATCGACTTCGACGTCGCGCCCGTCCACCTACCCTACAACGCTGTCCTTGGTTTCCCAGCATTGGCAAAGTTCATGGCGGCGACTCACCCGGGCTACAACGCCGTCAAGATGCCCGGGAGCAGCGGCGTCATCACCGTCAAAGGGGACCCCAAGGCCGCCCTTTAGGTCCTCGGGCGCGCTTACAGGGCTGCAACCGCGGCCCATTCAGGTACGAAGGGGGCTCCGGAGACGTCGGAAGCCGCGCCAGCCAAGAAGAAGCAACTCTTCTCTCAGGACCCGGTCGAGACGAAGCAGGTGCCTGCTGACGAGGAGGGCTCAGGAGCCACTTTCACCATTGGCACGGGCATGGACCCAGAGCAAGAGGCAATGTTGGTTAGCTTCCTCAGGGCTAACAAGGATGTCTTTGCTTGGAAGGCTGCTGACTTGGTCGGGGTGCCTAGGCGCATCATCGAGCACCACCTTATGGTGTGCCCCAACGCGCGCCCTATCAAGCAGAAAGCACGCATGCAGGCCGCGGAGAAGCAGGCCTTCATCGTTCAGGAGGTTCGGAAGCTAGAGGAAGCAGACGTCATATGGGAGGTACGACACCTGGAGTGGCTGGCCAACCTTGTCATCGTCCCGAATAAAGGAGGCAAGGAGCGCATGTGCGTCGACTTCACGAGCCTCAACAAGTTCTGCCCTCAGGACCCGTTCCCTCTCCCGCGCATCGACCAGATCGTGGATTCGACGGCTGAATGCGACCTGCTCTACTTCCTCGATGCCTTCTCGGGCTACCACCAGATCAAGATGGCGGTGGAGGATGTGGAGAAGACGGCGTTCCTGACCCCTTGCGGGGTCTACTTCTACACCTGCATGCCTTTCGGGCTGAGGAATGCGGGCGCCACTTTTCAGCGTCTGATGCACATCACCCTCAGCCCTCAGCTCGGGAGGAACGCAGAGGCTTATGTCGACGAAATCGTGGTCAAGTCCAGAGAGGCCAAGACTCTCATCCAGGACGTAGAAGAAACATTCGCCAACCTACGCAAAGTGAAGCTGTGCCTCAACCCGGAGAAGTGCGTGTTTGGCGTACCCTCCGACAAGTTGCCAGGGTTCCTAGTTTCGCACCGGGGCATTGAAGCTAATCTAGAGAAGGTCAAAGCCATCGAAGGAATGAAGCCGCCTACGACCCTGGAGAAGATGCAGAAGCTTGCGGGATGCGTGACGTCCCTGGGGCGCTTCATCTCTAAGCTTGGCGAACGCGCCCTCCCGTTCTTCAAGGTCATGAAGATGAAGGGGCCCTTCGAGTGGACTCCAGAGGCCGATGCCGCATTCTGGGGTCTCAAGGAATACCTCACCAGCCCGTCGGTTATGGTGGCGCCAAGACCCCTGGAGCCCATGATTCTCTAGCTCGCTACTACGCCTCACTCCGCAAGTGCGGCGTTGGTGGTGGAGCGCGAGGCCGCGGGGCAAGTCAGCACCCTCAGGAGCTCCGCCCCCCCTGACGCAGCTCTGGGGGTAGATTCGACCACGGTTGCTGATGACCCCGCCGTCCAGCAAGAAGCACCCAAGACTCCTGAAGCGCCTGAAGATCCTGCGGTGCCAACCCTCATGGAGCAACCTGTGTACTTCGTCAGCACCGTACTGCGTGACGCGCGCTCGCGTTACCCGATGCCTCAAAAGCTGCTCCTAGCGCTCCTTGTTGCCTCCAGGAAGCTGCGCCATTACTTCCAGGGCCCCATCAAGGTTGTCTCATCGTAACCTCTCGAGATGGTGCTTCGGGGCCCGAACATCGTCGGGAGGGTCGCTGAGTGGAACATCGAGCTACATGCGTTCCAGTTGGAGTTCAGCACCACGCGAGCGATCAAAGGAGCGGCTCTAGCAGACTTTGTGGCAGAATGGACCGACACACCGGAACAGGGGGCTGGCGAGGATCGCTCGCTAGCCCCCGGTGATGAAGCCCCAGATAGATGGGTGGTGTACTTTGATGGCGCCTTCTCGCGCCTTGGCGCAGGAGCTGGCACCGTGTTAGTATCTCCCACTTAGGACAAGTTGTACTACGCCGTGCAGCTTTGCTTCCAGCGAGGCGAGAAGGTCTCCAACAACATAGCAGAGTATGAGGGCCTGATTGCTGGGCTCAAGGCCGCCGCTGCACCGGGGGTCAAGCGCCTCACCATTAAAGGCGATTCACAACTCCTCGTCAACTTCTCCAACAAGGAATACAAGCCCAAGGACGAGCACATGGAGGCATATCTAGAGGAGGTGTGCAAGATGGAAAAGCGGTTCCAAGGACTGGAGCTGCAGCACGTGCCAAGGGGCACGGACAAGGAGGCGGACGACATCGCTAAACAAGCCTCTAGGCGGGAACCCCAGAGGCCGGGCGTCTCGAGGAGCGGTTTCTCAAGACGTCGGCAGCACCGCCCGAGCCGGCATCCCCTCGAGAGGGGCTGCCTGCAGCGCCCGCAGCCGGAGCTCCGCCCTGTGGGCCGACCTCCGGAGCCCGCCTGCTACTCACCGCGGAACCCGAGGAGGGTTGCTGGACCAAAGAGCTCAAGATGTACCTGCTACACGACACCTTGCCAGACAAGGAGGAAGACGCGGAGCGCGTGGCTCGGCAGGCCTCGGCTTACTGCATCCAAGATGGCGGGCTCTACAGGAGGCGCCCCAATGACGTCTCACTAAAGTGCATCTCAAGGATGCAAGGGCGCGAGCTGTTGGCCGACATCCACGGCGGAGACTGCGGCCACCATTCGCCGTCCCGCACCCTCGTGGGCAAGGCCTTCCGCAGCGGCTTTTACTGGCCCACAACACTCAGGGACGCCACGGAGCTTGTGCAGGCTTGTGAGGTATGCCAGTTTCACGCCAAGCAGATCCACCAACCAGCGCAGGGCCTCCGGACGATCCCGCTCTCCTGGCCCTTCGCGGTCTGGGGATTGGACATCCTGGGTCCATTTTCCCGGGCGGTGGGGGGCTACCGCTTCCTGTATGTCGCCATCGACAAGTTCACCAAGTGGGCGGAGGTGGAGCCTATTCGCGTGATCCCTGCCGGGTCGACGGTCAAGTTCATCAAGGGCCTCGTGAGGTGATTCGGGGTCCCCAACCGCATCATCATGGATAACGGTTCACAGTTTACAAGCAATCTCTTCAGGTCATATTGTGATAACCTTGGAACGCAGATCTGCTACGCCTCGGTGGCTCACCTCAGGAGCAACGGTCAGGCCGAACGCGCCAACGCAGAAGTCTTGCATGGCCTCAAGACACGCAGCTTTAAGAAAAAGCTCGAGGCTTGCGGCAGGGGTTGGATCGACGAGCTCCAGTCCGTGCTGTGGTCAATCCGTACCACCGCAACCAAACCCATGGGAGAAACACCTTTCTTCCTCATTTACGGGGCGGAGGCGGTCCTCCCTCACGAGGTCAAGCATCGCTCCCCACGGGTCTTGGCTTTCAATGAGGAACGCCAGGACGCCGCCTGGTGGATGTACCTCGTGCTCGGCGAGGAGGGTTGTTGCCGAGCTGCGCTCAGGGCAGCACGATATCAGCAGGCGCTGCGGCGATACCACTGCCATAGCGTCCGCACAAGAACACTTGAAGTTGGTGACTTGGTCCTGAGGCGGGTCCTCTCCAGGGAGGGGTTACACAAGTTCTCGCCCATGTGGGAGGGCCCGTTCAGAATCGCTCGTGTCTCTAGGCATGGTGCTGTGCGCGTGGAGACGCAGGATGGGGTACCTATCCAGAATTCCTGGAACATTCAGCACCTCAGGAGGTTCTATCCGTAATCAAGGCTCCGTGCCCATGAAGGTCTCCTCTCATGACACTCTCACGTAATAATGAGTTGGTGCTGTACACGGCTCGGAGTCTCCTGAGCGTTTCCTGCGGGCCATCAGACGGGGCTCCCACCCACGTCCCAGTGGCAGTCCTGAGCTCCGCGCTATCAACAAGATGTAGTGTAGAGGTCGGACGCGACCTTTTTCCTTTTTTGGCTTGGTGTTTGGATGTCAGCCTTTTCTACTTCCTTGGCTATCAGCCCTTCCTGTACCCCGTGCTATGAAGTTATCGTGTTTCTTGCGTTTGGTTGGGAGTCTTGCTTGGAGTTTTTCTCGCCGATTTTAAGTTCAGCTTTTCAGGCAGGGGTTGCGCCACTTGTTCTCCTTCGTGCGCCTCGCGCGTGGGGGCTGGGACACGGTTGGTCTCGGCTCTCAACTGCCGCGATCTCGTGACCTCACCTGGCCAAGCTTGCTCAGGCTCTGGCATCGGGCTTCTCAGTCCACACGACCTATTCTGCCGAGCCTGCTCAGGCCTTGGCACCTTAATCCACGCTCGGCATTCTCAAGCGAGCCCAAGGGCGCAAGCCCTCGGCAGCCCGCAGCGACTCACTCATACTCGGGGGCTCCGCAGGTCAGGAGCCCCCGAACTCAGCCACCCTCATGACCCGTCGTGGGCTCATGACGCCGATGAGTCAGGAGCACTTCGCCTCTAGACGTTGCAACACATAAGCTAAGTAATCTCATCCAAACCAAAAACATAATAGCAAGTTCTCGTTTTATACATATGCCATAGTACATTACACTCCTTCTCGAGGCAACCTAAAATTTCGATACAGGAAGGAAATGAAGAAAAAAAGAAGAAGCAGAGGTTGACCAGCTGAGCCGCAGCTCGGCACCGTTGCCCCCACTCAGTCGGAGTCTTCCAGCTCCTCCCGCTTCACCGGGGTGCGGCGGCGCGACGACTCTCCCCCCTCGCTGTGCCGAGCTCGGCGGCGCGGTGGCTCAATGTAGCCGCCGCTGCTAGAGGAGCTGCTGCTGCCATAGAGGGGGGACCCGCGGCGCCCACCAAGACCAAGCTTGTCTCCAGAGGAAGAGCTGCTCCTCCGGACGCCGTCGCCACCCTCCTCGTCGTCGTCGGCCTCGGGACAGCACCCAAGGCGCCTCCCTTCCTCCGAGAAGACCCTGACGAACAGCGTTGAGACACCGTCATACCTGAAGTCGAGCGTGCACCTCCCCTGCAGCCGGCGCGCGCGCGCAAACGACTGCCAGCCGCGCTCCAGGAAAATGTCGCCTGAGGGGGCAACATCAACCTCCACCCAGGAAGCACCACTGCAGCAGCCATCGGTCTGCAGCCAGAGGCCGTCGGGGCCTCCGGCTGCCAGCACGTTGCCGAACGAGCGGGGGAGCCGGAGCCACAAGCTTCCAGGCTTCTCCACCCACACCACGAACTTCAACGACACATCGAAGGAGTGGAGCTGTGGGCGCGGAGGATGCACAACCGCCAGATGGTGTCCCGCACCCCCTCGCCCACCGCGGCCATGACCACCTCCGCCGCGAGCAGAGGCACCGTGTCTCCCGCCGGCGACCGCGTCGAACCCCGAAAGGCCGTGCCCGCTTCCTCGAGGAGCCACCGCATGCGTAGCGGCATACTTGCGGGGGCGGCCACGGCCCCACTTCGGCGGCGGTGAGGCCAGCTCCTTCGAGGCCTTCCCTTTCTCTGCGGCGGACAACTTCCTCAGTGGCACCATGGAGATCTCGCAGAGAGAAGAAGAACAGGGAGCGAACAAGAAAGCAGATGGCGCTGACTTGAAGATGGCTTGGGGGTTCCCACCCTAGTCCCTTTTGTAGGGCGGAGGAACCCAACCGCCATTCACTCGCGCACGGCCATGATGACCCTGTTGTCCGCGCCAGGGAGACGTCAAGTCGCACGGTCACCAAGACTGCGTGGGGAGCGGAGTCGCCCATGTGCCATCCAACCGTCGTGCGCTTTGGGGCCTGCGGCGCTTCGTCCTCGACTAAGGCTTCGCCTCGAAGCCAACTCCGCGCGAACCTTGGGCCCGGGGGCTAATGTCGGTGTCCTGGGAACCAGGGTACCCAGACTTGCCTGCCTGCGGCCCGCGATACGCTCCTACTATGGCCTAGTATGGCCCAGCTGATCGACCAGCTGCTCAAGACCCTCGCGAGGGAGCTAAGCCTCGCGAGGAGAATGACACCAAGACCCTCTTAGGAGCGGCCTCGGCTAGGCTGCTCCGGAGGGGCGGAGAACTCAAGGCCAAGCCTGCCTCAGGAGGAGGCAGTGACGCGAGCAGTGACGCACCGCGCCAGCGGGTGCCAGCGCGTGCCAGCGGCGCAGTTGCCGTTTTGGTGCAAAGGAGACAACGCAGGCGTAGGTTCCCGAGGGGCGAGACAAAGGTTTCCCCTTTGGTGCAACTAGACCAAAGACCGCAAGGACGACAGGGAGGATGTCACCACCGAGCCCACCAGTTCGTCATTGTCTGATCTCTTTGCAGGCGAAGACCGCTTTTGTCAGGATAGGAACGTCCTTGTGTTCCTGCTCAAAATGGCCATTGTGGGATCCCTTCCCGCCTAAACATTTCAGGGGAAGAGGACCCTGGCCGCCTATATAAGTAGCTAGGGTTTCCACTTTGGAGGGGGCTGGATCGACCTCATCTCGATCACCCCACCTTCGCTTCAAGGAGCAAGAACACTTGCCTCCTGACCCTCTTGAGCTCTCCTCCTGAGCTCAAGAACCACTGTACTTGTTCATACTCAAGCCCCCCGAGGCTAATCCACTCAAGCAGGATGTAGGGTTTTACACCGCAAGGTGGCCTGAACCTGGGTAAACTCGTGTGTGCTTTTACTTGTTGCTTGCTTGAATCTCATCACCGGGCGAGGGCGTGGCGCTAGTTAGACGTGAGCGGGAGAGATCTTTGTTCACGCCCCTGTGTTCAAACTTCTTTGGGTTTGCGGAGCCCGTAATCCGACAAACATAGAGAATTATACTGGTTCGGGCCATCCTGTGGTGTAATACCCTACTCCAGTGTGTGTGGTGGATTTCCTTTGTATGGCTGAGGATGAACTAGTACAAGGGATGAACAGCCTCCGGAGGAGAGGTTCTCTTGGGCTCGGATGAGCTTGTGGTGTGAGTAGTGTGGAATGGATCTGATCTCCTCTCTCTCTCTGGGGGGCGAGCTCTCTATCCGATGCCCCGTTGCGATGGTGGCTAAGTCCTATTTATAGTGGCCTTGGTCCTCTTCCCAAATATCGGCGGGAAGGGATCCCACAATGGCCAAATTTGAAGGGGAACATCTAGTACAAGTTATCCCAACAAAAGTAGTCTTCGCCTACCAAAGGCTCTAGTGGTGACGCCGCACCAGGCTCCACGATGACGTCCGTCCTGCAGCCTTGACGGTCTTTGGTCTTGTTGCACCGATATGGAAACCTTTTCCTGATCCCTCGGGACTCCGTGCCTGCGCTTGCCCTCTTAGCACCAAAGAGGAAACTAGCACACTGCGTCCGCTTGGCCTTGGTCGTCATGGCTCACGTCACGTGAACCTCGCGAGGTGCCCCTTGCATAGATATCTCCGCTCCTCGGGATCCAGCCTAGAGAGATTGCCCCCCAGGGAGGTCTTGCTGTCGCCCGCCTCGCGAGGCTTGGCCCCTCGCGAGGGTCTTGAGCTGCAGTTGCTGAAGTTGGGCCACGCCAGGCCGTTGATGGAGCCACAACACGGGCCGCAGGCAGGCAAGTCTGGGTACCCCCGTTCCCAGGACACCGACAGTAGCCCCCGGGCCCAAGGCGTGCAAGGACTTGGCTTCGAGACGAAGCCAAAGGGGCAAGGGCAAAGCGCCGCGGGCCCCAAATGCCTGCGGCCTCGGTCGATGCGTGGCGACTTGATTGGATGTGGGCGTCCCACTTCCCCACGTCACCTGGATATCCGCCCGACCTGGTGGCCGCTGCCGTTCGCATAGCCCCGCTTCCCTAGCTGGCAGTGTGCTCCCACCACTTCTTCGTCTTCCAAAGATCAGCAGCCTCTTCCCCTAGCTTGACCCAACGCCAATCCTCGCCGCTGCCATGGCGCCGCGCCAGAAGAAGAAGGGGAATGGGAAAACACGCAACTCTACCCCTGTTCCTCAAGTCTCCGGGCTGGCCCTTGAGAGGTCAGTGGTGGTAAATCAGGAGGGGCTGAGCAAGGTCCACCCCGGTCTCGCCTCCGACTTCAATGAATGAGGGGCGACCGTGGCTTGGCCAGCTTCTCGCTTTGCGATCGACAGGGCGGCCGCTGAAATCCCTATCCATCTTCACGCCCTCTAGGCCGGCATGATTCCTCCCTTCTCTGACTTTTTCAACGACGTGCTCTCACATTACCAGGTTAATGCGCTACACCTGGATCTCCAATCCATTGTCCTCCTCACTGTCTTCGCCTTCGTCTGCGAGGCCATGTGTGACACCCCGAGACCAGTGCGCCAGTTGTCAGCCAGTTATTCGTCATCGTTGCCATGTCATCTTCTTGCGTGTTGCATCTTGCCATGTCATCATGTGTGTTGCATTAGCATGTTTTCAAAACTTGAATCCGTCCGAGTCCGCCCGTCCTTTCCGTTATCCGTTCTGAGCCCAGACACACTTGCACGTGCCTGCGGCGCCTCTGTTTATTTATTTTATGAGTGGCCGGAACACGTTCTCGGAATGGGTTGAAACTTGGCGTGTGGTCTTATTATAGCATAGGTAGACCGCCTGTCAAGTTTCGTCGCGTTCAGAGTTCGTTTGACAGCCCAACGGTTAACCGCGTTAACCACCGGAAGCCTCTCTCTTTTGGCACAGCACCCCTTTCACACATCCCACCAAGCCCATTCTAACCACTCCATGCTCTTGGCCGTTCGATCACGATCGCGTGGCCGCGAACCACTCCTCATTTGGACCTTCCTAGCTCCCTATGCCTATATAATAGTCTCCCCCGTCCAAAATTGCACGCAAACCCTAGCCTCCTCCCTCTTGCGCCGCCAGACATGTCCATCCGCGCCGGACATGTCCGCCGGACACGTCGCCCGGGCCAATCCCGAGCTGCCACGTAGCTCCGCCTCCTCCCTCCTCCAATAGCACGCCGCCACCTCACCCTCTCTCTCTCCTCCTCCGCGCCAGGCCTCGGGAGCCCATCCGGGGCCCGCCCGGCCCGGCCGCCGCCGCCGCCGCGGGCGCGAGCACCCCGCTCACCCCGTCCAGCCTCCGCATCGCAGCAGCTCGCGGATCCCCGACCCGCCTCCTCGCTCGCCGGCGTTGCGCCGCAGCCGTCTCGCCATGCATCTCGCCGCCGCCCCACCTCCGGCCGGATCCGGGCCGGGGAGGACAATTCCCGCCGCCTCAGCGCCATCTCCGGCCATGCCACCGGAGTACCCTTCGGCCGCCGCCAGGGCGCCCTGCCCCGTTCGCTCGGGCGTCCGAGGAGGGCGACGCCAGCGCCCGGCGCCTCCTGGGCCTCCTCCTCCTTACGGCGGGCCGCGCCCCTCCTCTCAGGCCCAGCTGGACTCCTCCAGCGCAGGCCCAACCTCCCCGCCGGCCAGGCCTACCCCGACCTGGGCCGTGGCCCAGCCTCCCATCGCCGCCGTCTGGGCCGCCTCATCTTCGTTTGGGCCGGCCCGCTTTGCCCCCTCCTCCTCCTGGCCCACGGGCCCAATGTGAGACCTCTCTGTTATCCCTCACCCGAGCGTGATATTGTTATATTGCGCTCACCCGAGTCTGTTTATTTGGCTAAGTCCTCAAAAATCATCAGCAAGTGTGCATGTTCATGTGGCTCTAACTTTTTGTGTGTATGTCCAAATGATGCATATGATATGTCAAAATGATCGTGGTGATATGCTCTACACTTTGTCCCATTGTGCCATGCTTGTATGACTTCATCTTGATGCTCTAATCATCGTTGCAAGAGTGCTACTTGTTAAAAACTGCTTTTAACTATAATTTTGTTGCATACTTGTGATGCTTGTAACTTTGTGCATGTTTATCCAAATGGAGCATATGATATGTCAAAATGTTCATTGTGAAGTGCTCTACATGATGGTTGCTGTAGCATGCTTGTTTGAGTTCATATTGCCATTTTAATCTCTGTTGCAAAAGTGCATTTGGCTGTTAAGTGCTGAAACTTGTTGTGAGATGCTGATTTCACTTGCTCATTGCTATTGATGTGTTTGTCTTCATGCCACATATCAATGTGTTTTAGAAGCACAATCATATGGTCTTTGCTGTGGTGCAATCCACTTTCCATGATATGCCTTGAGGTGATTTAAACAAGCTTGTTAACATGCCATGTTGTTGTTGTTGTTTTATATTTAGTGAAAAACTGCTAACTCTGGAATCTGTTATAACCTGATGCCTTGTTTGCTTGATGCCCTAGTCAAATCCATGCTTGTTTTGGAGTGACCAATGCTCATGTCTTGTTGTCCATGTTATTGTCTATCAATCCATGCCCTTACTTGCACATATGACCTGAAGTAGCTTATTTATTTCTTACTCTCAAGTTGCTATAAATTATACCTGTCAGGATTTTATCAGCATGTTCAATTTGGTGGAGCTTGTTGTTATTGATCCATGCCTCCTATGGAGTTGCTCCAATGGAGTTGTTTGCTGTATGATATGTCTATTACATGCCCATGATCTTTATATACTTATTTGAGTTGTTATGCTTGTTGTTTTGTGCCTCCGAAGGCAGGATCGTGATGATGTTTTTGCCTTCCCAGATTTTGACTAAGTCTGGATAAATTTATTGCCAGTTGCCATGCTTGGTTAATTGTGTTCCAGCAAGCTTTTGGGCGTGTTCTAAGTTCATGCTTGTTAAGTATCATGTCTATTTCACATCCATTCTTCTTGTTATCATTTTTGGGTGCTGTAGCTTATATTTACCTTGCTCCCAAGTTGCTATGTGGCTGTTAACTTCAGCTTTGTATTGTAACTTGTTTTACTCGTATCTTTTAACCCGTTGCTCCGTTTTGAGTGTGCCCTATATGAAACTTGTGTGATTTTGCATGTAGAATCATAATATCATGTTGTTTACCTATCTGGAGTGTGTTTGCTTGATGTTTGGGTGCATTTTGCATGGTTGACTTGTTTGACTTGTTTTGCTCATATCTTCTAGGCCGTAGCTCCGAATTAAACAAACTTTATATGAAACTTGACTAGAATTTCGTGTAGATCATCATGGTGCATGTTAACCTGCTGTTTAACAACTTTAACATAAGTTTGTTCAGATCTGGACTAATTTCAAATTATGCATATGAGGGCTTACCGGATTTGTTATGTGTTGATTCCGGCCTCATTTAAACTTGTTGGTTTGTATTGTTCTTGTGTGCTTCATCCCTTGCCATGAATTGCATCATATAGACTTGTCTTGCTTCATGCTTGTTTGAACATCTTATCGTGTTCTTGTGTTGTGTGTTTACCTTGTTGTGTGCTTTCTTCTCGCTAGTTCTTTTCCGTTGCGATCGTGAGGATTCGTTCGTCTACATGTGGTTCGTCTTCAAGGCTTCTTCTTCGTCTTCTTCATGGATCCGTTCTTATTCCTCGCGGGATCTCAGGCAAGATGACCATCACCTTGGATACCTTTACTATCATTGCCATGCTTAGTGTCTCGATGCTATCGTTATTTGTCACGCTACCCATCTTTATTGTCAGCCCCTCTCCTTGTTGCCATGAAACCTCTAACCTTTGACACCTTCCTAGCAAACCGTTGTTTGGCTATGTTACCCACTTGCTCAGCCCCTCTTATAGCGTTGTTAGTTGCAGGTGAAGACGAAGATCGTTCCATGTAGGAACTTGTTGTTGGAATATCACAATATCTATCATTATTATTAACACACCTATATACTTGGCAATGGGTGGAAGGCTTGGCCTTTTGCTCGGTGTTTTGTTCCACTCATGCCACCTTAGGAGCCGATAAACCGGCATTATGTTCCTTGATTTTGCGTTCCTTACACGGTTGGGTATATGGGGACCCCTTGACAGTTCGTCTTTGAATAAAACTTCTCCAGCAAGGACCAACATTGGTTTTAATTTGCAACATAATAAAAACTTAGTTAATTAATTAATTGCATAGGGAGTTAGCGCTACCCGAGGATTCTTTCTACATAGCAGGGGGGCCAGTGCTGATGGTGTTGGTCCCAAATGGGGAGCCTGCAGGGCCGCCACGGGGAAACTCGAGGTATCTGGCTCCTGTAGCATCGCCCATCCGGTCGTGGCCTGAGACGACATACGCGCGGCTACTATCAGGGTGTCGACACACCGGGAGGTATTGCTGGACTTGTTTTACCATTGTCGAAATGTCTTGTGCACCGGGATACCGAGCCTGATCGGATTGTCCTTAATATAAGAAGTAATATTATTATTACTTCTGCTGATCGTGAGAGCTTGTGATGGGCTAAGTTGGGACACCCCTGCAGGGTTATGATCTTTCGAAAGCCGTGCCCGCGGTTATGTGGCAGATTGGAATTTGTTAATGTCCGGTTGTAGAAAACTTGACAGAGGATCCGAAGTAAAACACACAACTGTGTGAGTAACCGTGACTGTCTCTTTTCACTTTGAGAAGAGAACACGGTGGGGTTATGTTTGACTCGTAAGGTAGTTCAGGATCTTTAGCGATCACTACTAGTTTACGACCGCTTGTGTAGATGCTCATCTTATTCTTGTACTCGTAAGTTAGCCACCATATATTGCTTAGCCGCTGCTGCAACCTCACCACTTTACCTCTTCCTACCCATTAAGCTTTGCTAGTCTTGTTACCCATGGTTATGGGATTGCTGAGTCCTCGTGGCTCACAGATACTACAACAACAGTTGCAGGTGTAGGTTTCCGACGTCTTGACGTGAGAGCGATGATCGTTGTGTTGGAGTTCTTTCTTCTTCTTCTTCTTCTTCAGTCTTGGGTTAGGTTCCGGGTCGGCAGCCTGGGATAGCAGATGGATGACATTGTGCTTTTCATGTTTGCATCCGTAGTTGGATAACTTGTATTGATGTTGTTGTATTCATGTGACTTGGATGTATTGTTGTATCCCCCATGTATGTATGTAATGGTACGATGTAATGATATCCATCTTGCTAAGCGCCCGAAATGCGGTTGTGCCCCAATCATGTAAGTGTCACGTGATCGGGATAGAATCGCATCTTGGGCCTGACAAGTTGGTATCAGAGCCTCGACCGACCATAGGAGCCCCCTTGTTTGATCGTAGTTGGCCGTTGTCGAGTCTAGCGAAAACTTTTTCGGAGTCTAGTTATATCGGAGAGTAGGAATTCTTTTTACTCCCCTGCCCCTTCGTCCCTCTAGTGAGGAATCTTGACGTACGTGTTTTGAATTACTCCTCTTCCCCTTCATTTTTTTAGGATCACGTAGTTAGTTTTTTGTTTGTTGCGTTGTTAGTTCTTTCATCTGGTGCATCTCTTGTCGAGTCGATTGACCCTCCTCATCTTTTGCTTCAATCCTCGGTTCTTCCCAACCGGTGTTATTTTCCCCGTCCAAGTTGTCTTTCTTTTCCCACCCGCCCACCCTTTTTCTTCTCGGAGCCGGAGTCCTTAATTGAGTATCCATCCTACTCGTGTGAAGTCTTTGCTTTCTTCATCAATTGTTTCAACTGGAGAATTCTCTTCTCGTTCGTCCTTCTTCATTTATTTCGTTTCCGGTGGATTCAATTCAAGGATTCGGTGTTCATCATATTCTTTTCCCTCGGCTCGGATATTCCCCTTGCTCGTTTACCTCTCGCCATTTAATCATCCCGGAGTTCTGAAGACATCTCAGGAGAATTGTCCGTGTTCCTATTTATTCGAGGTTGTCACCTCATTCGAGTCTTTTAATTGTTCCGGTGCATTATCTCCTTTCGATCCTTTCCAACGGGGTTTTCTTTTTGGTGGGCTCATAACCCACAGGTCTTTCCCAGGATCTTACCTGACTCTTTTAATTTCCCGGAGTTCCGAAATTCTTTTCAAGTGTGACGTAAGTGTGGATTCCATCAGTCACGTGCCTTCCAAAATTCGTTTGCAACTCTTTTCATGTGTGGGTCAACCTTTCTTCTTTTCATTCTTCCAGAGTATTTCATGAATTGTTTTCCTCGTGTTCCTCCGAAGGCCATCATTTCAGAAGATTTCTTCGCTCTCAGTTTTCAACTTCGTCCTCCAAATATTCTTCGTTGATGCCTCTTTGTTCGTCTCACATTCTTTCCGGTGCTTCGTTCAAGTATTTTTTAATCCATCCGCGATCTCTTCGTTCTCGTCATTCAAATTTTCCTCAAGTGCCTTATTCTTTCGGCGATTCATCGTTTACTCAATTTCAATTTCTTACGGTGGTTTGTTCTTTTCTTCACTCGGCTTTAATTCTTTACGGTGGTTCGCTCAAGAGTTCTTTCCTGGTGTTATCATATCAATTCATTCGTTCTTTCCAATTCTACCGGTGGCTCATGAAGATTTTTGCAAGTTCGCGATATATCCCTCTTAATATTTCCAACGAGAATAAGTAGTTTGCGAATCCATTGCTTCTCATCAATTTAATTGATGGAGGATAAGCATGACATAATTCTTATTCTTTTCATCGAGTTGATTTATTCCTTTCCTTCTGAGTTTATTCTTGATGAATAAATTCTAGTTCCAAGTGCTTTAATCTTTTCTTCCCGGAGTTCATAGTTTCTCGGCCTTCTCGTCGGAACCCCCGTCTAAATCATCGCAAGGCTTTATTCTTATTCTTGTAATCCTTCAATTCTATATCATCATCCTTTTCGCTACCGGAGTTCTTCATGGTGGTTCATCACGAGTAATTTATTCTTCAAATGTTCATCTAATTCTTCTGGAGCACCTCAAGCTTTATTCTTTTGCCTCTCGAGATGCAAATAATTCTCTCATTCTTTTGAAATGGAGTTTTGCATTCTTTCTTCATTCTCATCTATTCAATCTTTGGTCGCGGTGTAATATCACCTCAAGTTTCGGGATGATTTTCATAAGTCCACAGCTAGCTTATTCGTTTGTTGTTGTTTTTCTCAACAACTTCGTTCAATCCTTTCTTATAATCATTATTCCAATTCATTCGTGCCCGAAGTTGTCATCTTTTTCTCCATTCTTTGAATTCCATCATTTCAATTATTCCGGAGGCATTGTCTTGTTCATTTTGTCATGTTTTATTCAACTCCTCACGTTCTTGTCCTACTCCATTAATGTTCAACCGGTGTGCTATTTCTTTCAATTTCCGTCGGAGTGCTGGCCGAATTCATTCGTCAAATTCCTTTCTTTCTCTTCTGAACTGGAGTGGTTTCGAATTTATTCTTGTTCCTTCAGCTATTGTTTCGTGCCTTTCAACCTCCTTGATTCTCGTCGCATTCCTTGTTCCTCTTGTTAACGAAGTCTTTGCAACTTCATTCATCTCCGTTGTATCCTTTCTTTTTCCGTTGTTCAACCTCTCAAGATTCTTTGGTTTCACTCTTTTGTTCCCGAAGAACTTTGTTCTTCCTTTTCCCTTCCGTCTCGTTCTTAAGATCTCGGGACGAGATCTCTTGTTAGTAGGGTAGTGTTGTGACACCCCGAGACCGGTGCGCCAAGTGTCAGCCAGTTATTCGTCGTTGTTGCCATGTCATCTGCTTGCGTGTTGCATCTTGCCATGTCATCATGTGTGTTGCATCAGCATGTTTTCAAAACTTGCATCCGTCCGAGTCCGCCCGCCCTTTCCGTTGTCCGTTCTGAGCCCAGACACACTTGCACGCGCCCGCGGCACCTCCGTTTATTTATCTTATGAGTGGCCAGAACACGTTCTCAGAATGGGTTGAAACTTGGCGTGTGGTCTTATTATAGCATAGGTAGACCGCCTGTCAAGTTTCGTCGCGTTCGGAGTTCGTTTGACAGCCCAACGGTTAACCGCGTTAACCACCGAAAGCCTTCTCTCTTTTGGCCCAGCACCCCTTTCACACAGCCCACCAAGCCCATTCTAACCACTCCATGCTCTTGGCCGTTCGATCACGATCGCGTGGCAACGAACCGCTCCTCATTTGGACCTTCCTAGCTCCCTATGCCTATATAATAGTATCCCCTGTCCAAAATCGCAGGCAAACCCTAGCCTCCTCCCTCTCGCGCCGCCGGACATGTCCATCCGCGCCGGACATGTCCGCTGGACACGTCGTCCGGGCCAATCCCGAGCTGCCACGTAGCTCCGCCGCCTCCCTCCTCCAATAGCACGCCGCCACCTCACCCTCTCTCTCTCCTCCTCCGCGCCAGGCCCGGGGAGCCCATCCGGGGCCCGCCCGGCCCGACCGCTGCCGCCGCCGCGGGCGCGAGCGCCCCGCTCGCCCCGTCCAGCCTCCGCATTGCAGTAGCTCGCGGATCCCCGACCCGCCTCCTCGCTCGCCGGCGTTGCGCCGCCGCTGCCTCGCCATGCATCTCGCTGCCGCGCCTTCAGCTCGCCCCCGCCCCACCTTCGGCCGGATCCGGCGGGATCCGGGCCAGGGAGGTCCATTCCCGCCGCCTCCGCGCCATCTCCGGCCTTGCCGCCGGAGTTCCCTTCGGCCGCCGCTAGGGCGCCCTGCCCCGTTCGCTCGGGCGTCCGAGGAGGACGACGCCAGCGCCCGACGCCTCCTGGGCCTCCTCCTCCTCGCGGTGGGCCGCGCCCCTCCTCTCAGGCCCAGCTGGACTCCTCCAGCGCAGGCCCAGCCTCCCCGCCGGCCAGGCCAGCTCCTAACCCGACCTGGGTCGTGGCCCAGCCTCCCATCGCCGCCGCCTGGGCCGCCTCATCTCCGTTTGGGCCGGCCCGCTTTGCCCCCTCCTCCTCCTGGCCCACGGGCCCAATGTGAGCACTTCTCTGTTATCCCTCGCCCGAGCGTGATATTGTTATATTGCGCTCACCCGAGTCTGTTTATTTGGCTAAGTCCTCAAAAATCATCAGCAAGTGTGCATGTTCATGTGGCTCTAACTTTTTGTGTGTATGTCCAAATGATGCATATGATATGTCAAAATGATCGTGGTGATATGCTCTACACTTTGTCCCATTGTGCCATGCTTGTTTGACTTCATCTTGATGCTCTAATCATCATTGCAAGAGTGCTACTTGTTAAAAAGTGCTGTTAACTATAATTTTGTTGCATACTTGTGATGCTTGTAACTTTGTGCATGTTTATCCAAATGGAGCATATGATATGTCAAAATGTTCATTGTGAAGTGCTCTACATGATGGTTGCTGTAGCATGCTTGTTTGAGTTCATATTGCCATGTTAATCTCTGTTGCAAAAGTGCATTTGGCTGTTAAGTGCTGAAACTTGTTGTGAGATGCTGATTTCACTTGCTCATTGCTATTGATTTGTTTGTCTTCATGCCACATGTCAATATGTTTTAGAAGCACAATTATATGGTCGTTGCTATGGTGCAATCCACTTTCCATGATATGCCTTGAGGTGACATAACAAGCTTGTTAACATGCCCTGTTGTTGTTGCTGTTTTATACTTAGTGAAAAACTGCTAAGTCTGGAATCTGTTATAACATGGTGCCATGTTGGCTTGATGCCCTAGTCAAAACCATGCTTGTTTTGGAGTGACCAATGCTCATGTCTTGTTGTCCATGTTATTGTCTATCAATCCATGCCCTTACTTGCACATATGACCTGCTGTAGCTTATTTATTTCTTGCTCTCAAGTTGCTATAAATTATACCTGTCAGGATTTTATCAGCATGTTCAATTTGGTGGAGCTTGTTGTTATTGATCCATGCCTCCTATGGAATTGCTCCAATGGAGTTGTTTGCTGTATGATATGTCTATTACATGCCCATGATCTTTATATACTTAGTTGAGTTGTTATGCTTGTTGTTTTGTGCCTCCGAAGGCAGCATCGTGATGATGTTTTTGCCTTCCCAGATTTTGACTAAGTCTGGATAAATTTATTGCCACTTGCCATGCTTGGTTAATGGTGTTCCAGCAAGCTTTTGGGTGTGTTCTAAGTTCATGCTTGTTAAGTATCATGTCTATTTCACATCCATGCTTCTTGTTATCATGTTTGGGTGCTGTAGCTTATATTTACCTTGCTCCCAAGTTGCTATGTGGCTGTTAACTTCAGCTTTGTATTGTAACTTGTTTTGCTCGTATCTTTTAACCCGTTGCTCCGTTTTGAGTGTGCCCTATATCAAACTTGTGTTATTTTGCATTTAGAATCATAATATCATGTTGTTTACCTAGTTGGAGTGTGTTTGCTTGATGTTTGGGTGCATTTTGCACCGTTGACTTGTTTGACTTGTTTTGCTCATATCTTCTAGGCCGTAGCTCCGAATTAAACAAACTTTATATGAAACTTGACTAGAATTTCGTGTAGATCATCATGGTGCATGTTAACCTACTGTTTAACAACTTTAACATAAGTTTGTTCAGATCTGGACTAATTTTAAATTATGCATATGAGGGCTTACCGGATTTGTTATGTGTTGATTCCGGCCTCATTTAAACTTGTTGGTTTGTATTGTTCTTGTGTGCTTCTTCCCTTGCCATGAATTGCATCATATAGACTTGTCTTGCTTCATGCTTGTTTGAACATCTTGTCGTGTTCTTGTGTTGTGTGTTTACCTTGTTGTGTGCTTTCTTCTCGCTAGTTCTTTTCCGTTGCGATCGTGAGGATTCGTTCGTCTACACGTGGTTCGTCTTCAAGGCTTCTTCTTCGTCTTCTTCATGGATCCGTTCTTATTCCTTGCGGGATCTCAGGCAAGGTGACCATCACCTTGGATACCTTTACTATCATTGCCATGCTTAGTGTCTCAATGCTATCATGATATGTCGCGCTACCCATCTTTATTGTCAGCCCCTCTCCTTGTTGCCATGAAACCTCTAACCTTCGACACCTTCCTAGCAAACTGTTGTTTGGCTATGTTACCCGCTTGCTCAGCCCCTCTTATAGCGTTGTTAGTTGCAGGTGAAGACGAAGATCGTTCCATGTTGGAACTTGTTGTTGGAATATCACAATATCTATTATTATTATTAACACACATATATACTTGGCAATGGGTGGAAGGCTTGGCCTTTTGCTCGGTGTTTTGTTCCACTCATGCCACCTTAGGAGCCGATAAACCGGCATTATGTTCCTTGATTTTGAGTTCCTTACACGGTTGGGTATATGGGGACCCCTTGACAGTTCGTCTTTGAATAAAACTTCTCCAGCAAGGACCAACATTGGTTTTAATTTGCAACATAATAAAAACTTAATTAATTAATTAATTGCATAGGGAGTTAGCGCTACCCGAGGATTCTTTCTACATAGCAGGGGGGCCAGTGCTGATGGTGTTGGTCCCAAACGGGGAGCCTGCAGGGCCGCCACGGGGAAACTCGAGGTATCTGGCTCCTGTAGCATCGCCCATCCGGTCGTGGCCTGAGACGACATACGCGCGGCTACTATCAGGGTGTCGACACACCGGGAGGCATTGCTGGACTTGTTTTACCATTGTCGAAATGTCTTGTGCACCGGGATACCGAGCCTGATCGGATTGTCCTTAAGATAAGAAGTAATATTATTATTACTTCTGCTGATCGTGAGAGCTTGTGATGGGCTAAGTTGGGACACCCCTACAGGGTTATGATCATTCGGAAGCCGTGCCCGCGGTTATGTGGCAGATTGGAATTTGTTAATGTCCGGCTGTAGAAAACTTGACAGAGGATCGAAAGTAAAACACACAACTGTGTGAGTAACCGTGACTGTCTCTTTTCACTTTGAGAAGAGAACACGGTGGGGTTATGTTTGACTCGTAAGGTAGTTCAGGATCTTTAGCGATCACTACTAGTTTACGACCGCTTGTGTAGATGCTCATCTTATTCTTGTACTCGTAAGTTAGCCACCATATATTGCTTAGCCGCTGCTGCAACCTCACCACTTTACCTCTTCCTACCCATTAAGCTTTGCTAGTCTTGTTACCCATGGTTATGGGATTGCTGAGTCCTCGTGGCTCACAGATACTACAACAACAGTTGCAGGTGCAGGTTTCCGATGTCTTGACGCGAGAGCGATGATCGTTGTGTTGGAGTTCTTTCTTCTTCTTCAGTCTTGGGTTAGGTTCCAGGTTGGCAGCCTGGGATAGCAGATGGATGTCATTGTGCTTTTCATGTTTGCATCCGTAGTTGGATAACTTGTATTGATGTTGTTGTATTCATGTGACTTGGATGTATTGTTGTATCCCCCATGTATGTATGTAATGGTACGATGTAATGATATCCATCTTGCTAAGCGCCCGAAATGCGGTTGTGCCCCAATCACGTAACTGTCACGTGATCGGGATAGAATCGCATCTTGGGCCTGACACCATGGTAGGCATTGCTCCTTCCATGGCCTTGTTTCGCCACTTCTTCTCGCTGCATCTGACAGACGCTTGCCAGTGCTCGGGTTGCGTGACCTTCCATGCCATTGCTGTGACGTCCGGCTCGGGGATCAACTTCGACCTTTCGCCAACCGCGGATGGATTTCGGAAGCGGTGGGTGTTTGTCGATGCTGGCGTGCGTAATCCTCTGCTTCTGCTTACCCCGGCTTTGGCCGTTCCGAACCCCGGCTGGGGGCACGGGAGGCTTGATGACCCGTGGCTCACCCATGTCTGGCGCCGGCTGGCCAGGCCGAGGGACCTCGGGGTGATAGCACCCATGGTGGTGAAGGAGTTCATCAAGTGTCGCGTCGCTCTGCTCTAGCATCACTCCCGCCCATTGTGGGCCTTCTACGGCTGTGCTAATCCCATCAGGCCCCATGCGTCTGCGTTCCCCCCTGAAGCGTGGCAGACGGTGTTCGAGCTCCTGACGGGCGACCCGGCACTGGCCAATCTGCCGGAGGAGGGTTGTCTCTTGTATTGCTGCTCCAACACGGCCGAGTTCGTGCGACAGATGCCTCTTTTCGATGCGCGAGGGCTATGTCCAGCTGGCCTTGGGGGACCCCGTGAGAGTCCTCTCCCCTTGGCCTTCTCGCCTGCGGTCTCCTCTGCGCCTACCCCAGAAGAGGATGCAGGGAGGCATGCATCGTCGGACGTCGGCGGGGCGGTTGGTGAAGAAGCGGTGTGCGCCGCAGCCCCTGAGGTGCCTGCTCCAAGGGCTTGGGCGAGCTGTCCCGAGGTCACGCCTGGTGTGCCACTGCAGGCCGAGGCTCCTGAGGTCGCCTTCTCGGGAGCCCGGGATGCTACCCCAGACGACGGTGGTCGCGCCCAAGGCTTCGGCCAGCTCCGCTTGGACTTCGGGTCTCTCCGTAAGAGGAAGGCGCTCCTGAGCTGCAACGATGTCACCTACCGCCCGCTGAAATAGAAGAAATATATAGCCAAGGGCGGGTAAGTGTCTTATCTGTGTGTTTTCTGGGCGTCGTGTTCCTTTCTGACCCTGATTCTTCAGGTTTCCATCAACTGGTGCGGCGGAATCCCCTGAGAAGCCACCCCCGCTTTCTCAGGGCTCCCTGTTGGCCTTGAGCGCGCCCCTCCGGGGCGCCGTCCAGGGCGCAGGGTTCATGGGAGAGGCGAACACGTCGCCCTGAGGCCTGGACTTCACGTTCCCGTCGTCCCTCCTCCGCGGCCTCGTCTGGAGCGTTGGAGGCATGCCAAGAGCCCCTCCATTGATTGTCCCCCGCTGCTGGGCGACCTGGCTTTTGCTTCGTCTTTGAGCCACCTGGCCTTGTCTTGCAGTGCCCCCGCCAAGGCCCGGGCGGTGGTGGTTAAGCCGCCAGCTTCCAGCTCCACGCCGGAAGAGGGTGGGCCATCCCAAGCTTCTTCGGTGAACGACGACGCGGAGGACGGGCCCGGCCGTGCGTTTGAATTCATGCGCGGGCGTGGCGCCGTCCGCCACGAACTTCTCTGGGATGCGATGGGCGCGCTGAGTAGGCTCGGGGAGGAGCTCATTGACGTAGACGCCCGCCTAGAGGCGGAGGAGCTCCGACTGTTGGACGAATGGCGACGGTTAAAGGTGTCCATCAAATTCGGCCGCCTCGAGTACGAGTGCGCCGGAGCGAAGGCCGAAGCATCCCTCGCGGCTTCACGTGAAGCCAGTGCCCAGGCTCTGGAGGAAGCCAGGCAGGAGAAACGACGCCGCGAGGTTGCCGAGGAGCGTCAGCGAAAGCTTCTGGCACTGAACGACTCCCTCGCGCAACAGGTCGAAGTGCGCAGGGCAGCCTTGGCGTCGATGAGGGGGGCGCCTTCCGACGAGAGGGAGATGCAGAAGCGCGAGGAGGCATTGATGCTAGACGCCTAGGAGAAGGCCTCGAGCGGGAGCGACTGGAGATGAGGGAGCGCCACATGACCCTGGCCGAGGATGCGGTCCTTGCTCGTAAGGCTAGGGTTCAGGAGGAGATTGATCAGAGGGTGGCGAAGGCCACCGCAGATCTTGCCAAGGAGTACGGCCTGAAGTCAGAGATCCTGCAAGGAGAAGCTGATGGGAGAACTGTTGCCCTCAGGACGAAGCTGGATGAGGCAGAGCAGGGCAAGAGGGCCACCACGGCGGCCCAGTCTTCTGCTCAGGCCGAGCTGGTCTCTGCGCGAGCCGACTGCTACATCTTGAGCTTGTGTTGTATTCCCTCGAAGAGGAAAGGGAGATGCAGCACAGTAGCGTAAGTATTTCCCTCAGTTTTTGAGAACCAAGGGATCAATCCAGTAGGAGACCACGCGCCAGTCCCTCGCACCTTCACAAACAAATAAGAACTTCGCAGCCAACGCGATAAGGGGTTGTCAATCCCTTTACGGTCACTTACGAGAGTGAGATCTGATAGAGATGATAATTATATTTTTGGTATTTTTAGTTTAATAAAATAGCAAATAAAAGCAAGAAAAGTAAAGTAGATGTAGATTGATATGTTTAGAATAGACCCCGGGGCCATAGTTTTCTCTACTGGCTTCTCTCATGATAGCGGTATTCTACGGCGGGTAAACAAATTACTGTCGAGCAATTGATAAAAAAGCGAATAATTATGAGACTATCTAGGCATGATCATTGTATATAGGCATCACGTCCGAGACAAGTAGACCAAAACGATTCTGCATCTACTACTATTACTCCACACATCAACCGCTATCCAGCATGCATCTAGTGTATTGAGTTCATGCGAACAGAGTAACGCTTTAAACAAGATGACATGATGTAGAGGGATAAACTCAAGCAATATGATGAAAACCCCATCTTTTTATCCTTGATGGCAACAGTACAATATGTGCCTTGCTGCCCCTACTATCACTGGGAAAGGACACCGCAAGATTGAACCCAAAGCCAAGTACTTCTCCCATTGCAAGAACTATAGATCTAGTAGGCCAAACCAAACTAATAATTCGAAGAGACTTGCAAGGATATTATGAGCACACATAAAAAGTTCAGAGAAGAACCAAATATCTTTCATAGATAACCTTGATCATAAACTCACAATTCATCGGATCTCGACAAAGACACCGCAAAAAGAGATTACATCGAATAGATCTCCTCGAAGACCGAGGAGAACTTTGTATTGAGATCCAGAGAGAGAGAGAAGAAGCCATCTAGATACTAGCTATGGACCCGAAGGTCTATGGTAAACTACTCACAACTCATGGTGAGGGCGATGATGATGATGATGAAGGCCTCTGTGATGGATCCCCCTCCCGTAACAGGCTCCAAGATGGGATCTCCACAGGAATAGAAGCTACGGCCGTGGAATTAGGGTTTTCTCTCTGTGTATGGAGTTTCTGGGGTACGTAGGTATATATAGGGAGAAGGAGGGCACCGGGGGCCGTGTCGGCCAGCCTCGAGGCAGGGGGCGCACCCTGGGAAGGGGGGCGCACCCCCCACCCTCAAGGGCAGCCCAGCTGTCCCCTGACTTGGTCCTGACGCTTTCCATGCGTGATTTTCTCCAAAAATATCTCTCACGTAGGTTTCATTCCGTTTGGACTCTGTTTGATATTTTTTTTGCAAAACCCTGAAATAGGCAAAAAATAGCAATCTGGACTGGGCCTTTGGGTTAGTAGGTTAGTCCCAAAAATGATATAAAAGTGAATGATAAAGCCCATTAAACATCCAAGACTTCATAAATAATAGAATGGAACAATAAAAAATTATAGATACGTTGGAGACGTATCAAGCATCCCCAAGCTTAATTCCTGCTCGTCCTCGAGTAGGTAAATGATAAAGAAAGAATTTTTGACATGGAATGCTAACCAATATAGTTTTTTAATGTAATACTCTTAATTGTGGCATGAATGTTCAGATCTGAAAGATTCAAGATAAAAGTATATATTGACATAAGAAATAACAATACTTCAAGCAATACTAACAAAGCAATCATGTCTTCTCAAAATACCATGGCTAAAGGAAGTTATCCCTACAAAATCATATAGTCTGGCTATGCTCCCTCTTCATCACACAAAATATTCATACCATGCACAATCCCGATTTCAGCCAAGCATTTGTTTTCATACTCTATTTTTTTCAAACCTTTCAACTTTCACGCAATACATGAGCGTGAGCCATGGATATAGCACTATGGGTGGAATAGAGGTGGTTGTGGCGAAGACAAAAAAGAGGAAGATAGTCTCACATCGACTAGGCGTATCAACGGGCTATGGAGATGCCCATTAATAGATATCAATGTGAGTGAGTAGGGATTGCCATGCAACGGATGCACTAGAGCTAAATATGGATGAAAGCTCAACAAAAGAAACTAGTGGGTGTGCATCCAACTTGCTTGCTCACGAAGACCTAGGGCATTTGAGGAAGCCCATTGTTGGAATATGCAAGCCAAGTTCTATAATGAAAATTCTCACTAGTGTATGAAAGTGACTAATCATGAGACTCTTTACAATGAAGATCATGGTGCTACTTTGAAGCACGAGTGTGGAAAAATATAGTAGCAATTGTCCCTTCTCTCTTTTCTCTCATTTTTTTGGAGTGGCTTTTCTCTCCTTTTTTTATTAGCCCCTCTCTATACATTTTTTTGGCCTTCTCTCTCTTTTTTTGCCTTTCCTCACATGGGACAATGCTATAATAATGATGATCATCACACTTTTTGTAACAACTTGAAATTACAACTCGATACTACAACAAGTATGACTCTACATGAATGCCTCCGGCGGTGTACCGGCATAAGCAATGAATCAAGAGCGACATATATGAAAAATTATGCATGGTGTCTTTGCCACAACTACGATGTCAACTACATGATCATGCATGGCACTATGACAATATGATGCGTGTCATATGAACGGAACGGTGGAAAGTTGCATGGAAATATATCTCGGAATGGCTATGGAAATGCCATGATAGGTAGGTATGGTGGCTGTTTTGAGGAACAATATGGTGGCTGTTTTGAGGAAGGATATATAGTGGGTTTATGGTACCGACGAAAGTTGCACGGTACAAGAGAGGCTAGCAATGATGGAAGGGTGAGAGTGCTTATAATCCATGGACTCAACATTAGTCATAAGAACTCATATACTTATTGCAAAAATCTATGAGTAAAAAAAAACAAAGCAATCAACGCATGCTCCTAGGGGGGAGGTTGGTAGGAGTTAACCATCGCGCGCCCCCGACCTCCACACAAAGGTTGGCACTCTACAAATACCTCATGCTCTAACTTCGTCACATAGCGGTTCACCATACGTGCATGATACGGGAATCACTAACCTTAACACAAGTATTCTTCAATTTCATAATAACTCCACTAGAATGACTCTAATATCACTATCCTCATGTCTCAAAACAATTATCAAGCATCCAACATCTCATTCTATTCAACGCACTTGGTGTAATTTTTTTACTACATTGACATTGGATATTTATCATGTGAAGGCTAATTTATTTAGACTAAACACATTACCATGCTGTTTTAATGGACTCTCAAATAGATATAAGTGAAGCATGAGAGTTCAACAATTTCTACAAAATATTACCACCACCGTGCTCTAAAAGATAAAAGTGAAGCACTAGAGCAAAAACTATTCAACTCAAAAGATATAAGTGAAGCACACAGAGTGTTCTAATAATTTTTAGGCCATATTTAACTCTCTCAAATAGGTGTGTCCAGCAAGTATGATTGTGGAAAACTAATAAGAAAAGACTCAAATTATACAAGACGCTCCAAGCAAAACACATAGCATGTTGCGAATAAAAACATAGCTCCAAGTATAGTTACCGATGGATGAAGACGAAAGAGGGGATGCCTTCCCGGGGCATCCCCAACCTTAGGCTTTTAGATTATCTTGAATTTACTTGGGGTGCCATGGGCATCCCCAAGCTTAGGCCTTTGCTACTCCTTGTTCCATAGTCCATCAAAGCAATACTCAAAACTTGAAAACTTCACAACACAAAACTTAGACAAAAATTCTCGTGAGCTCCGTTAGTAAGAAAAAGCAAACCTCTACTCAAAGGTACAGCAAGGAATTCATTCTTTGTTTATATTGGTGTTAAACCTACTGTACTCCAAGTTCTCTATGATTCATATCCTCCAATATTACTCATAGATGCATTCGAATAAGCAAACAACACACGAAAAACAGAATCCGTCAAAAACAGAACAGTCTGTAGTAATCTGCTGGGTTCGCCTACTTCTGGAACTCCAAAAAATTCAAACTAAATTGTTAAATTTTCGCAATTTGTCTACCAATCAGCAGAAAAACTAATCAACTAAAAAGCACGCTCCAGTAAAATCTGAAGAATACTTTAGCGAGCGCTAAAATTCTGTTTTTTCACAGCAAGATCAAATAAACTTCACACAAGTCTTACCAAAGGTTCTACTTGGCACAAACACTAAACAAAACATGAAACCACATCTAATCAGAGGCTAGATGCAATATTTATTCCCTAACAGCAACAAAAACAAAAAACACAAAATTGGGTTGCCTTCCAACAAGCGCTATCATTTTACGCCCCTAGCTAGGCACGATAATTCAATGATGCTCACACGAAAGATAAGAATTGAAGCACAAAGAGAGCATCATAAAACATGTGACAAACACATCTAAGCCTAACATACTTCCTATGCATAGGCATCTTATAGGAAAACAAATTACCAAGACAAGCAAGATCTAGCATTTGCAAGGAAGGAGAAAGAAACAATAGCAATCTCAACATAACGAGAGGTAATTTAGTAACATGAAAATTTCTAGAACCATAGTTCCCTCTCTCATAATAATTGCATGTAGGATCATGATCAAATTCAACAAAATAGCTATCACATAACATATTCTCAACACGATCCACATGCATGCAAAGTTGACACTCTTCCAAAATAGTGGGATTATCCTTAAATAAAGTCATGACCTCTCCAAACCCACTTTGATCAAAAATTTCATAAGATTGAACATTCTCCAAGTATGTGGGATCTAAAGTTGACACTCTTCCAAATCCACTTTCAATATTAATGCAAATATTATCAATCCTATATTCATCATGGGGATTAAATAAATTTTCAAGATCATAAGAAGAATCACCCCAATCATGATCATTGTAACAAGTAGTAGACATAGCAAAACTGGCATCCCCAAGCTTAGGGTTTTGCATATCATTAGCACAACTGACATTAATAGAATTTATAATGACATCATTGCAATCATGCTTTTTACTCAAGGAGCTATCATGAATCAATTTATGTTTTTCTTTCAATACTTCGTCACAATTTTCAGATTCACAAATTTCAAGCAAAACCCCATAAAGATAATCTAGTGCAGTCAACTCACTAGCAATAGGTTCAACATAATTGGATCTCTTAAAGATATTAGCAAGTGGATGAGGATCCATACTTTAGCAAGCGAAGATGCAAGCTAATTGAGGGCACATAGCACACAAGAAAACGAGAGGCAAGTGAACGGTAAACACACGACGGAAGAAGGGCAAATAAAACGGCAAGGGTGAAGTGGGGGAGAGGAAAACGAGAGGCAAATGAATGTAATGCGAAGGATAAGGGTTTGTAATAGGTACTTGGTATATGACTTTTGCGTAAGCCTCCCCGACAACGGCGCCAGAAATTCTTCTTGCTACCTCTTGAGCTTGCGTTGTATTCCCTCGAAGAGGAAAGGGAGATGCAACATAGTAGCGTAAGTATTTCCCTCAGTTTTTGAGAACCAAGGTATCAATCCAGTAGGAGACCAAGCGCCAGTCCCTCGCACCTGCACAAACAAATAAGAACTTCGCAGCCAACGCGATAAGGGGTTGTCAATCCCTTTACAGTCACTTACGAGAGTGAGATCTGATAGAGATGATAATTATATTTTTGGTATTTTTAGTTTAATAAAATAGCAAATAAAAGCAAGAAAAGTAAAGTAGATGTACATTGATATGTTGAGAATAGACCCGGGGGCCATAGTTTTCTCTAGTGGCTTCTCTCATGATAGCGGTATTCTACGACGGGTAAACAAATTACTGTCGAGCAATTGATAGAAAAGCGAATAATTATGAGACTATCTAGGCATGATCATTGTATATAGGCATCATGTCCGAGACAAGTAGACCGAAACGATTCTGCATCTACTACTATTACTCCACACATCGACCGCTATCCAGCATGCATCTAGTGTATTGAGTTCATACGAACAGAGTAACGCTTTAAGCAAGATGACATGATGTAGAGGGATAAACTCAAGCAATATGATGAAAACTCCATCTTTTTATCCTCGATGGCAACAATACAATACGTGCCTTGCTGCCCCAGCTGTCACTGGGAAAGGACACCGCAAGATTGAACCCAAAGCCAAGCACTTCTCCCATTGCAAGAACTATAGATCTAGTAGGCCAAACCAAACTAATAATTCGAAGAGAGTTGCAAGGATATTATGAGCACACATAAAAATTTCAGAGAAGAACCAAATATATTTCATAGATAACCTTGATCATAAACTCACAATTCATCGAATCTCGACAAACACACCGCAAAAAGAGATTACATCGAATAGATCTCCTCGAAGACCGAGGAGAACTTTGTATTGAGATTCAGAGAGAGAGAAGAAGCCATCTAGATACTAGCTATGGACCCGAAGGTCTGTGGTAAACTACTCACAACTCATGGTGAGGGAGATGATGATGATGATGCAGGCCTTCGTGATGGATCCCCCTCCCAGAACAGGCTCCAAGATGGGATCTCCACGGGAACAGAAGCTACGGCGGTGGAATTAGGGTTTTCTCTCTGCGTATGGAGTTTTTGGGGTACGTAGGTATATATAGGAAGAAGGAGGGCACCGGGGGCCGTGTGGGCCAGCCTCGAGGCAGGGGGCACACCCTGGGAAGGGGGGCGCGCCCCCACCCTCGAGGGCAGCCCAGCTGTCCCCTGACTTGGTCCTGACGCTTTCCGTGCATGATTTTCTCCAAAAATATCTCTCGCGAAGGTTTCACTACGTTTGGACTCCGTTTGATATTCCTTTTCGGCAAAACCCTAAAATAGGCAAAAAAACAGCAATCTGGACTGGGCCTTTGGGTTAGTAGGTTAGTCCCAAAAATGATATAAACGTGAATGATAAAGCCCATTAAACATCCAAGACTTCATAAATAATAACATGGAACAATAAAAAATTATAGATACGTTGGAGACGTATCACCGACCTGGCCTTGCTCCAGCGGCAAGTTGATGAAGCCGTGACTCTTGCCCACCAGAACATGGATGAGGATTGTCATCGACAGTTGTTGCAGCACGAGCATGCCCCCATGTTCCAGGCTCTCTGAGTGAAGGCTAACCGAGCGCTGGGGGCCATCTGCGAGGAGAGCGTCCCTCACCTCCACGTGGAGGATTGTGCTGGCCACCTCAACTTTTTTACCGAAGTCGTGATGCGCCTGGGGAGCTGGGCCACGAGGGCTCACGAGATCATCAAGGAGAAGAGTCGGGGCCTTCTTGGGCACACGTTCTCGTGCGTCTTCAGCCATCTTCAAAACCTCGACCCCCACTTTGATTTCGATGCCGTCATAGCCCTCGTGCCCGAGGCTGTTCGGGAGAAGCTGGCACACTGGGTGGATGACCACGTGGATGCCTTGGTGAGAGCGTTTCCCACTGAAGACGATGAGGCGGTGGTCACAGTGGATGAAGACGGCGTGCTTGACAACGGTGAAGGCGACGCCAGCGATAGCGCTAATAACATGTACGAGAGCGACTACGGTGCTGTCGTGAGTTGTACGTCCAGTCGAGCCTGCGTTCATCCACTAGAACTTGTATACAAGGACTTAGACATGGCCCCGCAGGGTGTGAGAGTATTTTGGAGGGGGGGGGTGCCACCCCTCCCCTTTTTGCATATGTAAATTAATATTCTTCCCTTAAGCTGGATCTGAAAACTTGCCTTCTGGGCCCACGAGTTCCTCAGCTGGGTTGCGGCCGAGACTCGTCTTGATCCTGGCAGGCTTGAGTGCGTCCTGAGGTGGCCGGTGCACCTTCCTCTCGAGGGGGGGGCCTCTTGGTGGCCCGTGGGCCCTTGGATTTCTTCCGGAGCCGGTTGGTTCGCCTGAGGGAGCCTCGCGAGGAGCGAACGCCAGGTCAAGGTAGGGTGCGCGTCTAGCAACACCGTGAGAATGGCACTCCTGACCCTGGGGCGATTGCCATCGGCGGTCTCGTTGTGCAAGGATGTCTTGCCTGCACCACACCCAGTTCCGCTTGCGAGGTGCTCGCCAAGGGAAAGGTATGGACACCGGCCTTAAAAAGAAGTAAACCACCTAACCAAAACACAAGAAACCAACACGAACATGAGAAGATACCCCCAATGTTTGGCGGAAAAGTGATTCCAAGTTCAACTCAAAAAAGGTGCGGTGAATCGAGTTATAGGAAAAGGGCAAAGCAAATGGCCGCGTCCGACACCTAGCTAGTCTTCTTGTCTTCCACCGGTACGGAGCTAAGTGCATTCACTGGCTGTGAGCATAGTCATTGGGTGACAGTGTCGACGGCCAGCACGGAGCATGGTCCTTCCACTAGGACATTGGTGGGAGCCCCCGAGGCCCGAGGGCGGCTCTCCGGAGACTCCGGGGCGTGTGCAACCGCACTAATTATTACGTGAGAGTGTCACAGGCGGAGACCTTCATAGGCGCGAGCCTTGCTTGATATCGCCAAGCGAGGGCCCCACCCTGTGCCGCTCCCGACCACCGTTGGGGCGTCCGGAAACTAGGATGAGACCAAGGGGCAAGGAGGACGCTAGCAGCGCCCTCGGTGACCACGGGCCCTCTGCCAAGGGGGTAGGGCCCTCCGGCGCCTTCCTCGGCAGAGGACCTACCTCCGTGTTGTGCCTTACTCCATGCGGCACGAGGAAGGCTCTGGCTCCTGGCTGTCCCCACGCAGCCCCCGGTGTGCTACTCCCGCCGAGAATGGAGCTACCGCTCTGGGGCCCCCGGCTGCCGCCGCAGGCTGGTTCTCCTGCGACCCATGGTTAGTGTATGCCTGCCCTCGAGTTACTGTTTGTACCCTGCCGTCGTTGCGTTGAAGGGGTCGGTGAAGCCTTCGCGACATTCACGGGGCGCATCCGCCTCGCACGTCCCACAGTCCCATCTTGGTCTGGGAGACGACCCGGGGTCTTCCTCCGGCGCGTACCTCAGGTTCACCATGCAAGGTACGTAGGCCTCCGTGGTCGCCCCGCCTGAGCCTTCGCATGTGCGCCTCGCGCCTTGAGCCACCAGTCGTGACATCTGGCTCTGGTGGCAGCTGGGTGACATTCGTGTGTGTCCCCGCGGCGGACCACTTGCTGTCGCCACTCCTGGTGATGGCAATGCCGAAGCTGGGCTGGCTGCGCCAAGGTCCATGTTGGCGCCTTCCGACCCTCCAAGAGCTCCGGGGAACGTGCGTGCCTGTCGGGCCCTTGTGCGTGCCTCCGCCACAACTTGTGGCGTGAGCATGGAATAGAAAGGCGGATCACCCCTGCAGGCCGCGTCTAGTAGCTCGGCGACGCGCTCCAGCAGCACATTGCGGCCACCTTCAGCCAACCTGCACCGTAGCAGTTCCCGAGCCACGAGAGCGCGGCCCGCGTGTTCGCCTGTTCCCACCGGGTGTATGACGCCGTCGCCGCAGGGTGGTTCGACGAGCGCGCGGCGGAGCGCGCACGCCTTGTAGTGAGAGCGAGGAGTGCCTGTCCACGCCGCCCGCGTCCGGCGGTGCCGGGTGGCATGCTGGCCACCTTGAGTGCGGAGTTGAGATCCTCCTGGGCAGTCGAGACCGCCTGGACAGGCCAGGCAGCCCAGCGGTCGGCTTGAGCCATCGCATCGTCGGCCATCGCAGTTGCTGGGCGACGGCGAGCTGCGATGGGAGATAGGCTTGAGCGCACCCCTACCTGGCGCGCCAAATGTCGGATTTCGAGTTCCACAAACCCTTGAGAGGTTCGAACTCTGGGGTGCGCATGAATAACACTCCCTCCCTAGCGCGCTCACCCTACGATTCTGCGGCCTAGCTTGTTGTGCTCAAGGAACCGGGGACACAGAGAATTATACTGGTTCGGGCCACCCTGTGGTGTAATACCCTACTCCAGTGTGTGTGGTGGATTGCCTTTGTATGCCTAAGGATGAACTAGTACAAGGGATAAACAACCTCCAGAGGAGAGGTGTTCTTGGGCTTGGATGAGCTTGTGGTGTGAGTAGTGTGGAATGGATTTGATCTCCTCTCTCTCTCTAGGAGGCGAGCTCTCTATCCGATGCCCCGTTGTGATGGTGGCTAAGTCCTATTTATAGTGGCCTTAGTCCTCTTCCCAAATATCGGCGGGATGGGATCCCACAACGGCCAAATTTGAAGTGGAACAACCAGTACAAGTTGTCCTGACAAAAGTAGTCTTCGCCTGCCAAAGGCTCTGGTGGTGACGCCGCACTGGGCTCCACGATGACCTCCATTCCGCAGCCTTGACAGTCTTTGGTCCTGTTGCACCGATATGGAAACCTTTGCGTGATCCCTCGGGACATCGCGTCTGCGCTTGCCCTCTTAGCGCCAAAGAGGAAACTGGCACACTGCGCCCGCTGGCGCCCGCCTGGCCTTGGTCGTCATGGCTCACGTCACGTGAACCTCGCGAGGTGCTCCTTGCATAGATATCTCCGCTCCTCGGGAGCCAGCCTAGAGAGACTGCCCCCAGGGAGGTCTTGATGTCGCCCCCCTCGCGAGGTTTGGCCACTTGTGAGGGTCTTGAGCTGTAGTTGCTGAAGTTTGGTCATACCAGGCCGTTGATGGAGCCACGCCACAGGCCGCATGCATGCAAGTCTGGGTACTCCCGTTCCCAGGACACCGACAAGTACTAATTATGTGCCCGCTCTTAATATAGCAGCCCACCGCACGACCTCCCCATTGATCGAGTCTTGGAGCCGGACTCTCCGTCAGTCTAGTTGGCAGAGAGTGGGACCGCATCGCACACCACGCCTCCTCAGGTCGTCGAGGAGACCGAGGAGGTGCTGTCCAAGAAGACCCCTCCCGGGCCGAACACCGAGGGAGGATGCGGCACCATCATGGCCGAGGTAAATACCTCGACCGCCGAACACTAGGAGGGGTCCCTTCCGGCGAACAAGGAGGGGGAGCTCAGCTAGTCCGAGCTCTCTCCGAAGACGGTTCCGGAGCCACCGAGGCACCAGGAGTCATCCATTTCAGCTTCCTCCGAGGGAGGAGCCGAGGTGTTGCTGCCACCCCACACGTAGCAAAGCGGGTCACAATTGGGTGGCCGGACATGATGGAGGAGGCTTTGAATAGCTCCTCCATCGCTGAGGAACACTGCGCCCTAATGGGCACGGTTTTGCAGAGTCTTCGGTTTGTTGATATCAGACTGAAGGAGTCTTTTTGGCGGCCTTTTAACAGGCTTCAAGGTAAACCACATAATTCCCTTTTACTAAGAGAATTTACTATTATATGGTCATCCAACCTTGTATATAGTAGCCCCAGAGCCCTGAGTGAGTTTTAAAAACTCATGGGGGGGTCGAATAGTTTTAGAGATACAATGGATAGCAAAAGTGAACCGCCGCCCCCAAGACTCTGACTGGACTTAAGAAGCGAGCAGAGGATCGGGAATCGATAACTCGGGAATCTGATGTACATAGCTATTGTGCAGGCCTCGTCTTCGGTGATGGCCACCAACACCACGGAGTTGGCCGAGGTAAATCGGAAGCTCAAGAAATTTGATGAAGAGCTCGGACATCTCAATAAGCGATTCGAAGAAGCCTAAGGTAAGTCCGAACTGGACTTGTTTAATACATCGATTTACTAGCAAAGTTTTTTGAGGTTAACCCTAAGAGAGAGTAGCCTATAATTATTGCAGCTGTCGCTGCGGAGGTCGAGAACCTCAAGACCAAGATGTGGAAGGCTCAGCAGGAGGCTGCAGAGCAAAAGGCGGCAGCAGAACAAGCGGCCACCAACCTGGCAACGATGAAGACCGCCAACCAGCAGCATGAGGCTAGAGTGGCCGAGGTGCAACAAGAGCTCAAGCATGCTGTCACGAAATGTGAGGACCTTGAGCAAAAAGGCAAGGATCAAGCCTCTGAGACGACCTCGTTGAAGTCAGCGATCAAGGAGGTGAAGACAGAGGCTCGAAGCCACCAAGAGGAACTCCGCCAGGTCAAGCTTATTGCAGATGGTAAGCCGTACTTACTTCAAAGTGTCTTTGGTCATAACAGGTTCGCTTTTCTCACACGAGTATGTCGTTCCCCAGGCGAGTTTGCAGACCTCCCGAGGAGTGCACGAATGCGGCAAGGTACTTTGTGTCCTAGGGGGCAATAGGTTTCAAAGTAAATAATGCAAAGTAAAGTAAATAGTTGATGGAAGATTAATATGATGAAGATAGATCCGGGGGCCATAGGTTTAACTAGTGGCTTCTCTCATGATAGCAGATTTCTACGGTGGGTGAACAAATTATTGTCGAGCAATTGATAGAAAAACGCATAGTTATGAGAATATCTAGGCATGATCATTGTATATAGGCATCACGTCCGTGACAAGTAGACCGAAACAATTCTGCATCTACTACTATTACTCGACACATCGACCGCTATCCAGCATGCATCTAGAGTATTAAGTTCATTAGAACAAAGTAACGCCTTAAGCAAGATGACATGATGTAGAGGGATAAACTCAAGCAATATGATATAAACCCCATCTTTTTATCCTCGATGGCAACAATACAATACGTGCCTTGCTGCCCCTGCTGTCACTCGGAAAGGACACCGCAAGATTGTACCCAAAGCCAAGCACTTCTCCCGTTGCAAGAACTACAGATCTAGTAGGCCAAACCAAACCGATAATTCAAAGAGACTTGCAAGGGTATTTAAATCATACATAAAAGATTTCAGAAAAGAATCCAATATTGTTCATAGATAATCTTGATCGTAAACCCACAATTCATCGGATCTCGACAAACACACCGCAAAAAGAATTACATCGAATAGATCTTGTTGAAGATCGAGGAGAACTTTGTATTGAGATCCAAAGAGAGAGAAGAAGCCATTTAGCTAATAACTATGGACCAGAAGGTCTGTGGTAAACTACTCACAACTCATCAGAGAGGCTATGGTGTTGAGGTAGAAGCCCTCCGTGATCGATGCCTCCTCCGGTGGAGCTCCGAAACAGGCCCCAAGATGGGATCTCACGGGTACAAAAGGTTACGGCGGTGGAATTAGGGTTTCGTGGTTCTCCTCGATAGTTTCAGGGTATGTAGGTATATATAGGAGGAAGAGGGACGTCAGGGGAGCAACAGGGGGCCCACGAGGGTGGGGGCTCTCCTACCCCCTGGGCGCACCCCCTACCCTCGTGGCCGCCTCTCTCGCTTCCTGGCATGTACTCCAAGTCTTCTATGTTGATATCGCTCCAAAAATAACACTCCTGAAGGTTTCATTCTGTTTGGACTCCGTTTGATATTCCTTTTCTGCGAAACACTGAAATAGGCAAAAAAAACAGCAATTTGCACTGGGCCTTGGGTTAGTAGGTTAATACCAAAAATAATATAAAAGTGTATAATAAAGCCAATTAAACAACCAAAACAGAATATATAATAGCATGGAACAATAAAAAATTATAGATACGTTGGAGACGTGTCTGATGGCTTCTCGCCCCTTGTTGGTTACCCCAAGTGGAAGGTTGAGATGTAGCGTAGCGGCAAATTTCCCTTGGCAAAGATACCAAGGATCGAATCCCGTGAGACTCTGAGGGTCGACAAGTAGGTGTCAACGGCGCCAGAAACTTAGTGGTTGACGGGACCTGCACACAGATACAGATAACTTTGCTCCCAACGAGTATAGAGAGGTTGTCAATCCCTCCGGCCTTGTTGTTTACAAAGGATCAAACACAAGAGATAATAATGATAGCTATGACTGCAACTAGGAAATAAAAACAGGAAGTAAATCGAAGGTGTGATCAGCGGTGGTAATATGGACCGGGGTCCCATGATGTTCACTAGTGATGTCTCTCTCCCAAAAGACGATAAAACAGCAAAGCGAGGTAAACAAATTACAGCTGGGCAATTGACAGGATTATGTGCGCAAACCAATGCTAACTATGCTGCAAAGAAAGGTAGAGGCTCAAAAGCATGGGCGGTACGCCAAGACAAGTAGACCGAAATCCATCTGCATCTACTACTAATCATCCACCTTGAGATATCTATCCAGAACATCTCGCTGGTATTAAGTTGCGAATCCCACCCAAAGTGTAAACTCAAAGCAACAGACAACTGCATTAAAAGAACTTTGCGTAAAGTAAACAATCCTTGCACCCGCAAGTACAAGCACCGTTGTTTTCTCCCTTGTGGCAACAGCACATCCCCTAGACTCATGTTTCTGTCACTCAAGCTAGTCATCAGGGGGCATGAACCCACAATCAAGCATAACGCTCCCTCTTGGAGTTACTACCTACTACTTGGCCAAAGCAATAAACAGCAACGGAGAACATGCAAGAATTACTCAAGAACAAAGATATAAAAGAGGTGAATCAAATATATTACTCAAACACAATCTGAACATAGTCTCATAATCCATCAGATCCCAGCAAACTCAGCAAAGCAACAGCAGAAAGATTACATATGTGCCTCGATCATGTAGGGCAGCTCACGAGGTCTAAACCATGAAGAGCAAAGAGGGGAGGAGAACATCACATAGCTACTGATCATGGACCCATGGTCCAAGGTGGACTACTCACGACTCATCCGAGAAGCGTCCATGGTGGTGGAGAAGCTCCCGGTGGTGGTTCTCCCCTCCGGCAGGGTGCCAGGAAGAGTTCTCCTGATGCTCCCGATCTTGGAAGCGCTGCGGCGGCGGAACAGAGGCGAGATCGCGAAAAAGGGTTCTGTCCTCCAGGGTTTCGGGACGAGAGGGATATATATGCGAAGGGGGGCAGCCAGAGGCGGAGCAGGGGCCCCAGGCGCCCCCCTGGCGCGGCCAGGGGTGGGGCCGCGCCAGGTGGCCGCCTGGGCCTCCCCTGGCTCCCCTCTGGCCCATCTTTGGTTCTTCGCGAAGCTTCCTGTACGCTGATTTTTCCTATATTTTTCCTGGAATTTTTGGAGCACTTTTAATATGGGGGAAACCTGAAATAGAAAAACAACAGAAAACAGGAACTGGCACTGTGGTGCACTGAGTTAATAAGTTAGTCCAAATATGATCAAAAGTGTATGGAAGTGCATCAATATCATAGCAATATCACACAAAAGAAGCATGGAGCAAGCAGAAATTATAGATACATTTTGGAGGTATCAACATCCCCAAGCTTAATTCCTGCTCGTCCTCGAGTAGGTAAATGATAACAAGCATAATTTCTGTGGTGACATGCTATCAACCATATAAGAACTTTTAAGTAAAGCAATCAAGGCATGTAATTCAATTCAAGTCATAACAAGCAAGAGTCTATATTAGAATTGTAACAAGCAATATAAGAACATAAAGGTGCAAGAGCTCTCGCTGTCCGTGACTCGAATGTCTCCAAATGGTGTTTGCATGCAAGAAAGGGGATAGGGATATACGAGAGAGTAAAACATAGTTTTTGTATTGTTGAGAACTTAATCTACTAAAGTTTCACACTTGGTCTTCTTTGGAATCTTATCTTGACTCATCCCCAGACCACTAGCCAGGTACAAGTCAAAATGATCCACTCCCTTTCGATATTTTGAGCACTCATGCAATGGATGAGCGTAAGCAAGAAAGTTGACACTTAGGATGGCAAAGAGAGAAAAATGATGGAGGGGGAAGACAAAAAAAAAGGTGTGAAAGGCTCACATCAATGAGGACAATCATAGGCGAGAGAAATCCAAATGATAGATATGATGTGAGGAGTAGGGATTGCCATGCAACGGATGCACATATGAGCTAAGGTAAGCTCTCCAATGGAACTAGTGGGGGTGCATCCAACTTGCTCGCTCAACAAGACCTAGAGCTCTTTTGAGGAGGCTCATCATTGGAATATACAAGCCAAGTTCTATAGTGTGAAGGTCCCCACATAGCTATATGCATGAATGATAATCTCTATGGAGTACAAGGCATAAGATGGAGTACGAGTGTGGATCTCTCAAAAGGAATAGTAGTGTGCCCCCTTCTCTCTTTTTATTTCTTTTTCTCTTTTTTCTCTTTTTTTATTTTTTGTGGCCTCAATGGCTCTTTCTATTTAACTCTCATTTGTCCTCTTTGGGATCTTTTGATTTTGTCCTCTTTGGGATCTTTTCCTCACTTTAGGGGCAACACTCTATATATTACAAGAAGTATAGAAGATCTTTCACACTTTATAAGAGTACTCAACATAAAGAAGATGAAACTATCATGATGTATGCAAATGTATGCCTCTGCCAGTGTAGCAGGATATGCAATGATACTAGCGCGTCATGTAGCAATGATTAGGGCAAGTCCCAACTAGCATGCGGCTCATCGATCAAACAAAAAGCATGTATGACATGAAGATCAAGTCATGAGAAGATGGATGTTGCATGGCAATGTATCTCGGAAAGGCTATGGAAATGCCTTGATAGGTAGGTATGGTGGCTGTTTTGAGGAAGGATATAATGAGGCTTATGATGACAGAGCGTATCGTGCCAAGGATTTGGATGCACCGGCGAAGTATGCGCCAACTCTCGAGGTGAGAAAGGGCAATGCACGGTACCGAAGAGGCTAGAAAAATATGGCTAGGTGGAAGTGTCAACTTTCGAATACTCACATTAGTCCGAAGAACTCATGCACTTATTATCGGTAACTCTCAATCTAATTAGGAGGTTCACAAAGAGACAAGTACCCCGAGGAGGAGTGTATGGGGGTTTGGTTATCCTTGCGCATCCTCGACTCATGGTACGTTAGTGTACTCTAATATTCGATCCCTCCAAAGATTAGTGATCCATCTAGTAGCTAAAGTTCTCAACTATTTTGTAGGTTTTCGAAAATAAACACGGATTGCCCAAAATACGACATCTATCACTAATAGGCTAAAGCTCTTGACACCAAAAGTTCAGACATTACTCATGGCAATACCTCAAAACTATTGCAAGTTACTACTAAAATTAAATAGCAACCTCAATTACCTACTTTAAGTTAAGACACACAACTCAGTGCAACAGGCAAACTCTCTTAACAAGATAAACATGAAAACTCAAGAGAGTTCAGCAACCAACTAAACAAAAGCTCTTTAAAAAGAAAAGCATGAAAACTAAGAGCTAAACATGACAGCAGCTATGGAAAGACAAAGAACACACACAGCAAAGATAAGCATGAAAATCCTATGTTGTGCTCTAGGTTGAAGTGGAGCGTGTTTCTCTCCCACACAAAGAAAGCTGGGTTCTAACTTGTTATGAACAGCAAGCAAAGCTAAAGAAAACTAAAAAAGAAACTAAGAGCAAGACGCTCCAAGCATAGCACATAACGCATGAAGTGATAAATTATAGTGGAACGAAAGACGAACTGATAATTGTTGATGGAGAAGGGGATGCATGGGGGCATCCCCAAGCTTAGACGCTTGAGTCTTCTTGAATATTTCTTGGGGGTGCACGGGGGCATCCCCAAGCTTGAGCGTTTGACCCTCCTGAATCTTCTTTTATCATCTTCCCTCGCACACTTGAAAACTCCCTTCATACATAACTCATCATAATCTGATTAGCGAGGTTAGTACCCACAATAAAATAATTTTTCCCTACTGGAAATAAAGATAATCTTGAAGAGCTACTGTTTCTCAAGATTGCCAAAAGGTTTTTGCAAAGAAAAAGCAAGCTCAAGGTTTGCAAAACGAAGAAAAGGCAAAACAAGACAGAATCTGTGAAAAACAGACCAGCAGGTAGTAAATAATTTTTTTGGGGCACTTCTACAACTCAAATCAAAAAACTCAGAACAGACGCTCGAAAGCCAATTGTATAGAGCATGCTGTCAAAAAAATTCAGATCAAATTATGATCTGGTGATTTTATTCGAATTTTTCTGTCCAAGGACAGAATCTGTTTTCTGGACAGCACGTCATAATTTTTGAACTTTCTTGCAATCGGAGGCTAAACTTGGCACAAAGCTGAAAAGAAAAGATACAATGATGATGCTACTGTAGTAACAAACATCAAGACACAATAAAAGCGAAATAAAACCTAATTCGTTGTGGGCTGCCACCCAAAAACGCTTTCTTTTATGCCTTTAAGCTAGGCATGATGCAAAAAGAGAAGATCAAGTTTTATCAAGAGTAAGAGAATAGCTAGCCCGTATAACGGACTCAAAAGGCAACTTAATATTCTTTCTAGGGAAGTGTTCCATCCCTTTCTTGAGAGGGAATTGGAATTTTATATTCCCCTCTTTCATGTCAATGATAGCATCAACGGTGCGAAGAAAAGGACGTCCCAAAATAATTGGACATGAAGGTTCACATTCAATATCCATAATAGTAAAATCAACGGGAACATAATTGTCATTGACAATGATAAGAACATCGTCCATCTTCCCCAAAGGTTTCTTTACGGAAGAATAAACAAGACGAACACCAAAAGAACAAGGATCAAAAGGTTTCAATTCAAACATATCATACATTCTTTTGGGCATAACGAAGGTACTAGCTCCAACATCACATAAAGCATAGCAAGAGAAGTTATTCAACTTAATTTTAATCATAAGTTCCCAACTATCTTCTTTGTACTTTTGCATATCACAGAGCTCAACAAAATTATTTAAGTGCAAAGCCGGAACAGAGGCGAGATCGCGAAAAAGGGTTCTGTCCTCGAGGGTTTCGGGATGAGAGGGATATATATGCGAAGGGGGGCAGCCAGAGGCGGAGCAGGGGCCCCAGGCGCCCCCCTGGCGCGGCCAGGAGTGGGGCCGCGCCAGGTGGCCGCCTGGGCCTCCCCTGGCTCCCCTCTGGCCCATCTTTGGTTCTTCGCGAAGCTTCCTGTACGCTGATTTTTCCTATATTTTTCCTGGAATTATTGGAGCACTTTTAATATGGGGGAAACCTGAAATAGAAAAACAGCAGAAAACAGGAACTGGCACTATGGTGCACTGAGTTAATAGGTTAGTCCAAATATGATCAAAAGTGCATGGAAGTGCATCAATATCATAGCAATATCACACGAAAGAAGCATGGAGCAAGCAGAAATTATAGATACGTTTTGGACGTATCAATATCCCCAAGCTTAATTCCTGCTCGTCCTCGAGTAGGTAAATGATAACAAGCATAATTTCTGTGGTGACATGCTATCAACCATATAAGAACTTTTAAGTAAAGCAATCAAGGCATGTAATTCAATTCAAGTCATAACAAGCAAGAGTCTATATTAGCATTGTAACAAGCAACATAAGAACATAAAGGTGCAAGAGCTCTCGCTGTCCGTGACTCGAATGTCTCCAAATGGTGTTTGCGTGCAAGAAAGGGGATAGGGATATAAGAGAGAGTAAAACATAGTTTTTGTATTGTTGAGAACTTAATCTACTAAAGTTTCACACTTGGTCTTCTTTGGAATCTTATCTTGACTCATCTCCAGACCACTAGCCAGGTACAAGTCAAAATGATCCACTCCCTTTCGATATTTTGAGCACTCATGCAATGGATGAGCGTAAGCAAGAAAGTTGACACTTAGGATGCAAAGATAGAAAAATGATGAAGGGGGAAGACAAAAAAGGTGTGAAAGGCTCACATCAATGAGGACAATCACTTTAACTCTCATTTGTCCTCTTTGGGATCTTTTGATTTTGTCCTCTTTGGGATCTTTTCCTCACTTTAGGGGCAACACTCTATGTATTACAAGAAGTATAGAAGATCTTTCACACTTTACAAAAGTACTCAACATAAAGAAAATGAAACTATCATGATGTATGCAAATGTATGCCTCTGCCGGTGTAGCATGATATGCAATGATACTAGCGCGTCATGTAGCAATGATTAGGGCAAGGCCCAACTAGCATGCGGCTCATCGATCAAGCAAAAAGCATGTATGACATGAAGATCAAGTCATGAGAAGATGGATGTTGCATGGCAATGTATCTCGGAAAGGCTATGGAAATGCCTTGATAGGTAGGTATGGTGGCTGTTTTGAGGAAGGATATAATGAGGCTTATGATGACAGAGCGTATCGTGCCAAGGATTTGGATGCACCGGCGAAGTATGCGCCCACTCTCGAGGTGAGAAAGGGCAATGCACGGTACCGAAGAGGCTAGAAAAATATGGCTAGGTAGAAGTGTCAACTTTCGAATACTCACATTAGTCCGAAGAACTCATGCACTTATTATCGGTAACTCTCAATCTAATTAGGAGGTTCACAAAGAGACAAGTACCCCGAGGAGGAGTGTATGGGGGTTTGGTTATCCTTGCGCATCCTCGACTCATGGTACGTGAGTGTACTCTAATATTCGATCCCTCCAAAGATTAGTGATCCATCTAGTAGCTAAAGTTCTCAACTATTTTGTAGGTTTTCGAAAATAAACACGGATTGCCCAAAATACGACATCTATCACTAATAGGCTAAAGCTCTTGACACCAAAAGTTCAGACATTACTCATGGCAATACCTCAAAACTATTGCAAGTTACTACTAAAATTAAATAGCAACCTCAATTACCTACTTTAAGTTAAGACACACAACTCAGTGCAACAGGCAAACTCTCTTAACAAGATAAACATGAAAACTCAAGAGAGTTCAGCAACTAACTAAACAAAAGCTCTTTAAAAAGAAAAGCATGAAAACTAAGAGCTAAACATGGCAGCAGCTATGGAAAGACAAAGAACACACACAGCAAAGATAAGCATGAAAATCCTATGTTGTGTTCTAGGTTGAAGTGGAGCGTGTTTCTCTCCCACACAAAGAGAGCTGGGTTCTAACTTGTTATGAACAGCAAGCAAAGCTAAAGAAAACTAAAAAAGGAAACTAAGAGCAAGACGCTCCAAGCATAGCACATAACGCATGAAGTGATAAGAATATAGTGGAACGAAAGACGAACTGATAATTGTTGATGGAGAAGGGGATGCATGGGGGCATCCCCAAGCTTAGACGCTTGAGTCTTCTTGAATATTTCTTGGGGGTGAACGGGGGCATCCCCAAGCTTGAGCGTTTGACCCTCCTGAATCTTCTTTTATCATCTTCCCTCGCACACTTAAAAACTCCCTTCATACATAACTCATCATAATCTGATTAGCGAGGTTAGTACCCACAATAAAATAATTTTTCCCTACTGGAAATAAAGATAATCTTGAAGAGCTACTGTTTCTCAAGATTGCCAAAAGGTTTTTGCAAACAAAAAGCAAGCTCAAGGTTTGCAAAACGAAGAAAAGGCAAAACAGGACATAATCTGTGAAAAACAGACCAGCGGGTAGTAAATATTTTTTTCGGGGCACTTCTACAACTCAAATCAAAAAACTCAGAACAGACGCAAAAGCCAATTGTATAGAGCACGCTGTCAAAAAATTTCAGATCAAAAAGATGATCTGGTGATTTTATTCGAATTTTTCTGTCCAAGGACATAATCTGTTTTCTGGACAGCACGTCACAACTTTTGAACTTTCTTGCAATCGGAGGCTAAACTTGGCACAAAGCTGAAAAGAAAAGATACAACGATGATGCTACTGTAGTAACAAACATCAAGACACAACAAAAGCAAAATAAAACCTAATTCGTTGTGGGCTGCCTCCCAAAAGCGCTTTCTTTTATGCCTTTAAGCTAGGCATGATGCAAAAAGAGAAGATCAAGTTTTATCAAGAGTAAGAGAATAGCTAGCCCGTGTAACGGACAACTTAATCTTCTTTCTAGGGAAGTGTTCCATCCCTTTCTTGAGAGGGAATTGGAATTTTATATTCCCCTCTTTCATGTCAATGATAGCACCAACGGTGCGAAGAAAAGGACGTCCCAAAATAATTGGACATGAAGGTTCACATTCAATATCCATAATAGTAAAATCAACGGGAACATAATCGTCATTGACAATGATAAGAACATCGTCGATCTTCCCCAAAGGTTTCTTTACGGAAGAATCAACAAGACGAAAACCAAAAGAACAAGGATCAAAAGGTTTCAATTCAAACATATCATACATTCTTTTGGGCATAATGAAGGTACTAGCTCCAACATCACATAAAGCATAGCAAGAGAAGTTATTCAACTAAATTTTAATCATAGGATCCCAACTATCTTCTAGCTTTCTAGGTATGGAGGCTTCTACCCTAAGCTTCTCCTCCCTAGCTTTGATGAGAGCATTAGTGATATGCTCCGTGAAGGCAAGATTAAGTGTGCTAGTGTGGGGATCTCTAGACATCTTGTGAAGAAAACCAATAACTTCAGAAAGGGTGCAATTATCAAAATCAAGGTCACTACTATCAAGTAAAGTGGTAGTGGTGTCCTTTAGGCTCACTTGTTTGGTAGCTTCTATGGTCATAGGAGTTTCTTCTTCTACGGTTGAGGTCATAGCATCACCATTAATAGGTCCAATGGGACTAGGAGTGCATTGGGTGCTAAGAGTTTGGATATCCTCAACAACTTGAATAGTAGCAACAGTGTGGTGGGTAGGAAGGCTCTTAATTCTATCTTCTTCCTCCTTTTCTCTAGCCCATCTCTTTTTAAGTTTAGCCATCATCCTAATGTTTTCATTAATTTGCACTTGAATAGCATTCATAGGAGTGGTCTTCCTCTCCTCAGGAGGAGAAGTTCTAATTTTAAGCAACTCTACCTCATGGGCTAAATTGTCTACCTTCGAAGAGAGATTATCTAGTTTGTCTAGTTTTTCTTCTACACTCTTATTGAAGGCCTTTTGGGTAGTGATGAAGTCTTTAAGCATAATCTCTAGTTCAGAAGTGGAGTTCTTGGTGCTAGGATAAGTATTGTTGTTCCCATAGGAATTAGAGGGGAACGGTCTAGGGTTGCTACCAAAATTACTCCTATAAGCATTCTTATTGAAATTGTTTCTAGGGATAAAGTTCACATCTACTTGATCTTGAGCAATCAAAGAATTTAAAGGAACATCATGAGGATCAATAGAAGATTGCTTGGAAAGTAGAGACATGATCAAGTCAACTTTTTCATTTAGGGAGGAAATCTCCTCGACAGAGTTTACCTTCCTACCTGTTTGAGCGCGTTCGGTGTGCCATTGGGAATAATTGGTTATCATCTCGTCGAGAAGCTTCGTGGCAGCACCAAGTGTAGTTGACATAAAGGTTCCTCCCGCGGCCGAATCTAACAAGTTCCGCGAGGTAAAGTTCAAGCCTGCATAAAAAGTTTGGATAACCATCCAAGTAGTCAAACCATGAGTAGGGCAGTTCTTGACAGGAGATTTCATGCGTTCCCAAGCTTGGGCAACGTTTTCATTATCCAATTGTTTAAAATTCATTATGTTACTCCTTAATTGGATAATTTTAGTAGGGGGATAGTACTTCCCAATAAAGGCATCCTTGCACTTGTCCCAAGAATCTATACTATTCCTAGGCAAGGATTGAAACCAGATTTTGGCTCCTCCTCTCAAGGAGAAAGGAAAAAGCTTAAGCTTAACAATATCACCATCTACTTCTTTGTACTTTTGCATATCACAGAGCTCAACAAAATTATTTAAGTGCAAAGCAGCATCATCTCTAGCACCGGAGGATTGATCTTTCATAACTAGGTTCAGCAAAGCAGGTTTAATCTCATAAGAAGGTGCTGAAGTGGCAGGTGTAGCAATAGGCGTGCAGATAAAGTCATTGTTGTTATGACTAGTGAAGTCACACAACTTGGTGTTCTCGGTGGAACCCATAGCAGCAGCAAGCAAGATAACTATTTTTGTGATTTTTGGTAAGGGACACTAAAGCAAAAACTGAAAGGTAAACTAATAAGACTAAAAAGCAAAGATAAAAGATAGCGTGCAACTCCCCTATCTTGAAGAGTGGAGTCCCCGGCAACGGCGCCAGAAACTTGCTTGATGGCTTCTCGCCCCTCGTTGGTTACCCCAAGTGGAAGGTTGAGATGTAGTGTAGCGGCAAATTTCCCTTGGCAAAGATACCAAGGATAGAATCCCGTGAGACTCCGAGGGTCGACAAGTAGGTGTCAACGGCGCTAGAAACTTAGCGGTTGACGGGACCTGCACACAGATACAGATAACTTTGCTCCCAACGAGTACAGAGAGGTTGTCAATCCCTCCGGCCTTGTTGTTTACAAAGGATCAAACACAAGAGATAATAATGATAGCTATGACTGCAACTAGGAAATAAAAACAAGAAGTAAATAGAAGGTGTGATCAGCGGTGGTAATATGGACCGGGGTCCCATGATGTTCACTAGTGATGTTTCTCTCCCAAAAGATGATAAAACAGCAAATCGAGGTAAACAAATTACAGCTGGGCAATTGACAGGATTATGTGGGCAAACCAATGCTAACTATGCTGCAAAGAAAGGTAGAGGCTCAAAAGCATGGGCGGTACGCCAAGGCAAGTAGACCGAAATCCATCTGCATCTACTACTAATCATCCACCTTAAGATATCTATCCAGAACATCTCGCTGGTATTAAGTTGCGAATCCCACCCAAAGTGTAAACTCAAAGCAACAGACAACTGCATTAAAAGAACTTTGCGTAAAGTAAACAATCCTTGCACCCGCAAGTACAAGCACCATTGTTTTCTCCCTTGTGGCAACAGCACATCCCCTAGACTCATGTTTCTGTCACTCAAGCTAGTCATCAGGGGGCATGAACCCACAATCAAGCATAACGCTCCCTCTTGGAGTTACTGCCTACTACTTGGCCAAAGCAATAAACAGCAACTGAGAACATGCAAGAATTACTCAAGAACAAAGATATAAAAGAGGTGAATCAAATATATTACTCAAACACAATCTGAACATAGTCTCATAATCCATCAGATCCCAGCAAACTCAGCAAAGCAACAGCAGAAAGATTACATATGTGCCTCGATCATGTAGGGCAGCTCACGAGGTCTAAACCATGAAGAGCAAAGAGGGGAGGAGAACATCACATAGCTACTGATCATGGACCCATGGTCCAAGGTGGACTACTCACGACTCATCCGGGAAGTGTCCATGGTGGTGGAGAAGCTCCCGGTGGTGGTTCTCCCCTCCGACAGGGTGCCGGGAAGAGTTCTCCTGATGCTCCCAATCTTGGAAGCGCTGCGGCGGCGGAACAGAGGCGAGATCGCGAAAAAGGGTTCTGTCCTCCAGGGTTTCGGGACAAGAGGGATATATATGCGAAGGGGGGCAGCCAGAGGCGGAGCAGGGGCCCCAGGCGCCCCCCTGGCGCGGCCAGGGGTGGGGCCGCGCCAGGAGGCCCATGCGGCCACCCCTGGTTCCCCTCTGGCCCATCTTTGCTTCTTCGCGAAGCTTCCTGTACGCTGATGTTTCCTATATTTTTCCTGGAATTTTTGGAGCACTTTTAATATGGGGGAAACCTGAAATAGAAAAACAGCAGAAAACAGGAACTGGCACTGTGGTGCACTGAGTTAATAAGTTAGTCCAAATATGATCAAAAGTGTATGGAAGTGCATCAATATCATAGCAATATCACACAAAAGAAGCATGGAGCAAGCAGAAATTATAGATACGTTTTGGACGTATCAGTGTCAAGCATCCCCAAGCTTAATTCCTGCTCGTCCTCGAGTAGGTAAATGATAAAAATAGAATTTTTGATGTGGAATGCTACCCAACATAATTCTCAATGTATTTTCTTTATTGTGGCATGAATGTTCAGATCCGAAAGATTCAATACAAAAGTCTACATTGACATAAGAATAATAATACTTCAAGCATACTAACAAAGCAATCATGTCTTCTCAAAATAACAGGGCCAAAGAAAGTTCATCCCTACAAAATCATATAGTTTGGCTATGCTCCATCTTCGTCACACAAAATACTCAAATCATGCAAAACCCCGGTTTCAGCCAAGCATTTGTTTCGTACTTAAATCTTTTCGAACCTTTTCAACTTTCATGCAATACATGAGCATGAGCCATGGATATAGCACTATAGGTGGAATAGAGTGGTGGTTGTGGAGAAGACAAAAGAGGAAGATGGTCTCACATCAACTAGGCGTATTAACGGGCTATGGAGATGCCCATCAATATATATCAATGTGAGTGAGTAGGGATTGCCATGCAACAGATGCACTAGAGCTATAAATGTATGAAAGCTCAACAATAGAAACTAAGTGGGTGTGCATCCAACTTTCTTGCTCACGAAGACCTAGGGCATTTGAGGAAGCCCATCGGTGGAATATACAAGCCTAGTTCTATTATGAAAATTCCCACTAGTATCTTAAAGTGAAAAAACAAGAGGCTCTCTATCATGAAGATCATGGTGCTCCTTTGAAGCACAAGTGTGGAAAAAGATAGTAGCATTGTCCCTTTTTTCTTTCTTTTTTTTCTTTTTTTTCTTTTTTTCTTTTTTCTTTTTGGGCCTTTCTCTTTTTTTTCTTTGGCCTTTCTTCTTTTTCTTTCTTTTTTCCCTTTGGGACAATACTCTAATAATGATGATCATCACACTTATATTGATTTACAACTCGATACTAGAACAAAGTATGACTCTATATGAATGCTTCCGTGAGTGTACCGGGATGTGCAATGAATCAAGAGTGACATGTATGAAAGATTATGCATGGTGGCCTAGCCACGAATACGATGTCAACTACATGATCATGCATGGAAATATGCCAATGATGAAGCGTGTCATAATAAACGGAATGGTGGAAAGTTGCATGGCAATATACCTCGGAATGGCTATGGAAATGCCATGATAGGTAGGTATGGTGGCTGTTTTGAGGGAGGTATATGGTGGGTGTATGGTATCGGCGAAAGTTGCGCGGTACAAGAGAGGCTAGCAATGGTGGAAGGGTGAGAGTGCGTATAATCCATGGACTCAACATTAGTCATAAAGAACTCACATACTTATTGCAAAAATCTAAAAGTCATCAAAACAATGTACTACACGCATGCTCCTAGGGGAAGGGTTGGTAGGAGTTAACCATCGCGCGATCTAGACCTCCACACAAAGGATGACACTCAATGAAATACCTCATGCTTCAAATTTGTCACACAACGGTTACCATACGTGCTTGCTACGGGACTTGCAAACCTCAACACAAGTATTTATCAAATTCAAAACTACTCTACTAGCATGACTCTAATATCACCATCCTCATATCTCAAAACAATCATCAAGTATCAAACTTCTCATAGTATTCAATGCACTTTTATGAAAGTTTTTACTATACACATCTTGGATGCCTATCATATTAGGAAAAGTTTTATAACCCAAGAACATTACCATGCTGTTCTAATAGACTCTCAAAATAATATAAGTGAAGCATGAGAGACCAATAATTTCTACAAAATAAAACCCCCACCATGCTCTAAAAGATATAAGTGAAGCACTAGAGCAAAACTATCTAGCTCAAAAGATATAAGTGAAGCACATAGAGTATTCTAATAAATATTGATTCATGTGTATCTCTCTCAAAAGGTGTGTCCAGCAAGGATGATTGTGGTAAACTCATACATGACGCTCCAAGCAAAACACATATCATGTGGTGAATAAAATATAGTCTCAAGTAAAGTTACCGGTAGACGAAGATGAAAGAGGGGATGCCTTCCCGGGGCATCCCCAAGTTTAGGCTTTTGGCTGTCCTTGAATTTTACCTTGGGGTTCCTTGGGCATCCCCAAGCTTAGGATCTTGCCACTCTTTGTTCCATAGTCCATCAAATCCTTACCCAAAACTTGAAAACTTCACAACACAAAACTTAGCCAAAAATCTCTTGAGCTTTGTTCATATAAGAAAACAAACCACTACTCAAAGGTACTGTAATGAACTCATTCTTTTTTTATATTGGTGTTAAACCTACTGTATTCTAATTTCTCTATGATTCATACCCTCCGATACTACTCATAGATTCATCAAAATAAGCAAACAACACACGCAAAACAGAATCTGTCAAAAACAGAACAGTTTGTAGTAATCTATAACTTTAGAATACTTCTGTAACTCCAAAAAAATTTAAATAAATTGGTAAACGTGAGGAATTTGTCTATTAATCATCTTCAAAAAGAATCAACTAAATAGAACTCTCCAGTAAAAAAATCACAGCCAAACTCGTGAGCGCTAAAGTTTCTGTTTTTTACAGCATGATCATATAAACTTCACAGAAGTCTTCCCAAAGGTTCTACTTGGCACAAACACTAATTAAACACAAAACCACATCTTAACATAAACTAGATGCAATATTTATTCCTAAATATAAGCAAAAACAAAGAAAAAAAATTGGGTTGCCTCCCAACAAGCGCTATCGTTTGACGCCCCTAGCTAGGCACGATACACGAATAGATCTAGGCATTGCCATCTTTGGTAGGCAATCCATAAGTGATTCTCATAATAGATTCATAAGGTAACTTGATTTTCTTTCTAGGAAAGTGTTCCATGCCTTTCCTTAACAGAAATTGGAATCTAATATTTCCTTCCTTCATATCAATAATTGCACCAATCGTTCTAAGGAAAGGTCTACCAAGAATAATAGGACATGTAGGATTGCAATCTATATCAAGAACGATGAAATCTACGGGCACACAATTCCTATTTGCAACAATAAGACCATCATTAATCCTTCCCATAGGTTTCTTAATGGTAGAATCCGCAAGACGCAAATTTAAAGAACAATCATCAAGTTCATGGAAACCTAACATATCACACAAAGTTTTTGGAATAGTGGAAACACTTGCACCCAAATCACACAAAGCAAAGCATTCATGATCTTTAATCTTAATTTTAATAGTAGGTTCCCACTCATCATAAAGCTTTATAGGGATAGAAACTTCTAATTCAAGTTTTTCTTCATAAGGTTGCATTAAAGCATCAACTATCTGCTTGGTAAAAGCCTTATTTTGACTATAAACATGCGGAGAATTTAGCACGGATTGCAACAAGGAAATACAGTCTATTAAATAGCAATTATCATAATTAAATCATTTGAAATCCAAGATAGTTGGTTCGTTTCTATGTAAAGTTTTGACCTCTTCAATCCCACTTTTAACACTTTTAGCATCAAGATCTAAAAACTCCGAATCATTGGGACGCCTTTTAACTAAAGTAGACTCATCTCCAGTCCCATCTTTATCAAGATTCATACAAGAAAACATGGATTTAATAGGAGACACATCAATCACTTTCAGATCTTCATCTTTATTATCATGAAAACTAGAAGAACACGCTTTCACAAAGCAATCTCTTTTAGCACGCATCCTAGCGGTTCTTTCTTTGCACTCATCAATGGAAATTCACATGGCTTTGAGGGACTCATTGATATCATGCTTAGGTGGAATAGATATAAGTTTCAAAGAATCAACATCAAGAGAAATTCTATCCACGCTCCTAGCCAACTCATCAATCTTAAGCAATTTTTCTTCAAGGAAAGCATTGAAATTATTTTGTGAATTCATAAACTCTTTAACACTAGTTTCAAAATCAGAGGGCATCTTACTAAAATTTCCATAAGAGTTTTTGTAGGAATTACCATAATTATTAGAGGAATTACTAGGAAAAGGCCTAGAATTAAAGTTTATTCTATACGCATTGTTACCAAAATTATTCCTACCAACAAAATTCACATACAAAGATTCTTTATTATTCTCAATCAACATGGACAAAGGCATATCATTAGGATCAGAAGAAGCACTCTTAGTAACAAATAATTTCATAAGTTCATCCATCTTTCCACTCAAAACACTAATCTCTTCAATAGCATGTACTTTTTTACTAGTAGATCTTTCGGTGTGCCATTGAGAGTAGTTAACCATAATATTATCTAGGAGTTTGGTAGCTTCTCCTAAAGTGATTTCCATGAAAGTGCCCCCCGCGGCTGAATCTAAAAGATTTCTAGAAGCAAAATTCAAGCCAGCATATTTTTTTGTATAATCATCCATAAGTTCAAACCATGAGTAGGGCAATTGCATATCATTAATTTCATTTTCTCCCAAGCTTGTGCAACATGCTCATGATCTAGTTGCTTAAAATTCATAATATCACTTCTAAGAGAGATAATCTTAGCGGTAGGAAAATACTTAGAGATAAAGGCATGTTTGCACTTATTCCATGAATCAATACTATTTCTAGGCAAAGAAGAGAACCAAGTTTTAGCACGATCTCTAAGCGAAAATGGAAATAGCTTTAATTTAACAATATCATTATCCATATCCCTCTTCTTTTGCACATCGCACAAATCAACAAAGTTTTTTAGATGGGTAGCCGCGCCCACCATCGTAGTAGCCGCGCCCACCGTCGTCCCTGAGCCCCGTCGCCGTGTCCGTCGTCTCCGCCGTCCTCGACTACTTCGAGCAGGCCGAGCCCCGAGCGCTCGCCCGCCCTGGAGACGCCCCCGACCCCTTCTTCCCCAACTCCGGCCGCGGAGATCCCCCTCGCCGCTCCGCTCAGCTCCGACCACCCCCAAGCTCGCTCCGGCGTCTGCTGCAACCCCTGTGAGCCCAGCTTCGTCCTCCCCCTCTCCGTTGACTCTCTACTACCCTGGAACGCACCGTACAAAGCTCACCTGCACGCACCGCCGCGGAGCTCGTCGCCGACGAGGCTCCGGCCATCCAATGGTCCGGCCACCGTGCCTATTAGCTTCACCGTCACGCGTAGGTGCTGTAGGACCACTCCACGCTCCTCTACGGGTACTGCACCGTCGTTTTCAACTTCACCGAACTCCGGCAGTGGCTGGACTCGTCGCCGGCGTCATCTCCGGCGACCCCGAGGCCAGCCACCACCTCCACTCGATGCGGTTTGCCTCCAGCTATCCGTAGGGGTGCTCCGCCGTCGTTTTGGCAGCCCGAGCACAAAACCCGCACCTCACCGCCGTGTTTGGCCTCGCTGGCGGCTAAACGCCGGCGAGTTGGACCTGTTTGACCACGGGTTTGACCCCCCTGGGTCACTGACATGTGGGCCCTGCCTGCTAGTCAAACCTAGTTTAGGTGTTAATTTAATTCTAATTAGTTAACTGTGACACTGACCAGCGGGTCCCACTGGTCAGGTTTGACCTGGGCCGCCCTGTTGACTGATTGACGTCAGCATGATGTCATGCTGACGCAGTAAAGGATTTTCTGGGATTTTTAGATTTAAAAATAATTCAGGAAATTCCAAAAAATGCCTAAACTTCAAAAAATCATATAAATTCAACAGTAGCTCAGATGAAAAAGATTTATATATGAAAAATGATCAGAAAAATCCAATCTTTCCAATGGCACAGGTTTCATGCATGTTTGAGCAAGCTAACCTAGCTGTATACATTAAAACATGATAATGCACTTATTTAAATAATAGCTAAAGTGCCAATTTGAATCTTTGATTCAAATAGGCTCAAACCCTTCTGGTTATAGTTGCATTAGACCAAAAACACATGCATCTTGCCATGTCATGAGCATGCATCATATTGTTGCATTTGTTTGTTTAATGATTGTATCGCCAGTATTCTCCGTGTTAGGTCCTGCTCCCGAGGATACTGCTGCATATCGAGCTGAAGAGTAGTACCCGACAACCACTTTGACAGGCAAGCAATCATTGATCATTCCGATACAAACCCAATCTTCTCGCTCCTGCTCTCTTTTACTGCATTAAGGCAACAGTGTGTGAACTGCTACTTGCTGCGGTAGTTGAACCCTATTCCCTTGCATGACCTGTCATTGCCACAGTAAATAGTTGAAACCCACTAGCATGTGTAGGAGTTGATTGAGCCATGTGATGTGTGATCCACCATGCTATTTGCTTATGTTTCCTGCTATGCTTAGAGTTGTGTCTGGTTTGGTTCATCTGGGTGATGGATCAGAGTGAAATGATCATACCGATAAAGAGAAGGAAGTGTGGAATACGCTTGGTAAAGGTATCGATGAAAGGCCATGTAGGAGTACATGGTGGGTTGTTTCATTGGAATCGTCCATAGGACCCGAGATCTGTATGTGTGGTTCAAGTTACAGCTACTACCACACATTGGGATCCTTAATTGACCCTCTCGGCTTATTAATTACCCTCGATCTCTGTCCAGGAGTTGCAACTAGTTTCTGGTGTTTATAGTTTACTGGAGGTCGTGCACAGCGCTGACCCTCGGGGTGGGTTGTGATGCGACAGGTACGTGGCACGGTGTACCGGTTGCCCGTTTGGTGACTCGGGAACCTTGTACACATCGTTTGGGGCCGTGAGCGACACCCCGGCCGGATCTCCCCACGGATGGAACCCAAATAGGCGATAAACCTGGACGAGAGACTTGAGTAGTTAGTCAGGTCGTGGCCGACACCCACGCTGGGATTCCGCTTGAAGGTTGCCGAGTACACGTCGAGTAAACGGCGATAAGTGGTGGGAGCGTGTGTGAAGAGGTACACCCCTGCAGGGTTATCAATCTATTCGAATAGCCGTTGTTCGCGGTATGGACTACTTGGTTACTCTTACAGTTCATAGACAAGTTGATGGATACTACTAAAAGCCTCAAGATAAGTGTGAGTACCGTGGATGGCCCTTCCGTAGGATGACGGAAGAGGATCCTCGGTAGTGTATTGTTGTGGTGAGTAGAGGACTCGTGTTCGTAATAACATCTTGCAATCTGTTGAGAGTTGTAGTATAGGTTAGCCAAGAGTCAAAGCTGGCTTTCTGCTATGAACTCCACTACCCCCTTTGTTAATGTTGCATGTATGATAGGTTCTGTGGTAAGACTTGCTGAGTACCTTTGTACTAATGTTTGCTTAATAACTGTTGCAGAGGAGAACCCTACCCCTGCTGATGGGTTCTACATAGACGTTGACGTCGATGAGTAGCTTGACACCCAGACGGAGATCTGGAGCTTGTGAAGGGCCTTGTAGATAGTCAGGCTACACCAAGCCTGTTTTATTTTCTAAGTTGTCTGTACTCAGACATGTAGCTTCCGCTTGTGCTTGTATGACTGTATGACTTGAGTGTTGGGTCATGTGACCCCTACCTGTATGGATATGTTATGTATGGCTCTTGGAGCCTCTTAAATAAAGTACTTTGAGTCATAGAGTTCTGTTGTGATGCAATGTTGTATTTGCACATATTGAGCATATTGTGTGTATGGTTGAAATGCTTGGTATGTGTGGGATCCGACACCTAGTTGTTTTCCTTTGGTAGCCTACCTTACAAGGAAATGCCTCCTAGTGATTCCAATGAGCCTTGGTAGCTTGCTACTGCTCGGAACACGTAGGCTGGCCGGCATGTGTCCTTCTTCGTTCCTGTGTCTGTCCCTTAGGGGAAATGTCACGCGTTGTTCCTTTAAGTCCATGTAGCTTGCTACGACTTGGGTTCATACGTTGATGACCGACACGTTCATTGCTGGGTCATGGATGCCTGTCTCTGTAATTTAGTGCCACTTTTGGTTTATAACTAGCCATGTCGGCCCGGGTTCTCTGTCATATGGTTGCTAGCGACACTGTCATATACGTGTGCCAAAATGCGCAAACGGTCCCGGGCCAGGTAAGGTGGCACCCGTGGGGTTACCGTGCGTGAGGCCGCAAAGTGATATGACGTGTTACAGCTAGATCGGTGTGACTTAGGATCGGGGTCCTGACAGCGTTGGCATCAGAGCTGGACTGCCTGTAGGTTTCTCAAGCCAAACTGGTCGATGTTGAGTCTAGAAAAATTCTTAGTTATATGTAGGGGAATTGATTGTGGAAGGAAACGTAAGGCTCTTTTTACTCCTTTACCTTATGCCCTTCTGATCAGGACTAGGCCTCTTATCCTTACTAGGTTCACGTGTTACTAATCCGTAGACCCTTAGGATTGTTGGTTTCAAGCCTCAGTTCAGTTTCTATCCTTTTAGTATGATGATTGTTGGACCCGGAACCTTGATATGGAATTGTTGAGTGGCTATGCTATCATTTGTATGATGTCTCAAATCTTTGTTTGAGCATTTACAGTTGTTATGCTGCCCGATTTCTTCCAGAAACACTAATGCCTTTGCATTACCTCGTGTTTCAGATGTCTGGCCGCACCCCTCACCAAGTGGTTCGTTTGACTCGGTGCATTAATGTGCCCGGTCACACGGCCATGCTAGTCCGTGTGCTGACTGAGACCGGTTATCGCTGGTATCCTGAGTACACTGTGGAGGAACAGTACCGGGATTTCAATCAGAGTCAGTATTTCTGCACAGTCCGGATATACCCCTCATATCCCAGAGCTAACGACCCCATCCATTGGTCTTATGGACTCGGGGTTACCATCGAGATGGCAGTGCAGGACGCCGCCTATTCGATGATGACCATTCTCCGGGCTAGGCATGCCCTGTTGCTGAACACTGAGTTCTGTTACATGACAACCTCACTTCCCGGAGTGGAAGGCTACTACACTGGTCTGTATACTGATGCTGCTCATGAAGAGCCACTGCTTCAGACTACTGTTCAGATGCTGGAGGATAGGGACCGTGAGGTCCGTGCCCTCCGAATGGAGCTGTATAACACTCGAGCCGCCCACTGGACTACTTTGACACGGCTTGCACCTGCTGTGCACGCCGGATATCTGGACATGCGGGATTTGTACCCCGTGCGGACTCGTCTGCCTGATCGCATGGATTGGCGTGACGTTGGGGGTATTACACCTCCACGTGGGCGTCGGTTACCACCAGCATCGGGACCGAGGCCACATCCATGTCCCTATGGTCCACAGCCTTCGAGCGCTCGCGAGTTTCAAGATCCGTCTGTTCCACTTCCAGGCTATGGTGGTAATCTTTATGAAGATTACTACGGGAATGTCTGAGCTAGACCGTGGTAGTAGTAGTATTGTAGTAGTTGTATTCCCACAGTCCTGCGCGTCTTGTGGAATATGACTTAGTGTGTACTGAGTTCCGGAGGTGTAGTTAAATAATGTATAGGAGCTTGGAATGTATCGTCTTTCACCGCAGTTGTACTTTAGCCTTGGCTTGTACTAAACTATGTATGGTGTGTATGACCACTGGTGTATATATAGCAGTTTCTATATTACCATGTCGTACGGATGAACATCTCTGCATTCCGTGCCATCCATTACATTCTGCACTTCTATGTCAAATTTCTGCCATCCTTGTCTAAACCGTTGTTTTGTTTTCTTAGGATGGTCAACACTCGCATCACTCCTGCTGCCCAGGAGCAGGGTGAGGCTAGTGGGGCTAGAGATGGGAATCTGCCCCAGCCACCCTCCTTGGCGGAAGTTATGCTCGGGGCAGAACGGAACAAGAGAGAGACCAACCGTCTGCTGGAACGCATAGAGCAGAACACTGGGAGGAATGACGTGGTGTCAATCAATGACTTTATCAAGATGTGCCCACCGAAGTTCCATCACTCCACTGAACCTCTGGATGCGGATGACTGGCTACGTAGTATCACCCACAAGCTACACTCTGCCTGTGTGGCCGAAGCTGACAAGGTTACCTATGCCGCCTACCATCTTGAGGGCCCTGCCAGTCTTTGGTGGGAAAACTTTGAGGCTATGCGTCCTGCTGGCCAAATCACTACTTGGGTTGAGTTCAGTGAGGCATTCCGTGAACATCACATTCCGGAAGGTCTCATGGATCGCAAGCGGGAGGAATTCTGCAATTTCACCCAGGGCCGGTTAACTGTAGATGGCTATAGTCGCGAGTTTGGCAACTTGGCACGCTATGCACCTGAGGAAGTATCCACCGATGCCAAGAAGCAGGCGAGGTTCCGCAAGGGACTCAGCCCTGAACTCCGCTGAGATCTACGTCTGCACGAGTGCACTTCCTTCCAGAAGTTGGTAAACAAGGCTATCAGTGCTGAAACGGGCCAGACCGACTTCGAGGCCACACGCAAGCATCCTCGAGACTTTGGTTCCTCATCCGGCTCTGGCTCTCACAAGCGCCGTGTGTGGGTTCCTAACACTGCTCTGCCACCCAAGTACACACCGAGGCCATCCTATGAGGCGCCTCGCCCAACTCAACAGTTTGCACCTGCTAAGACCTATGGAGGACCACCTTCCAACTTTGCTCCACGCACTAGCACTGTGACCTGCTTCAAGTGTGGAGAACCGGGACACTACATGCGTGAGTGTCCTCAGAACCAACCAGGAAAACCCGTTGGCCGTGGTAAGCCAACCGGCAAGGTGAATTATGTCAAGCCAATCCCCACTGCACGTGGTCATGTCAACTATGTCTCTGCTGAGGAAGCTTATGAGGATCCTAACGTCGTCCTTGGTACGCTTCTCGTTAACTGCCATCCGGCATCTATTCTTTTCGATACTGGAGCATCACATTCGTTCATATCTGAGAGCTATGCTCGAATGCACAACATGCCTTTTTGTGACATGCCTACTTCCATGGTTATTCAAACTCCTGGTTCAAAGTGGCAAACCTCTAGGGTAAGCCATGGAAATGAAATCCTTGTCGATAGACTTGTTTTCCTAGCATCTCTAATCGCTCTCAAGTCCTCGGACATAAACATCATTTTGGGTATGGATTGGATGACAACTCATTACGCCAAGATTGATTGCTATACTAGGACCGTTCAACTAACACACCCATCCGGCAAGATAGTCAATGTCTTGACCCGAATGGCTGAGCGTCAGCTCTACTCTCTTAATGCCAGCCCTCTACCAGAACTTGAAGATATCCCGGTAGTCCGTTACTTTCCGGATGTTTTTCCAGAAGAACTGCCAGGAGTTCCACCTGACAGAGATGTCGAGTTCATGATAGATCTTATCCCTGGAATTGTCCCAATCTCTAGGAGACCTTATAAGATGGCACCACTAGAATTAGCTGAGCTAAAGAAACAACTCGATGAGTCCTTGCAAAAGGGTTTCATCCGTCCTAGTTCTTCCCCTTGGGCTTGCCCCGTCCTCTTCGTCAAGAAGAAGGATGGAACGGAGCGGATGGTTGTAGATTACCGACCTGTCAATCTGGTCACCATAAAGAACAAGTGCCCGCTCCCCAGGATCAACGACCTGTATGATCAGCTCGCTGGATCCTCAGTCTTCTCTAAGATGGATTTGAGGTTGGATTACCATCAAATCAAAATCAAGAACGGGGACATCCCTAAAACGGCTTTTGTTACTCGTTATGGCCAATATGAGTACACCGTCATGTCCTTCGGGTTAAACCAATGCCCCAGCTACCTTTTCCCGGTTAATGAATTCTATATTCATGGAGTACTTGGATAAATTCGTCGTGGTATACCTCGATGATATACTCATTTACTCCAAGAACAAGGAAGATCATGCCGAGCATTTAAGGCTGGTATTGACGAAACTTCGAGAGCACCGCCTTTATGCCAAATTCTCTAAATGTGAATTTTGGTTGCCGGAAGTAACCTATCTAGGTCATGTGATTTCTGGCAAGGGTATTGCTGTCAATCCCGAGCGAGTTCAAGCCGTCCTTGATTGGACTCCCCCTGAATCGGTCAAGCAAGATAGGAGTTTTCTTGGCTTAGTGAGCTATTGCCGACGCTTCGTTGAGAATTTCTCCAAGGTTGCTAAACCTCTAACTGAACTCCTCAAGAAAGATAAAAAGTTTGAGTGGACCCCACAATGCGAGTCCAGTTTTCAGGAACTGAAAAGACGCCTGACATCTGCACCTGTACTGGTACCACCAGATTTTTCCAAGGATTTTATTATCTACTGCGACGCCTCGCGACAAGGACTAGGTTGCATACTCATGCAAGATCGTCAAGTGATTGCATACGCATCTCGACAGTTGCGTCCACATGAGGATAACTATCCTACTCATGATCTAGAGCTTGCAGCTGTAGTCCATTCACTCAAAACATGGCGACATTACCTCCTTGGTAATCGCTGTGAAATCTTCACTGATCATCAAAGTTTGAAGTACATCTTCACCCAACTGGATCTAAATCTCAGGCAAAGACGTTGGGTCGAGTTGCTCACAGATTACGACTTAGGAATCACTTACACCCCTGGAAAGGCCAATGTCATGGCTGATGCACTAAGTCGTAAATCTTATTGTAACAACTTGATGTTACAACAAGGACAACCACTTCTCCACGAGGAACTTCGTAAGCTTAACCTTCACATTGTTCCTCGAGGATTCCTTTCCACCTTGGTGGCGAAACCTACCCTTATGGATCAAATCATAGTTTCCCAGCGGTATGATAAAGGCATATCTCGGATCAAGGAGAACATTGCTAGCGGAGTTGCTAGAAGTTTCTCTATGGATGATCGAGGTGTTGTGTACTTCGAGAACCGCTTGGTGGTACCCAAGAAACAACAACTACGACAAATGATTCTTAAGGAGGCTCATGAATCTCCTCTCACGATTCATCCCGGTAGTACCAAAATGTATCAGGACCTATGTCAGAGTTTCTGGTGGACTAGGATGAAGAGAGAAATCGCTCAATTCATTGCTAACTGCGACGTTTGTCGTCGAGTCAAAGCAGAGCATCAACGGCCTGCTGGCACCCTTCAACCTTTAGCTATTCCTGAATGGAAATGGGACAAAGTCGGTATGGACTTCATTACCGGGTTTCCCAGGACCAGGAAAGGGAATAATGCTATCTTCGTTGTTATCGACCGCCTCTCTAAAGTAGCTCATTTCCTGCATGTTCGAGAGAGTATTACCGCTAGCTAGCTAGCAGACTTGTATGTCTCTCGGATAGTATCACTTCATGGTGTGCCGTTGGAGATTAACTCAGACCGTGGAAGTCTTTTCACTTCACGATTTTGGGAAAGTTTCCAGAATGCTATGGGAACTCATCTCTCTTTCAGTACTGCCTTCCATCCCCAGTCAAGTGGTCAAGTGGAACGAGTCAATCAAATTCTGGAAGACATGCTTCGAGCCTCTGTCATTTCTTTCGGTATGGAATGGGAAAAGTGATCAAGCCAGCTTGGGCAAAGCCCCCTTCGAAGTTCTATATGGACGAAGGTGTCGAACACCTCTTAACTGGTCAGAAACCGGGGAAAGACAATTCTTTGGCCTGGATATGATCCAGGAAGCAGAAGACCAAGTTCGCATCGTTCGTGAGAAATTGAAAACAGCCCAGTCTCGCCAGAAGAGCCAATATGATAGTCATCATAAGGCTGTGACTTTTGAAGTCGGCGATAAGGCCTACCTTCGGGTTACTCCTCTTAAGGGAACCCATCGCTTCGGTATCAAAGGCAAATTGGCCCCTCGTTACATCGGTCCTTTTCGCATTCTTGCCAAACGAGGAGAAGTTGCCTACCAATTGGAACTACCTCCGCACCTATCCAGAGTTCATGACGTGTTCCACGTTTCTCAACTCAGGCGTTGCTTCTCGGATCCTATCCGCGGAGTGGACCACGAAACGCTTGATCTCCAGAACAATCTCACATATCGAGAATACCCCGTTCGTATTCTTGATCAAACCGAGCGCACCACTCGACGCCACAATATCAAGTTTCTCAAGGTTCAATGGTCACATCATTCCGAGAGTGAAGCTACTTGGGAAAGGGAGGATCGTCTTCGACTTGAGTACCCCACCCTCTTTCCGGAGGAACCCGAATCTCGGGACGCGATTCTTTTGAGTGGGGGTGAGTTGTCACATCCCTAGTTAGCACTTGCATTAGGACTAGCTAGAGTGTGCATCATGTTTACTTATCAAAGAAACTTGAAATGGGAATGACAGAAACCCCAGCACCCCTCTCCTAACAACTAGGGTTTGATAAAATCTTTTCCAATGTACCCAAAATGCCCTTCAAAAATGTCCATCATTTCTGCCTTGGTCTTAAACTTCTGCCAAAAATGGTGCACAATTTTCTAGAACATCCAAGGTCTCTGGATTAAATCATATGGTATTTGTATTTGGCCATTTAAATGCTATAAAATATTTTAAATGCTCAAATAATCATAAACTATAATGTTCCATGCTGTTCATATTATATACAGTGGGCATGACAAGTTTTATGAGTTATAAAAATGTTCTGGCATTTTTATTAATTAAACAAAGTTGCAAAAGAAATGAAACAGAAAAAGAAATAGGAAAAAGGGAGAGAGAGAAAGGTTACCTGGCGCCCCACTCGGCCCACCTGCCGGCCCAGCCCATCTGCCGCTCCAGCGAGCTGCTTGGCTCGGCCAGGCAGGCAGGCAGGTGCTCGACGGCGGCCGCAGCGCGCGCCACGCAGCTGCCCGCCGCCCTGCTTCCTCCCCTCGCCGCCCTGTAGGCTTGGATCGGTCGTCCACCTCACCCCCGACCTCGCAGACACTCCCCACTCTCCCCAGCTCCTCTCCTTCGCCCTCCCCGCACCATGGCCGACGCCGCCGTGCTCGCACCGTCGTAGTAGCCACGCCAACCGTCGTCCCTGAGCCCCGTCGCCGTGTCCGTTGTCTCCGCCGTCCTCGACTACTTCGAGCAGGCCGAGCCCCGAGCGCTTGCCCGCCCTAGAGACGCCCCCGATCCCTTCTTCCCCAACTCCGGCCGCGGAGATCCCCCTCGCCGTCCCGCTCAGCTCCGACCACCCCCAAGCTCGCTCCGGCGTCTGCTGCAACCCCTGTGAGCGCAGCTTCGTCCTCCCCCTCTCCGTTGACTCTCTACTACCCTGGAACGCATCGCACGAAGCTCACCTGCATGCACCGCCGCGGAGCTCGTCGCCGACGAGGCTCCGACCATCCAATGGTCCGGCCACCGTGCCTATCAGCTTCACCGTCACGCGTAGGTGCTGTAGGACCACTCCACGCTCCTCTACGGGCACTGCACCGTCGTTTTCAACTTCGCCGAACTCCGGCAGCCGCTGGACTCGTCGCCGGCGTCATCTCCGGCGACCCCGAGGCCAGCCACCACCTCCACTCGATGCAGTTTGCCTCCAGCTATCCGTAGGGGTGCTCCGCCGTCGTTTTGGCAGCCGGAGCACAAAACCCGCACCTCACCGCCGTGTTTGGCCTTGCCGGCGGCTAAACGCCGGCGAGTTGGACCTGTTTGACCACGGGTTTGACCCCCCTGGGTCACTGACATGTGGGCCCTGCCTGCTAGTCAAACCTAGTTTAGGTGTTAATTTAATTCTAATTAGTTAATTAGTTAACTGTGACACTGACTAGTGGGTCCCACTGGTCAGGTTTGACCTGGGCCGCCCTGTTGACTGACTGACGTCAGCATGATGTCATGCTGACGTAGTAAAGGATTTTCTGGGATTTTTAGATTTAAAAATAATTCAGGAAATTCCATAAAATGCCTAAACTTCAAAAAATCATATAAATTCAACAGTAGCTCAGATGGAAAAGATTTATATATGAAAAATGATCAGAAAAATCCAATCTTTCCAATGGCACTGGTTTCATGCATGTTTGAGCAAGTTAACCTTGCTGTATACATTAAAACATGATAATGCACTTATTTAAATAATAGCTAAAGTGCCAATTTGAATCTTTGATTCAAATAGGCTCAAACCCTTCTGGTTATAGTTGCATTAGCCCAAAAACACATGCATCTTGCCATGTCATGAGCATGCATCATATTGTTGCATTTGTTTGTTTAATGATTGTATCGCCGGTATTCTCCATGTTAGGTCCTGCTCCCGAGGATACTGCTGCATATCCAGCTGAAGAGCAGTACCCGACAACCACTTTGACAGGCAAGCAATCATTGATCATTCCGATACAAACCCAATCTTCTCGCTCCTGCTCTCTTTAACTGCATTAAGGCAACAGCGTGTGAACTGCTACTTGCTGCGGTAGTTGAACCCTATTCTCTTGCATGACCTGTCATTGCCACAGTAAATAGTAGAAACCCACTAGCATGTGTAGGAGTTGATTGAGCCATGTGATGTGTGATCCACCATGCTATTTGCTTATGTTGCCTGCTATGCTTAGAGTTGTGTCTGGTCTGGTTCATCTGGGTGATGGATCAGAGTGAAATGATCATACCGATAAAGAGAAGGAAGTGTGGAATACGCTTGGTAAAGGTATCGATGAAAGGCCATGTAGGAGTACATGGTGGGTTGTTTCATTGGAATCGTCCATAGGACCCGAGATCTGTATGTGTGGTTCAAGTTACAGCTACTACCACACATTGGGATCCTTAATTGACCCTCTCGGCTTATTAATTACCCTCGATCTCTGTCCAGGAGTTGCAACTAGTTTCTGGTGTTTATAGTTTACTGGAGGTCGTGCACAACGCTGACCCTCGGGGTGGGTTGTGATGCGCCAGGTACGTGGCACGGTGTACCGGTTGCCCGTTTGGTGACTCGGGAACCCTGTACACATCGTTCGGGGCCGTGAGCGACACCCCGGCCGGATCTCCCCACGGATGGAACCCAAATAGGCGATAAACCTGGACGAGAGACTTGAGTAGTTAGTCAGGTCGTGGCCGACACCCACGCTGGGCTTCCGCTTGAAGGTTGCCGAGTACACGTCGAGTAAACGGCGATAAGTGGTGGGAGCGTGTGTGAAGAGGTACACCCCTGCAGGGTTATCAATCTATTCGAATAGCCGTTGTTCGCGGTACGGACTACTTGGTTACTCTTACAGTTCATAGACAAGTTGATGGATACTACTAAAAGCCTCAAGATAAGTGTGAGTACCGTGGATGGCCCTTCCGTAGGATGACGGAAGAGGATCCTCGGTAGTGTATTGTTGTGGTGAGTAGAGGACTCGTGTTCGTAATAACATCTTGCAATCTGTTGAGAGTTGTAGAATAGGTTAGCCAAGAGTCAAAGCTGGCTTTCTGCTATGAACTCCACTACCCCCTTTGATAATGTTGCATGTATGATAGGTTCTGTTGTAAGACTTGCTGAGTACCTTTGTACTCATGTTTGCTTAATAACTGTTGCAGAGGAGAACCCTGCCCCTGCTGATGGGTTCTACAAAGACGTTGACGTCGACGAGTAGCTTGACACCCAGACGGAGATCTGGAGCTTGTGAAGGGCCTTGTAGATAGTCAGGCTACACCAAGCCTGTTTTATTTTCTAAGTTGTCTGTACTCAGAGATGTAGCTTCCGCTTGTGCTTGTATGACTGTATGACTTGAGTGTTGGGTCATGTGACCCCTACCTGTATGGATATGTTATGTATGGCTCTTGGAGCCTCTTAAATAATGTACTTTGAGTCATAGAGTTCTGTTGTGATGCAATGTTGTATTTGCACATATTGAGCATATTGTGTGTATGGTTGAAATGCTTGGTATGTGTGGGATCCGAGACCTAGTTGTTTTCCTTTGGTAGCCTACCTTACAGGGAAATGCCTCCTAGTGATTCCAATGAGCCTTGGTAGCTTGCTACTGCTCGAAACACGTAGGCTGGCCGGCATGTGTCCTTCTTCGTTCCTGTGTCTGTCCCTTAGGGGAAATGTCACGCGTTGTTCCTTTAAGTCCATGTAGCTTGCTACGACTTGGGTTCATACGTTGATGACCGACACGTTCGTTGCTGGGTCATGGATGCCTGTCTCTGTAATTTAGTGCCACTTTTGGTTTATAACTAGCCATGTCGGCCCGGGTTCTCTGTCATATGGATGCTAGCAACACTGTCATATACGTGTGCCAAAATGCGCAAACGGTCACGGGACAGGTAAGGTGGCACCCGTGGGGTTACCGTGCATGAGGCCACAAAGTGATATGACGTGTTACAGCTAGATCGGTGTGACTTAGGATCGGGGTCCTGACAACAACATAATAGAGACCGACGCAAAGCTGGTCGACGTGTTTCAGATCATACTCCATTACGGGCTCCTCCCTTGCGAGCAGAGGGCCAAGCCCATGTGGGAGTATGGGCCCGATGATCCGACCACTTTGTGGCATCTCTTTGGCATGGCTCCTGACAAGATATGGGTTCAACTGTTCCAGCCCCAGGAGGAGTGGCCAGCCGAGGGAAAGGACATTCGTCTTAACGCCATGAATCCTCCGATCGAGGTGAGTGGCATGTTTCTTCGAAGAGTGTCCTGATATTCATATTACGTGAGATTCGATCTAACCTTGTTGCGTGGATTCTACAAGGCTGGCTCGCCAAGGTCAAGAAGATCAGCAGCCTAGCACCACTACTGAAGGAGCCCCAACCGGAGCAGCTGGAGAAGATGCTGGTAGTGGTGCCTTACAAGGCGCCTGCGAAGAAGGGCAAGAAGCAAGAAGCCCCAGAGGCCAGGAAGGGCCTCCACCGCAGAATCCGTTCTGGCAACTTGTCCGGAGAAGCTGCGGCCTCATCCGTACAGGATGGGGGCGAGGAGGAGGAGGATGAACAGGAAAGTGCCTCTTTGCACTCCAAGAAGAGGTCGGCGTCTGAGGACACCGAGGAGGTCCAACCTTCCCCAGCCCCGAAGAGATGACACCGGCCTAAGCTGGTCATACGTGACAGCTCGGGCGACGAGAAGTCTGAGGCGTCCGAGGAAGTCCCAAAAAAGGGATCCAGTGCCAAGCCCCCCGCTAGTAGGTAAGGTGTTTGCATTTTCAGTCATCATGCTTTGAGTAGTTTTTTTAGTTGAAGGTTAACCCTCTGAATTGTAGCCCGCTACATGAGCGCCCCACCGAGCAAACCTCAAAAGGGACGTCTCCGCCCGCCGATCTGGTAGATAGTGGGTCTATGGCGCATTCCGTGCCTCCTTTGGCCCCAAAGAGGCAGAGGAGGTGCGGTCCCAAAGAACTCCTCCTCCTCCGAACATGGAGGGGGAGGTTGATGTCATGATGGCCGAGGTTAACACCTTGGTCACCAAAAACCAGGAGGGAGCAGCCCTCCTGGCCGGCAAAGGGAAAGAGTCTGGGCCGTCTGGACCCCTTCCGTTGACCGCTCCCGAGCTCTCGAGGCCTTCGACGGTACGGGTTCCTCCCAACGGGGAGGGGGCTCGGGATCCAATGTTGGCGCCGAACACCTTCGCAAGGGCGGCAGTTGGCTGGCAGGACACGCTGGAGGAGTTGGTGAGCAACTCCCTCATTGTGGAGGGGATCCAATCCGGACTGAAAGACATTGTCCAAGGCCTTCTAACAAGCTTTGAGGTAAGTAAAGTAATGATATTTCCTTGTAATGCGATTATAGTTGTTAGTTTAAGTAGGCCGCGTACATAGCAGCCCCTGAGACTCTACCAGGACCTCGAAGAGACCCGCAGAGGATCAAATTTGGTAGGTCAACTAATAATGTCGACATTTCTTGTGCTAATGCAGGCATCTTACGTTGCCGTGGCTGCTAAGGCCGTGGTTAGAGGATATGGATCGGAAGCTCAAGCTTTCCGATCAAGAGCTGGACCTTGTCAACAAGCGGCTTGATGATGCACAAGGTAAGCTATGTAAAAAATGTGTATTTGCCAGATAGGGACAGGCCGGATCATTTACTGAACCTTTATCTTGATGATCTTGCAGCTGCTGCCGCCGAGGTCGAGGGCTTAAAGGAGGCCCTGAAGAAAGCTAAGGACGAGGAGGCCAAAAAGAGGACATCTCCTGAGAAGGCAGTGTTCGAGCTTGAGCGGGCAAAGGGTGCTGCTAAGCAGCATGAGTCTCTTGTCGCCGAGGTGCAAGGGGAGCTCCGGGATGCCATAGAAAAGCTTAAGGCCATTGAAAAGGGACGGGAGGAGCTATCTTCTCGTATATCCAAGGCAGAGAAGGAGCTCTAGGAGGCCAGGAGTGACGCCGGAGGTGTCCGGGAGGAGCTTCGGCAAGCCGCGCAAATTGCCAATGGTAAGAAATATTTACTGCAGAGTGTGTTCGGAAGCGACATATTCGCCCTGCAGACGAGGGTCTGGCGCACCACAGGCGTCTTCGCCGAACTCCCGAGGAATGCGGTGGCAGCGGTGAGGCACTATGCCACCCAAGAGGAGGACCCAATGCAGCGGCTCTTTTGGTCGCAGTTTCTGGACTACGAGCGTCCTCCCCTTCTCAGCAATCAAATGAAGCAGCTGATGGAGATGCAACGGATGTCCGAGATGGCCTTGAAGGACATCTGTGTCGGCATGTGGTCGGCCGAGCCCATTCCGAACACGTACTTCGGCCTTGTGCAGAGGCTGTGGGAGGCGCCGCTCCGGATTGACTCCGTGAAGCTATCAGCGTGCCTTGAAGGAGTGAGTCTTGCATTTGCGAATACCATGGTCCATTGGCCAAGGATTAATCCAATGGAGATGGCCACTGGTGCTCTGCCCTAGGGATATGAGCATCGCTGCACCGAACAGTACTTCACGTAGGTGATGACGAGAGCGCGGGCGGTAGAGGGCCAGTGTTCGAAAAATGTAATACTTGAGTAGTTATAACAAGTTTGTATCAAGTGGGATATATGCTTTATTTTGCGGCCGGTGAACTTATGTAAAATTGTAGTGATGAAATTTTGACTCTTGTGTGGCCATATGTTTAGTTCTGAAAGCTACAACTCGTCGGCTTCAGCCCCCAAGTGAATGTCATGAAGGGTGTTTTGTTTCCGCACTGTTACCCTTAGCCAACATCTTGGTGCCCGAAGGCGGTAGTGCGGGAACAAAACCAGGCAATCAGACTATTCGGTTTTACTGCTATCACTTAGCCTTAGGAACTTAACTGTGGGGACTAGGGAATAACTCCAGGTTTATTTGTGATGAATTTGGGGGTCGAAGCCTACCCTTTCCAATCACGTGGTTTGTGTTAAGACGAACCCTTCGTGTGACACAGTGAAACCGCCAATGATTTCTGGAGTTAAACCTCGTCGTCGGATCACGGATCCGTTCGAGCTTACTATGACGGTCAGTTTTTGACTTTTTCCTCCTAAGGTACTTGACCAGACGAACCATAAGTACAATCGCAGGGGGTTCTCCCTTTGCCTTAGCCGAACGTGCGGAACATAAGAGGCAAGCACAAGAGCCGGGCAACCCAACTACTGACGCAAGACAAAGTTCGGAATGGATGCATATAGTGCAATATCCGAGACACCGAACACCTAGCAAAAAGCGAGGATGGACTTGAAGATATCGAGCTGATATATAAATCCAGCTCTTGACTAATTAATGTACTTTGATGCTGGGCTATTCGAAGAGTGAGTGGGGAATCAGGAAAGAAACAATGGGGATTACGATATGTAGATATCCGAACACCGTAGAGGGTATTTTTATTATTTCTCATGAGCTCAGGACGTCTAACCGTATAATTCGAGTTGCGGAGGCAGAACTTGTAAGAAGAGAAAAATAAAAAATTACAGAGGGAAAGGTTAATTTGGGGCCTTGATGCGTGAGTTAAAGCCTTCACTATGCCCTGCTGCATGCCTGCGCCTTTACTTCTGATGAGTGGGTGTAGGGGCCTTCGATGAGGCCTTTATCAGCGAGGGCCCTGTCGGCGGAGCTTTATGCTTCAGTTTTATTGGTAATAGGTTCCCGAGTCGTCCAATGACAAGATAATGCCGGAGTTTGGTTTAGCTGAACCTGTACTTTGGATCAATGTATGCCTCACGGTTACCCATGGTATTTTGAGTACGAAGTTGTGCTGACGAGGCACATCGAGCGCGAAGAGTGTGGGCATGCCGTGGGGCATGTATCCCTATATACGGCGAACGCATGCAGATTCCCATGACGGGGAATGGGTTCGAACCCGTTTACTATTGTCACTAGCCTTTATGGTGGTTCAGCATTCGGGCTTGTACGGGATGGTGTGGTTTTCGGCCGCTAGGGCCGCGGTGTGCTCTTCGGTTCGAAGAGAGTGTTCTGTGTTGCCTTTGATAGTTATGACGCCCGAAGGACCAGGCATCTTCAACTTGAGGTACGCGTAATGTGGAACGACATTGAATTTGGCGAACGCTGTTCGGCCGAGGAGGGCGTGATCGCCACTGCGAAAAGGTGCAATATCAAAGATCCAGTCCTCGCTTCGGAAATTATCCGGAGATCCAAACACTAATTCGAGTGTTACAGTGCCCGTACAGCGGGCCTCCACTCCCGGAATGACTTCTTTGAAGGTGGTGTTACTCGGCTTAATCATTGATGGATTGATCCCAATTTTCCTCACTGTATCCTCATATATCATACTGAGGCTGCTCCCTCCGTCCATAAGGACTCTAGTGAGGTGGAACCCATCGATAATGGGGTCTAGCACTAGGGCTGTAGACCCTCCATGGATTATGCTGGTGGGATGATCCCTGCGATCAAACGTGATTGGGCAAGCCGTCCATGGGATGAACTTTGGTGCTACTAGCTCGATGGAGTATACGTCTCGTAGCGCCCGCTTCCTCTCCTTCTTTGGTATATGGGTTGCGTAGATCATGTTTACCGTCTTGACCTCGAAAGGAAGGGTTTATGGCCTCCGCTATTTGGCCTGCGGGGCTCATCATTGTCCTTGCTTCGTGGGCTTTTGCCTGAGTCTTCGACTGTGAGTTTGCCGGCCTATTTGATAACCCAAAAATTTCGATTGGAGTGGTTGGTGAGCTTCTCTAATATGCTTTGGATCTAGCCAGGCCTATCCAGAATTGTGTCTAGTCTAGACAGGCCGTCGTTGTTGCCTTTAGGGGCTTTCTTTCGGGGCCCGGATTTCTGGTTTCGGAATCCGGCATTCACAGTCGTGTCCTCGCCCCCCACCGTCATTGTGGCAACATTTATTCTACCTCCGTCGGGGCTTTCCATTTCCATCCCGAACCTCAGAGGTACATAGTGTGTCTGGGTTTGTGCTTTGGCGAGCAAGCCAACTGTCTTCGCCATAGTTCTTAGTTTGTCCTGACCAAGCTGTCGTACAAGCCATTCGTCCTTGACACTATGCTTAAAGGCAGCCAAGGCTTCGGCATCCGGACAATCAACGATATGATTTTTCTTGGTCAGGAATCGGTTCGAGAACTATCGAGCAGATTCTTCGGGTTGTTGCATAATACGATTTAGGTCGTCAGCATCCGGAGGCCGGACATAGGTGCCCTGAATGTTTGCTCAAAAAGCGTCCTCAAGCTCTTCCCAGCAGCCTATGGAGTCTTCGGGAAGGTTGTTTAACCAGTGTCTTGCTGGCCTTTAAGCTTGAGCAACAAATATTTGATGGCGTGGAGATCATCTCCTCGTGCCATGTGGATATGGAGGAGGAAATCCTCTATCCATACGGCTGGATCTGTAGTTCCTTCATATTATTCGATGTTCACAGGCTTGAAGCCTTCCGGGAATTGATGTTGCATGACCCACTCTGTAAAGCACAAGGGGTGTGCGGCGCCCCGAACTCCGGCTACGTCGCGTCGGAGTTCTTCGTCCCTCCTAATCTGCTGCTGCTCCCGGACTCTATCGTTTTAGTTTAGCCGATCATAGTATCCTTCCCGGTATGCGGGCATGTCTTCTCTGGGTACATAGATAGACAATACAAAAAATACACTTTTGAGATGATACATGTTTGTCACAGTAGGTCACGTTTTCTATCATGCATGTACATCCATGATGATTTTATGACAGAATCAAGATAGTCATACCTATGCTGTCGTAGAAGTGTTTCATAACATTACCAAAATTATCATCACGGAAGTGTCCATTTCCATGATGATAAATGGCGCGTCATGGACGTGTTTTCGTCAAGGGTAACCGACACGTGGCATCCACCATAACAGGTCGTTGTTAAGCTACCGGGTCCGGTTTTGGATCCGATAACCCGTTAATAGCCCAGACCAATGGGGATTTTCCATGTGTAAAATTCTCATTGGCCACAGGAAGCACGTGTTGGCTCACCGTTGGGACAGATGTCATCCACTCATTGGCCAGGAGGCGCCTATGATACGTCGACACATGGAACGGCCCAACAGAGGCCCATTCCGGTTAAAAGTCCGGCTCGTTTGACTTTGTCCAAAGGTAACCGGTCGGCCCACGGAAAGCCTGTTAACGGCCTGTTCATATATAGCCCATTTACATCCTTCTGACTCCCGGCCCATTACGACCTATCGGAACTAAGCCCAATAGCTTCATCTGGGCCGTCCAATATGATTCCAGCCTATTGTAACTTCCGGCCCATGTATGGCCCATGATTTCTTTCGGCCCATATGAGCCCCTTTGTAACTCTGGGCCCATTAAAGGCCCGAGATGAAACTGGCCCATAATGAACAGTGTATCGCTTCATACCCATTAACGGCCCATTATTCCATCGGCCGTTTCCAACCTGTGGTAACTTTCGGCCTTGTAAGGGCCCATTTATTCTTGGGCTCATTTCTAGAATTCTGTTAGTTACGGTCCGTTACTGGCATGTTCTGTTTGTGGGCCAAATTCAGCCCGTGGTTATATTCGGCCCGTTTGTGGCCCCTTAACCCGTTGGGTTGTTTTCATAGTGTTATCAAATACGGCCTATTAACGGCCCGTTATGGTCCATGAATAGTATGACCCATGTTTGGCGAAATGATTATACGCCCCGTAGAAGGCCCATGGATCATACGGTCCGTAGAAGACAAATGGATCCTATGGCCCGTAGAAGGCCCATGGATCCTACGGCCCATAGAAGGCCCGTGCATCCTATGGCCCGTAGAAGGCCCATGGATCCTACGTCCCGCAGGAGGCTCATCGTTACAATAGTCCGTGTGTTTCCATGATCATTGTGTCCTAGTTACGAAAAATAGGTTATTGTGGCCACTAGAAAAATGCAGAAAAAGAACTGCAGTGACTACAAGCAAACAACTAAACAAGACAATAAGGAAATAAATAAGCAAGCAACTAACGCTAGCCTATTATAGCTATTACACATATTACATCCACTTGGCATCAAAGTTCGCCACCAGTGCAAATATAGGGAACAAAGGAGCATATTACATACACTGGCCGTCAAAATTGGCCACCAATGCAAATAAACGCTGCAGCAAAACAAGTCCATAACTGAAACAACTTCAGAAGAGCTCAAGAAACGTTATCCTGGGTATCCACCATGGTGTCAATAAGCTTAGCAAGCTTATTAGCTTTGTCCTGTTTGGTGCTAAAATCCTCCAACGCTTGCTGTTGCACCAGAAAATATGCATCTGAATGCTCCAAGGAATTCCGCGGTCCTTCCGCTTCTTGTCGCAACACAGCTGATTGATGTCTTTCAGCTTGTAGTTGAGACTCAAGAAACCGAACTGATTCAGCCAGTGAGTTTGAATAGCTTGTGCAAGCAGTAGTGGCCAATAACTCGAACAGTAAACCAAGACAGGACTTTGGGGTTGTTTCACTGTCTTCAAGATAGTTTTCCTTAGCTGTTTTATCAGCTTTGTTGGAGACCAACAAGGATGTCTCACTATCTTGAACCTTATATGCATTACTTCCTTTCACATTGCTCTTCCCCAATATTCTGTCAGCATTCTAAAAGAAGAAACAAGCAGACACATAACAGGTTTAGCATGTACCAGTATATGAAACTCATTTCGGTGAACCGGTTCATTAGTAAGGTGGACAAGATTAAACTACCAAGTCTTCTATTGCCAAGTAGTACATTATAAAATCATCAAACAAACATATATCTATGTCCTATGGTCACTACATTGTCTTTCCAAATCAAAATAAAGGCACGGTTCAAATCATATCAGTTCAAGAGAAAGCAACACTGGAAGAATACAAAGCGTGGGAAACTACACGGCACAACAAGATTTCAGATGGGTACCACGGGTCTACATGTACAACAACACTATTGGCCCTGTTGTGATGCTAGTAATGTGCATGATATGAGAAGTCAACTGTATACACAATTGAAATTGAAATCAACTGAGCTATTTATAAGAGCAAACCTGTTAAAGAAACATGCGTAAACATACATGTTGTGCCATTGGAGTTTCCATTGGATCGTTCAATTTAAAAATAATTCTGTATGAGTAAATACAGTGATACAAGAGCAAAACAGTATGCACGATAGTAATGGAATCTTAAATAAGAATAGTTGTTCTTCAGGTTTAAGCACTTGTTCTACATGAACAGAGTACAGTAAGACGCAAGCATATAGTACTTAAAATAAAATGAGCTCATAGACCTTGCCACATTCTTGGTTCGTGACTAGTACAGAACAAGGCGTTCCCAGTCATCGTCCAATAAATGTGACTCAGGAGAACATAAGAGAATTTGATGGGTTTCTTTGCCAGTGAAGTACGTTTTCTTCAGGTAATTCCGATACTGCCACCAAGCATTCTTGAAGATAACATAGGTATTAGCACAGGTTACCTCATCAAGAGTTTCCAAATGGGTCCTTCTCTATAGAGAAAAATGGGAAAATTTGCTGTATTATAAACATCATGGAGGTAGAATGTATGGGACAAAGCAAAGTAATTGCCATGAATAACATTACTTACACATAACTCCTAGACAAACACCTGTAACTGGAATTTTCCTTCATCTTCAGTATAATATTTCCATGATGGGCAAATATGCACATAGGATTTAACAACATCAAATGCGATAGATGCTAAACTATGAATGGTTGGTTGTGCTTCCTCCACAGGAATAGGTGTACTAATTGGTGGAGTTGGGGTTCACCGTGGTAGTACTGGCACTTTGGGCACTGGAGCTACCTTGCTAACTGCTCTTGTTTGGGAGCTCTGTGGTGGAGATGGTGATGTGTCAACAGGAACTGGGTTACTATCTGCTGGGGTTGGGGTTAGATTGGGTGAAGCTGGTTCTCTGTCCATCGCAGTAGGGGTAAAATCTGCGAGAGTCTGGGTTATGTGTGGTAGGGCTGGTTCTCGTGCATGTACAACCGGAGTGCTATCTCCACCAAGAGGTAGCACTGTTTTATTTGAAGACCGTGTTTTTACTCCGCTAGATACTTCCATCACCCGCTCCAATTCAAATGGCCGATAAACAGGAAACATAGTTGAATATACAAACATTGTATGAGAGACATATGCAATAGATAGTGTGGAAAAAGAGGGCATGAAATAGTTGACATGTATATTGTTTAACTAAAACAGATAGCATGACATAATTTCACATATATGATGTCTATCTAAACTGGATAGCATAGCATAACATAATTCAAAGATATGACGACTAACTAAACAGGATCGCATGACATAATTCACATACATGTTATCTAAGTAATCAAGATCGCATGATTTAATTCACATATGTGATTTATATGCTAAGCAGAGGGCATTCACATATATGATGTCTAAACTAAGAACATGGTGTTGAATATTGTGTATATGATGTCTAAACTATGCAATGCAAGACACCATATGCATGATATGAGCAGTATAACCGTGCCAAGTTAGAGCATACACCTCGATGGGGGAATAGGACTGGTCATCTCTCTCTGAATCCATCTCCGAGGAGCTATTGGGACCCAGCAAGAGATCTGCTTCGACAGGTAGCACTGTCTGCTCTGAAGGCCTTGTTTTCACTCCAGATTTTTCCATCACCCACTCAAATGGCTAATTCACAAGAAGAGTAGTTTAATGTACAAACATTGTCGACAAATGGAAATGTAATGAAGAAAAGGATGGGCAAGATATCATTTAAATATATGATGCCTGGTTAAACAAGATGGCATTGCACATTTCGCATATATTATGGCTGGCTAAAAGACATTAGACTGCATAATTCCCATATATGATATTGAAACTAAACATGCGGCATTACAGAACATGTATAAACTAAGCAGATGGCATATATGATGTCGAAAGTAGGCACTGCAAGGCAACATATGCATGATATGACTAACATCATCATGCCAAGTTAGAGAAAACACCTTGGGGGTAAATAGGAGTGGTCAGCTACGTATGAATCTGCCTTAGAACAGATATCTTCCTCTGGATTACAATCTGGAGAGG
>LR738709.1:116933539-116944991 GCA_902687465.1 Secale cereale | reverse complement strand
TACCCGCCATGGAGCGATGTCTGCATGACATTGTATTATTACACAAAACTCTTCTTTTTTTCTCTACATGTTCAACATGACTGTGTACAATATCTGACATGCATACTAAAACAAATAGTGAGATTATGTAAGGAGAGCATGCAGAAATCTAGAGTAATCGTAACAACCAGTGGATGGATCCAAAAATAATGATAACATACTGATGATTTCTTTAATTGAATAAAAAACAAGATGATGATTGCTTTACTATTTGTTTCCCACACAAGATGAACAACATAGGCATACACTAGGTGAACCAGATATTAGACAGAGATACTATTCATTGCTTCGTCGATATGTGCCCCACAACTAATTTAGAACTCAAGTTTGAACATCAATCTGGACCTGACTTGGAGTCTAAGAGGTGAACATGACAATAATGTAGCAGGTAATATTAAGCAATACATAACATAAGCAGAAACAAAAGAGTGCAACCTCTCTTGTGGACCCGTGTACTCCTTAGGTTCCTCTGCTGAGTCGATGATGGTGATGTCGTTGTGGTGGGTGCCGGCGGCAGGGAAGGAGATCTGAGGCGACGAAAGACGGCCAGGAGTCGTGATGTCTGGTTTGGTGGATGCTTCTGTCGATGGAGCATCTCAGGTGAGGTGGACGACGTCACGGTAGGAGCAGGACAAACCATACAAAGTTTTCTTCAACACCTACCTGTAACTGAAGTAATTCTGTAAGGGCTCATTTGGCTTGCATGATTCTAAAAACGCAGGGATAGGAGGAAAAACACCAAAATAGGTTAGGAATGCACATGGGAAACAGAGCATTTGTGAACACATGATTTCTGTCAACTTTGGTGTTTGGTTCACATTAATTGGAGGAGCAGAGGAATGCAAAGAAATAGAGCATTTGTTAAACCATATGAAAGCGTGAACAATTAGAATGTTATTCTGTCACTAATGCACTTGGTCTTGTTTTCATGCATAGGATTTTAAAAAGTAGGTCTAGGTGGCTGTTTTGCTCCATTCCTTTCAACAAAATGCATGAATAATTGAATAGTAGAGTGCCATAGGAAAATTTCCTATTGCTATGTTTTTCCATTGAACCTAAATAGTCCTAATGGATCGACATGAATGTAGAGTAATAAATGATGCGACAAGTGTACAACCTCTTTGTCGTAGCTGTGTCGACCTCAGCATCATTGGGTTGGTCGCTGAAGAAGTTGAGGCAGAGGTGGCTGTCGGAGGTGTGGAGGAAGATCTGAGGAATCTTTAGACGGCGTCCAGGGCACTGCTCTGTTGTGATGGATCGTTCCGTCATTGGAGCAGCTCCGGTGAGCCATAAGACTTCGAGGCTGAAGCAGCACAAGATAGACATCGCTAATCTCAAGTGGGATTCCAATAGCATCTCCTATAGATGATGTAAAATACATTACCACCAAAAACCACCTGACTACAATAGATGATGTAAAAACCGTTGACTCTGAACTTAACTGTTGAAACTGAAATTTATAGTGGAATTTGAATGTTACTGTCAAAACTGAACGCAATGGTAGCAGAGAGGCACTTCACATGTAGTTTAGGGAGGACCTGCAGTTCATCTTCAACCTGAACCCCCCTGAGCCGGTCCGCCGCCCTGAAACAACTCCCCACCACTAGTCCACCGCCGCCCCGGCCAGCCGTCTAGCCCCCCCCCTCCCCGCGCCGAGCTTTTTCTCCGGCGATCCCCACGCCACCGCCCCACCACTGTAGGCGACCACCGCCTCCACCCTGAACCCTAATATAGATAGTGGGGTACCTCTCCGGCAAGCCCCCCTCCCCGCTGCGGGTGGTTCTTCCTTAACTCCGGCGAGCCCCCCCACCCCCTGAAAATTGACTCACCCAAAAGTCAATTCAGTCAACTGAAGTGTAGCTAAATCAGAGCAGAGCATCAACACGAGCGAGGGGGAGAGCAGCAGCGCGAGCGAGAGCCGGAGCAGCAGCAGCAGATCCGGCTGGTATGGATGCCGCCGCTGAAGGGGCCTCGCACTGGGGGAGAGCCGCCGTGGAGATGTCGCCCGCGGCGCTGGCTTCGACAAAGCCGCGCCATAGGGGCACTGGGAGGTCAAGTTAAGGAGAGGGTGCGATGCGATGAGTGTACAACCTCTTTGGTGGCGCTGAGTAGGACTCGGCTTCGTCCGAGGAGTCGGTGAGGATGTTGTGGTTCCGGTAGAGCAGGTTAAGGCGGCGTTGTGGGGATGGATCAGCCACGATAGACGAGGTGATTGTCGGAGCAGCTCATTGGAGGTGGAGGACAGGGTGGCTGAACCGGCGGGACGACGAGATGGACGAAGGATCCTCATCCGGGGAGGTGGATGAGGGACGTCAAGCTGTTGCGATGGACGATGTCGTCGGGGAATAGGCTCCGGCTGGGCAGTGGTGAGGTGGCGGACGGAGGAGGGTGGGGTTTTGCGGCTGGAGCGGAGAGGTTATGGCGGCCTGGGATTTCGAATGGCGAAAAGGAGGCAATGGGAGGGTGGAACCATGACTTAGGGACGCGCTTGTCCAAAATGTAGGGTGTGTTACAAAAGTACCCCCACCGATTTGAACTAGCAGCCCTTTCAGCTCAGGGTTAGAAGGGGGATTTCACGTGTCGGGATTGGCAGCTGGAGGGAGTTTTCGCGCGTGTTGTAATTTCGTGAGAGCAAGGTGCGGGTTGTGATGGCGCCAGTTTTAGGAGCACTGTATCTGAATTTTCGGGATATAACAAGGCGCGGGTTGAATTTTAGGGACAAGCCTAACGTGTAATATTGTACTTGTATACGTACCAAATCAATTCGCACTTACCTCAACGAAAAAACGAAAAAGTAAAACTATTCACACCACACGAAGAGAGAGTCTTGTCCCGTTTTACTATACAAATGCTATTCAAAACAGAGTATGAATCCATGTTATGTCCAATTAAAAAAATTTGCTGACTGTATAATGCATGTAACATACTCATACCAACATTTTAGTGCATTCCAAATGTCTATACTACCGGTGCAATTCGAACTAAATTTGAATACGTTTCTCTATTTCAATAGGAATCTACAATCATGATTGCTGCCAACTTCAACCATCATCCGTGTATTACCTTAACAACACACCACATGATTACTATAGAGATTGATATGAACTATGTAGACTATATGAACTCGAATTCAATTTTTTGAATACACTTGATGTTGATTCCAAATAATAGTACATTCGATGTACTAACTATATATTCATAATCTAAACCATGTTCCATACGTACACCATGTTTATCACACAAAGTATAGTGCCCTGCCCCCTACATTATGACAAGTATTTAGCCCTGAGCTCCAACAGCCACACATTAGCCTAAATTATAATCAATGTTCTACATTATGATATCTTCTTCAAGTATCCGTATCCACTTTTTTATAATGAACTATGATCTCTATTCGTCTTTTACACCTATACGATCCTCTTCTCTTTGTACTAGCTAGTGCTAACTTTCTATCGTGCATGCACACGCCCGCCCCCCTCTCACCCTCCCTCAGCGTCCCCTCCATCACGCACGTTCATTATTTCTCTTTAGGTCGTTCACCCATGGTGTGTCTAGGCCCCCGGGCTCCTTCTTTTCGGCACACACCGGTCGATATACCTCTTTAGCCAAGTGTGCCTACCACAAACACATACTTCCCCTCTTCTCTTCTCACCGTCCATGCCCCTCTGTCCAATACGGTTCCACACCGGTGCACACTCCCGCCCCTCTTTTCATCGATCTCATACTCGCACACTCCCCCCCCCTCGACATCGCAGGCCTCTCGCACCACCTCCTAGCCGCACCCCTCTCCCCCTGTCTGTCTCTTCGGACCTTATTTGCTTCTAATACATGCATGCATGTATACGTACCGATCTCCCTCCATATAGCTAGGTCGACTATACTTCTTTTTCCCCATGCACCGATAGACTTACCTCACTAGTTATATTTGTCCCTTTCTCGGACACACGGCGGTTGATATTCCTATGTAGTTACGTATGATTACCACAACCATATCGTCTCCCCTCATCATCCTTGCATACCTCCCGACCCGTTTCTCACATGCACGTGCATAGACAGACAGACATCCCCGACCCTCTCCTATTGATATTGCACTCATACCCTCCATTTGTCTAGCAGGCCTCTCCTACCATTTGTGAGACGCCACTCCACCACCAACCCTTCGACACTCTACCTTTGTCTTTCTCCCAACCTTATTCCTCTGCTACACATATGCATGGATGCCGATTGATCTCCCTCAATACATAGCGAGGTCTCTCTCCTTCTCCACACATATACTAGTCGATCAACCTCTCTATAGTTACGTCTCTTGCCCCTCCCCCCCACACACCTCTATTCGAACGTTGTAGGTAGGTATCCATGCCACAGAGAAAAACTGCACCTCTGCCCTCTCAAATTCCAGTAGGCCAGCCGCCCTGTATCTTTGACGTGGGCAAACACAAATTCAATGACACTCTTTATCGATCACGCAGCCACACACATCATCCCTGTTTTCGATTCTATCGATATCTCACGGCGATGATCCCTCCACTCTCTTCTCGTGGATCGCTCCCTCTATATATTATATATCCATGGCTCTGTTTCACACACATTGCATATGTTACATTTTTTGTTTGAGATATCATCGACACATTGCCTCTGTTTCGCACAAACCATCGATCTCAGACCCACCCACGTAGGTACCTGCACCAAAAGAAGAGGTGCACGCAGGACGCACGTACTCATGTCTCGTTCCTGGCCACACCCGCGCAGGTACACGGTCGAGTTCGTTTCTGTATGAAGGCAGCCCACGTGATAATTTGACGCGTGTAACGGTTGTTTACTCGAATGTGGGTCGTGTACCATGCGTAGACGGAACAAAGTTCGACTTGATGCGTTAGTATTAAAATAAAGTTATATATTCCTCACTGGCACGTAAAAAATATAAAACGATTGTCGTGGGGAAAATGGAACAATCCGCTCCACTATATACAAGGCGGCAGTGGCCTCTCTCTCTCACTGTTGGTCAGTGATCCGGCCGCATCCCGTCCGTCGGAGGAAAGGGAGGATGTGCATCATTTCTCCGTTTGACGGTGTTGAGGTAGCACATCTCGATCTGCGGTACCCATCATACTCTCTGACCAAGCTCCAGCACGACAGGGCCTTCGCCACTTGCTCGCTACCGCAGTATGGGCAGATCCCGGCCGCCGGCGCCCTCCTAGTTTCATCCCAAGGACCCTCAGGCACAGCTTACTCCGTCCTTGCTCCACTGCCCATCTTCCCACGTTGCTGCATGTGGATCTTCTTTAGTTGTTTGCTTAAAACGTATCTCGGTCGGCGTACTTTCCATCTTGCAATCTCATCCTCAAACCAATTTCGATAAACCACCATGCTGCTATCTTTCCCTTATTACATGGAATATGCTTCTCTCTTGTAGGCGTATGTGTCTTCAACTCGTGTTATTGGGCAGTAAATGTTTCCTTTCTACCTCCTTTTGCAAATAGGGCTATCCATTTCACCTCGTTGCTATTGCGACATTTCGGTGAACTGCACAAATCACTTTTTTCTTAAGAGTGTTTTGTGCAGTTCCGCCAAAATGTCACACGGGCAACATTTTTACATTTCGGCGGGACTGCAGAAAGGGAGATTAGTTTTGCTATCCTCCTCATCCAACTCCGTGCCTAATCTTCTCCAACAAGTTGTTAGTCCTAAAGAGAGATCGCAGAGGTGATCGGCTTCTATTTTGTGTGTGTTATGTTTCATCATCTAGTTCCGCTATTATTGTAATCACACTGACTGGATATCTTTGCAAACAGGGATGGTTAGCTTGATTTTAGTGGAGCTGCAATAAATGATCGGATTGTGATGTCCTCCATACACCTCTTTTTTGGCTATAGAGCTGGGTGAAACTAGCTGCCAACCAATGAACACCATGCCAAGGAAATGGAGCCATGCCTACGAACAACATCGATCAATTATATATTTTTCTTTATTTGTACACCTTCTCACAACTTTGTCTTCAGTCGTGATGTGAATATTGGCGCTGATCTGCGAACCATTGAGATGCATTAGCAGCCATGGTAGTTTAACTTGCATTTTTGATGGAATGTTGTAATGAGATAATCTTGAGGCAAGAGGACACATGAATCCTAAGTTGAAACCTTTTTTCCTGCGGGAACCCAAGTTGAAACCTTCATAGGATCACAGTACAATTTCATTAAAATTATGCGTACATGTAAACAAATCCTGAAGGATTGATAGAAATACCGGAAACAATTCAACTTCGTTTCGCCGACATGTGGGACATCCTTCATCCAGCTCCACCTGCCATGCATCAATATTGAGTGCACAACTACAGGGAAAGATTCACCCCGGTCGTTGCGCCGCAGTAGTAATGACTAGTGAACGGTCAAATCATAGAGCCCCACCTTCGCCACAATAAGTTGCTCGGACGAAGCAACCATCATTTCTCTGTTCGTTGGATCCACTGGTACTCCCATATTCCCAGAGTAATAAGTTGCTCGGGCGAAGCAACCATTACTTCACCTTTCCCATAGTAAGTACCAGTACCTCCTTTTTTTACTCTAGAAACAACGACATGCGAATATTGGACTGTAGCAGCACATCAACTGAATCAAAAATCAAAACCAACCAATGAACTACTACTAATGGTGAGCGTTAGCTAGTATCATGTACTCCGTCTGTCCATGTATATAGGGCTTAATGCATTTTCCGAGACTAACTTTGGCCCTGTTGGGATCCATGGGTTAGAGTTAGTTTGAGCTAGTTGGGGCTCAAATAGCCCTAAAGTATCCAAGCATGAGGGTTAAATTGGAGCAAGTTGCACCGGACCCACCAAAAAAACTATCCCACCCAAGAGGTGCTAATTGGAGATAGTTCTCATTGGGCCCACTGAAAAATCACTTTTATCTCTCCATCAAGTGCATTTATTGTCAATCTAACCCTATCACCCAAACACCTCGTTGGCTACAGTTAGCTCAGGGTTAGTCATGTGTTAGTCTAACCTCTAGCTAAGTTAGAGTATCCAAACAGGAGCAGTATAGGACATGCAAGTTGCTCAAAGCATACAGTCAAATTCGTACGTGAAATGATCTTTTTTTAAACGGAACGTGAAAGGATCTTGGAATGATATAATTTTCAAAATTTATAAAATCTTATCAATAGTCAAAGGCATCCTCGAAGAATACATTAGCCACTATATAAAATCTTATCAATAGTCAAAACCAAGTGTTACTACTACACCAAACAAGTTCAAAACGAGAAACTAGACCCACTCACGGCACGGCACGCCTGTCTCGTTTGGTCCATCGGTCAAAGCGCTTCCTCTTCTTGGCATAACAATACAGTACAATAATTTTTTTAGAATGCTCTTGGCATGTCGCTAACATGTGATGAGTTAACCGACCTCAATAGACGGCAAAAACGCCAGCCCGCCGCACTTTGAGAGAGACGATGTCGGCGTCCTGGGAACCAGGGCAACCAAACTTGCCTGTCTGTGGGCCGCGACGCACTCCTACCACGGCCTGGTATGGCCCAGCTGATCGACCAGCTGCCCAAGACCCTCGCGAGGGGGCTAGGCCTCGCGAGGAGAACAATGCCAAGACCCCCTCAGGAGTGGCCTCGGCAAGGCGCTCCGGAGGGGCGGAGAATCCAGGGCCAAGAGTGCCTCAGGAGAAGTAAGTGACGTTAGCAGTGACGCACCACGCCAGCAGGTGCCAGCGCTCGCCAGCGGCGCAGTTGCCGTTTCAGTGCAAAGGAGGCAGCGCAGGCGCAGGTTCCCATGGAGAGGGACAAAGGTTTCCCCATTGGTGCAACAAGACCAAAGACCGCAAGGACAACATGGAGGATGTCACCACCGAGCCCACCACCGCGTCACCACCTGGTCCTTTGGCAGGCGAAGACTGCTTTTGTCAGGGTAGGAATGTCCTTGTGTTCCCGCTCGAAATGGCCATTATGGGATCCCTTCCCGCCTAAACATTTCGGGGGAAGAGGACCCTGGCCGCCTACATAAGTAGCTAGGATCCCCACTATGAAGGGGGACGAGAGAGAAGCAGATCCATAAACTCTGCCACCACGCAAAGGAGCAAGAACACTTGCCTCCCGACCCTCCTGAGCTCACCTCCTGAGCTTAGGAATCACTGTACTAGTTCATATTCCAGCCCTCCCGAGGCCAATCAACCAAAGCAGGATGTAGGGTTTTACACCACAAGGTGGCCTGAACCTGGGTAAACTCTTGTGTGCTTCACTTGTTGTTTGCTTGAATCTCTTCACTGGGCGAGGGCGAGACGCTAGGTAGACGTGAGTGGGAGAGATCTTCGTTCACGCCCCTGTGTTCGAACTTCTTGGGTTTTGCGGAGCCCGAAATCCGACAGACGAGGAGCGAGAAGCAACACGGGCTACTGGATTACTAAAGCTAGGTTTTGCACGGAGGCCAAGAAATATGGTGATAGCGTGGGTTAGCCATGTAGTATGATGTAACTACACTAGGCTGCCGTTTTTTGTACTCTTCCGTGTCTACTTTGGAGCTGATTGGTCGATTTTATATCACTGAATACTATAAAATATTATGAGTGCAGACGCTCCACCACGAGGTTCCTTGCTCCTTCTCGGTCGTCGGGCGTGCATGTAATGCTATTAATTAGCAAATAAACATTCTTGTTTCTTGACATATCAACCAATAAGATATGTGGGCGTGCATATTTTCAATGACTCGAGACTACCAAACACGACATGAAGTGGTTAGTTCATTGCATGCAATGCTATTAATTAGCAAATAAACATTAAGTTCTCTTTTTTCCTCCTTCTTGGTCACGGTGCACAACCAAAGATTATTCACCTGGACGGAGGGAGTAATATAAATATTATGAGTGCAGACGCTCTACCGTGAGGTTCCTTGCTCCTTCTCTTTCGTCAGGAATCTATGAGGATAGAATCTATGAAGTGCGTGTTTGGTTCAAGCCACACCTTAGTCAAGCCACACTTGGACCCCACATGGCATACACACACAAAATAAGGCAAGATTCCCTTAGGCTTGCCAACTTGTGGCTCTCATTTTGATGAACTAACCTTAGGCAAGCTTAGCAAAAGGTGTGGCAAATTGTGGCGATGCTAGGCCTAGAACCAAACAACCCCTTTGCCACAACTAACCTTAGGCAAAGTGTGGCTACCACAAAAAGTGTGGCTATGGCCACCACAAGTGTGGCAAGATTTGGGAAAAAATTTAGCCTATGACATGTGGACCATATAACTAAGGAAGTGTGGCAAGCCACAAGTGTGGCAATGAACCAAACACATGTCTAAGTTGTTGTGGCATGACTAAGGTTAGACGTGGCAACCTTAGGCCGGGAACCAAATAGGCCCTATGTTCTTCCACTTTTTTTACGTGAGCTTGGTTCATCCTTTTGCCAACACGCGGGACATCTAGCATCAAGGTGCACGTGTCATGCAAGAAAATGGAGATAAGCAGTGCATAAGTACTACGCAATATTTTTCTCCTCAACGTCACATTAATAGTGCAGTACTCAATGACACATCACGTGATGGTAGCCATGGACATGGTCGGCCCTTTTTGGAGAGAGTACTAAATAACTTTGACGTGTCCCGTCAACTCACAGAACGACGAGCTCCCTCGCCAACGTGTGCGTGGTGGCTCGCAACATGAGGAGAAACTTTTGCTTACAAGCGGTGGACATGCAACAGTTCATTTGGTGTCAGATTGCCATAAGTACTACTGTAGTACCATCATTATTGTTTGACTTCCGGAAGAGGAGAAGAGCCAAGCGCAAGGTCACCTACTAACCTAGTACTACCAAATGAACTGATGCACGGTTAATTAATATAGGCGGTTCTTGCACCTTAAAATCTAAACTTGTGATGGGGAACAACCAAATTGATCCTTATAAAATGGAAAAACTAAGATTTTGAGATAAGCCCCGTAAAACAGAAAGGAGGGAGTAGTAACATAGACTAGTGTCATATGCATGAAACTAGTGAGTATGGGAGCACATGATATTTCCCCGTCCGGACCGATCCCAAATTGGATTCTCACCTTCTTGGCCCCCCAAAAACCCCTTCCCCCTCCCGCGCCCGGTGCCAGCTGAGCCCGTTGCTCCACATTGATCGCAAGTCAGGGCAATGCGACCTCTCATTTCTTCCGCCGTTGAAGCGGCGCGCCGACCGAGGGCACCGCCCGCTGCACGCCCAGCATTTCGGACTACAAAGTGGAGAGTAACTTTAGAGAAAGTACTACAGTTAGATGACATAAGCAGGCTTTAAGGATTTCAATATAGTATTTGTGCTTAGTTGAAGGAGAGAGAAGAGAAGCGGGTTGTAAACTTGTAGCCGATTGTAGCAGGAGCTCCAACATACTTTGTGAGACAAAAGGTGGGGCCATTATTAATGATATAGTACTATACTAAACAGACTAACTATTGTACTAGCAGGCTATTAGGTTGGTTCTAGATGATGTGTCAACTTCATATAGCTGGATGTTGGCTATACTATTAACCATGCTCTAAGTGTGGTGTGAGTGGGACTAAAGTTTAGTCCCATACTACTACTCCCTCCTTCCCTCTATAGGGTCTAATGCGTTTTTCAAGACCGCCTTTAACTATTGACAAGATTAATAGTACATGAGAGGTATAATGTGAAAATTATATCATTGGAAGGTCCTTTCACATACGAATTTTACCGTATGCTTTGTGTCCTAAGTTGCATGTCATATATTATTGCTCTAACATTTGGTCAAAGTTAGCCTCGAAAAACGCATTAGGTCCTATATAGATGGAAGGAGGGAGTAGGTGAGTGTGAGTTGCACCACTTTATAATGTGATCTATTCTAGCATTTGCATGAGCATGATAATAGGAAACCTACACGCGTGCTCTTCGGGGATGAGCATGTCTAAGGACAGAAGCTATGCACGTGGTCTATATTTTTGTTGGTCGGAAAATTTATTAAATCATTATTTAATAATTAACGGACGCCTTAATTACTCAGTCGTTTGTAATTATTTTGGATAGTGGGGCTATTATTGACTTGGACGTGGGGTTTGGGCCAAAGGCCTACTATTATACTTGGTCTTACTCGCACGACCGACCTGACAGGCTCTACCCTAGCCGCCGTTGTATCATAGGCCACTATTCACCGACTCAGGGTGTGGGCATGAGGCCAGCCGGGAGTTGTGGGAGAGGAGTTCGGTTGAGATTGAATCTTGGCCTCTGACCTCCGGTTTTGCCTTGAGGGCTAGGGATAAATCCGCCGCCGATGAAAGTTCGGTCGTTGGTGGGGCAAGATCCCCTCTCTCAGGGAGTCCTTCCTTGGTGGATCGGGGCTGATTCATAGATCAGATCTGGGGTGTACGTCGGAGTAGGTGCGACAGGACCTGCGTAGGTGGTGAATTTGGCGAAAACAACCCCC
>LR738709.1:116921244-116933447 GCA_902687465.1 Secale cereale | reverse complement strand
CCCCCCGCGTGTTAGTGACATACTCCAGATTGCTGAATCAATTCCGGTGCTCGGGAGCGAAGTTGCCGACCTGGCCAAGACGGATGGTCTAATCAGCGTGCAGCACGATGCTGCCAAAAGCGAAGAGTTGTCCAGGGACGAAAAGACCCATGGGACTGATGCCCTCTCTAGGGACTTGGCGAGCCATCGGTCCTTATGGCTATCCAACAGCGGAACTCTCAATGAAAGCACCATGTCGATGTCAAAACCGACAGACCTTGGGGTAGGGGGTCCCGAGCTATGGATCTAGGATCGATGGTAACAAGGGACGACGAACACAGTGTTTACCCAGGTTTGGGCCCTCTCAAAGAGGTAAAACCCTACGTACTGCTTGATTGTACTGATTGTATATCGTGGTTTACAGAGTAGATCTACCTCGAGACCAGTATGAGCAAACCCTAGGCTATGGGGGATGAAGACAGCTCTCTCCTCTAATGACTCGAACCCTTGGTTTATATAGACACCGATAGGGTTAGGGTTACCGAAGATAGATTACAAATAAGGATAGAAAAGATCATATGCCTTCTTGACTTGGATGGCACACCATGGGTTCATAGATCTCCTGTCACAATACGTCTCCACCAGTCTGGCCCATGTACAATGGGCCGTTGCCCCGAGGACCCCTTAGTCCATGACTCCCTCAACCGGAGCAGCGTCATCCCCGGTTCCATTTGTGTCTGTGTTCAGGTTGTCTTCTTGGCCCCTCCACGTCCCCTGGATCGCTTTCGCTGGCATCGGTGTTTGGATGACTCCCTACCGGGATCGTCGCTATCCTCCTTGGGGGTGTCAACCATGTAGACGTCGTAGGTGGAAGTGGCAGTCCACTTTCCCGTACTAGGAGTGGTTGGGGAGGTTGCCGTATAGGGCATGACGTCGATATCCTCGACATCCTCGAAGGCATAGTCTAGCACATCGGTTAAGTCGTTGATAGTGGCTACTAAGTGGGTGGTGGGTGGGATGTAAAATTCCCCTTGACCTACCTCAAGTTCAATCTGATCATAGACCAAGGACGGATTGTCCGTGATGCTCATCATCTGGATCCGATCTAACATCTCGTTTAACAATGAGAGGTCAGTCGAATCCCTATACCAGCGCTGTTCGGAGTTAACATTTGATATTTTACCATAGGGTGTGTTTTCGGCCAGGACTGATTCCTGTCTCTTGAACGCGGAGATCGGATCCAAGGTAGGGGATGACCCGGAGATAGGATCAGGAAGAAAGTATGAAGTCGAAGCCTCGGGATTTTCGGGCTTCTCAGGTAAGGCTGAGAACGCAGTGAAGATCAGATCGCCCCGGGCGTCGGTGACTTACTCTAGGCTGCCGAACCGGATTTTCTGCTTCGAGGCAAAACCGTCGATCTGGTCAAGGTGGCCGGTTGAGTTGGCATGTAGAACGATGCCGCCAAACCTGAAGAGCTGGTCGGGAAAGAAGACATCCTCGATGCGGATGCCATCACCGATGGCTAGACAAGCCATTGATCCTTCGATGATCCCACAATAGAAATCTCAATGAAAGCACCAATGTCGGTGTCAAAACTGGCAGATCTCAGGTACGGGGTCCCAAGCTATAGATCTTGGATTGATGGGTTAACCAGGAACACGGAGAGGGTATTTACCTAGGTCCAGGCCCTCTCGAAGTGGTAAAGCCCTACGTCCTGCTTGATTGTATTGATGTGTATGTATGATGGTTAAAGAGTTGATCTACCTCGAGATCAGATGAACTAAACCCTAGATGAGTAGGATGATGGTTCTAGCCTCTATGGACTAAACACTCTGCTTTATATAGACACCAGGGTACCTAGGGTTACACATGGTCGGTTAGCATTAAGGGATAAACACGCCTATGCCATTATCTTGTCTTGGAAGATACGTAGAGTCTTGAGAGGTTTTCCTCTAGAACACGGAGTTTCCTATAGCTCGGCCTTCCAATGACGGATTAAGAACAGCCAACCTATCCAGCCCATGAAAGAGAGGTCGGCATCCCGGGGACCCTATAGTCCGAGACACCCTCACAGAACTCACCTCGCTAATGACCCGCTTTTGCGTGGGAGAGGCCACTGGCTTGCCTGCAGTACCCATAATGGTGAGGCTGGCACCTCAGAAACCCATGACGCCAATGGGAAGCCTAAGCGTAATAAAAACAAGCACATGCATAAAAATGGTGGGAGCGACACAGAGGACACCGTAGTCAATGCGGGGTTCACCGGACCTAGGTCCGGACTGGAAAGAAAACCCTTCAAAGGGAACAAGGATGGACCTAGCCAGCTAGACGAGATTCCGGATAGACAGTGCCAAATTCATTGCACTCGGGACAAACCAGCAACCCACATTAACAGGCTTTGCTAGGTCTTCAAACAAGCTGGCAAGGTGGCAATGGAGGGTTAGAATAAAACCCAACCCCGCAACAAAGATGAGGATGAACCTCGGCCGCCTAATAATGGAGGCCAAAAGAAGTTTTATAATTAGGTAATAGAATTAAACATGATTTACATTACCCACATCCCCAAAAGGGAGAGGAAGCGCATACTTCGGGACATCTATGCGCTGGAGCGGGTCGCCCCGAAGTTCAACCCGTGGTCGGCTTACCCGATCACATTTGCCAAACATGACCATCCAACCAGCATCAGGCACGGTAGATCGGTTGCACTTGTCCTGGACCCAATTTTCAATGGCTTCCATCTGACACGCGTCCTTATGGATGGAGGAAGCAACCTACATGAAAACTAGACAATTTCACGCTACTATCTTACTATCATTTGTCTTGCACGATTGCCATGGTAGTCTAGTTTGGTTTAAACAACAGGAACACTGGCACCACACATGCATGACGGGCCACGGCCCAGTTTCTGGAACCTGGTGCCAGACATGAGTGATCACCCAAACAACATGTATCTTGTGCGCTCCAGCGGCATTGTGACAAGGCATGAGTAGGGAGTCGCCCATGAACATCAAATTATGCGTCCATTCCCAATGCTTAGTTGCCAGGTTCTCCGCTTTGAGGGACCGGGTGGCCATTTTGAAGGTGCACTAGTAGCCGAACATCAACCTCGGTTCGTGCTCTCTCTTTCTAGAACACAACCATCCGCTAATGATGGATATACAACCGTCTGATCAACATGGTAATGGGATACTGTTCATGAAGGGAGGATGTGTTTTCATAGCTAGACGACGCACTTCTGCTGGAATGGTCCCCTCCCTGACATTTGTCGGCACAACCTTGACGGTAGTCCAACATTTGGCGTCTTCCTGAAGAATCGTCCCCGGAAACATTTGACCATCCAGTCTGGCTGGTGCCATCTCTACGTAAAATGGCTGACTGGCATGAGCAGCAAGGGGAGTGAAGCACAGGCTATTATGGCCGCATGGACAATTTGTCGTGCCATTACTTACCACCTATGTAATCATCGTTGTAATCATCATAGTTCATTTCAGTTTTTTATGTATGTGAACAACTAGTCGATATTGCCCGTTTCGAGGGATGTGGTTTAGTAGCCTATGTCGTTATGCTTGCTTATGTGATTGCAGAAAGTTATTGTGAGTCCTAAAGGTTATATGTGTTAACTTGTTGTCATGCTGCCTCTGCAAATTACAAGTACGTAATGTACAACATAAGTAGCTTCAGAACAGGTTGCCCAGTCATAGTAGTCTGGCGCTGCAACGGCTGGGGCACAAAGCAAGCACGGACACGCCAATAGACCACGCGCTACAAAGCATCACATAGTCTAAATTATTTACAGTTCATGTGTAGCGCGCACTGCTTAGGCGCTGTATGTCCAGTCAGACCATCTAACTTTCTGTCGTGTGCTTGAGAACACGCTGCCCCACATAGTCCAATCATACAAGTCCCGGGGGGTGCAAAACAACATTAAACACGCCTTCTTCTTAGGTGCTACACCGGATCAAATTTTTTTATTTTTTTACAACTCATGTCACACGCCTTTTCCCTAGTCGTTGTGCCGTTGACACATCTATCCAATTAGCACCCCGTGCGGGTACGAATTTATTTAGCAGGTTGTACTCGTTGCCAAACTTTATATTGCACTGACCATGCAGTCAAATCGTGTTCGTTGCGTTCCACGCTTGTTCCCTAGGCGTCATCGGCGACCTCAACGTAAGTGATTGACAAGCTTCAGCAACCGCTGAGATTCCACAAGATCCATTTAGTCCAACCACCGCATGATAGTTGCCAGCACCACTGCTTCTTCTCCACCCGCACTTCCTCACAATGCCACACCACAACCTCTTTGCTATCCCTTCCACTCCCTCCCCCCCCTCTCTCTCTCTCTGTGTGTGTGTGTGTGTGTGTGTGTGTGTGTCACAAAGCCATGGCTACACCGAAACCCCACCATGCACCCCTGGAAGGCTTGCCGGCGATGCAGAACGACACCCTCAGGGTTATGATGGCGTGCGCCGACCTTTTGCAGCGCATTTGAGTTGCTGGAACCCACACCAGCCTTCGCATCGCCGTACCTCGAGTTGATCCGGATGTGCAAAACATGTTGGACATACACGACATCCTCGAAGACAATGTCGTCTAGGAGGCCAGCCCCCCGATGCCTAGATACACACGTATTCTGACGCCGATGGACTCACTGGGCATGACAACGAGGATCTTGCACCAACCTCCTCCTGACAAGGCTTGCATCCCCCAGGTTTGTGCCCACACCCATCAATCATCTTCTCCCACGCCATCTTCTTTTAGGATGCATAATCAAGCAACTAGCTCATTCACATGTTTCCTCTGCCTATGATGTAGTACTGTTTGGGAGCAAACAACAACTGGCTGGCCATCATCGATCGATGAGGCAACATTTACCTGCACAATGTGTACAGTGGTCACAACGTACACCTTCCACCCCTTTCTGCACAAGGATTCAACCTTGTGCACATTTCCGGGTCGATGAATTTCGACTACAACCATGTCAGTGTCGATCTACACAAGGTTACCATCGCCCATCCGCCAAAAAGAAGATTCGGCTACATGGATTACATTTTCATAGCGGTCTTTGACAAAGAAATCGCCGTGAACATAGGTTTCAATCATGGTGCAGATCCCTGGCAAATAATATCTCTGGCTGTTTTGGCACCGCTTTACTATGAGGATGACATGTACGTCGTTGGCCGAATTTGCGCGCTGACCACAAGTGGTACTTGCTTTGTGTGGGATCCTTCAACTAACGATATGTATATGAAAATAATAGCATTTGAAGGAACTATCTTTCTGTCATTTATGTTGTAGGATTGCTATGGCTGGCAGAGTACACGATGAATGGCTGCCCAAATTCTGGAACCTGGTGCCAGAAGATATGTTTCCATCGTATCTACTTTTCCCAATGCTTTTCCTCTTGTTTTGGACTCTAATTTCAATGATTTGGATGAAACTAACCCGGACAGACGTTGTTTTCAGCAGAACTACCATGGTGTTGTTTTTTGTGCAGAAATAAAATTTCTCGAAAAAGAACGAAACTTTTCGAGGATTTTTTCTACAACAGAAGATAATTTCCGCAGCCAAGAACCACCGGAGGGGCGTACTTGGGTGGGCACAACCCACCAGGACGCGCCCCCCTCCAGGCACGCCCAGGTGGGTTGTCCCAACTTGGTGGCCCTGCAGACCCTGAAACCTAATAGAAAATCCTATTTTTCCAGAATAAAATCAGGGAGAAAGAATTATCACATTTCACGAGACGGAGCCGCCGCCATCTCCCATTATTCATCGGGAGGCCAGATCTAGAGTCCGTTTGGGGCTCTAGAGAGGGGAATCTTCAATCATCATTATCACCAACCCTTCTCCATCGCCAATTCCATGATGCTCCGGACTGGGAGTGAGTAATTCCTTTGTAGGCTCGCTGGTCGGTGAGGAGTTGGATGAGATTCATCATGTAATCTAGTTAGTTTTGTTATGGTTTTGGAAGAGATGTCATGATTTTGAGATTCATGTTGCTATGACTTTTCCATGCTTAATGCTTGTCACTTTGGGCCCGGGTGTCATGATTTTAGATCTGAACCATTTATGTTAACCATTATATCTATGTTCTAGATTCGAACTTGCAAGTTATAGTGAGAGGATCGAAGAAGAGGTGTCTAGAGGGGGGTGATTAGACACTCAACAAGAAAAGTAGCAGTTTTTAAGATCTTTGAGTTGAGGTGGAGTTTTTAGCATAATTTCAAACATTCACAATACATTTCAAGCAAGTATGCCAAGAGTGTATGAGCAGCGGAAAGTGAAGCATGCAAGTTGCAAGAAAGTAAAGGGATGGGATTGGAGTGTGCAAACACAATTGGAGACACAGATGTTTTTGGCGTGGTTCCGATAGGTGGTGCTATTGTACATACACGTTGATGGAGACTTCAACCCACGAAGGGTAACGGCTGCGCGAGTCCACGTAGGGCTCCACCCACAAAGGGTCCACAAAGAAGCAACCTTGTCTATCCCACCATGGTCGTCGCCCACGAAGGACTTGCCTCACTAGGGTAGATCTTCACGAAGTAGGCGATCTCTTTGCCCTTACAAACTCCTTGGTTCAACTCCACAATCTTGTCGGAGGCTCCCAAGTGACACCTAACCAATCTAGGAGACACCACTCTCCAAAAGGTAATAGATGGTGTATTGATGGTGAACTCCTTGCTCATGTGCTTCAAATGATAGTCTCCCCAACACTCAACTCTCTCTCACAGATTTGGATATATGGTGGAAAGAAGATTTGAGTGTAAAGCAACTTGGGAAGGCTAGAGATCAAGATTCATATGGTAGGATTGGAATATCTTGGTCTCAACACATGAGTAGGTGGTTCTCTCTCAGAAAATGAGTAATGTAAGTGTAGGCTTGTTCTGATAGCTCTCTCCACGAATGAAGATTGGGTGGAGGGGTATATATAGCCTCCACACAAAATCTAACCGTTACACACAATTCACCAAACTCGGTGGGACAAATCATGAAACTCGATTGTACCGATTCAGTTCAAAATGAGAACGTTAGGCCTTCGGTGGGACCGATATGATCAACTTAGTGGGACCGATTTCATTAGGGTTAGGGCATAACATAATCTCGGTGAGACCGATCACATCAACTCGACGAGTCCGATTGTTGTAATAGGCAAACAAAGAGTTGGTCAAGCAAACTCGGTGGGACCGATTCGCTCATTTCGGTGAGACCGAAATGTTACGAAAGGGAAACAGAGAGTTTGCATTGCGAACTCGGCGGGACTGATTCTCACATCTCGGTTAGACCGAAATGTTTCAAATAGGAAACAGAGAGTTTGCAATCCCATCTCGGTGAGACCGAGATCCCTATCGGTGAGACCGAACTCATTAGGGTTTTGGCAGTGGCTTTGTCAAGTGAACTCGGTGGCATCGGATAGATCAAATCGGTGGCGCCGAGTTTGACTTTTAGTTTGGGACATATGTGGATATGAGAAAGTGGTTGAGGGCTTTGGACCATATCACTAAGAACTTTGAGCAAGAAAGCCATTAAGCAACACCTCATCCCCTTTTAATAGTATTAACTTTTCCTATGGACTCAATGTGATCTTGGATCACTAAAATGAAACTGAAGAGTCTTGAGCTTTTGAGCTTTTGCCAATCTTCGGTCCTTAGCATCTTGAAGGGGTTCCATATCCTCTTGTCCATGCCACTCCACTATTGAACAGATTTAAAATATACTTGGTAAAGGTATTAGTCCAACAAGAGATATGTTGACATTAATTACCAAAATCACCCAGGGAGCACTTGTGCTTTCAATCTCCCCTTTTTGGTAATTGATGACAACATTCGTCAAAGCTTTAGATAAAGATATAGAGAAAAGCAAGTAAAGTTTTGGAAAGACATGTAACATTCATAGGCTCCCCCTACATGTATGCAGTCATGTGAATATTGAATATAGATGCATGTGAGTGCATAAGCATGTAAGAGCAAGCAATGAGTTACATGTATCTTGGCTGTATGCATCAGAGAAAATGGATATAGGAATGTACCTTCATTTCAGGAGTCCTTATTGCAAACAATATGTACATCAGCAAGAGATCATCATGCACATGAGTGTGATGCATATACTTACCTTGTGGTCTTGAGATGGCTTTGGAAGGGATGCACCTGAGTAAACAAGGTTAGATAACATAGAAACATCTACTAAGCAGAGCAAGAGTAGCAAACCACAAGAGTGTCACGCCCAAGATGCGATTCTATCCCGATCACATGATGAACTCGTGATTGGGGCACAACCGCATTTCGGGCGCTTAGCAAGATGGATATCATTACATCATACCATTACATAAATAGATGGGGATACATACAAGTCATACAATAGTCACATGAATAGAACACATCATACATAAAACATCCGACTACTGATGAAAACACATGAAGCACACAACATCCATCCTGCTATCCCAGGCTGCCGACCAGGAACCTATCCCAAGACTGACGAGGAAGAAGAAGAAAGAACTCCAACACAAGTAAACATCGCCCTCACGTCAAGTCATCAGAAACCTGTACCTGCAACTATTGTTGTAGTATCTATGAGCCACGAGGACTCAGCAATCCCATAACCATGGGTATCAAGACTAGCAAAGCTCAATGGATATGGAAAGGTTAAGTGGTGAGGTTGCAGCCGCGACTAAGCATTTTATGGTGGCTAACTTACGAGTACAATAATAAGATAAGCCTCTACACAAACGGTCGCAAACTAGTAATGATCGCTCAGTGATCCTGAACTACCTACGAGTCAAACATAACCCCACCGTGTTCTCTTCTCAAAATGAAAAGAGACAGTCATGGTTAATCACGCGGTTGGTGTATTTTATCTCGGATCCTCTGTCAAGTTTTCTAAAACCGGACATTAACAAATTCCAATCTGCCACATAACCGCGGGCACAGCTTTCAAAAGATCATAACCTTGTAGGTGTGTCCCAACATAGCCCATCACAAGCTCTCACAATCAGGATAGGTAAAACCTCTTATCTTAGGGACAACCCGATCAGACTCGGAATCCTGGTGCACAAGACATTTCGACAATGGTAAAACAAGTTCTGCAAGACCTCCCGGCGTGCCGACACCCTGATAGTAGCCATGTGTATCTCGTCTAAGGCCACGTGCGGATGAGCACTGCGTACAACGACCAAATACCCCAAGTTGCCAAGGGGCGCCGCCGCAAACGACTCTAGTTTGGGACCAACACCATCAGCACTACCCCCCCCCCTGTAAAATGTGGTACGAACCTCGGGTAGAGCTAACTCCCTATGCGTCAAATTTAGTTAAGTTTATTATGTGGGGCAAATGGTAACACCAATGTTAGGCCTTGCTGGAGGAGTTTTATTCAGAGCGAACTGTCAAGGGGGTCCCATACCCCCAACCATTTTAGGAACGCAAAATCAAGGAACATAACACCGGTTTATCGGTTCTTCAGGCAGCATGAGTGGATCAAAACACTAAGCAAAAGGCCAAGCCTTTCACCCATTGCCAAGTATATAGGTGCATTAATTATAGTAATAGATATTGTGATATTCCCAAAATATCCAAGTTCCAACATGGAGCAATCTTCATCTTCTCCTTCAACTAACAACGCTATAAGAGGGGCTGAGCACGCGGTAACATGGCCATACAACGGTTTGTTGGGATGGTGTCAAAGGTTAGAGGTTTCATGGCAACAAGGAGAGGCTGACAAACAAATAGTGGGTAGCGCGACATATAGCGATAGCATCGAGATAACTAGCATAGCAATGATAGTAATGAGATCCAAGGTGACAGTCATCTTGCCTCAGATCCCGCTAGGAAGAACACGAAGCCACAAAGACGAACCGAGTGTAGTCGAACGAATCCTCACGATCGCAACGAAACAGGAACTAACGAGAAGAAGCAAAAAACATGGTAAACACACCACACATAAACAAGACATGATGCTCAACCAAGTATGATGCATGACAAGGCTAGATGATGCAAAACATGGCAAGAGATGAAGCACACAAGATCAACACACAAAGCATGTTTAAATGAGGCCGGAAACAACATGTAACAATTCCGGTAAGTCCTCATATGAAAATTTCGAAATTGGTCCAGATCTGAACAAACCTTAAGTTAAAGTTGTTAAGCAGCAAGTTAACAGGCACCATGATGATCTACACAAAATTCTAGTCAAGTTACATATAAAGTTCATTTAATTCAGAGATACGGCCTAGAAGATATGAGCAAAACAAGTTGAACATGGCATTGATGCAAAATGCATTTGAACATCAAGCAAACACACTCATAACATGGATGCAACATGACATGATGCATCTACATGCAAAACCAAGAAAGTTTCATATAGAGCACATTCAAAATGTAGGAACGGATCAACACATACACCCAATACAAGATATAATGACAAACTGTCCAAAACAGCAACTAGGCACTTTGCAATTATCAAAACAACATGCTACGGGAACATTTCATGGCATCAAAGGGCATAGCAAGCATGTACATGTCAAGCATTACAAAACATGATCACTGACCTACTGCCAAATACCACTAGAACATGCTCAAAACATCATGGCAATATTGCAAATGATAACAGTTCACAGACTTAGTGAAATAACTGAACATGGCAAGAACACTGACAAGTAGGCATGTTTGCAAGCTTGTGCAACTTATCTCAAAGCATAACATGGCATGTGAATATAACCAACAACAAGAATACATGTTTATGCAGCTACGCATGTCAAGAACAAGGTCATAGGATGCATAAAACACTAGCTAGTCACATGGCAAAAATGAACTAACTGTTAACAGGCTGACAGAAACATTATTTAGCAATTTGAGAGCATGGTAATGACAATCTACATCAGGCCATAATTGCAAACAAGGGCATGGATGGATAAATCATAACATGGTCTTCAAGATATGGTCACTGGACATACAAAAACATGCATGGATATGACTGTAGCGTCAAGCAAACATGTCATCACATTATAACAGTTTCAAACTTAGCAGTTTTCAACAAGTCTCAGGAAACAGCAAACAGCGAGTAGGTCACTTTGCAAGCATGTTGCACTCACCACAAGGAATATCATGAAAAGTGGATTGCACCACAGCAAAGATGACATGGTTGAGCTCCTAAAATATGTTGACTTGATGCTCAAACAAAAATCACACAAAAAGATATGAAAAAGACAAATCAGCAAGTTATATCAAGTTTCAGCAGCTAACATCACTTAGCACTTTTGCAATGGGGATTAACATGTCAATATGCATCCTAATATGCATGCAAAGCACACCATCATCTAGAGCATCAAGAGACGAACATTTTTACATATCATATGCTACATTTGGACACACATGCACAAAGATACAGTAGGTCTAAGATGCACACATATGATGAACAAAAAATGACTTCGCCGTTTTAACAGAGAGAAAACTGAGCGCTGGATAATAAAACGACGCACGGGTGGGGGAAAGGGCTTCTCACAATAGTGGGTTGTGGCCCAAAACGGTGAGAAGGAGGCCGGCGGGGAAATTGGGCCGATGGAGCTGGGCAGCCCAGGGCCAAGCTGGGCCTGGCGCGAGGCGCAGCCCACGTCGCGCAGAGGTCAACGGTGGGGCGGATCGGGCAGGGGACTCTGGATCCGGCCGGCGGCGATGGCGAGGAGGCTTCCGACGAGGCAGAGGGGCAGCGGGCAGGCCACGGCAGGGGGCGGTGCCGGCGCAGACGAATAGCGGTGGCCTGAGTGGGCGAGGGAGGCGTTGTGCGAGGTCAGGCAAGCGGCCGGCGGCGGGGTCGCGGGTGTGCGGCGGCACGGGGATTGGCTTGCTGGCAGCGGGTTCGGCAGGAGGGAGGTCGTCGGCGGGTCCAGACGGCGACATGGGACACGGGCGGCGATGGATCGACGAGGCGGCAGTGAGGCGAGGGAGCCCAATGCTCGGGGCACGCACTCGGGGGCTTGCAGGCACCTGCGGGCTGCGGCGGCGTGGTTCGGGCTCGGGCGGGCTCAGGCGGGCCTGAAGCGGGAGGTGGGAGATAGGGGCATGGGGAGGCGCGAGGTGGCGGCTGGGGATTGGGGATCATGGAATTCGAGGAAGGGGGCTAGGGTTTCCAATACAGGAGGTCTAGGCCTTCCTTTTATAGCAGTTAGGGCTAGGTTAGGGGGTTTTTAGGCCGATTCAGACCCTCAGATAACGATCGAACGGTCCGGGTCG
>LR738709.1:116752267-116921144 GCA_902687465.1 Secale cereale | reverse complement strand
CGAGGCCTAGGAGGTGTTGGTGGTGTGTAGATGGGGTTGGGCTTTAGGAGAGGAGGGAAGTGCAGCCCGGCACGGCGTCTTGGAGACCGAAACGTCCGACGTTTTAACCGGCAACAGTGCCGCTAAACTTAACGGTTGGGCTATCAAACGGACTCCAAATGTGACGAAATTTGGCAGGCGGTCAGTCTACACTATAATAAGACCACACGCCAAGTTTCAACACATTCCAAGAACATTTTCCTGCCACTTTTAAAATAAATATCCGGAGGTGCCGCGGGCGTGTGCGAGTGTGTCTACACTCGGAGCGCACAACAGAGAGAACTAGGAGACCTGTATAAATGCAAGTTTTAAAAACATGCTGATGACATGCACATGATGACATGGGAAAATGCAACACGCAAGTGAATGACATGGCAACGGTAGCGAATAACTGGAAGACACCTGGCGCATCGGTCTCGGGGTGTCACAACACTCCCCTACTAACAGGAGATCTCATCCTGAGATTTTAGGAACGAGACGAGAGTGAAATGGAAGAAGGTGAAGCCAAAGAACCTTGAGAGGTTGAGCCACTTGAAAAGAAGAATTCAACATAGATGAATAAGATTGAGAAGCTCCAATAAAATGCGGAAACATGGCATACGACGAGAACCAAGAGCTGAAGTGACAAGAGAGACATTGAGAGTACTCCAGTTAAGCGAGATAGACAAGGAATAAGAACAAGAAATTTTAGATAACACTCCGGTTGAATTTGAATGGAATGGAACAAGAACTTGAAATGATGAAATGATACTCGACGAGAGCAACAACACAATGCCTCCAGAAGACTTTAAAGAGTGGAATGAAAAGAACGGATAAGAGAAGAACAACTTCCACCTCGAATGAATTTGAAAGCATCCTTAGAAGGGAGGATTGAATGGAATTGTTGAGAAAATTAACAACAAAAGAATAAGCTTGTTGTGGACTTATGGAAAACATCCCAAAACTTGAGGTGAATTTCTACCATTAGCAAATGTTTGAATAGCTGAGAATGAAGAATGCAAAACTCCACTTCAAACGAAATACGAAGAACTAATTGCACTTCAAGACGCGAGAAGAAGAATACTTGAGCTTCTCCACAAGAATTATGATGAACATTTGAAGAATGAATTAACTCATGATGAACCACCATGAACAACTCCGGTACAAAAAGGATGATGAGATAGAATTGAAGGATGAAAAGAATAAGATTAACGCCTTGCGATGATTTACGTGGAAGTTCCGACGAGATAGTCAAGAAAGCTTTGAAGTCCAGAAAGATAAGATGAAAACACTTGGGATTAGAATTTATTCCTCAAGAACAAACTCCGAAGCAAGGGAATTAAATCAACTTGATGAAAGAAGAATACGAATTATGTAATACTCATCCTCCATCAATTAAATTGATGAGAAGCAATGGATTTGCATATCACTTATTCGCGTTGAAATTGATTAAAGAGGGATATAGCGCAAAATCGAGAAAGTCTTCATGAACCACCGGTAGGATTGGAAAGAACGAATGAATTAACATGAATAACAAAAAGAATTCTGAGCGAACCACCGTAAGAATTGAAACCGAGTGCTGAAGGAGAATAATCCACCGTAAGTAATTGAAATTGAGTGAATACAAGAGAAAGAATCACCGGGAAGAATAAAGAACTTGAGGGAATTTAAATACAAGAGCGCAAAGAGATCGCGAACTGATTAAAGAATACTTAAACGAAGCACTGGAACAATATGGAGACGAAAAAAGAGGCATCAATTGAGAATAGTTGGAGGACGAAGCTAAAAACTGAGAACGAAGAAATCTTTTGAAATGATGCCCTTCGGAGGAATGAGAAGGAAAAAATTCATGAAATGCTCTCGATAGCTACGAAAAGATTTATTGATGATCGGAATAATTCGAGAGGATGGCATTAAGCTTGAAGCACGAATCTTGGAGAGGATGATCAAGGATTGGAGGGAAACCCTTCTTCGGTCTTCAAATGATGACGAAAAAACACAACCATAATTATTGAGATACTTCGGAAGAATGAAAGGAGGAAATGTTGAACCAAGCATGAAAAGAATTTGAAAATGATCTTGGAGAAGGCATATGACTGATGGAATCCATACTTATGTCACACTTTGAAAAGAATTTGAAATAGCTCTGGAAATATTAGAAGAGTTAGGTAAGATCTTGGGAATAAACCTCTGGGTTATGAGCCCACCGAAGAGAAAATACCGTTGGAAATGATTGTTGAATAAGAAATGATGCACCCGAACGATTGAAAAACTCGAATGAGGTGACAACCTCGAATTAATTGGAACAAAAACGAATCTCCTAAGATGTCTTTGAAACTTTGGAATAATTAAGTGGCGAGTGGCGAACGAGACAGGGGGAAAACATTTGAGACGAGGGAAAAGAATATGAAGAACACCGAAAACTTGAATTGGATCCACAGAAAAAGAAAAAGAGATGAAGAATGCCGTACTAGGCGAGAATTCATGAGTTCAAATAGTTATGGAAATAAAGCAAAGGCTTCGCAAAGATAAAATGGATAACCGATTTTGGACTCCGGCTCCGAGAAGAAAAAGGGTGGGCGGATGAAAAAAAGAAAGACCACTTCAGATGGGGAAAACAACGCCAGTTGGGAAGAGCTGAGGATTGAACTTGCAAAGATGAAGAGGATCGAATAAACTTGACGAGAATTGCACCGGATGAAAAGTGCTGACATCGCAACAAACGAAAACTAACTGCGTGATCCTAAAAAAAATTGAAGGGGAAGAGGAGTAATTCAAAACACCTATGTCAAGCATCAGAGTGACGAAGGGACTGAGGAGTAAAAAGAATTCCTACTCTTCGATATAACTAGACTCCAAAATAGTTTTCTTCTAGACTCGACAATGGCCAAACTACGATTAATCAAGGGGGCTCCTATGGTCGGTCGAGGCTCTGATACCAACTTGTCACGCCCAAGATGCGATTCTATCCCGATCACGTGATGAACTCGTGATTGGGGCACAACCGCATTTAGGGCGCTTAGCAAGATGGATATCATTACTTCATACCATTACATAAATAGATGGTGATACATACAAGTCATACAATAGTCACATGAATAGAACACATCATACATAAAACATACGACTATGGATGAAAACACATGAAAGCACACGACATCCATCCTGCTATCCCAGGCTGCCGACCAGAAACCTATCCCAAGACTGACGAGGAAGAAGAAGAAATAACTCCAACACAAGTAAACATCACCCTCACGTCAAGTCATCAGAAACCTATACCTGCAACTGTTGTTGTAGTATGTGTGAGCCACGAGGACTCAGCAATCCCATAACCATGGGTATCAAGACTACCAAAGCTCAATGGGTATGGAAAGGTTAAGTGGTGAGGTTGCAGCAGCGGCTAAGCATTATATGGTGGCTAACTTACGAGTACAAGAATAAGATTAGCATCTACGCAAACGGTCACAAACTAGTAATGATCGCTAAGTGATCCTGAACTACCTGTGAGTCAAACAAAACCCCACCGCGATCTCTTCTCAAAATGAAAAGAGACGGTCACGGTTACTCACGCGGTTGGTGTATTTTATCTCTGATCATCTGTCAAGTTTTCTACAACCGGGCATTAACAAATTCCAATCTGCCACATAACCGCGGGCACGGCTTTGGAAAGATCATAATCCTGCAGGGGTGTCCCAACTTAGCCCATCACAAGCTCTCACGATCAGCAGAGGTAAAACCTCTTATCTTAGGGACAACCCAATCAGACTCGTAATCCCTTTGCACAAGACATTTCGACAATGGTTAAACAAGTCCAACAAGACTTCTCGGTGTGCCGACACCCTGGTAGTAGCCGCGCGTATGTCGTCTCAGGCCACGTCCGGATGGTCACATCGTAGAGTGACCAAATACCCCTAGTTGCCAAGGGGCGGCGCCGCAAACGACTCTAGTTTGGGACCAACACCATCAGCACTGCCCACCTGTAAAATGTGGTACGAAACTCGGGTAGCGCTAACTCCCTATGCGTCAAATTTAATTAAGTTTATTAATGGGAAAATGGTAAAACCAATGTTGGGCCTTGCTGGAGGAGTTTTATTCAAAGCGAACTGTCAAGGGGGTCCCATTGAAGGAAATATGCCCTAGAGGCAATAATAAAGTTCTTAGTTGTATTTCCTTATATCATGATAAATGTTTATTATTCATGCTAGAATTGTATTAACGGGAAACTTAGTACATGTGTGAATACATAGACGAAATAGAGTGTCCCTAGTATGCCTCTACTAGACTTGGTCATTAATCAAAGATGGTTATGTTTTCTAACCATAGACATGAGTTGTCATTTGATCAACGGGATCACATCATTAGGAGAATGATGTGATGGACAAGACCCATCCGTAAGCTTAGCAACTTGATCGTTTAGTTTTACTGTTATTGCTTTCTTCATAACTTATACATGTTCCTATGACTATGAGATGATGCAACTCCCGAATACCGGAGGAACACCTTGTTTGCTATCAAACGCCACAACGTAACTGGGTGATTATAAAGATGCTCTACAAGTATATCCGAAGGTGTTTGTGCTGGTGGCATAGATCGAGAATATGATTTGTCACTCCGAGTGTTGGAGAGGTATATATGGGCCCTCTCGCTAATACACATCATAATAAGCCTTGCAAGCAAATGACTAATGAGTTAGTCACGAGATGATGTATTACGGAACGAGTAAAGAGACTTACAGATGACGAGATTGAACTAGGTATGATGATACCGACGATCGAATCTCGGGTAAGTAACATACCGATGACAAAGGTAACAACGTATGTTGTTATGCAGTTTGACCAATAAAGATCTTCGTAGAATATGTAGGAACCAATATGAGCATCCAGTTCCGCTCTTGGTTATTGACTGGAGATGACTCTCGGTCATGTCTACATAGTTCTCGAACCCGTAGGGTCCGCACGCTTAGCGTTCGATGACGATCGGTATCATGTGTTTATGTGTTTTGATGCACTGAAGGTTGTTTGGATTCCCATATGTGATCACGGAGATGACAGGGAGTCTCGAAATGGTCGAGAAGTAAAGATTGATATATTGGACCACTATATTCGGACATCAAAAATGTTTTGGAGAAGTTTTGGATTAAACTGGAGTGCCGGAGGGGTATCGGTACCCCCCGGGGGAACTAACAGGCCAACCAGGGCTGGGCCGCGCGCCCCTCCCCCTTGGTCCGAATAGTACAAGGAGGGGGCGGCCCCCTTCCTTCTCCCTCTCCCTCTCGTTCCTTCCCCCTTCTTCCCTCTTGGTAGACTCCTACTAGGAATAGGATTCATATTCCTAGTAGGAGTAGCCCTCCTTGGGCGCGCCATAGGGGTCGGCCGGCCTCCCCTTGCTCCTTTATATACGGGGGCAGGGGCACCCTAGGACACACAAGTCAATATGAATTTTAGCCGTGTGCGGTGCCCCCCTCCACAGATACACACCTCGGTCATATCATTGTAGAGCTTAGGCGAAGCCCTACGCCGGTAACTTCATCATCACCGTCATCACGCCGTCGTGTTGACAAAACTCTCCCTTGACGCTCAACTGGATCAAGAGCTCGTGGGACGTTATTGAGCTAAACATGTGCTGAACGCGGAGGTGCCGTACGTTCGGTGCTTGGATCGGTTGGATCGCGAAGACGTTCAACTACATCAACTGTGTCACTAGACGCTTCCGCTTTCGGTCTACGAGGGTATGTAGACACATTCTCTCCGCTCGTTGCTATGCTTCTCCTAGATAGATCTTGCGTGATCGTAAGAATTTTTTTGAAATAGTACGTTCGCAAACAGTGGCATCATGAGCCAGATCTGTGCGTAGATGATATGCACGAGTAGAACACAATGAGTTGTGGGCGATAATAGTCAGACTGCTTACCGGCATGTCATACTTTGATTCGGCGGTATTGTGAGATGAAGCGGCCCGGACCGACATTATGCGTACGCTTACGCGAGACTGGTTTCACCGTTGCGAGCACTCGTTGCTTAAAGCTGACCGGCGGATGTCTGTCTCTCTCACTTTAGTTGAATCGAGTGTGGCTATGCCCGGTCCTTGTGAAGGTTAAAACAACACACTTGACGATAAATCGTTGTGGTTTTGTATGCGTAGGTAAGAACGGTTCTTGCTAAGCCTGTAGCAGCCACGTAAAACTTGCAACAACAAAGTAGAGGACGTCTAACTTGTTTTTCCAGGGCATGTTGTGATGTCATATGGTGAAGATGTGATGAGTTATACATTATTGTATGAGATGATCATGTTTTGTAAATTATCGGCAACCGGCAGGAGCCTTATGGTTGTCTCTTTATTGTATGAATTGCGAAGGCCATGTAACAGCTTTACTTTATCGCTATGAGTTAGCGATAGTAGTAGTAGCAATAGTTGGCGAGACGTCCACGACGTTATGATGAAGATCATGGTGTTAAGCTGGTGACAATGGAGATCATGACGATGCTTTGGAGATGGAGAACCAAAGCACAAGATGATGATGGCCATATCATGTAACATATTTTGATTGCATGTGATGTTTATCTTATTTTGCTTTTTATTTTCTTAGTACGGCGGTAGCATTATAAGATGATCCCTTATAAAATTTCAAGGTACAAGTGTTCTCCCTAAGCATGCACCGTTGTGAAAGTTCGTCGTGCCGAGACACCACGTGATGATCGGGTGTGATAAGCTCTGCGTACAAATACAACGGGTGTAAGACAGTTTTGCACATGCAGAATACTCGGGTTAAACTTGACGAGCCTATCATGTATAGACATGGCCTCGGAACACTGGAGACCGAAAGGTCGAGCGTGAATCATATAGTAGATATGATCAATATAAGTTGTTCGCCATTGAAAACTACTCCATCTCACATGATGATCGGACATGGTTTAGTTGATTTGGATCACGTGATCATTTAGATGACTAGAAGGATGTCTATCTAAGTGGGAGCTCCATAGTAATATGATTAATTGAACTTTAATTTATCATGAACTTAGTCCTGATAGTTTTTGCATATCTATGTTGTTGGTAGATCAATGGCCCGTGCTACCATTCCCTTGAATTTTAGTGCGTTCCTGGAGAAAGCTAAGTTGAAAGATGATGGTAGCAACTACATGGACTGGGTCCATAACTTGAGGATTATCCTCATTGCTACACGGAAGAATTATGTCCTGGAAGCACCGCTAGGTGACGGGCCTGCTGCAGGAGCAACTCCGGACGTTATGAACGTCTGGCAAGCTCGTTCTGATGACTACTCGATAGTTCACTGTGCCATGCTTTACGGCTTAGAATCGGGACTTCAAAGACGTTTTGAACATCAAGGAGCATATGAGATGTTCCAAGAGTTGAAGTTAATATTTCAAGCAAATTCCTAAATTGAGAGATATGAAGTCTCGAATAAGTTCTATAGCTGCGAGATGGAGGAGAACAGTTCTATCAGTGAACACTTGCGCAGATTGTCTGGATAGTACAATCATATAACTCAACTTGGTTGCAAAGTTGACGAAGATAGTGTTATTGATAGAGTTCTTCAATCACTGCCAGCAAGCTACAAAGGCTTCGTAATGAACTATAATATGCAAGGGATGCATAAGACAATTCCCGAGCTCTTCTCTATGCTCAAAGCTGCAGAGGTAGAAATCAAAAAGGAGCATGAAGTGTTGATGGTTAACAAGACCACTAGTTTCAAGAAAAAGGGCAAGGGAAAGAAGGGGAACTTCAAGATGAATAGCAAGACAATTGCTACTCCCGCGAAGAAATCCAAGTCTGGAGCCAAGCCTGAAACTGAGTGCTTCTACTTCAAAGGGACTGGACACTGGAAGCGGAACTGGCCCAAGTATTTGGCGGATAAGAAGGATGCCAAAGTGAACAAAGGTATATTTGATATATATGTTATTGATGTGTACCTTACTAATGCTCGTAGTAGCACCTGGGTATTTGATACTGGTTCGGTTGCTAATATTTGTAACTCGAAACATGGGCTACGGATTAAACAAATATTAGCTAAGGACGAGGTGACGATGCGCGTGGGAAATTGTTCCAAAGTCGATGTGATCACCGTGGGCACGCTACCTCCACATCTACCTTCGGGATTAGTTTTAGACCTAAATAATTGTTATTTGGTGCCAGCGATGAGCATGAACATTATATTTTTATCTTGTTTTTTGTGAGATGGTTATTCATTTAAATTAGAGAATAATGGTTGTTCTATTTTTATGAGTAATATCTTTTATGGTCATGCACCCTTGAAGAGTGGTCTATTCTTATTAGATCTCGATCATAGTGATACACATATTCATAACATTGAAGCCAAAAGATGCAAAGTTGATAATGATAGTGCAACTTATTTGTGACACTGCCGTTTAGGTCTTATTGGTGTAAGGTGCATGAAGAAACTCCATGCAGATGGACTTTTGGAATCACTTGATTATGAATCACCCATGCCTCATGGGCAAGATGACTAAAACTCCGTTCTCCGGAACAATGGAGCGGGCAACAGATTTGTTGGAAATCATACATACTGATGTATGTGGACCGATGAGCGTTGAGGCTCCCGGCGGGTATCATTATTTTCTGACCTTCACTGATGATTTGAGCAGATATGGGTATATCTACTTAATGAAGCATAAGTCTGAAACATTTGAAAAGTTCAAAGAATTTCAGAGTGAAGCAGAGAATCATCGTAACAAGAAAATAAAGTTTATACGATCTGATCGCAGAGGCGAATATTTGAGTTACGAGTTTGGTCTTCAGTTGAAACAATGTGGAATAGTTTCACAGCTCACGCCACCCGGAACATCACAGCGAAACGGTGTGTCAGAACGTCTTCACAGTACTTTATTACATATGGTGCAATCTATGATGTCTCTTACCGATTTACCACTATCGTTTTGGGGTTATGCTGTAGAGACAGCTGCATTCACGTTAAATAGGGCACCATCTAAATCCGTTGAGATGACGCCTTATGAACTGTGGTCTGGGAAGAAACCAAAGTTGTCGTTTCTGAAAGTTTGGGGCTGCGATGCTTATGTGAAAAAGCTTCAACCTGATAAGCTCGAACCCAAGTCGGAGAAATGTGTCTTCACAGGATACCCAAAGGAAACTTTGGGTACACCTTCTATCACAGATCCGAAGGCAAGATATTCGTTGCTAAGAATGGATCCTTTCTAGAGAAGGAGTTTCTCTCGAAAGAAGTGAGTGGGAGGTAAGTGGAACTTGATGAAGTAATTGTACCTTCTCCTGAATTGGAAAGTAGTACATCACAGAAACTAGTTCCATTGATTCCTACACCAACCAGCGAGGAAGCTAATGATGATGATCATGAAACTTCAGATCAAGTTACTACTGAACCTCGTAGGTCAACCAGAGTATGTTCCACGCCAGAGTGGTACGGTAACCTAGTTCTGGAAGTCATGTTACTAGACCTTGATGAACCAACAAACTACGAGGAAGCGATGATGAGCCCAGATTCCGCAAAATGGCTTGAGGCCATGAAATCTGAGATGGGATCCATGTATGAGAACAAAGTGTGGACTTTGGTTGACTTGCCCGATGATCGGCAAGCCATTGAAAATAAATGGATCTTTAAGAGGAAGACTGACGCCGATGGTAATGTTACTGTCTATAAAGCTCGACTTGTTGTGAAAGGTTTTCGACAAGTTCAAGGAGTTGACTACGATGAGACTTTCTCACCCGTAGCAATGCTTAACTCTGTTCGAATCATGTAAGCAATTGCCGCATTTTATGATTATGAAATATGGCAAATGGATGTCAAAACTGCATTCCTTAATGGATACCTCAAAGAGGAGTTGTATATGATGCAACCAAAAGGTTTTTTCAATCCTAACGGTGCTAACAAAGTATGCAAGCTCCAGCGATCCATCTATGGACTGGTAAAAGCATCTCGGAGTTGGAATATACGCTTTGATGAGGTGATCAAAGCATATGGTTTTATACATACATTTGGAGAAGCCTGTATTTACAAGAAAGTGAGTGGGAGCTCTGTAGCATTTCTGATATTATATATGGATGACATATTGTTGATTGGAAATAATATATAATTTCTAGATGGCATAAAGGGATACTTGAATAAGAATTTTTCAATGAAAGACCTCGGTGAAGCTGCTTATATATTAGGCATCAATATCTATAGAGATTGATCAAGACGCTTAATTGGAATTTCACAAAGCACATACCTTGATAAAGTTTTGAAGAAGTTCAAAACGGATCAGTCAAAGAAAGGGCTCTTGCATGTGTTACAAGGTGTGAAGTTGAGTAAGACTCAATGCCCGACCACTGCAGAAGATAGAGAGAAAATGAAAGTCATTCCCTATGCCTCATCCATATGATCTGTCATGTATGCAATGCTGTGTACCAGACCTGATGTGTGCCTTGCTATAAGTTTTGTAGGGAGGTACCAAAGTAGTCCAGGATTGGATCACTGGATAGCGGTCAAGAACATCCTGAAGTACCTGAAAAGGACAAAGGATATGTTTCTCGTTTATGGAGGTGACAAAGAGCTCATCGTAAACGGTTACATCGATTCAAGCTTTGACACTGATCCGGATGACTCTAAGTCACAAACCGGATATGTATTTTTATTGAACGGTGGAGTTGTCAGTTGGTGCAGTTCCAAGCAGAGCGTCATGGCGTGATCTACATGTGAAGCGGAGTACATTGCTGCTTTGGAAGCAGCAAATGAAGGAGTCTGGATGAATGATTTCATATCCGATCTAGGTGTAATACCTAGTGCATCGGGTCCAATGAAAATCTTTTGTGACAACACTGGAGCAATAGCCTTTGCGAAGGAATCCATGTTTCACAAGAGAACCAAGCACATCAAGAGACACTTCAATTCCATCCATGATCAAGTCAAGGAGGGAGACATAGAAATTTGCAAGATACATATGGATCTAAATGTCGCAGACCCGTTGACTAAGCCTCTTCTACGAGCAAAACATGATCAACACCAAGACACCATGGGTGTCAGAATCATTACTATGTAATCTAGATTATTGACTCTAGTTCAAGTGGGAGACTGAAGGAAATATGCCCGAGAGGCAATAATAAAGTTGTTATTTGTATTTCCTTATATCATGATAAATGTTTATTATTCATGCTAGAGTTGTATTAACCGGAAACTTAGTACATGTGTGAATACATAGAAGAAACAGAGTGTCCCTAGTATGCCTCTACTAGACTAGCTCATTAATCAAAGATGGTTATGTTTCCTAACCATGGACATGAGTTGTCATTTGATCAACAAGATCGCGTCATTAGGAGAATGATGTGATGGAAAAGACCCATTTGTTAGCTTAGCATCTTGATCATTAAGTTTTACTGCTATTGCTTTCTTCATGACTTATAGATGTTTCTATGACTATGAGATTATGCAACTCCCGAATACTAGAGGAACACCTTCTGTGCTATCAAACGTCACAACATAACTGGGTGATTATAAAGATGCTCTACAGGTGTCTCCGAAGGTGTTTGTGTTGTTGGCATAGATCGAGAATAGGATTTGTCACTCCGAGTGTCGGAGAGGTATCTCTGGGCCCTCTCGGTAATACACATCACAATAAGCCTTACAAGCAAATGACTAATGAGTTAGTCACAAGATGATGTATTACGTGTCGGCGTCCTGGGAACCAGGGTACCAAGACTTGCCTGCCTGCGGGCCACGACGCGCTCCTACTACGGGCTGGTATGGCCCAGCTGATCGACCAGCTGCTCAAGACCCTCGCGAGGGGGCTAGGCCTCGCGAGGAGAACGACACCAAGACCCTCTCAGGAGCGGCCTCAGCTAGGCTACTCCGGAGGGGCGGAGAACCCAAGGCCAAGCTGTGGGGACCCCGACACATAAGTCGAGATCACCGAATGCACGTGTAGAGTGATCCCAGAGATCAATGCTCACTGAACAAACAGAAGCTGAATAACAAGAGTCCTACATCCATACATACCATGTTACACAAATTGTGACCTTTATGGTCAAGTCTTGAGTATATAATTGCAACGGAAATCTTCAATAACAACTTGGACCCATGCCATATGCCTTAACCCTATAGGCATTCTGACTGGGAAGCGTCCTAGCTCGCATGTTCGTCACCAAGAAATCTTCATCATATCCTGTTCTTTCATGCCTGGCCAATAAAATAACCAGTGGCAAGCCAATGAGTACTTTGAATGTACTCGCAAGCAACCCAAGTGTGATGACAGAACAATTATGCAGGGCTCTGCAACTAAATTGGCATTTTTGCGTAAAGCTAGTTTTTCATATGCAAGTATGATTAACATATATTACGGACATGCATGCGTCTGCAACAAGTATCAGGAGGTTACAGACATCAGTATCGAGAAAGAGTTATGAACAACTCATGCTCAAGCTCACAGTGACTTCCTCACGAATCACATCAACAGATTTACCAAACCGTGTTGTTTTCCAGAAACTTATGGACATAGTCTAAGCAGCACCACCCAACTGTCCTTGACCGTGGACCCGGCTATTCGAATAGTTTTACACTCTGCAAAGGTTGCACACTTTACCCACAAGATCCGGGAAGCCTTCGTGTCATGCATGACCCGCGGTACCTCAAGTACCCGGGGTAAGCACCCCGTCACTATCTTTCCCTAGACGACACTAACACAGAGTCCACTCGATTGGTAACAACCTCGTGCCAAACATTTCACGTCTTAAAATTGTGGAGCCTCGCTCCCATATTCATCACATACCTCAAGCACGGGGTACCAACGGTGTGTCCGGTGCCCTGTGAAAACAGTCATGGCCGCCTATCCAAGCACGACCCCGTCCCGAGAGTGACCTCGTGTCACCCCCGTCAATAGTAATGCGGGCACCAGGCTAGGATCGGCCTAGGTAATCAATAATTCCCTTTCCCATATAAGGGTAGAGTGGTTGCACATGTTAGGTTGGGACAGTCGACAAATCTTAAATATAACCCGGCTCTGTAAACAACACTTTCATCAAGCCTCAGTACACTACTTCTCCACCAAGTAGTGCCCTAGTTCCTCATCATCTCCTAGGGGTATTAGTGGCACCCACTGGGTTATTTGCAAGTATGTCAAACCACACTTGTTTCTTTCAATGCGTAACCATGATCCATTCTGCGTTGCCAACTACTATAGCATATTTCTACAACTCACCAACATAACTCTAAACACGGTCAGAGTCATGAGCAATGCAAGTATCAATGAGGTATGCAACGGAGGCAAGCCTAGCAAGGTTGCCACTCAAGATATATCATGCACTCGGTGAAACGATGAAAATGCTTTCATGACATAAAAGGGTTCAACATGGTCAAAGGGCTGCTTGCCTTGTCCTTCAGAGTCTTCAAACCTTCTGGTCCATCTCCAACTACTCCGTCTATTTCGTCAACTAATGACGGAAACAATCATAATAAGCAACCCAACAAGGCAAAAATAAAAGTGCTCTAAAAATAGGAGTTGGACCTTTCTAGGATACCTCTGGTCATATGAAAAATGACCAAGGTGGTTTCATTGGTATATGATCAAAGGATATCTCTGAACATTTCAATATGATGTAATCAGGGGATTTGTGGATTTGCAAGAAGTGTACAGAAGAATTATTTTGAAAAATGGCCAGAGGCACCCATTTGACAAGGAATGATTTAATAAGCATCTAGGAGTTGGTTTCACTAGATTTGGAGTTCAAATGATTTTCTTATGAATTTGCAAAGTTGGCAATACATGGAGAAATGGACCAATATTTCATGTGGCATAGGAAGTACTGGTAAAAATGTTCAAAAACTAAGTTTTGATCTTGTAAGTATATGGGAATTTGAATCAATGGATTTGGATCATGAGCTCTCTGTGATTTTCTAAAGTTCATCACAGAAATGGAAAAATAGCATTTTGATAAATATTTGTGAAGAAAATATTTCTGGAAAAATGTGCAAATAGCACCATGTGATAGATCATGATTTATGGAGTCACTGGAAATTTGAATCATCAAATTTGGAGTCTATTTGATTTGTTTATGGATTTTAGAAGTTTACAGAAAAAGAAAAAGGAAAGGGAAATGATTTTACCCTTATCCTGCGCACAGGCGAGATGCAGACATCGGCCGGCCCAGTGGCATCAGCCGCCCGGGGTGCACAGGTGAAGTCGTTGGCGCACTCTCGTGAGTACGCCTTCGCTCAGGGTAGACGCCTTCCCCGGAGGCCATTTCCACTTAACCCGGGGCCCGGGGCCTTAGCCACTTACCAGTGGGCCCTGCTGGCAGGCCCTCCTCCTACCTCCCGCTCAAAACAGAGGAGGGGCAAGGGAGGCCGGCCGAGCAAGGTGCTAGCGCCCTTCCCGGTGACTTCGGTCATCCCCGGCGGCATCGAGCATACTGACGGGCTCCGGGGATCGAGCCGAGCCCATCCATGGGCCTCACGCGGTCCGGGAGGAACGAGGGCGACGACGACCTTGGTGCCGGCGGGCAGCTTTGGGAGAAGACGGGCGCGACACCATGGGCGCTAGGGCAGGGGTCAAAAGAAGTGAGAGGGCTCTGCGGTCCTGCGGTCCTCCGCCTGGTGGTCATAGGAGAGGAGGGGAGGCACTAGTTTGCCGGGGCCAGGCAGAGGGCGACGACGACCATGGTGGCCATGGAGAGGGAACGAGAGCACCAGGGGGAGAGGGGGCTTGTCCGGGAGGTTCACGAGAGATAGGGGGTTCTAACCAAGACAAGAGAGAGAGTCGGGCTGGCTTAAATGGGCGTGGCCGCGGTGCACCGTGGGTGCGGTCCAGGCCACGCTCGGGCGAGCTCTGCGGAGGGGTGAGAAGAGAGGATGAGGAGGGGCCCGACAGCGAGGCGTGTCCCGGACGTCGAGGCACCTCGACTGGCGCAAGGGGGAGGCCCTAGGTGGTCGGGTGCCTCGGGCAGGACGCGGCTACAGTGCGGGAGCACACTGTAGTGCGCTCCAGAGCGCCCGTATGGCCGGCATGGCCATGTCCCCCACGCGCTCTGGACGTGGCCACCTTGTCCATTGGCTTCTGGCTGGTCTGGCGATTCCCTCTGGTAGCTTAGGGTGTAAGTCAAGTGTAATAGTAAGAGGAGGAGAAGAGGGAAGTTCTGCCATGGTGAAAACAGAGAGGTATATGGGGGTTTTACCCCCTCCAATGATTGAGCTAAGGCCATGGGGAGTTGCTGGAGGTAGAAGGTGATCAGGTTCATCTGTGGTAAAAATTAGAGGTAAAGGGGAATTGTGAAAGGGGTCAAAACAGTGGTTTTGGTAAAATGACAGAAGGTGTTTGATGTAAGTTTGAGCAAGTAAATGAAGCCCAAATGACATGAGACTTAACAGGATCAAATGGCATATGAAAATAGGGTGTTCCACCAAGTTTGAGCTTATTTGGGCAAAGTTGCTAATGTAACTTTGGTAAACCCTAGAAATCAACAAAAATGGCTTTTCCAAGATTTAGTCATGCAAATCATCCCTCCTTGATTCACCACTTGGTGTAGTGTCATCATTTTGGGTTATGAGTATGTCCACAAAAGTTGAGGCCACAAGTAAAAAGTTGGCAATGTAGAGTTGTTCAAATTTGGGTCTGGTCAGAAAGGGTTTTGGGGGCACTTTGGTCAAGTTAACCTTCTCCAAAACTTGTTCCATTTGGCATAGATGCATATTTAGACCATTTGAGCATGTGCACCAAGTTTGAGAGCATTTGGAAAAGTTTGTCAATGTAAAGTTGCACAAACTTCAAAATTGACAGAAATGGTTTTGAGGGGATTTGATGATGTTTTCTTGTTCTCCAAGGCACGATACTTGGCAAGTTCATCAAATATGTCATATTTGACATGATAGAATTTTCCTGGAATTTTTAGAGAATATTTACTTTGTAAATATTTCAAAAGCTTGAAATATCCAGAAAGGGTTTTTGAAGGATTTGTCCAATATTTTGAACATGACTATGTGTTGAAACTCTTATATATGGACAATATATGTCCTATGAGCTTCCCTGAATTTTGACAAATATTTTTGAATCATTTAAATAATTTTGACTTATTAAAGACCATTTCTGGCCTAAAGAAAAAGCCTTTAAATAAAGTATAAAAATAACTTTTAAAATTATAATTTTTTGGTTTAAGGGAGTCCTATACCTAACAGGAGTCAAATATACTTTTTGAAATATTTTTCACACCCCAAATCAAGTACTTGCAGTACAAACCTCAATTCAGGGGTTTTTGGAAAACTAATTTTAGAAAATTACTTTTTGGCCAAAATATTTTTGTAAGAAAATACCATACTGTTCTATACACATGGCATGATCATTGGGAAAAGGTTTTGGATCAAGGAGATGAAGTATAAGAGTTGGATGATTTATTTTATTTTTAGAGCACAAGCAAACCGCAAGCAGAAAACCAATCAAGCAAGGTCAAAAACACTCGAAAGTTTTTGTCAAACCACATTTTAGCATGATTATTAGCTTAAGTGTTGTGGCATGAAAATCAGGGTGTGACACACCTACCCCCCTTACAAGAATCTCGTCCCCGAGATTCCCAAACTAGGCGTGGAAGGGAATACGAAAACTTGGATATGGGGTAGTCTTCACTTCTTCTTGTTGGTTCTGCTTCCGAGTGGTGCTCCATGGAACCTTGAAGTACTTTGTGGTGTGGCTTCTCGCATGTTGCCCTTTTTGATGCAGGTTGCTGAGGGGTCTCTTGCATAGGTTAGGTTGGGCTAGATGTTAATGGCTCGGTGATCGATGTCCTGGCAGGGATCGGGCTAGTTAGGAAGTTAAAAGTACTTCTAGAGTTGTGACTCGTGGAAAATTTGGTGCACGGTGGGTAACTCAGGTGGTAATTCTAGCCGGTAGCCATCTACTATTCGTCTTGCAGTGATCTTGAAGAAGGTCGATAAATATTGGTGTGAGCGTCCCTTCGACATGGAAATCCTTGGTCCCTTCGAGAGAGGTGGCTTCAGATACATCTGGTCTTCGACGCGAAAGTTTACTTCTTGATGACGGTGGTTGCTGTAGTTCTTCCTTCTTGACATGGCAGTCTTCAAATGTCTTCTAACCAGCTGAACGGCTCTTATTTTGTCTTCGGATAGACAAGTAGGTCATCAAATAATGATGACAACTGTCTTGTCCAAGTACTTCATGAAGTCTATGGGGTACGCAAAGTAGGCTGGGGTATTGGTGTTGGTCTGGGTTGAGTATTGGCAAGGGTCTTCTTGACCTAGAGCCAAAGCCCGTGGTCAGGATCTGACCATGTTGTGGTTTGGTGGGGCTTAAGGGTTTCAAGGATTCTAGTGTGTGCGTGAACGTTTATCATCTTATCCTTAAGCAAGGTATCTGAGATGCCAATAGTTCCACCCAGTCCTTAAACAAATAACCTTACCACTGAAAGCATCATCTCGCATAGGTCAACTCCAATCATTTGTCATGCTATTCGTATCCACACAACTTCCTCGAGGAGGTCTAACAAATCGTACATGTCTACGATCCCCAAACTCATATGTATGTCTACCCCTAAAATCCATGGGTAGAGCATACAAGCTGCCAAGCAGGAATTAAACACGACAATCCAAGTGCTCATCCCTTTCTTCCATGGTTCAAGATAATGCATCTCTATCGTAAGGAAACACGTCGTAAGCCACTCCCAGATCTTGTTTCCTTCCTATGAATAAATTCCAATAGCCCATTATTAATCCTACAAATCCAATGTTTATGGTGTTCCACATGAACTCCTAATGTCTTATAATCCCCAAATACTTGGAAGGGCTATCCATTACTATAGTAAGACCACCAATTTCCATCATCATGGTCAAGTAAACTCCAAGGTAATGCTTATATAGATCCCTAAATCAACTCCGTCAATTCATCCAATCTCCTAGTTTATGGTCCACCGAGAAACATGGACTCATGATCGGGATCATCAGTCTAAATACAATTTACTACGACCATGTAGACATATTTAACATCCATACTCATCTAGAATCACCTACTTAAATCCAAATATCATGTCTGACAAGAATTCCTACATTTTCCCCCAAGTCATTATCGTAACATCAACTATCTTCTATCAATATCCCCTGGCTAGGTCAAATCCTTATACCTCCAAGAATTTCAGCTTGCGATCACAATTGCCCTGCAAATCCAAGTTACCCCAGGGTCATGAAAGTTACGCTACTCTATTAATCATGATCCCACCAACATGAAAACCTCACAATCCATCAAGGTCTCAGATAATTCCTCGAAGTCACTGATATAAAGTCACCAAGTCATCTGTCCTCAATTCCTATATCCTCAATTTGGTCTTCCCTATGGCATCGTCGGTTCTTATGCTATATTAGGATGACAATGTGCTCGTTCACTTTGTCCACTACTTCCATTACGAACCCAATGTTGTGCAAGGTTATAGAGGCTTAACTGGTTCTCTTGTAATTCTATGGGTTAAGCACGTGGTTCATGATTCGAGCTGGGGTATCTCGTGAAGTCTCGAAGGGTCTGGGGATGGGTTTCTAATCTTGAGGGCAAACCATAACTCCACGGGGTTGCACTTGGTCGAGGAGGCTGCATCAAAAGTCTTCTGTGCCAGTTGGTTGCCGAAGTAGAATCCTTTGTGTATCTTGTCTTGTTGGTCTTCAGTTGAGGAGAGAGAAGAGAGGGAAAAAGTAGCATAGAGAAGGGGAATGCCTAAAGGGGGTTCTATAGTGCAAGTGCAAACAAACAGGTGCAAAAAGGCCGAAACAAAAGAAACAAGGCAAGGAAGGTGATATAGTCGTGTACTTGTTGCCTAGGGCGAAAGTGCAACTTATATCAAAACACAAAAATAAAAACAAGCAACACACCATCATGGTCCTATTCGAACCACTATACGGACTCGACTGCGCATAGGGGGTACACGACTCATCCTACCCTAGGAATTCTCGGACTCAGTAGTCGTGCCTTGTGCCTCACGTAGTCTTCTAAGTTTCCCTCAGGTGTTGCTACTTCTCTTGTAGTTGTTTGATGAATGATCTGAGTTGAGCCTAAAGAATCTTCAAGAACTTCTCGCCTGGTGAGGTGATGTGGTGAAGGTGTCTCCTCATAGCTAGCATTGACTCGGTCTTCTGTTGTCTTCTTATTCATGACGATCTCTTTTGTCTTCTAGGGTGTCGACGATACCAGGTAGGCAATCCTTTATGCAATGATATTAACAAGGCATAGTAGAGGTCCAACATGTCGGTTACGTTGATGACAACATCGACACCAAGAGTGGGGGACGAAGATAACCGTTTTCCTGCTCACTATAGTGAGGCGGACCAAATGGCGAGGTTCTCATTCACCGGTGGTTGCTGACACAACAACGGTAATGACATGGTTGCTCTATTAGCGACATATATCATGATCTTGCTTAACTTATGCCATGTTAATCGTAGGCTAAGGTTGCACCATCTTGGGGAAGTGTCAAGGGCGTCACCATCTTCTAGGTCTTCATGTCCTCATTCCTCGAGGATGTATCTTCTGTTGGCATCGTCTTGTTATGGTGTCTCCAATCTTGTGTTCAGAAGAGGTGGGTGAGTGTTTGGCAAGGTGTACTCCTTCTAGGCTACCCACGAGGATTACAAGGAATCTTGTAGTCAGGGGCATAGGGGTTCTAGCGACCAAAAGTTTTGAAGGGGAAGAGATCAATAAGGAAAGTATACCTTAGTTTTCAAAAAATTGAGAAGGGAGGAGAAGTATAGATAGTTTTGAAAACTAGCAATAGTTTTGGAAATAATTTTACCCTAAATAATGACCATGCTAACTAAGGCTTCCTACAGTCAGGATGGCTCTGATACCAGCTCCGTGGGGACCCCGACTCATAAGTCGAGATCACCGAATGCACGTGTACAGTGATCCCAGAGATCAATTCTCACTGAACAAACAGAAGCTGAATAACAAGAGTCCTACATCCATACATACCATGTTACACAAATTGTGACCTTTATGGTCAAGTCTTGAGTATATAATTGCAGCAGAAATCTTCAATAACAACTTGGACCCATGCCATATGCCTTAACCCTACAGGCATTCTGACTAGGAAGCGTCCTAGCTCACATGTTTGTCACCAAGAAATCTTCATCATATCTTGTTCTTTCATGCCTGGCCAATAAAATAACCAGTAGCAAGCCAATGAGTACTTTGAATGTACTCGCAAGCAACCCAAGTGTGACGATAGAACAATTATGCAGGGCTCTGCTACTAAATTGGCATTTTTGCGTAAAGCTAGTTTTTCATATGCAAGTATGATCAACATATATTACGGACATGCATGCGTCTGCAACAAGTATCAGGAGGTTACAGACACCAGTATCGAGAAAGAGTTATGAACAACTCATGCTCAAGCTCACAGTGATTTCCTCACGAATCATAGCAACAGATTTACCAAACCGTGTTGTTTTCCAGAAACTTATGGACATAGTCTAAGCAGCACCACCCAACTGTCCTTTACCGTGGACACGGCTGTTCGAATAGTTTAACACTCTGTAGAGGTTGCACACTTTACCCACAAGATCCGGGAAGCCTTCGTGTCATCCATGATCGGCGGTTCCTCAAGTATCCGGGGTAAGCACCCGATCACTATCTTTCCCTAGACGACACTAACACAGAGTCCACTCGATTGGTAACAGCCCCGTGCCAAACATTTCATGTCTTAAAATTGTGGAGCCTCGCTCCCATATTCATCACATACCACAAGCACGGGGTACCAACGGTGTGTCCGGTGCCCTGTGAAAACAGTCATGGCCGCCTATCCAAGCACGACCCCGTCCCGAGAGTGACCTCGTGTCACCCCCATCAATAATAATGCGGGCACCAGGCTAGTATCGGCCTAGGTAATCAATAATGCCCTTTCCCATATAAGGGTAGAGGGGTTGCACATGTTAGGTTGGGACAGTCGACAAATATTAAATATAACCCGGCTCTGTAAACAACACTTTCATCAAGCCTCAGTACACTACTTCTCCACCAAGTAGTGCCCTAGTTCCTCATCATCTCCTAGGGGTATTAGTGGCACCCACTAGGTTATTTATAAGTAGGTCAAACCACACTTGTTTCTTTCAATGTGTAACCCTGATCCATTCTGCGTAGCCAACTACTATAGCATATTTCCACAACTCACCAACATAACTCTAAACACGGTCAGAGTCATGAGCAATGCAAGTATCTACGAGGTATGCAACGGAGGCAAGCCTAGCAAGTTTGCCACTCAAGATATATCATGCACTCGGTGAAACGATGAAAATACTTTCATGACATAAAAGGGTTCAACATGGTCAAAGGGTTGCTTGCCTTGTCCTTCAGAGTCTTCAAACCTTCTGGTCCATCTCCAAGTACTCCGTCTATTTCGTCAACTAACGACGGAAACAATCATAATAAGCAACACAACAAGGCAAAAATTAAAGTGCTCTAAAAATAGGAGTTGGACTTTTCTAGGATACCTCTGGTCATATGAAAAATGACCAAGGTGGTTTCATTGGGATATGATCAACAGATCTCTCTGAACATTTCAATATGATGTAATTAGGGGATTTGTGGATTTGCAAGAAGTGTACAGAAGAATTACTTTGAAAAATGGTCAGAGGCACCCATTTGACAAGGAATGATTTAATAAGCATCTAGGAGTTGGTTTCACTAGATTTGGAGTTCAAATGATTTTCTTATGAATTTGCAAAGTTGGCAATACATGGAGAAATGGACCAATATTTCATGTGGCATAGGAAGTACTGGTAAAAATTTTCAAAAACTAAGTTTTGATCTTGTAAGTATCCGGGAATTTGAATCAATGGATTTGGATCAACTATGAGCTCTCTGTGATTTTCTAAAGTTCATCACAAAAATGGAAAAATAGCATTTTGATAAATATCTGTGAAGAAAATATTTCTGGAAAAATGTGCAAATAGCACCATGTTATAAATCATGATTTATGGAGTCACTGGAAATTTGAATCATCAAATTTGGAGTCTATTTGATTTTTTTATGGATTTTAGAAGTTTACAAAAAAAGAAAAAGGAAAGGGAAATGATTTTACCCTTATCCTGCGCACAAGCGAGATGCAGACGTGGGCCGACCTAGTGGCATCAGCCGCCCGGGGTGCACAGGTGACGTCGTTGGCGCACTCTCGTGAGTACGCCTTCGCTCAGGGTAGACGCCTTCCCCGGAGGCCGTCTCCACTTAACCCGGGGCCCGGGGCCTTAGCCACTTACCGGTAGGCCCTGCTGGCAGGCCCTCCTCCTACCTCCCTCTCAAAATAGAGGAGGGACAGGGGAGGCCGGCTGAGCAAGGTGCCAGCGCCCTTCCCAGCGACTCTGGTCGTCCCTAGCGGCGTCCAGCATACCGACGGGCTCCGGGGATCGAGCCGAGCCCATCCATGGGCCTCATGCGGTCCGGGAGGAACGGGGGCGACGACGACCTTGGCGTCGGCGAGCAGCTTTGGGAGAAGACGGGCGCGACACCATGGGCGCTAGGGCAGGGGACGGAAGAAGTGGGAGGGCTCTACGGTCCTGCGTCCTCTTCCTGGTGGTCATAGGAGAGGAGGGGAGGCACTAGTTTGCCGAGGTCGGGCAGAGGGCGACGACGACCATCGTGGCCATGAAGAGGGAATGAGAGCACCAGGGGGATAGGGGGCTTGTCCGGGAGGTTCACAGGAGAGAGGGGGTTCTAACCAAGATGAGAGAGAGGGAGTCGGGGTGGCTTAAATGGGAGTGGCCGCGGTGCATCGTGGGCGCGGTCCAGGCCACGCTCGGGCGAGCTCTGCGGAGGGGTGAGAAGAGAGGATAAGGAGGGGCCCAACAGCAAGGCATGTCCCAGACGTCGAGGCACCTCGACTGGCGCAAGGGGGAGGCCCTAGGTGGTCGGGTGCCTCGGGCAGGATGCGGCTACAATGCGGGAGCACACTGTAGCGCGCTCCAGATCGCCCGTATGGCCGGCATGGCCATGTCCCCCACGCGCTCTGGACGTGGCCACCTTGTCCATTGGCTTCTGGCTGGTCTGGAGATGCCCTCTGGTAGCTTAGGGTGTAAGTCAAGTGTAATAGTAAGAGGAGGAGAAGGGGGAAGTTCTGCCATGGTGAAAACAGAGAGGTATATGGGGGTTTTACCCCCTCCAATGATTGAGCTGAGGCCATGGGGGAGTTGCTGGAGGTAGAAGGTGATCAGGTTCATCTGTGGTAAAAATTAGAGGTAAAGGGGAATAGTGAAAGGGGTTAAAATAGTGGTTTTGGTAAAATGGAAGAAGGTGTTTGATGTAAGTTTGAGCAAGTAAATGAAGCCCAAATGACATGAGACTTAACAGGATCAAATGGCATATGAAAATAGGGTGTTCCACCAAGTTTGAGCTTATTTGGGCAAAGTTGCTAATGTAACTTTGGTAAATCCTAGAAATCAACAAAAATGGCTTTTCCAAGATTTAGTCTTGTAAATCATCCCTCCTTGATGCACCACTTCGTATAGTGTCATCATTTGGGGTTGTGAGCATGTCCACAAAAGTTTAGGCCACAAGTAAAAAGTTGGCAATGTAGAGTTGTTCAAATTTGGGTCTGGTCAGAAAGGGTTTTGGGGCACTTTGGTCAAGTTAACCTTCTCCAAAACATGTTCCATTTGGCATAGATGCATATTTAGACCATTTGATTATGTGCCCCAAATCTGAGAGCATTTGGAAAAGTTTGTCAATGTAAAGTGGCTCAAACTTCAAAATGGATAGAAATGGTTTTGAGGGGATTTGATGATGTTTTCTTGTTCTCCAAGGCATGAGGCTTGGCAAGATCATCAAATATGTCATATTTGACATGATAGAATTTTCCTGGAATTTTTAGAGAATATTTCCTTTGTAAATATTTCAAAAGCTCGAAATATCCAGAAAGGGTTTTTGAAGGATTTGTCCAATATTTTGAACATGACCATGTGTTGAAACTCTTATATATGGACAATATATGTCTTATGAGCTTCCCTGAATTTTGACAAATATTTTTGAACCAGTTAAATAATTTTAACCTATTAAAGACCATTTCGGGCCTAAAGAAAAAGTCTTTAAATAAAATATAAAAATAACTTTTAAAATTATAATTTTGTGGTTTAAGGGAGTCCTATACCTAATAGGAGTCAAATATACATTTTGAAAGATTTTTCACACCCCAAATCAAGTACTTGCAGTACAAACCTCAATTCAGGGGTTTTTGGAAAATTAATTTTAGAAAATTACTTTTTGGCCTAAATATTTTTGTAAGAAAATACTATACTGTTCTATACACATGGCATCATCATTGGGAAAAGGTTTTGGATCAAGGAGATGAATAATAAGAGTTGGATGATTTATTTTATTGTTAGAGCACGAGCAAACAGCAAGCAGAAAACCAATCAAGCAAGGTCAAAAACACTCAAAAGTTTTTGTCAAACCACATTTTAGCATGATTATTAGCTTAAGTGTTGTGGCATGAAAATCAGGGTGTGACACAAGCCTGCCTCAGGGGGAGGCAGTGACGCGAGCAGTGACGCACCGCGCCAGTGGGTGCCAGCGCGTGCCAGCGGCGGAGTTGCCGTTTTGGTGCAAAGGAGACAACGCGGGCACAGGTTCCCGAGGGGCGAGACAAAGGTTTCCCCTTTGGTGCAATAATACCGAAGACCGCAAGGACGACAGGGAGGATGTCACCACCGAGCCCACCACCGCGTCACCGTCTGATCTCTTTGCAGGCGGAGACCGCTTTTGTCAGGATAGGAACGTCCTTGTGTTCCCACTCAAAATGGCCGTTGTGGGATCCCTTCCCGCCTAAACATTTCGGGGGAAGAGGACCCCGGCCGCCTATATAAGTAGCTAGGGTCTCCACTTTGTAGGCAAGCTGATCTGATCTAGAGAGACCTCACCTCGAACAACCCACCTTCACTTCAAGGAGCTAGAGCACCTGCATCCTGACCCGCTTGAGCTCTCCTCCTAAGCTCAAGAACCACTGTGCTTGTTCATACTCAAGCCCTCCTAAGGCTAATCCACTCAAGCAGGATGTAGGGTTTTACACCGCAAGGTGGCCTGAACCTGGGTAAACTCGTGTGTGCTTTTACTTGTTGCTTGTTGAATCTCACCACCGGGCGAGTGTGTGGCACTAGGTAGACGTGAGTGGGAGATATCTTCGTTAGCGCCCCTGTGTTTGAACTTCTTTGGGTTTGAGGAGCCCGTAATCCGACATTTTGCGTGCCAGGTAGGGGACGTGTCCAAATCTTGCCTCTCCGACGACCTCGTCCCGCTCTCGTTCGTCGACCTCGCTTCACCGCCATGGTGGACACACGCCGAGCGCGCGCCGCCCGCCGCGCCGCCAACGTCGCTCAGACGGTGCCCGCATGCAACGGTGCACCGCTTCATCCCAACTCGCCGGTCACCAACGCCGCCACCGACCCGGCCGTCCACGAGCAGCAGGACTCGTCGCTGCCGTTGTCCGTGCGGCGCGACGGTCGCACGGTGACACCACCACCCTCGCCGGCCGTGGCATCGTCTTCGCTGACCCGCCGAGGGCCGGTCTACCAGCAACCTGCGCTACTGATGGCGCGGGAGCTCCTACGCTACCGTCCGGCGGACGACCTCTACGACGAGTGGCTCCACCGCATCACCGAGCTCGTCAACGCTGCCGAGAAGGTACCTGCACCGACTCACTCCTCCCGTCCTCCGTCGCTCATGGCGGGGAACATGGACCACGGCGTCCCGGCTCCACCTCCACTGCACGGCGCCGGCCAGGGGCTCAGACACGAGGCTCCACGGTGTGAGAAGCCCCGCAGGGCCCCTGCGCGCAACGAGGAGAGCTGCCAGGTGGCCCCGCATCCTCAGGAAGAAGCTCGCGGGCTCCCCGTTCCGCAGCACCAGAACCGCGCACCACAGGAGGTGGTGGCCCCTGTACCCCAGGGACCAGCATCGCAGGCGCAAGGGCGCCTGCAATCATGAGTGTGGCTGGATGTCGTGCCCTAGCTACAGAGCTGCGGCACCTCGTCTGGCCCAGCAAGTTCAAGCCGGATCAGCCTCCATGCTACAATGGCACCGCCGACCCCATAGAGTTCCTTCAGCTCTACGAGCTGAGCATCGAGGCATCCAACAGCACCGAGCAGTACATGGCGAACTGGTTCCCCATGGCCCTCAAGGACGACGCTGGCTCCTGGCTCCTGAAGCTCCCTGCATGATCCATCTCCTCCTAGGGCGAGCTTCGTGAGTGTTTCGTCGCCAGTTTTCAAGGAACCCATGACCGAGCCCCGACGGCCGCAGATCTGCGCTATGTGAAGCAGCAACCTGGGGAGACCCTGCAGAAGTAGATGCAGCGTTTCAACACCGTGCGCCTCAGGATCCACAGGGTCTTAGACGAGGCCATCATCTCGGCGTTCTCCGATGGTGTCGCGACGTCAGGATGAAGGAGGAGCTCACCATCCACGAGGACCTATGCATGGCCCTCGAGATGTTCAACCTCATGGCGACGTGCGCCAGGGTAGAGGAAGGCCACCTCTCTCTCCTTGAGCTGCCTGAAGCGGAGGCTGACGACAAGAAGGCCCAGGCCAATGAAGCAAAGCGCAAGGAACCTGCCGTGCTGGCTGCGGAGCCAGAAGTAAAGCATGGCTGCAGCTAGAACGACCCCCCAGAGACAACCGTCTGTACTTCGTCTTCCACGATGTTCACAGCCACAACACCAACGACTGCCAAGAGCTCAGGGCGATGCACGGCGGGCGCGTTGGGCAGCTTCCTGAGCGCGACAACTGCGGCTACGGCCGCGGAGGGGGCCGTGGTGGAGGACGCTAGGACAGCAAGAGCTCGCGCCAAGGATGGCGTGAGCATCCTCGTGAAGACCGCTGGCAGGAGCAGCCTCGTGACGCCCCCTGTCTCGGCCAGCCTCGTGAGGGTCGCCCTCAGGGCAACGCGGGCCTGCCTCCGCTGCCACCACCGCCAAGAAGGAATGATGATGACCGCCAGGGAGACGAAGTAGGGGGCTTTCAGGAGCAACGCGCGGTTGCATGCATCCTGGGAGGAGCCCACGCTCCGGCTTCCCATCGCATCTTCAAGCAGTTCGCTCGTGAGGTGAACGCGACGCTCCCCAGGCCTGACGCCGCGCGCAACCTCAGGTGGACCAAGCAGGTCATCGCCTTCGACCCCAAGGACCAGCTCAAGTGCACCACAGCCCCAGGCACTCTCCCGATGCTCTGCACTCCGACCATCAGCAACGTCCTCGTCACCAAGACCCTCATCGACGGTGGAGCAGGGATCAACGTCCTCTCCGTCCAGACCTTCGAGACGCTCCAAGTCCCCTACGATCAGCTGCACCCGACTAAGCCATTCTATGGAGTCACAGATGGCTCCTCGCTCCCGATGGGGCAGGTTCGCCTCCCCGTCACCTTCGGCGATCGCGAAACCTATCACACCGAGCTCATCGACTTCGACGTTGCCAATATTCACCTCCCATACAACGCCATCCTGGGGTATCTGGCCCTCGCCAAGTTCATGGCGGCGACCCATCATAGCTACAACGTCCACAAGATGCCTGGGAGTGGCGGGGTCATCACGATCGCCTGCGACGAGAAGGAAGCAGTGCGTTCCCTGGAGCGCGCCTACCAGACTGCAGCGGTCGAGAGCTCCGACGAAGATGGAGCCGTCTTCGCCCTGCAGACCGCCCCCAAGAAGAAGAAGCACCTGCCCGCAAACGGACCTCAGGACGCAGGGGATCCTGACGGCACCGCCTCAGGACACGCGCCTGCCGACGAGGCGCCCTCCACCCTCGCATAGGGAGGCGCGCTCAGCGCCCCTCTCAGGACGGGCTCGGGGGCTCTCCTCTAGAGTGCCTCTGTTCTGACCAGCGTCATGAGGGAGGTGTTCCGTCACCACCTGCAGGCGTTTCTCGACGCGCGTTTTTGTGAGCCCAGCGTGAGCCATACATCGCCGGGGACTCAGGACTTCATCGACTAGGGTACCGAGGAACTTTAGTACGCAAGGCTAATACACGGTGGGCGCAACCGCACGACACCAAGCTCACCTACCCGCAACCCGAGCAACCAATTCCGCATCTGCGTCGACATCGTAGGCCTCAACCGAGCCGCTTCTCTAGAGCCCTTCTAGCCGATGGCTGTCAGCTGGAGGAGGACTCTCCCCTGCAGTTACATTCGCATGCTCTTCGGCTTCCGCAACGCAGCTGCCACGTTGCAGTACCTCACACGGCAGGCCTTGGGGGCTCAGGAGGCTCAGTGGAAGGCGGTCCTGACGGAGCAGGAGCCGGACCACCGTGACCACTGAGGGCCCGGAGCCCCTGGACCTCAGAAGCCTCGCGATCCTCGGGAGCGACCCGCATGACTCGCGTCTGCAGCTATCCCAACTCTTCTTCAACGACAAGTATCAAGTGATGTCTCAGGTATTCAATCGAGGGCGCCCCCGGGCTGCATCATCCTCGAGATGCTGGGGGCTCACCCCCACAGCTGTCTCTTTTGCGCATAAATCAAGGGTAGTTGTTTCTTCCTACTTGCATTATCTATATGTTGGCGTCCTCACCGCCACTAAGGTCATGAGCCCTTACGAGCCCGCCCGCGACCGCCCCATGATTAAGGACTGGCACGGCGTCTGTGCTCGGGTCCGTCCCTGCAGCGTCGGTAAATCCAAGGGCTGAGCTCTGTTTCGCGAGCCATTCCCGTGAAGTCACCTCCCATGGTCCTTGGTGCCTTCTTCTCGCATGGGCTAATTGTGGATGGGTAAGTGGGGCCCGTGGCGGGTGCCTCGCTCACGCAGGAACCACGCGCCAGTTGTCCTTCTTTTCGACTGTTGCATGAGAAGACTGGGCACGGCGTCTGTGCTCGGGTCCGTCCCTGCAGCGTCGATAAATCCAGCGGCTGAGCTCTGTCTTACGGGCTGGTCCCGCTAACGTCACCTCCTCGGGTTGTTGGGGCCGCGGCCTTCTCATGCGATGCCCTTTAGAGATGCACTCGGCGCAGGTCGACACAATGCATCTCTTTTCACAATTTGCAGAAGAAGACTTAGGCACAACCCGCCTCAGGGTAGGGTCTCGTGGGTGATGCTTAAGCTCACGAGAACTTCCTCAGAGTCGTTCAGGTCGTTGTGAGGAGGGCCCATATACAACTTGGTTGTCCTACTGTGCAAGCCACGTGTCAGGACGGGGCTGCACGCCCCGGAGTCTCTCCCGGTGGGAGGCTCCCTCCCACGGTCCAGTGGAAGTACCATGCTCCGCGCTGGCAGAACCAACTGAGGAGCGGTTTTGCCCACGAACCAATGGAAGCACCAAGCTCCGCGCTGGCCGCTACGACCGTGGCGCAATTATGCCCACACTCCACGCAAGTGTGGTAGCTCTATGCTCCGTGCTAGTTATAAACAACTGAGGGCGGCCCCCAGTGGTCGCACCAACCTCAGGGAGCTTTTCTGCTCACAACGCTCACAGCTTCTCCTTGGATGGGTGTCGCGAGGGGGGCTAGGCACGGGGGCTATGCTCAGGTCACGCCTTGTCGTGGAACTGTCATGGCAAATGTCCTAGGGTAAGGACTTAGTCGTGAGGCCGTGCATCTATGTAGTAGCTTGAGAGGGGTTGAGCGGAATCAAGAGACGCAACGCAAGACAAGGATTTAGACAGTTTCGGGCCCCAGGAAACATCATCCGGTAATAGCCCTACATGCTGTTTGAGGCTAGGTCTCATTATGATCCTCGTGGTGTCGCCGGTAAACCGGCTCTCTTTTTGTCTAGCCCTAGAAACTTGTGAGAACTTCTCCCTCTTTGGGGAGCCCTGCCCCTCCTTATATATGTTGAAGGGGCGGGTTACATGACTAGTCCTAGTAGGATTAGGATTGCTTTATTACAAGGAGACCTAGTCTTGCTTCCTTTGTAGGAGAATATTCCTTATGCTTTCTTCATAAACCGGCCCACTATAACATGAACCGGCCTTCTGGGCCTTGGGCCTTGTCATCCGTCAGCCGCCCGCCGGGTTACCAGTGAATCATAAAAACCGTCTGGTCAGGGCGGAATGCCAGTGAATCGCCAAATGTAAACCGTCTCAAATAAACCGCCAAGTCCGGCCGGGTTATAATTCTGGCCGGTTTACACCGCGGGGTATATCCCCGACATTAGCCCCCAGTTTAGCTTGGATTTATCCATGGTAAACTTGACAGGTTGTGCTCCGGGTTAAATATTTTCCTGAACCGGCACCAATGCAAAAAATCTAGGCACTTCTTCTGAAAACTCCGGGTCAATAGTCCAGCTTCATGATCAATTTGCTTGCAGAAAAAATATAGTAAATCAAGAATCCATTTGAATCGGCCTTCAATGCTCCTATTTGACAAAAATATTGGTCTTCAAATATTCAATTGATATCCAGCCGGCTTGAAGATGCCGGTTTATGATTACCACCATTGCCATGTTATAAAATTTGATAATTCCGGATCATGACTGTTTATAGACGCCGGGTTATGATTGTTGCCAACACCGAGTCACACAATTAATCTTCCTGATTTACCAGAAACTGATAATTTGAAGATGTTCCTCCTTTATATGCATATTACCTATAGCCCCCAAGTCTTAAGAGGAGAAAATAGTGATATCATAAGACTTGTTTGAATATAATGATTGCAATCTTGAAGAAATCCAGATTGTTCATCCCAGTCACTAGTCAAAACTGAATATTCCACATATGTAGCCCCTAAGTGCCAGGTCATTATGTAATAATGAGCAGGGACTTTGTATATACTTCATTGAAAATAGCATTGTATAATGTAACTCCCATTATGGGGCTTGAACCCACGTCCACAAGGTTAAGAGCTTTGTGCTTTACCAACTGAGTAGTGGACCCTTCAATATAATGGATTAAGACTTGTATACCTTGAATTGTTGACAGGAGCAATTGTTAACCCCCAAGGGCCGGCTCACTACAATGTGATGAGTTGGGTCTTCAATAAGGTGAGCAAAAAATGACTTTGCATTAGCCCCCAAGTGTCATGGTCCATGCTTGCAGCGACATGAGACTTGTGTATTTGATGTAATCTCAATTTGAATAATGTAGCCCCCAAGTGCAGGTTTGTAAGCCTGCAGTGACTCGGGACTATTCTTTTGTAGAATAAATCATACCATTGACAATATAATATCCATTGCGCTGAAGCGACTTTGAAAACCTCAATCATAATATTGGTTATTGATAACCATAATAAAAATCCAGCCATGTTGGCTATTTAAAGATTTGAATAATATAACCCGGTTCGAAAACCCGGTTCCAGTGATATATGATCACACTGTTGGTTTTACCAAGCCAGTGTAGTAAAGGTGATAACCCAAAATCTGAACATTGGTAATTATCATAGATTGCCGGTTTATAAACAAAACCGTGCCGGGTTAAGAAACACCGGTCATTATCTTATCTCATACTAGCGACTTATAGTCAAAAGCCAGGCCGGTTTAATAAACACCGGTCATCATCTGTAAATAGCCCAGTTGTATGAGATTGCTTCAGTTGGCAACTTCATAATTATTTCTTGCTTATAATGCCTTTGACGGTTTGTTCCACCTGTTTCTGCATAAAACAATGTTCAAAGTGTCCTGGCGGTTTATCGCCGGACGGGTCATACTGGCCAAACACATGATTCTAAGTTAATAACTTGAACCGTGTATGAAATATTAACATGTATCATATATGTGATTAGGTGTATCTGTAAACCTTAATCCGGTAGGAATAATCCAAGGCGCGAGTGTTGATGACTCCCTTGGCTCTCTGTCGGCTCCTTACGAAGGCCGATCCGGGTTACAATGAATGCTGGTTTAACTCTCGCTGGTGTTCATGACCCAGACTTTTTGCTCTGTAGCCGTATGATCAACCTTGTAGTTGTCCGGTCTTGAATCAATGGACTTGGTTGAAAAACCAACGATCATGACGACCAAGATTTTTGAAATCATAGAAATATGGTTTTTTGGGCAAATAAGACCATGTAGTCGAGGCTTTTTACGAGCTGCCAGGCTCCAAATTCGAGGCTTTTTATATGCTGCCAGGCTCCAAATTCAAGGTTTTTTATCGATGACAAGCCACCCAATGTTTCAAAACCTCCGATGGATCTTGTCTTTAGGTGATCAACTCGATGATCGTCAATGGCTGATTCCTTGATGCGTCAAGGGCCCCAGTTTAGGAGGCCATGGTGAGCTTTCGTAGATAACTCCCATGTGGCACTCCTTTGAAAAACACGGCTGATTCCCTGTAGCTATCAGGGGAGCCGGTTTAGGAGGCCATGGTGAGTTTTCGAAGAAACTCCCATGTAATACTCCTTTGAAAAACACGGCTGATTCCCTGTAGCTATCCGGGGCGCCGGTTTAGGAGGCCATGGTGAGTTTTCGGAGAAACTCCCATGTGATGCTCCTTTGAAAAACACGGCTGATTCCCTGTAGCTATCAGGGGCGCCGGTTTAGGAGGCCATGGTGAGTTTTCGGACAAACTCCCATGTGATACTCCTTTGAAAAACACGGCTGATTCCCTGTAGCTATCAGGGGCGCCGGTTTAGGAGGCCATGGTGAGTTTTCGGAGAAACTCCCATGTGATACTCCTTTGAAAAACACGGCTGATTCCCTGTAGCTATCACGGGCGCCGGTTTAGGAGGCCATGGTGAGTTTTCGGAGAAACTCCCATGTGATAGTCCTTTGAAAAACACGGCTGATTCCCTAATGCTATCAGGGGCGCCAGTTTAAGAGGCCATGGAAGGTTTCTTTCGAAGCCCCCATGTGATACTCTTTCTGAGCTGTGCTCGCCGGGTACCTCTGTTTGAGTTATGTTGTGCAACAAACTCTCTTTGGTCCCTTTAATAAATAACTGTCCTGCATATCAAAATATACGGATCAAAGTAACTGTTTTCTTGATGAAAACAATATATATCAAGAAAATGGACTTAGATGGATATCACCTGATGTATTTGGACCTTATGATCCTCATCGGTGTCTGTTAGCCAACCCGGTATGTTGAATAGACTGGACCGCAGGGGGGACAGTAAACCGATCGCAGCATCAGAGGCAGCACAGACACATGAGTCGGCCGTAGTTGTAAACCGGCGCAGATGAGCAAGTTGTCCTCCGCGTTGTAAACCGGTGCGGACGCGTGAACTGTATATAACAAACACCAATAGGGCAGTGTAATGTTGGTCAGAGGAATTAAAATATCCTGATAAAGTATATAGGAGGGATAACACCTGATTTGCTCGAACAATAGATGGGTCGGCCGGCGCCGACGGGTCAGTTGCCCTCCTCGTTGTAAACCGGCGTGGTCGCAAAAAACGGCCACGGCGAGGTAAACCGGCGCGGTCGCAAGAGACGGCCACGGCATTGTAAACCGGCGCGATCGCGAGACACGGCCAAGGCATTGTAAACCGGTGCGGGAGTCCGTGGAATAACGACGACCACTTGTGTCGAACGATGTTTGGCGTGCCTCCACCTCCGTGGCATAGTACCATTTTATAATGAATAATTTTCATGCATATAAAATACAGCAGGGCGAGGAATTTTTGCTCGGATGAATTAATATGTATTAATAATAAATATGATAGATATCACCTGATTCACCCGGACAACAGATGAGTCGGCCACGTATTGATGTAAGCGCAGCAATGGGAGCAGCGACTTGCACGCGTATCCGTCGGGCGGTTTATCAGAACGGGTGCGGCGCCGGCGTGGTAACGTAGACCGGACCGTGGAAGCGGTGGCGTGCGAACGTCTATTGGCGAGGGAGTCGGTCGCGGTGTTGGAGCCCAGCGCGCGTGGGCGCAGAAAGACGAGTAGGTCGGCGCGTTGATGTAAACCGGATCGCGACACGTATGTTTCGTGAAGCCACGCAACACAGCTGAACGTGCATCCATGGCATATTACCACCCCTTTTTCTTTTAATAGTCGTCCTACATAAAAAATATTACATGCAAGAGTAATTGTTGTCGGATGAATTAACAGGTGCTTAAAAATAAATAGGGTAAAATAACACCTGGAGTTGTTCGGACGACGGATGATCCGTTCATCACGACAGAGGCGGCTCAGGCAGACCGGCGACTCAACATAACCCCCGGCGGCTCAACAGGCGGCAGGGGTGTCTCTACGCGGCTCTGGCAGTTCAACGCGGAGGCGACGGCGACGGCAACTTTGAAGGTGAAATCCTTTCAGCTTTGTCTTGTGAACCGGAGCAAGGCGTGGACGCTCCGGCGAGTCGTTTGAAGTGCGTCCGCCACAGTGACGGGTTGGAAAGGCGTGGCTGCGGCCGATTCAGTAGGCACGGGCGCGACTGAACCGGCGGGCTCAATGGCGATAAGTGTATTAGATTAGTCCTCAGAGCCGTCTGTCCGGGCACAGCAAGTAAATAACCGATGCAGCCTTTGCTTTGTCAAAAGGTGCTTTGATGTACTGATTGCTTCACATTGACATGACTTGCCGATTTCATTCTCACGTGGACTAATACTCCATCCAGTCTCAACCAAACAACTTTTGGTTTTGCTTGCTGCCTCCGCTATGATGTTTTCCCAGGACAGTCTGCGGCTCGGACGGTAGCAGCTGAGACAAACCGCCCGGAGGGACAGTTGGTGCAGCGCGAGGCCATGGCGGCACGATGCGGGCGATTGCTGCGGAGGTGACCCGCCCAAGCAAGGCGAGCCGGGCCTGCCGCGAGGCGCGGCGGCTCATGGACAGTGCAAGGGTGTCTCGACGCCTGACGGCGGAGGAACGCGCTGGCGACTCAACGGCGGAGGCGAGTCAGCGACTGTGGCTCGGAGCGACTCGGAGTGAGACCCTCCCGACGATTCAATCTAAGGTCGAGCCAGCGATGGCCCAGGCCGGCCAGTTTGAAGGTGGACCCGGCTCGAGGCGGTGGCAGAGCGACACCAAGGTAGCAGATCGGAACAACGACAGAGGTGATGGGACACCGGCCCGGCACGCGGGTCTGCGGCGGAGGAGGGCTCACCACGGCGAGTTCGGGGCCGTGTCGAAGGAGATCCCGCGGCAGTGAATCCGAGTTGACGTTGTATTTGTTTCCGGGTCGTAGTTGCTTTAACCCTCCACGCTGCCATATTCTTGGTGAGTAGGAGTCAGCCGGGTCTCTCTAGAACAATTGTCTCCATACTTGACGGATCGCCGGATCATGTTCATCCTACGCGTCACCTACCCTATTGATTCGGCGACGGGCTGAAACAGGAGGCAGCTCATGGCAGAAACTAAGCATCTCAAGGCTGGAGTAAGGCGTGGTCATACGAGCTAAACGCAACAGGCGGCGGCTCTCCAAGGCAAGCGCTGTAGAAGCGGGTTCCTCGGCCACGGACCGGACCAGAGACCAGGCGCGACTGCCACTCGGAGGCTTGATGACGACTCGGACGAAAAGGTGGCGTCCAGACCAGCCACGGGTCGTGGCCTTTTTTCCTTCGCTAGACAGATTAACTCCCAAAACATCAGCTTTCATGTAGAGAGTACTCAAGTACTCGGTGGACCACTTTATATGAACAGCTCCCACGAAGTATTGCTTTAAGAAACCGCCTCGGAGTTTAACCCGTGTATGCCCATGCGCTTGTTGATTGATCTGACGCGGCGCACCAGCGGCTGTAGTATAATTTGGCCAGCTCCAAAGTTAACAACAATTCTGATCACCAAGACAGGATTTGCCGGCTCCGCTGAAGACTATCTCCTGCCGAATTTTTCTTCATCTGTCCAATTGCGAACTTCTCGAAACCCTGGAAAAAGATCCCTCCAAGAACTCAACACCACCGTGCAGCGCCCCACGGTGGGCGCCGACTGTCGTGGAACTATCACGGCAGATGTCCTAGGGTAAGGACTTAGTCGTGAGGCCGCGCATCTATGTAGTAGCTTGAGAGGGGTTGAGCGGAATCGAGAGACGCAACGCAAGACAAGGATTTAGACAGCTTCGGGCCCCAGGAAACATCATCCGGTAATAGCCCTACATGCTGTTTGAGGCTAGGTCTCATTATGATCCTCGTGGTGTCGCCGATAAACCGGCTCTCTTTTTGTCTAGCCCTAGAAACTTGTGAGAACTTCTCCCTCTTTGGGGAGCCTTGCCCCTCCTTATATATGTTGAAGGGGCGGGTTACATGACTAGTCCTAGTAGGATTAGGATTGCTTTATTACAAAGAGTCCTAGTCTTGCTTCCTTTGTAGGAGAATATTCCTTATGCTTTCTTCATAAACCGGCCCACTATAACATGAACCGGCCTTCTGGGCCTTGGGCCTTGTCATCCGTCAGTCGCCCGCCGGGTTACCAGTGAATCATAAAAACCGTCTGGTCAGGGCGGAATGCCAGTGAATCGCCAAATGTAAACCGTCTCAAATAAACCGCCAAGTCCGGCCGGGTTATAATTCCGGCCGGTTTACACCACGGGGTATAACCCCGACACGCCTGGTAGACGCCACCCTACCAGGTGCCCAGACACCTGGCTTTCTCGCGCCCCCATCCTAGGCGAAGGCTCGTGAGAAAGGTATGGTGCTTGTTCTCCCTCATGAGAGCCGTTCGCACGTCAAGGGGGACCCCTGGGCATCGCGACCCAGGGGCCTCACTAGTCACGTAGCCCCTCACTCCTTGAGCCTGGTGCTCAACGGCGGTCGAGGTATGCGCGGGGCTAGGCCCTACCGATGCAAAATGCAAACGGGATCGCTTGAGCGTTAAGGGGGATCCCTGGGCATCGCGACCCAGGGGCCTCACTAGCCACGTAGCTCCTCATTCCTTGAGCCTAGTTATTACGATAACCCCTGTAACCCCGAGGGCTCAATGGTGGTCGAGGTATGCGCGAGGTTGGGCCCTACCAACGCAGAGCACCTAAGCAAACATGAAAGGAAGCAAGCACGAAAACCACCAAGTTCAAGTCTAGTTATTACAATAACATCAAGTTCTCCAAATTCAAGCGAGTCATTACGCCTCCTCGAGGCATTTGCATTTCTCTCATCCTGACAGGGAACATGTCAGGCATCGCCGAGCGCGCCATCACCTGCCCCCGCCTCCTCGGCCGCGGCAGCAGTCACCCGGAGGAACGCCTCCACCAGCCCCTTGAGCTTCTCCTCCAGGGCCTCGGCAGCCGCGCCCTCTATGCTCGCGGTCACGGGCTCGGACAGCGAGGCCAGGTCAAGGGTGGGGTCACGAAGACAGAGGTGGCCGCACACCCGCGTCAAGGCCAAGGTAAGGAGCGTGCGACTCTCGATGTCTACTAACTGGCCGATTGCGGCCGTAACCTCACGCAGGGCCTTCACGAGCGTGGCAAGGAGCCTGGCGGAGCCATCCTCCGAGGTGGCTAGCGGCTTCTCGAACCCTTCCCTGTAGGCAATTTGCAGCGCCGTGCGGGCCTCGAGCTCGAATGTGGCGAGGGCCTCGCGACCCACTGCTGCCGAGGCCGCGAAGGCATCTTCCTTGTCACGCGCAGCTTGGGTCCCCTTAGCCTCAGCCTTCAGCTTCTCCAGGCTCGCGCGATTGACGAGCTGCTCTTCCTACAGCCGAGATGTCTCAGCCTTCTGGGCCTTGAGCTCCTTCCCCAACCTTTCGATCTCCAGGGCACGCCTGGTGCCTTCCTCGCGAAGGGCCTTCAGCTTGCTCTCCACCTCGTGGCAGCGCTTCTCGGAGGATGCTGCGTCGGTTCGTGTGGCGTCACGTGCCCGCACGGCTGCCGCGGCCTCCTCCTGACCCTTGGCGGCGGCCGCTGAGGGTCCCCTCGCCTTGCGCGTGGCATTGCGACCCGGCATACCTGCGGCAGCCTAGGCACCTCAGGGGGCAGGTCCCGAGAGCTCAGAGTCTCGCCTCGTGGGGAATGCGGCAGGCGCGGCCCCGCGGCCATCAGCAGTTGGCGGGACAGGGCACGATCAAGCACCACTGCCACCCGATCGCAAAGGATCACGAAGATAAGTGTTCAACGCCCACATTAACTCGCGTACCTACGCCTCCACCCACCGTAATTGTGAATTCGCTGGAGCACGAAGGCCCCACTCGCCGGCTCTCGCGGTCGCTACCTGCACGCCAAGGGGGACCTCCAGAGCATCGCGCCTCGGGGGCTCTTACCGGACCCAGGGCCGCTCACCTCCTGGCCTTGACCACGGCATCGCAACCTAGCATACCGGCGACGGCTGAAGCCTGCCTAGGGACTGGGTCTCGCGGGCGTAGGGCCCTATGCTACCGCGGGGACGGGGAAAATCTTGCTCTAGCGAAGGATCTCATGAGGAACATAAGTTCATGACATCGGATAACAGCAAGAATGTCGCAAAAGATTTACATGCCCTCATGGGGCCATCCATGGTTGCCTCGCAGGGACCAAGCAAAAGAAGGCTGCTCCCGGAGGGACACGGCCCGAGCTCCTTCAGCGGTAATGGTGGCTGGAGGACGCTGCTCCCCTCCGGCGGCGAGAGCGGTGACTCGGCGGCTCGTAGCTCTCGTCGGAGCTCGAGGCCATCTCAGGAGAAGCATAGCTGCTGTTGGAGGAGTCGGAGGCAAAGCCGACGGTGAACGCTTCGCCTCGAGCCTCGTCGCCCTGGCAGCATGGGAGATGGTCGCCGGCGGGCCCATCCTCCGTGCTGCATGCCAGCCGCCGGCCGTCCGCCCCGAAGACCTTGAGCCAGCCCGTCCAGCGTGAAATGAAGTATGTGCCTCCCGGCAGGGGTGCAGGCGCGGCGCACCACGCCCCAACCCCAGGTCATGTACACCCTGCCAGAGGAGATCACCTCCACGTCGGCGTATGAGGGGGGAAGATGGCACCCCTCGTGCTGCAGCTGCATCGTTACCCGTCCGTGAGCTGGGAGCACCTCCTTCAAGAACGGGGGAAAGAGGATCCAAGAATGCGGAGGGGCTCCCGCCCACACGACAACTCGCGGACGTCATCTTCAGTGTGGGACGGCGACGGGAGGCATGAAATCACTCGCCTCTCCGGGCGGCTGACTGCACCGCCCCCGTCGCTGCCGCCCGCGCATCGCATGCCTGTCGCCGGGGCACCCAGGCGAGGCGGGAATCCCGGTGGCGCCCGCGTGCACCACGTACGGGCGTCCGCCAGCCTCGGGGGCACCCTTGGAGAGTCGCGGTGCCTCTTCTTTGGCGGGAGTTGCTCGGGCCCCACCATCAGAGCCTTCCCTTTCTGTGAAGCAGAGAACCTATGTATCGGCAAAAACCCTCGATGAAGAAAGAAGAGCTGGGGTTTGATCTGCAATAGTCAAGTGAATGGGGGTGGCGCTTCACCACCTATTTATAGGCGGAGAAGATCAATCGCCGGCCACTCGCGCACGGCCATAATGACCCTGCCATCCGCGCCAGGGAGACGTCAAGTTGCACAGTCACCAAGACTGCGTGGGAGCGGAGTCGCCCACGTCCCACCCAACCATCGCACTCCAGCCTGGCCCGCAGTCTTTTGGGGCCCGCGGCGCTTCGTCCTTGACTAAGGCATCGCCCCAAAGCCAACTCCATGTGCGCCTTGGGCCCGGGGGCTATTGTCGGCGTCCTGGGAACCAGGGTACCCAGACTTGCCTGCCTGCGGGCCGCGACGCGCTCCTACTACGGCCAGGTACGGCCCAGCTGATCGACCAGCTGCTCAAGACCCTCGCGAGGGGGCTAGGCCTCGCGAGGAGAACATCACCAAGACCCTCTCAGGAGCGGCCTCAACTAGGCTGCTCCGGAGGGGTGGAGAATCTAAGGCCAAGCCTGCCTCAGGAGGAGGCAGTGACGCACCACGCCAGTAGGTGCCAGCGCATGCCAACGGCGCAGTTGCCGTTTTGGTGGAAAGGAGACAACGTAGGCGCATGTTCCCGAGGGGCGAGACAAAGGTTTCCCCTTTGGTGCAACAAGACCGAAGACCACAAGGACGGCAGGGAGGATGTCACCACCGAGCCCACCATCATGTCACCATCTGATCTCTTTGCAGGCGGAGACCGCTTTTGTGAAGATAGGAACGTCCTTGTGTTCCCGCTCAAAATGGCCGTTGTGGGATCCCTTCCCGCCTAAACATTCCGGGGGAAGAGGACCCTGGCCGCCTATATAAGTAGCTAGGGTCACCACTGTGGAGGCAAGCTGATCTCATCTAGAGAGACCTCACCTCGAACACCCCACCTTCACTTCAAGGAGCAACAACACTTGCCTCCTAACCCTCTTGAGCTCTTCTCCTGGGCTCAAGAACCACTGTACTTGTTCCTACTCAAGCCCACCCGAGGATAATCCACTCAAGCAGGACATAAGGTTTTACACCGCAAGGTGGCCTGAACCTGGGTAAACTCGTGTGTGCTTTTACTTGTTGCTTGCTCGAATCTCACCACCCGGCGAGGGCGTGGCGCTAGGTAGACTTGAGTGGGAGAGATCTTCGGTCACACCCCTGTGTTCGAACTTATATGGGTTTGCGGAGCCCATAATCCAACATTACGGAACGAGTAAAGAGACTTACAGGTGACGAGATTGAACTAGGTATGATGATACCGATGATCGAATCTCGGGCAAGTAACATACCGATGACAAAGGGAACAACATATGTTTTTATGCGATTTGACTCATAAAGATCTTCGTAGAATATGTAGGAACCAATATGAGCATCTAGGTTCCGCTATTGGTTATTGACTGGAGATGAGTCTCTGTCATGTCTACATAGTTCTCGAACCCGTAGGGTCTGCACGCTTAACGTTCGATGACGATCGGTATTATGAGTTTATGTGTTTTGATGCACTGAAGGTTGTTCGGAGTCCCGGATGTGATCATGGAAATGACGAGGAGTCTCAAAATGGTTGATACGTAAATATTGATATATCGGACCACTATATTCGGACAGCGGAAGTATTCCGGAGAAGTTTCGGATTAAACCGGAGTGCCGGAGGGGTATCGGTACCCCCAGGGGGAACTAATGGGCCACTTGGGCCCTTAGTGGATAGAGAGAGGGCCGACCAGGGCTGGGCCGCGTGCCCCTCCTCCTTGGTCCAAATAGGACAAGGAGGGCGGTGGCGCCCCCTTCCTTCTCCATCTCCCTCTCCTTCCTCCCCCCTCCTTCCTTCTTGGTAGACTCCTACTAGGAAGATTCCTATTCCTAGTAGGAGTAGCCCTCCTTGGGTGCGCTATAGGGGCCGGCCGGCCTCCCCTTGCTCCTTTATATACGGGGCAGGGGGCACCCTAGGACACACAAGTAATCATCAGTTTTAGCCGTGTGCGGTGCCCCCTCCACAGATACACACACCTCGGTCATATCATTGTAGAGCTTAGGCGAAGCCCTGCACCGATAACGTCATCATCACCGTCATCACACCGTCGTGCTGACAAAATTCTCCCATGACACTCAACTGGATAAAGAGCTCGTGGGACGTCATCGAGCTGAACGTGTGCTGAACGCGGAGGTGCCGTACGTTGGGTGCTTGGATCAATTGGATCGCGAAGACGTTCGACTACATCAACCGCGTCACTAGACTCTTCCACTTTCGGTCTACGAGGGTACGTAGACACACTCTCCCTGCACGTTGCTATGCTTATCCTAGATAGATCTTGTGTGATCATAGGAATTTTTTTGAAATACTACGTTCCCCAACACCCATACCCCCAACCGTGATAGGAACGCAAAATCAAGGAACATAACACTAGTTTATCGGTTTTCTTAAGGCGGCATCAGTGGAACAAAACACCGAGCAAAAGGCCAAGCCTTCCACCCATTGCCAAGTATATATGTGCATTAATTGTAGTAATCGATATTGTGATATTCCCAAAATATCCAAGTTCCAACATGGAGCAATCTTCATCTTTTCCTCCAACTAACAATGCTATAAGAGCGGCTGAGCAAGCAGTAACATAGCCATACAATGGTTTGTTGGGATGGTGTCAAAGGTTAGAGGTTTCATGGCAACAAGGAGAGGCTGACAAACAAATGGTGGGTAACTTGACATATAGCGATAGCATCGAGACAACTAGCATAGCAATGATAGTAATGAGATCCAAGGTGACGATCATCTTGCCTGAGATCCCGCTACGAAGAAGAACGAGACTATGAAGAAGATGAAGCCACAAAGACAAACCGAGTGTAGTCGAACAAATCCTCACGATCGCAACGAAACATGAACTAACGAGAAGAAGCAAACAACATGGTAAACACACCACACATAAACAAGACATGATGCTCAACCAAATATGATGCATGAGAAGGCTACATGATGCAAAACATGGCAAGAGATGAAGCACACAAGATCAACACACAAAGCAAGTTTAAATTAGGCCGGAAACAACATGTAACAATTTCGGTAAGTCCTCATATGCAAATTTCAAAATTGGTCCAGATCTGAAAAAACCTTAAGTTAAAGTTGTTAAAAAGCAAGTTAACATGCACCATGATGATCTACACAAAATTCTAGTCAAGTTAAATATAAAGTTCATTTAATTCGGAGCTACGGCCAAGAAGATATGAGCAAAACAAGTTGAACATGGCATTGATGCAAAATACATTTGAACATCAAGCAAACACACTCATAACATGGATGCAACATGACATGATGCATCTACATGCAAAACCAAGCAAGTTTCATATAGAGCACACTCAAAATGGAGCAATGGATCAACACATACACCCAATACAAGATATAATGAAAAACTGTCCAAAACAGCCACTAGGCACTTTGCAATCATCAAAACCACATGCTACAAGAACATGTCATGGCATCAAAGGGCATAACAAGCATGTATGTGTCAAGCATTACAAAACATGATCACTGAGCTACTGCCAAATACCACTAGAACATGCTCAAAACATCATGGCAAGATTGCAAATGATAACAGATCACAGACTTAGTGAAATAACTGAACATGGCAGGAACAGCAACAAGTAGGCGTGTTTGCAAGCTTGTACAACTCATCTCAAAGCATAACATGGCATGTGAATATAACCAACAACAAGAAGACATGTTTATGCAGCTACTCATGTCAAGAACATGGTCATAGGATGCATAAAACACTAGCTATTCACATGGAAAAAATGAACTTACTATTAACAGGCTGACAGAAACATTATTTACCAATTTGAGAGCATGGTAATGACAATATACAGCAGGCCATAATTGCAAAAAAGGGCATGGATGGATAGATCATAACATGGTCTTCAGGACATGGTCACTGGACATACCAAAACATGCATGTATATGACTGTAGCATCAAGCAAACATGGCATCACAATATAATAGTTATAGACTTAGCAGCTTTCAACAAGTCTCAGGAAACAACAAACTGCGAGTAGGTCACTTGGCAAGCTTGTTGCACTCACCACAAGGCATATCATGAAAAGTGGATTGCACCACCGCAAATATGACATGATTGAGCTCCTAAAACATGATGACTTGAAGCTAAAAAAATCACACAAAAAGAAATGAAAAAGACAAACCAGCAAGATATATCAAGTTTCAGCAGTTAACAACACTTATCACTTTTGCAATAGGGATTAACATGTCAATATGCATCCTAATATGAAGGGAAAGCACACCATCATCTAGAGCATCAAGACACGAACATTTTGACATATCATATGCTACATTTGGACACACATGCACAAAGTTACAGTAGGTCTAAGATGCACACATATGATGAATAGAAAATGACTTAGTTGTTTTAACAGAGAAAAAAACACTGAGCGTTGGATAGTAAGACGACGCACGGGCGGAGGAAAGGGCTTCTCACCATAGTGGGCCGTGGCCCAAACCGGTGAGGAGGAGACCAGCAGGGAAACTGGGCCGGTAGAGATGGGCAGCATAGGAAGCCGAGCTAGGCCTAGCGCGAGGCGCGGCCCATGTCGCGCGGAGGTCAACGGCGAGGCGGATCGGGCAGGGTACTCCGGATCTGACAGGCAGCGATGGTGAGGAGGCCTTCGGCGAGGCTGAGTCACATCGGGTAGGCCACGACAGGGGGCGGCGCCGTTGCAGACGAACGGTGGCGGCCTGAGCGGGCAAGGGAGGCGCTGCGGCGAGGTCAGGCGAGCGGACGGCGACGGGGTCGCGGGCATGCGGCGGCGCGCGGATTGGCTTGCTGGCGGCGGGGTTCGGGAGCGGCGGTAGGTCCGGCCAGAGAGAGGTCAGCGGCGGGTCTAGACGGCAACATGGGACGCCGACGGCAGCGAGGCGAGGGAGCCCGACACTCGGGACACACGCTCGGGCGTTCGCACGCACCTGCGGGCTGTGAAGGCGCGGTTCGGGCCCGGGCGGGCTCAGGCGGTCCCGGATTTGGGATTGGCGGGCCTGGAGCGGGAGGTGGGAGACAGGGGCATGGGAAGGCGCGAGGTGGTGGCTGGGGGTTGGGGAGCACGGAATTTGAGGAAGGGGCTAGGGTTTCCAAAACAGGAGGTCTATGCCTTCCTTTTATAGCAGGTAGGGCTAGGTTAGGGAGTTTTTAGGCTGATTCGGACCCTCGGATCACGATCCAACGGTCCGGGTCGAGAGGGGGGTTAGGCTAGGCCTAGGAGGTGTTGGTGGGCTGTGGAGATAGGGTTGGGCTGAGAGGAGAGGAGGGAAGTGCAGCCCGGCACGGCGTTTCGGAGACAGAAACGTCTCACGTTTTAACCGGCAACGGTTGCACTAAACTTAACAGTTGGGCTATCAAACGGACTTCGAATGCAATGAAATTTGGTAGGCAGTCTGTCTACACTATAGTAAGACCACACGCCAAGTTTCAACCCATTCCGAGAACATTTGCCGGCCACTTATACAATAAATATCCGGAGGTGCCGCAGGCGCGTGCGAGTGTGTCTGCACTCGGAGCGGACAACAGAGAGAACTGGGAGACCTGGACGGATGCAAGTTTTAAAAACATGCTGATGACATGCACATGATGACATGGCAAAATGCAACACGCAAGTGAATGAGATGGCAACGGTAGCGAATAACTGGAAGACACCTAGAGCATCGGTCTCGGGGTGTCACAATACTCCCCTTCCAACAAGAGATCTCATCCTGAGATTTTAGGAACGAGACGGGAGTGAAAAGGAAGAAGGTGAAGCCAAAGAACCTTGAGAGGTCAAGCCACTTGAAAAGAATAATACAACAGAGATGAACGAGATTTAGAAGCTCCGGTAAAAATGTGGAAACAAGGCATACGATGAGAACCACGAGCTTAAGTGACAAGAGAGACATTGAGAGTACTCCGGTTAAGCGAGATAGACAAGGAATAAGAACAAGAAAATTTAGATAGCACTCCGGTTGAATATGAATGGAATGGAACAAGAACTTGAAAAGATGAAATGACACTCAACAAGAGGAACAACACAATGCCTCCGGAAGACTTAAAGAGTGGAATGAAAAGAATGGATAAGAGAAGAACAACTTCCACCATGAATGAATTTGAAAGCATCCTTAGAAGGAAGGATTGAATGGAGTTGTTGAGAAAATCAACAACAACGAAATAAGCTTGTTGTGGACTTATGGAAAACATCCCAAAACTTGAGGTGAATTTCTACCACTAGCAAATGTTTGAATAGCTGAGAATGAAGAATGCAAAACTCCACTTCAAACGAAATACAAAGAATTAATTGCACTTCAACACGCGAGAAGAAGAATACTTGAGATTATCCAAAAGAATTATGATGAACATTTGAAGAATGGATTAACTCATGATGAACCACCATGAAGAACTCCGGTTCAAAAAGGATGATGAGATAGAATTGAAGGATGACAAGAATAAGATTATAGCCTTGCGATGATTTAGATGAAGGTTCCGACAAGATAGCCCAGAAAGCTTTGAACTCCGGAAAGAAAAGACGAAAACACTTGGGATTAGAATTTATTCCTCAATAACAAACTCCAAAGCAAGGGAATTAAATCAACTTGATGAATGAAGAATAAGAATTATGTTATGGTCATCCTCCATCAATTAAATTGATGAGAAGCAATGGATTTGCATATCACTTATTCGCGTTGAAATTGATTAAAGCGGGATATAGCACAAAATCGAGAAAGTCTTCATGAACCACCGATAGGATTGGAAAGAACGAATGAATTAACATGAATAAAAAAAAGAATTCTGAGCGAACCACCATAAGAATTGAAACCGAGTGATGAAGGAGAATAATCCACCGTAAGGAATTTAAATTGAGTGAATACAAGAGAAAGAATCGCCGGAAAGAATAAAGAACTTGAGGGAATTTAAATAGAAGAGAACGAAGAGATTGCGAACTGACTAAAGAATACTGATGGGCATCGAACCCCTCGTTGGTTACCCCAAGTGGAAGGTGTAAGATGCAGTAAGTAGAAGTGTTTTCCCCTAGCAAAGATGCCAAGGATCGATTCCCCAGAGACTCCTAGGTTCAACAAGTAGGTGTCAATTGCTACGGCGCCAGATTAGTAGCAACCAACATGGACCTGCACAAAGATACAAATAACTTTGCTCCCAACGAGTACAGAGAGGTTGTCAATCTCTCCGGCCTTGTAGTTCACAAAGGATTAAAAGCAATGATAGTAGTGATAGATAGTTTTTGCAATAGTAGGTAAATAACGGAAAGTAAATAGTGGATGTGATCAATGATGGTAATATGGACCGGAGTCTCATGATGTTCACTAGTGATGTCTCTCTCCCAAAAGACGATAAAACAGCTATGTGAGGTAACAAATTACAGCTGGGCAATTGACAGGACCACGAACGCAAACCAATGCTGACTACATTGCAAGAAAGGTTGAGGTTCAAAGCATGGGCGGTACGCCAAAGTAAGTAGACCGAAATCCATCAATATCTACTACTAATCATCCACCTTGAGATATCTATCCAGAACATCTCGCTGGTATTAAGTTGCGAGTCCCACCCATAGTGTAAACTCAATGCAACAGACAACTGCATTAAAAGAACTTTGCGTAAAGTAAACAATCCTTGCACCCGCGGGCACAAGCACCGTTGTTTTCCCCCTTGTGGCAACAGCACACCCCCTAGACTCATGTTTCTGTCACTCAAGCTAGTCATCGAGGGGCATGAACCCACAATCGAGCATAACGTTCCCTCTTGGAGTCACTACCTACTACTCGGCCAAAGCAATAAGTAACAACGGAGAACATGCAAGAATTACTTATGAACTAAAATATAAAAGAGGTGAATCAAATATATTACTCAAGATCAATCTGAACATAATCTCATAATCCATCGGATCCCAGCAAACTCAACATAGCAACAGCATAAGGATTACATAGGTGCCTCGATCATGTAGGGCAGCTCACGAGGACTAATTAGTGAAGCACAAGAACGGGAGGAGAACATCACATAGCTACTGGTCATGGACTCATGGTCCAAGGGAGACTACTCACGAGTCATCCGGGAGGCGTCCATGGTGGTGGAGAAGCTCCCGGTGGTGATCCTCCCCTCCGGCAGGGTGCCGGGAAGAGTTCTCCTGGTGCTCCCGATCTTGGAAGCGGCGGCGGCGGAACAGAGATGGGATCGCGAAAAGAGTTCCTCCTCTGAGGGTTTCGGAGGGTCCTTTAAATATATGCCAAAGTAGGGCATCGGGGGAGCCTCGGGGGGCCCAGGGGGGGGCGCCCACAGGGTGCCTGGAGCCCCTGTGCCCCCCCAGGCTGCCCTTAGGACGCAGTGTTGTTTCCGGATCGCTGATTTTTTATATAATTTTTCTGGATTTTTCTAGGCAGTTCTCGAAACGTGAAAACCTGAAATACAAAAACAGCCGAAAACAGAAACTAGCACTGGGGTGCACTGGATTAGTAAGTTAGTCCAAATATGATCAAAAGTGTATGGAAGTGTATGAATATCATAGCAATATCACCCAAAAGTGGCATGGAGCAAGCAGAAATTATAGATACATTTTGGACGTATCAACATCCCCAAGCTTAATTCCTGCTCGTCCTCGAGTAGGTAAATGATAACAAGAATAATTTCTGTGGTGACATGCTATTAACCATATAGGACTTTCTCATAGTCATATGACAAAAGCTTACTGAGACAATGATTCTAAAGTAATTAGGTTGCCTCAAGAGAAAATCACAAAGGACTGAAAGTTTTACAATATGAAACTGAAACATCAAAAAGATTTGCAATGAACATGATGTGCAAATATGATAAAGTGATATCTAGCTTGCCCCCTTTAGTGATGCAAAACATAAATGCAGGGGCACCTTCAAGGTTTAAGTGATGACTAGATACAATGATTTCAGAATAAACGATATCACAATCATGCAAAAGACAATGCTACTTTGGGACAATGCACATTACACTCAGAATGACAATCATGCTCTCAGTAGTTGGTGCTTCAACATAAAAGTAAAAGAAAGGTTAAGAGCTAGAGCTTTTTATTTTGAAAATATGGAAGCAATTGTGTCAACGGTAGTAGTACTTCATATGTGTCATGCATAAAACATCCTATAAGTTGCAAGCCTCGTGCATCGAATACCAATAGTGCTCGCTCCTTGTCCTAATTAGCTCGGATTCCCATGGGTTATCATTGCATTGCATATGTTTCAACCAAGTGTCACAAAGGGGTACCTCTATGCCACCTGTACAAAGGTCCAAGGAGATAAATCGCATTTGATTTCTCGTTTTTGATAGATCTCAACTTGAGGACATCCATACCGGGACAACATAGAAAATAGATGATGGACTCCTCTTTAATGCATAAGCATATTCTCATGAGAGATTGAGGATTAAGGTCCAAGCTAAAACTTCCACCATGATGCATGGCTTTGGTTGGCGGCCCAATGTTCTTCTCTAACAATATGCATATTAATTCAACCCACGGCAAATCACCCTTACTTCAGACAAGACGAATCATGCATAGCAACTCACATGATATTCAACAAAAGTGTGACAGTTGATGGCGTCCCCAGAAACATGGTTACTGCTCAGCAAGCAACTTATAAGAAATAAGATACATAAGCAACATATTCTTTACCACAATAGTTTTTAGGCTACTTTCCCATGAGCTATGTATTGCATGGTTAGTTTGCTTAGTATAGGTGGAGGTTAGCAAAAGACTGAGAGCGACCAACTAAGAGAGCAATGACGGTCATAATCATGCAGAGCGACAAAGCAATATTGAATCAGGCATGGAAGTTATATCGCTACTCAGAAATAAAAGATCATCAAGGCTTGACAGACTTTCTTTATAGTCTTGAATATGCGTGAGCATACGCCAAGTCAATCAAAATAAATTCTCGAAGGAAGATATTACTAAACCATACCATATCATAGGCAAACAAACCAAGTTGGTACTTCAATAACACATTGGGAACCCCCCAGCTATTTGAGATTTAACCAAAAGAAAACCTGAACTACTAAGCACCATCATGAAAGTAGCATCTTTATCATAGACACATTAACCCATGCAACAGAAGCAAACTCTCTTAATAAGGTGAGCATGGTAATTAAAGAGAGTTCGGGCAACCAACTAAATAAAAGCTCTTGAAAAGATAAGCATGAATACTAAGAGCAGAGTATGATAGTAGCTATTAAAAAACAAAGAACACACACAGCATAGATAGACATGAAAATTCTATGTAATGTTCTAGGTAGAGGTGGAGCGTGTTTCTCTCCCACATAAAGGAATGCTGGGTTCCGACTCGTTATGAAAAACTAAAAAGAAAACTAAAAGCAAGACGCTCCAAGCATAGCACATAACACATGAAGTGATAAAAATATAGCGAAACGAAAGACGAACTGATAATGTTGATGGAGAAGGGGATGCATGGGGGCATCCCCAAGCTTAGACGCTTGAGTCTCCTTGAATATTTCTTGGGGGTGCACAGGGGCATCCCCAAGCTTGAGTGCTTGACACTCCTGAATCTTTTTATCATCTTCCCTCGCACACTTCAAAACTCCCTTCATACACAACTCATCATAATCTGATTAGCGAGGTTAGTACCCTTAATAAAATAATTATACCTTGCTGGAAATAAGGATATTCTTGAAGTTCTACTGTTTCTCAAGATTGCCAAAAGGTTTTTGTAAAGAAAAAGCAAGTTCTTAATTTGCAAAGTGAAGGTAAGGCAAAACAGGACAGAATCTATGAAAAACAGAACAGCAGGCAGTAATTGGTCTGTTCGGGATACTTCTGCAACTCAAATCAAAAAACTCAGAACTTACGCACGAAAGACAATTATATAGAGAATGCTGTCGAAAAACTTCAGACCAAAAAGATGATCTGGTGATTTTATACGAATTTTTCTATCCAAGGACAGAATCTGTTTCCTGGACAACACCTCACAACTTTTGAACTTTCTAGCAATCGGAGGCTATACTTGGCACAAATATGAAAAGCAAAGATACAATGATGATGCTACAGCAGTAAAAAAACATCAAGACTCAACAAAAGCAAAAAAATTATTCATGTGGGCTGCCTCCCAAAAGCGCTTTCTTTTATGCCTTTAAGCTAGGCATAATGCATAGAGATCAAGTTGTATCAATTGAACCATCATCAAGATCATCAAAAAGCTCTTCAATAATACAACTAGTCTTAAGAGGACTCTCAAACAAAGGCCTCATAGAGATACTTCTAGCTAGAAGACCAAAAGGATAAAAGTCAAGGGAAGATTCATTTATAAATTCATCACATAAAGGTGTTTCTTCCAAAGTCCTTACAGTTTCAACCCCTTTGGCAATAGATGGGTTATTTTTATAACGGGGAGCCTTTGGAATGTGAACGAACTTAGGCTCCTGCTTTGCCAGAGTTTCTACCCTTTTTGTTTTGATCGAGGAGAAAGTAGTTCCTAGAGTATGAAATATTTCCTCAATCTTATCTACCCTAAAAGAGTCCAAGTCAAGGAATTTGACGGTCTCCAAAATTTTGAAAATTTTATGCATGGAGCTATCAAGTCTATTCAAATTCCCTTGGATCTTACGATCCAACTCATTCATCTTATTAATGCTTGGCATCTCTAGCTCTATTTTTTCAAGTTTTTTCATAATGTGAGCTAGGGTGATGTCCTCTCGAATGCTAACAACAGGGGGACTCCCAACAAGATTTTCAATAACACTAAGAGACTCCCAAACTGGGGCCTCCAGGAAATTCCCATTGATAGCAGTATCTAGAATAAACCTATTCCAAGAAGTAATTCCAACATAAAAATTTCTAAGTAAGATAGTAGTAGGTTGCTTCTTGGTGGCTCTTTTTTGTGAATCATTAATTCTATACCAAGCATCTTTCAAACTTTCCCCACCTCTTTGTTTAAAGGTGAGAACTTCTGCCTCGTCAAAGACAAAAGGACCCGACATAATTACAACTAAAGAATAAGATAACTATTTTTGTGATTTTCGATAAAAAGGAACTAAAGCAAAAATGAAAGGTAAACTAACAAGACTAAAAAGCAAAGGTAAAAGATAGCATGCAACTCCCCTATCCTGAAGAGTGGAGTCCCCGGCAACGGCGCCAGAAAATAATCCTTGATGGGCCTCGAACCCCTCGTTGGTTACCCCAAGTGGAAGGTGTAAGATGCAGTAAGTAGAAGTGTTTTCCCCTAGCAAAGATGCCAAGGATCGATTCCCCAGAGACTCCTAGGTTCAACAAGTAGGTGTCAATTGCTACGGCGCCAGATTAGTAGCAACCAACGTGGACCTGCACACAGATACAAATAACTTTGCTCCCAACGAGTACAGAGAGGTTGTCAATCTCTCCGGCCTTGTAGTTCACAAAGGATTAAAAGCAATGATAGTAGTGATAGATAGTTTTTGCAATAGTAGGTAAATAACGGAAAGTAAATAGTGGATGTGATCAATGATGGTAATATGGACCGGAGTCTCATGATGTTCACTAGTGATGTCTCTCTCCCAAAAGACGATAAAACAGCTATGTGAGGTAACAAATTACAGCTGGGCAATTGACAGGACCACGAACGCAAACCAATGCTGACTACATTGCAAGAAAGGTTGAGGTTCAAAGCATGGGCGGTACGCCAAAATAAGTAGACCGAAATCCATCAATATCTACTACTAATCATCCACCTTGAGATATCTATCCAGAACATCTCGCTGGTATTAAGTTGCGAGTCCCACCCATAGTGTAAACTCAATGCAACAGACAACTGCATTAAAAGAACTTTGCGTAAAGTAAACAATCCTTGCACCCGCGGGCACAAGCACCGTTGTTTCCCCCTTGTGGCAACAACACATCCCCTAGACTCATGTTTCTGTCACTCAAGCTAGTCATCGAGGGGCATGAACCCACAATCGAGCATAACGTTCCCTCTTGGAGTCACTACCTATTACTCGGCCAAAGCAATAAATAACAACGGAGAACATGCAAGAATTACTTATGAACTAAAATATAAAAGAGGTGAATCAAATATATTACTCAAGATCAATCTGAACATAATCTCATAATCCATCAGATCCCAGCAAACTCAACATAGCAACAACATAAGGATTACATAGGTGCCTCGATCATGTAGGGCAGCTCACGAGGACTAATTAGTGAAGCACAAGAACGGGAGGAGAACATCACATAGCTACTGGTCATGGACTCATGGTCCAAGGGAGACTACTCACGAGTCATCCGGGAGGCGTCCATGGTGGTGGAGAAGCTCCCGGTGGTGATCCTCCCCTCCGGCAGGGTGCCGGGAAGAGTTCTCCTGGTGCTCCCGATCTTGGAAGCGGCGGCGGCGGCGGAACAGAGATGGGATCGCGAAAAGAGTTCCTCCTCTGAGGGTTTCGGAGGGTCCTTTAAATATATGCCAAAGTAGGGCATCGAGGGAGCCTCGGGGGGCCCAGGCCCCCCCCGGCATGGCCCAGGGGGGGCGCACCCACAGGGCGCCTGGAGCCCCTGTGCCCCCCCCAAGCTGCCCTTCGGACGCAGTGTTGTTTCCGGATCGCTGATTTTTTATATAATTTTTCTGGATTTTTCTGGGCAGTTCTCGAAACGTGAAAACCTGAAATACAAAAACAGCCGAAAACAGAAACTGGCACTGGGGGTGCACTGGATTAGTAAGTTAGTCCAAATATGATCAAAAGTGTATGGAAGTGTATGAATATCATAGCAATATCACCCAAAAGTGGCATGGAGCAAGCAGAAATTATAGATACGTTTTGGACGTATCAAATACTAGAACGAAGCATCGGAAGAATATGGATACAAACAAAGAGGCATCAATAGAGAATAGTTGGAGGACGGAGTTGAAAACTGAGAACGAAGAAATCTTCTGAAATGATGGTCTTCGTAGGAATGAGAAGGAAAGAATTCATGAAATGTTCTGGATGGGTAAGAAAAGATTTATTGACGATCAGAATAATTCGAGAGGATGGCATTAAGCTAGAAGCACGAATCTTCGAGAGGACGATCAAGGATTGGAGGGAAACTCTTCTTTGGTATTCAAATGATGACGAAAAAACACAACCATAATTATTGAGATACTCCGGAAGAATGAAAGGAGGAAATGTGGAACCAAGCATGAAAATAATTTGAAAACGATATTGGAGAAGGCATATGACTGATGGAATCCATACTTACGTCACACTTTGAAAAGAATTTGAAATAGCTCTCGAAATATTAGAAGAGTCAGGTAAGATCCTGGGAATAAACCTGTGGGTTATGAGCCCACCGAAGAAAAAACACCGTTGGAAAGGATTGTTGAAGAAGAAATGATGCACCAGAATGATTGAAAAACTCGAATGACGTCGCAACCTCGAATTAATTGGAACACAAATGAATCTCCTGATATAACTTCGAAACTTTGGAATAATTAAGTGGCGAGTGGCGAGCGAGATAGGGGGAAACATTTGAGCCGAGGGAAAAGAATATGCAGAACACCGAAAACTTGAATTGGATCCACCGAAAAAGAAAAATATATGAAGAATGCCGTACTAGACGACAATTCATGAGTTGAAATAATTAAGGAAATAAAGCAAAGGCGTCGCAAAGATAAAATGGATACACGATTCTGGACTCCGGCTCCGAGAATAAAAAAGGTGGGCGGGTGGGAAAAAGAAAGACCACTTCGGATGGGGAAAACGATGCTGGTTGGGAAGAACTGAGGATTGAACTTGCAAAGACGAAGAGGATGAAATGAACTTAACGATAATTGCATCAGATGAAAAGAGCTGACATCGCAACGAACAAAAACTAACTGCGTGATCCTAAAAAAATTGAAGGGGAAGAGGAGTAATTCAAAACACCTACGTCAAAATTCCTCACCAGAGCGACGAAGGGACTAAGGAGTAAAAAGAATTCCTACTCTCCGATATAACTAGACTCCAAAATAGTTTTCTTCTAGACTAGACAATGGCCAAACTACGATCAATCAAGCGGGCTCCTATGGTCGGTCGAGGCTCTGATACCAACTTGTCACGCCCAAGATGCGATTATATCCCGATCACGTGATGAACTAGTGATTGGGGCACAACCGCATTTCGGGCGCTTATCAAGATGGATATCATTACATCGTACCATTACCTAAATAGATGGGAATACATACAAGTCATCAATTGTCACATGAATAGAACACATCATACATAAAACATCCGAGTACGGATAAAAACACATGAAAGCGCACGACATCCATCCTGCTATCCCAGGCTGCCGACCAGGAACCTATCCCAAGACTGACGAGGAAGAAGAAGAAAGAACTCCAACACAAGTAAGCATCGCCCTCACATCAAGTCATCAGAAACCTGTACCTGCAACTATTGTTGTACCATATGTGAGCCACGAGGACTCAGCAATCCCATAACCATGGGTATCAAGACTATCAAAGCTCAATGGGTATGGAAAGGTTAAGTGGTGAGGTTGCAGCAGCGGCTAAGCGTTGTATGGTGGCTAACTTACGAGTACAAGAATAAGATTAGTATCTACACAAACGGTTACAAACTAGTAATGATCGCTAAGTGATCCTGAACTACCTGCGAGTCAAACATAACCCCACCGTGTTCTCTTCTCAAAATGAATAGAGATGGACACGGTTATTCACGCGGTTGGTGTATTTTATCTCGGATCCTCTGTCAAGTTTTCTACAATCGGACATTAACAAATTCCAATCTGCCACATAACCACGGGCACGGCTTTCGAAAGATCATAACCCTACATGGGTGTCCCAACTTAGCCCATCACAAGCTCTCAGGATCAGTAGAGATCAAACCTCTTATCTTAGGGACAACCCGATCAGTCTCGGAATCTCGGTGCACAAGACATTTCGATAATGGTAAAACAAGTCCAGCAAGACCTCCCGGCGTGCCGACACCCTGATAGTAGCCGCGTGTATATCGTCTCAGGCCACGTCCGGATGAGCATAGCGTACATCGACCAAATACCCCATGTTGCCAAGCGGCGCCGCAAACGACTCTAGTTTGGGACCAACACCATCAGCACTGGCCCCCCCCTGTAAAAAGTGGTACGAACCTCGGGTAGCGCTAAATCCCTATGCGTCAAATTTAATTAAGTTTATTATGTCGGGAAAATGGTAAACCAATGTTAGGCCTTGCTGGAGGAGTTTTATTCAAAGAGAACTGTCAACGGGGTCCCATACCCCCAACCATGTTAGGAACGCAAAATCAAGGAACATAACATCGGTTTATCGGTTCTTAAGGCGGCATGAGTGGATCAAAACACCGAGCAAAAGGCCAAGCCTTCCACCCATTGCCAAGTATATAGGTGCATTAATTATAGTAATAGATATTGTGATATTCCCAAAATATCCAAGTTCCAAAATGGAGCAATCTTCATCTTCTCCTGCAACTAACAACACTATAAGAGGGGCTGAGCACGCGGTAATATAGCCATACAATAGTTTGCTGGGATGGTGTCAAAGGTTAGAGGTTTCATGGCAACAAGGAGAGGCTGACAAACAAATGGTGTGTAGCACGACATATAGCGATAGCATCGAGACAACTAGCAAGCAATGATAGTAATGAGATCCAAGGTGACGGTCATCTTGCCTCAGATCCCGCTAGGAAGAAGACGAAGCCACGAAGACGAACCGAGTGTAGTCGAACAAATCCTCACGATCGCAACGAAACAGGAACTAACGAGAAGAAGCAAACAACATGGTAAACACACCCCACATAAACAAGGCATGATGCTCAACCAAGTATGATGCATGACAAGGCTACATGATTCAAAACATGGCAAGAGATGAAGCTCACAAGATCAACACACAAAGCAAGTACAACCCATTTTCTAGGGGAAATGGCGACTCCCACCTCTCCACCGCCACCTTAACCCTAGCCACCACCACCACCGGCAATCTCCACATCTCTCCGTGGATTTTGTCATCTGATCGGCTCATCATCTCCGGCGCTCCTTCCTCTCTCTTTTGGTTATCATCTTCCTCATGGCGGTCCATGCAGCGATCTCACTGGGTTTGGATTTCTCTCCGGGATGAAGTTGGCGTCTGAGATCCAACGCGTCTTCAAGAGATCGGTGCATCCCACGTCGGACACAGGCCATTTTACTATGGTGGCCTCCTTTGCACGGCATACTTTCCGTCTGGATGAGGAGAACATGGGGCTCGCTCTAGAGGAGGCCATTGGAGGATATTACTCACGTCTCAAGGTATCGCTCCTCCACCATGGCGTTTTCTCATTCAACGTTTCTTGCAAGGATGTGGGTTTTTTCATTCTGCACCAGAGGAGTTTTGTTTGTGATCAGTTCAAGTGTTTCTTCCACCTCTGGGGTAATGGTGGCCCAGATTGGAAGAAAGAATTTCGTCTTTGGCAATCTGAATGCCAAGAGGAATGGGTTTTAGTTAGTCCATCTAAGAGAAGGTCTAGACTTGGTTTACAGGCCATGCAACATGCTCCGGCCAAATCTTCTCTACGAGCACGCATGGCCAAAGTTATGCCTAGCAAGCGTGCTACGTTTGCTACGTTCATGCAATATCCCGCACGTAAGGGTTATAGCTATGGCCCATCTGCCGATGAAGTGGCCACGGTCGGCGAAGCTGGTTATCATGTATCGTCCCATGAGGAGGTGCATACGGAGGTCTCTTCTTCGGTGACGTCCTCACCGCCGGCCAAGTTTCTAATTCAGTTTGGAACAATTCCACCTTCCCCGGAGGGTTTATCTCCTTCCCGTTTAAACCCAGGATCTCCGGGTAGTCATTTGATTTTTGCCTTGGAAGGTTTGGATTCTCCGCCTAAGTTGGGCTCGTGGGGCCAGCCCATTGAAATTGCTGATGAGGACAGTAGCAGCCCTTCGCCCCTAGCTTCCAAATCTCCATCTCCTCAGGATATTATCAATGATCTGTAGAGTTTTGACGAGATGATTGAAGATATGGCTGCTAAATATTGGGATTGTCAGAACTGTTTGGCGATGCGTCACACGTTAGAGACATGCACGAATCCGGTCCGATGCCGTAATTGTTTTCGTTCGGGACACGTTAAAAAAATTGTCTAGGCCTGCCGCCTGACTTGTCCATCTGGGTGCCTAAAATCCCATCACTGGGTTTTGGGAAGAGGGACCGAAAAGAGGACCCTTCCTCCCCCGTCTCTCCAGTTTCCCGAGACCAAACGACCACAGAGAAAACCCCATCCTCTGCTCCTCCGCCGCAACCTTCTCAGCCTCCGCAATCACCTCCACCTCCACGCCCTGCTTCGCAGTGCCAAGCTTCCTCTAGCTCTGGTCCGGCTGCTCCCTTGCAGCCTACAATGGCGATGTATGCGATTCACCCGCATCGCTTCATCCCCGCGGGTTTTGACATTGAAGATGGTGGAGCGGACCGTCTGCCCCGCACCTTTTACACGCCGGCTGCCCCACCACCCCGGGCGCATGACCAGTATATGGTGGCCATTGTGGAGCCTATCCCACCTTAAGAGTTGGTGGGAGTTCGCCGTCAGCAGGTTCTGGATTTTTTAATTCAAGTGATGCATGTCCCGGTTATCTCTGCACAAACTTGGTTTCAAGGTGTTGGTCTGTTTGAGATGGAAGATCCAGTGGTTCGGGGATCGTTTACTCTGCACCCACCATTTCCGTTAGGGGTTGATGAGCAAGGCAATGAGATTTTTGTCCGTTTCATCCCCCACAACCAAGGAGAGGGCTTCCGTGCCATTCACGGCCAACGGACTGGATGGCTAATGTTTATTGGAATCCCGTTGGATTACATGAACACCCAATGCATTGCAGAGATGGTTGGTACTTTTGGACAGTTCCACTACTAGAATAGCACTGACAGGCGCAAGGTTAGAGCTTTGGTCCGTGCATCTTTCCCGGATAATGCTTTAGTCCCCCGATCGGTCACCTTCAGGGAGTTTGCCAATTGGGGTGAAGTCATGGTGTCTTGGTCTGCTGGCTGTTATATCTTATCTGGCGAATTTGCTGGCGCCATGATCCCTGCGGGTGAAGACCCTATGCCATTGAATGGGAACCCTCATCCACTGCCTGGAGCTGAGGTGCCGCAGCCGTTCTAGGCAATGCCGCCATACCCTGCTCTGGGATGGAATGCAATCCCTCTGGGCCAGAACCAGGGTCAGAACGCCATGGCTGGGTGGGCTGATAATGTGCAACAGCAAGACGGATGTGGCCCATGGGAGGAGCAGGCGCAGCCTATGCAGCAGGAGGATGAAGCTCCACCAGCCCAGGACCAGAATTCTATGATCCTCAATCCCTCTCTGGACTCTTTTGATGACGAGAATATGATTGAAGTTCAGCAGCCTCTTCCGATAGTGCAGTTGGACCCAATTCAGCTTGGTATGGTCAAGGTTTACTATGGACCAGTTCTCCCGCCATCAATGATCTGGGAGCGCTCTTTCAAGTCCTTGTGGCCTGCATTTGCCACGAGAGAGATCCACCCTTGCCTACCTGTGTTTGCTGTGTCCATGAGGCAAGTTTCTTTTGGCTCGGAGGATCTGTAGACCAAATTCTTGCTTTGGAATGCCAGTCAAGGACAGACTAAACCTGCTCACTCTTCGGTGGTTATTGAAGAGATGCCCTTAGATGATCCATCATGTTTCAGTCCCCAGGCTCCTTCTGTTCCTTCGCAAGACGATCCTTCTGTTACTTCGCAAGTACATCCTCAGGGTTTTCAGTTCATGGCTGCCACTCCTACACCGCTAGGCAAGCGGCCACGTCAGTCTCGCCCCAGGCGCTCTGTCACACTAGTTGAGCCAGCTTTGGACTTCAGTTGCAGGAGAATGACGCGCAGTGCCGCCAAACACTCGGGGATGAAGCCGACCTCGGCTATACCGCTGAAGCCCACACCTCTCCGACGACCGAAGGCAAAGAAGCTTCGCCTCAAGGATGATTGTAGCCAGCTCCCTCTACCAAACCTGACGCCTATACCAACATTGCAGGCTATTGGAGTGGCGCTGGGCATTGCCCCGGAGGATCTTTCGGTTGAGAAGCTTATGGCTTCTCCACGTGCGGCTGAAGACGAAGATGGCCCCCATGATGTTTGACGATCAGCAATGTTTGTTTGAGAGTCGGGCACTGTTATTTGTGTGTCCGTTTTACCGTAGTACTCTGTGTCTATGCACATGTCTGAACTAGTTGGTTACTTTCGTTGGCACTCCTTTTGTTCTCTGGTCCTTGCTATTAAGCAGCTGGATATGCTACTTCTTCGCAGTCCTTTTACTTTATGGATAATCACAATTTTCGTAATTGGAATATGCTTTGCTGGAATGTGCGAGGACTGAATTCTGAGGCTAGGCAGCGGGATTTACGTGCTAAAATTGAAGAGAGCCACTGCTCTATTATCTGTCTTCAGGAAACTAAATGCGAGAGTTTTGACATCCGACAGATTAGATCCTTCTGTCCTAGAAGATTTGATCAATTCGTGTTCTCACCTTCGGTTGGAGCGTCGGGTTGGATCCTAGTAGTTTGGAACTCGTCCATTTTTCATGGACAGCTTATTGAAATTCAGAGATATAGTGTCGTGGTCTCTTTTCAATCCCTGCACAGTTCGGATAAATGGACCTTAGTCTCAGTTTATGGGCCATGTGAGGGGCTGCCTAGAGATGATTTCGTTAACTGGCTATATCATCTAGTCATCCCTCCAGATGAAAATTGGTTGCTGTTGGGGGACTTCAATTTCATCAGGTCTTTGGACAATAGAAACCTTCCGGGTGGTGACCCCAATGATATTTTTCTTTTCAATGAAATAATTGGTCACCTTGGTCTTCTAGAGCTACCTTTGAAGGGCCGTCGCTACACCTGGTCGAACCTGCAGCAGCAGCCCTTACTGGAGCAACTTGATTGGTTTTTCACTACGGCAGATTGGATCTCCCAATATCCTAACACAGTGGTAAACCCTCTAGCTAAAACTTCCTCGGATCATGTGTCGTGTGTGGTGTCCATTGACACTACCATTCCTGCAACGAAGACTTTCAGGTTTGGAAATTACTGGATTGAAATGCCAGGATTCATGGATTGTGTAACCAAGTCTTGGAATGCTCCGGTTTTTTCTGACCTATCGGTCTCTGCGGTCCTCACAAAGAAGTTTAAAAGGCTGCGATACGATTTAAGATCTTGGAGCAAGCAGTTATCATACCTCAAAAAGCTTACTGTCAATTTCTCGAGGGTCATTCTACACTTCGACCAGCTAGAGGAAGTGAGACCCTTAACGAGGCCAGAGCTCAACTTCAGACGAATAGTGAAACTTCACTATGAGAAGTTGTTGAAAATCCACTATATTTACTAGAAACAACGATGCACCATTCGGTACATTAAAGTGGGCGAGGAGAATTCGAAATTCTTTCATGCAATGGCATCGGAGCGCAAGAGAAGGAATTCCATCTCGAGTCTAATGACTGACTCCATGGCAGCTCCTGTGATGGGTCATGATCAAATGGCGGGAATTCTCTGGGCCTCATTCAAATCCAGAATGGGCCAGTCACAAGGGATCACCATGGGCTTTGATCTCAATCGCTTAATTCAACCCATTCCAGGTCTGGAAGAACTGTCCATACCTTTTTCTGATGATGAAATTAAAGTGGTCTTGAAGGAATTACCAGTGGATCGAGCGCCTGGCCCGGATGGTTTTAATGGGATGTTTGTTAAGCGCTGCTGGCCTATAATTGAACAGGACTTTCTGCGGCTGATTCGGGACTTTTATGAAGGAAAGCTTTCGTTGGAAAATATTAATGGCTCTCTCATTACACTTATACCCAAAATTGCTTCTCCGGTTGGACGATTTTAGGCCAATTTCCCTCACCAACACTTGTCTTAAATTTTTAACTAAGTTGTTGGCCAACTGGTTGCAAAAGGTTATTCTCAAGTGCATCCACAAAAATCAGTTTGGATTTCTTAAGGGTAGGTCCATTCAAGATTGTCTGGCGTGGAGCTTTGAATATATATACATCAATGTAAGCAATCTAAACGTCCAGTGATCATCCTTAAGTTGGATTTTGCTAAGGCCTTTGACACAGTTGAGCATGAGGTTATTATTCAAATGCTCCAGCATAAGGGGTTTGATGCCAAATGGATTTCTTGGGTGAAACAACTGTTGTCCACGGGTTCTTCGTCAGTACTGTTGAATGGTATTCCTGGAAAGCAATTTAAGTGCAAGTGTGGCGTCAGACAGGGTGACCCCATATCACCTCTATTGTTCGTACTTGCAGCTGACTTGTTGCAGTCTGTGGTTAACCAAATGCTCGAGTATGGCACTCTCTCCTTGCCTATTCAAACCCATGACAGTGATTTTCCCATCATCCAATATGCAGATGATACGATTCTGTTCCTCGCGGCTAAAGACAATGAACTTGTCGCACTTAAGGACATGCTGCTGACCTTTCAGCAATCCACAGGGTTAAAGGTTAACTTTGCCAAATCCTCAACGATCCCTCTGAATATGAGTGAGGAGGAGGCTTCAAGGCTTGCGGCCATTTTGGGTTGCAAAATTGGCACCCTCCCATTTACTTATCTGGGTTTGCCATTGGGGACCACAAGGCCAAGAATCATTGATCTAATGCCCTTGGTTGACAGTCTTGAGCGGAGATTAACAGAAAGTTCTTCCATGTTGAATCAAGGCTCTCGTCTGCAATTGCTTACCTCTGTTCTCACTTCTATGCCCATATATTTTCTGTGCAGCCTCAGCATTCCACCAGGGATAATCAAGCAGCTTGACAGAAATTCAGGCAATGCCTTTGGAGAGGTAACACTGATGCACCCAAACAGTCTCTTGCTGCATGGGACCTCGTTTGCAGGACAAAGGACAAAGGGGGTTTAGGAGTTTTAAACCTGAACATCCAGAACAAAGGGCTACTTATCAAACATCTTCATAAATTTTATAACAAGGTTGACATTCCCTGGGTGACCTTAATATGGAGCAGTTACTATGCTCATGATGTTTCACATGCAACAGCTGCAGTTGGCTCTTTCTGGTGGAGGGATATTTTGAAACTCCATGAGGCTTACACTCCTATCACCTCAGTACACATCAACATGGGAGACTCTGCTTTGTTCTGGACCGACTCTTGGCACATTTGGGGCTCTGCGCGGCCACTTTGTTGGAGATTGCCAAGGTTATACTCCTTTGTAATTAATGATAGGATATCCGTTCAGGAATTTCTTCAATCACAGGATTTATTCTCCATGTTCCACTTGCCAATTTCTCATGAAGCTGCTGACGAGCTGCTCATTTTGGAAGGCTGGATCATGCAACTACAAAGAGACCCTCTTATACCTGACGTTTGGATATGGCCGGGCAAATCAAAGGAGTACACTGCCAAGAGCTTTTATATGGTCATGCATTCACATCTACCGACAATACATCCTTGCAAATGGTTGTGGCAGAGTAGGTGTACCATGAATATCAAGGTTTTTGGATGGCTGCTTTTCTTTGACAGATTAAACACCAAAGACATGTTGGTTAGAAGGCACTGGCGCTCTAACCAAGATGACAATATTTGCCTCATCTGCAGCGAGCTAGTGTATGAAGATAGACTGCACTTGTTTTTTAATTGCGTCTTCAGCTGCAGAGTATGGAATTATCTGGGTATCGATTGGTCAGGAGGCTCTGATATTAGGCAATGTATCATGCATGCTAGGTCCAGCTTCGGACACCCTTTCTTCTTTGAGGTCATGCTAACTGCTGCTTGGAATATTTGGATCTTGAGAAATGGCAGAACCTTCAGAGCTGAGAGAGCCACCTTCAGTGCTTGGAGGTGCAAATTCATCCATGATATATCTCTACTTGCTCATAGAGTGAAGGACTGTATTAAGCCAAAACTTCTGGCATGGGTTAACTCTTTGTTGTAAAGGAGGTAGGGTTTTTAGTCTTAGGTAGTTTCTACTTCTTTTTTCCTGTATAGTTTGTATACTTGTTTGTACAGTTCTCTTTTCTTTTAATAAAGGGCTGTGGGGCTTTGCCTCACAGTAAATATTCAAAAAAAAACACAAAGCAAGTTTGAATGAGGCCAGAAACAACATGTAACAATTCCAGTAAGTCCTCATATGCAAATTTCGAAATTGGTCCAGATCTGAACAAACCTTAAGTTAAAGTTGTTAAACAGCAAGTTAACATGCACGATGTTGATATACACAAAATTCTAGTCAAGTTACATATAAAGTTCATTTAATTCGGAGCTACGGCTTAGAAGATATGAGCAAAACAAGTTGAACACCGCATTGATGCAAAATGCATTCGAACATCAAGCAAACACACTCAAAACATGGATGCAACATGACATGATGCATCTACAAGTAAAACCAAGCAAGTTTCATATAGAACACACTCAAAACGAAGAAACGGATCAACACATACACCCAATACAAGATATGACGATAAACTGTCCAAAACAGCAACTAGGCACTTTGCGATCATCAAAACAACATACTACAGGAACATTTCATGGCATCAAAGGGCATAGCAAGCATGTACATGTCAAGCATTACAAAACATGATCACTGGGCTACTGCCAAATACCACTAGAACATGCTCAAAACATCATGGCAAGATTGCAAATGATAACAGTTCACAGACTTAGTGTAATAAGTGAACATGGCAGGAACAACGACAAGTAGGCGTGTTTGCAAGCTTGTGCAACTCATCTCAAAGCAGAACATGTCATGTGAATATAACCAACAGCAAGAAGACATGTTTATGCTGCTACGCATGTAATGAACATGGTCATATGATGCATAAAACACTAGCTAGTCACATGGCAAAAATGAACTTACTGTTAACAGGCTGATAGAGACATTATTTAGCAATTTGAGAGCACGGTAATGACAATCTACAGCAGGCCATAATTGCAAACAAAGGCATGGATGGAGAGAGCATAACACGATCTTCAAGACATGGTCATTGGACATACCAAAACATGCATGTATATGCCTGTAGCATCAAGCAAACATGGCATCACAATATAACAGTTTCAGACTTTGCATCTTTCAACAAGTCTCAGGAAACAACAAACAACGAGTATGTCACTTTGCAAGCTTGTTGCACTCACCACAAGGAATATCATGAAAAGTTGATTGCACCACAACAAAGATGACATGATTGAGCTCCTAAAACATGTTGACATGATGCTCAAACAAAAATAACACAAAAGATATGAAAAAGACAAATCAGCAAGGTATATCAAGTTTCAGCAATTAACAACACTTAGCACTTTTCCAACAGGGATTAACATGTCAATATGCATCCTAATATGCATGAAAAGCACACCATCATTTATAGCATCAAGAGGCGAACATTTTGACCTATCATATGCTACATTTGGATACACATGCACAAAGTTACAGTAGGTCTAAGATGCACACATATGATGAACAGAAAATGACTTAGCCATTTTAACAGAGAGAAAAAATACACTGAGCGCTGGATAATAAAACGATGCACGGGTGGGGGATAGGGCTTCTCACCATAGTGGGTGGTGGCCCAAAATGGTGAGGAGGAGGCCGGCGGGGAAATTGGGCCGGCCGAGCTGGGCAGCCAATGAAGCGGAACTGGGCCTGGCACGAGGCATGGCCCACTTCGCATGGAGGTCAACGGCGGGGCGGATTGGGCAGGGGAATCCGGATCCGGTCGGCGGTGATGGCGAGGAGGCCTCCGGCGAGGCTGAGGGGCAGCGGGCAGGCCACGGCAGGGGGCGGTGCCGGCACAGAAGAACGGCAGCAGCCTGAGCGGGCGAGGAAGGCGCTGCGGCGAGGTCAGGCGAGCAGACGGAAGCGGTGTCGCGGGGATTGGCTTGCCGGCGGCAGGGTTCAGGAGCGGCGGCGGGTGCGGCCGGAGTGAGATCAGCGGCGAGTCCAAACGGTGACATGGGACGCCGGCGGCGGTGGATCGACAATGCCGCAGCGAGGCGAGGGAGCCCGACGCTCGGGGCGAGCGCTTAGGCGCTCGCAGGCACCTGCGGGCTACGGCGGCGCGGTTCGGGACCGGGCGGGCTCAGGCGGGCCCATATCCGGGCTTGGCAGGCCTGGAGGAGGAGGTGGGAGACAGGGGCATAGGGAAGCGTGAGGTGGCGGCTGGGTGTTGGGGAGCACGGAATTCGAGGAAGGGGCTAGGGTTTCCAAAATATGAGGTCTATGCCTTCCTTTTATAGCAGGTAGGGCTAGGTTGGGGGTTTTTTAGGTCGATTCGAACCCTCGGATCACGATCCAACTGTCCGGGTTGAGAGGGGGGTTAGGCTAGGCCTAGGAGGTGTTGGTGGGCTGTGTAGATGGGGTTGGGCTGAGAGGAGAGGATGGAAGTGCAGCCCGGCACGGTGTTTCAGAGACCGAAACGTCCGATGTTTTAACCGGCAACGGTGCCGCTAAACTTAACGGTTGGGCTATCAAACGGACTCCGAATGCGGCAAAATTTGGCAGGCGGTCTGACTACACTATAATAAGACCACACACCAAGTTTCAACCAATTCCGAGAACATTTTTCGGCCACTTATAAAATAAATATTGGAAGGTGCCGCGGGCGCGTGCGAGTGTGTCTGGACTCGGAATGGACAATGGAGAGAACTGGGAGGCCTGGACGGATGCAAGTTTTGAAAACATGCTGATGACATGCACATGATGACATGGCAAAATGCAACACGCAAGCGGATGACATGGCAACGGCATCGAATAACTGGAAGACACCTGGCGGATCGTTCTCGGGGTGTCACAAAGAGTATCAAGATTGGGATGACATGTAGTGAGTTAGTACTAGGTACTCTATTGAGTATAGGCATGTCCCCAGAAAGATATGCAATGAATTTGAAGATTTTCTTCCCTTAGGAGTCTTTCTCCCCCTAAATCTTATATGTGATAATGGGAGAAGATAGAGAAGGAAAATCATTGCAATACAAATAATCATAACAAATACTAACATGTCTTTCCCCTCTAGAAGACATGTGATTTCTCTCCTCTTTTAATACCAAGCATTAGGGAGGACTAAGAAATTTCTCTCTCCCTTAGGTGTGAGTAAGCTTTGATGTGATCTCTCTCTCCCCCTTTGACATCAATTTCCAAGAAGGGCACTTCTGGAGTATGAGTCGGTATGTTTGGTCCTTGAGTCACAGTACAAAGCAACAAGTAGAATGTGATGCTTTTAGAGGTCAAGAATCATTGAGTTGAGCTGGAACAAATAAGCAGGATGCAAAAGGCAAAGTGTCTTCTCAGCAGTGAAATCGGTAACACCGAGTTGTTTTATTTGGTGGCACCGAGGTGGTTCGGCTTGACCAAAAGATACAAACCGATGTGTCCGAGTTCAACACAGAGAGAACAATTGTCAACTCGCCTCACTAGGCAAATAAGATCTCATAAAGATTTACAAGGAATTAACTGAAAGATTTGCAATGATTTGGGTGCAGAGAGAATAAAAGAAATCTAGATGAAGGTTTTTTTAAGGGGAACATGCATGCAAAAGAGCACAAAGAAACACTAGATAACTTCATCTAGAATTGGTCGGCGACAGATTCACCTATGTTAGAGTATATAGACTTAGGAGTCAAGTGAGAGCACTTGATCATGGATCATACTCATCGTTTAAGCTCAGAATGGGGTTGCCATTTTTTGTTTAAGCATTTTGATGTATTAACATCTTGTTGAGTTGCTTTGACCTCATATCTTGCGGTAAAGCTTCTCTAAGATGAAATAACATACCTTGGGTGGTGATGTTTGTCTTGATCATGTAGTTGAACTTGTATGGGATGCTCAAGGTTGATATAGTTCATCAAGAGTTGGGAGCTCCACTAGAGATTTGAGTTCAGCTTTCTACATGGGTTAGATTTGCAAGGAAGAGCAAGTGTGTATCCAAAATGACAATCATGAAAATTTGATACCAAATGAAATTTGATATAGAGAAATTGTCAAAGGATATATTGAAAGGATTCATGCTTCCTTGACTTCAACCACCATATCATAGAGACTTGGTGATGTAGAGATTGCTTAGGATATGAGTGAGTTGCAATCTCATGTATTTGAATTCATCCAAGTACCTACAAGGGTTAGATAGCATGCAAGGGTGCAAATAGATCCAAGACATATGATCATCATAAGAGAAATATCAAGGATTAGTCAAAGGCTTTTGCCTTGCATGTACCTAGAAAAGAGTTTTTACTCCAAGTTTGAGGCAGCAATAATGTTCAATTCACCTCTCAACCTGCAAAACACTTTCTCATCAAGTGGTTTTGTAAATATGTCCGCTAATTTCTTACCGGTACGAACATGTTTAAGATTCATGTATCCTTTAGCAACATGATCTCGAATGAAATGATGATGAACTTCAATATGTTTAGTTCGAGAATGTTGCACGGGATTGTGAGCAATCTTAATAGCACTTTCATTATCACAAAGTAACGGAACATGTTTCACATATATCCCATAATCTTTAAGAGTTTGGGTCATCCAAAGTAATTGAGCACAACATGAACCTGCGGCAATGTATTCCGCTTCGGTGGTGGATAAGGATACTGGGTTTTGTTTCTTGGAGGACCAAGATACAAGGGATCTACGAAGAAATTGAAAAGTACTCGAAGTGGACTTTCTATCAACCTTGTCTCCGGCATAGTCCGAATCGGAGTAGCCAACAAGATCAAAAGAAGACCTCTTAAGATACCAAATGCCAGAGTTTGGTGTGTGAATTAAGTATCTCACTATCCTTTTCACTGCCTTAAGATGACAATCTTTGGGATCCACTTGATATCATGCACACATGCATACACTTAGCATAATGTCGGGACGGGAGGCACGTAGATATAACAATGAACCAATCATAGAACGGGACTACAAGAAAAATGCTCGTTTATGACAAAAATCAGTGACCACGGTTTAATTAGTCATAGATCCATGACCAAAATTCATAAATTAGTCATGAAGAGTCTAGAAGGGTTGAAACCCTGTAATCTTATGACAATTCATGACCAAAAGGTCGTTATTCGACTGCATAGAAAGGTCACAAAGATGTGAATGGTGCATACTACCTTATTTTAGTCCATAATGACCAAAATATATCATCATAAAAACCTGATGAGGTGACTGGATTGACAACTCAGCAATTCTGTCTACGTGGCGTGCCTAGTTGTGAATTATCGTAGAAACTAGATGAGTGTGACTTTGTCTCAAAAAAACGGGAGTGTGACTAGATGACAACTCGGTAATTTAATTGAATAAAATTGATAAAAATAGGGCTGCACTAGACTCGAACCGAAGACCAATCGCTTGTCCAACAGCGACTTGCCAGATAGACCACATGGCACACTCTGTTCGGCTGTTGCGATTGGGAGTTTTATAACGGGAGTGTGATGAGTGGGCCAATGTATATGTGATGAGTGGGCCTCCTTTGGGCCAAAAATGGATGGTAAAATCGCACGAATTACCTGGGCCAAGACCTTTTTCCAAAACAAAAGAAAAAAACTGGGCCTAGTCCGTGACTTAGAAACGAACCCTAGAAACAAAAATCCCCAATCGTGTCCGGCGGCGGCAGGCGGCGCCGCGGTCGACCATCGTCTGCACCGAGAGGCGCCGCGGCCGACCATCAACTGCACCGAGCGGCGCCACGGCCGACCATCATCTACACCGAGCGGCGCCGCGGCCGACCATCATCTACACCGAGCGGGGAGAGTGCGGCGGGCTGTCCATCAGCTGCACCGATCGGGTGGCGGCCAGCGCCCGGCGGCAGAGAGTACAGACGGCGGCGGACGGCATCAACTCCACAGCGGCGGAGTACATCCCTGCTGTTTCTGAGTGCTGCTGGCGAACGAAGCTTCTGTTCTAAGGTTAGTGCTGAAGCTGCTGTTTATAAGTGCTGTTGCTGTTCTAAGGATGCATGTTTATGAGTGCGCGCCGTTTATAAACATGAATCATGTATAAGTGCTGCTGCTGTTCTTTCTCATGAAGTGTTGCTGCTGTTTATAAGTGTTGCTGCTGTTCTTTCTCATGAAGTGCCCTGATCAGCATATGAATCATGTTTATAAGTTACTTGTCATAAACACATTAGTCGTACTCATCCTATTTTCTTATTAGTCAGTAGCAGTTTCATTTCTACAAACTGTTAAAAAATTCCAGACAAAGTGCTGAATTTTTCTGAGGCGGTATTTACGACTATCTTGATAAACATGTAAGGTTTCTGTTTTGATGAGCCTGCTTCCTAATTTCCGAAGTCACAAATTTATCCATGCATTTAAAAACTGTGGGCCTCCATGTAAAAGCACGAGACTGCATTTGGGTCATGAAAATACAGTATGTGGTTGAATCTTTGGATTTACTGCAATCTAATCCTGACGTTGCGTTCTACTAGCTTCCTGTTTTTGCCCCTTGTAGAATTATTTGTCGTGAGCTTGACAGAATCTTGGAAGTGGTAATAAATTATTCTGTTTTTTTAGCTTTCTTTCTTTTACATGGAGGTCTTCTTATTTACTCGGGATAACTGGACGCCCTTCTGGTTCTGTCTTGCGTAATTCGCACCTGCGCTGATTGATGTTAGAGTTGCCAGAACCCTCCAGCGCGGTAATTGATTTCTGTCCATTTTGATAGCTCGATGCAGATATTTTCTGATTAGGTTTTGTTTGTGCTAGCTACTTTGGGTCTGTGTAATTCAATTGCTAAATTGTAGCCTTTTTCTGTTCATTGGCAGATGGACAGAAGTTGGATAAAAGCTAGGAAATTTTCCGAAGAATACATCAATGGAGTGAAAGAGTTCATGAAGTTCGTTCGTGAAACCTATGCCGAGGATGCTCAAATTCTTTGCCCGTGCCGCAAATGTCTCAATGCTAAACCAGAACCTCAAGGGAAAGTGGAGGATCATATTCTTATTTATGGGATGTCTAGCACATATGATAGGTGGATTCATCATGGAGAATCATTAAATGTTGAAGCTAGTGGAAATGCACAGCATGTGGATGGAGGTACTGATATCGTGGTTGATGTTGCTGAAAAGGATGTTCATTTGGAGGAGGATGTATATGAAGATGATAGAATTCCTGAGATGATACAAGATCTGTATGGATCAGAGGACCCAGGTAGACAGTCAAAGTTTGCAAAAGTGATAGAAGAGGCAAAGTGCTCACTTTACGAAGGATCTGAAACTTCAAGATTTTCATTCGTCGTGAAGTTACTCCACATCAAGTCTTTCTATCGAATCCCCAATGTTGGATTTAATGCAATACTCGCGTTGTTGGCCAAGTCATTCCCGAAGTGCTCTATTCCCAAATCTTATGATGAAGCACTGAAATTTATCCGTGCATTGGGGCTAGGCTATGATTCAATCCATGTGTGCCCAAATAATTGTGTCCTTTTCAGAAAACAATATGCCAACCATGACGAATGTCCGGTATGTGGTGCATCGAGATGGAAAGACTCAGATGGGAAAAAATAGATTCCGGTGAAAGTATTGAGACATTTCCCATTGATACCGAGGTTGCAGCGAATGTATTGTTCGAAGAAGTCATCAGAAGAGGTACAATGGCACAAGCTGAAAAAGAAACCCGTGGAAAATGAAATAAGTCATCCAGTTGACGGTGAAGCATGGAAAGACTTTGATAAAAAACATCAAGATTTTGCCGAAGATGCACGGAACCAGAGAATTGGGATTTGTACAGATGGGTTTAATCCGTTCGGAAAAATGAGTGCTTCCTACAGCATGTGGCCTGTATTTGTGATGCCTTATAACCTGCCACCATGGGCATGTATGGATCAGTGCAACCTCATGATGGCCTTACTTATACCCGGTCCAAATTCTCCAGGGAAGGATTTTGATTTGTTCTTGGAGCCTCTCGTCGAAGAGTTGATTGAGCTTTGGAAAGGTGTAAGTACCTATGATGCCTTAAGTGGAAAAAAAATTAATCTACGTGCAGCAGTCCTATGGTGCATCCATGATTATCCAGGATTGAGCACTCTGTCAGGAAGAGTCACGAGTGGCTACTATGCGTGTCTGCACTGTGACAAAGATCCCTGCTCACAGAGGATAAGGAACAAGATATGTTATATTGGACATCGTCGTTTGCTTCCTCGAGCGCATCGCTGGCGAAGAAGCAAAGCTTTTAATGGTAAGAGTGAAAACCGTGAAAAGCCAGTGGAATTTAGTAAAGAAGAGTTGCTGCTGCAATTGGAGAATGTCAAAGATGTAAGACCAGGAAAGCATCCTCAAAACAAGAAAAGAAAGCGTAAAGATGCTGGTCAATGCTGGAAGCGGAGGGTTTGTTTGTGGGACCTGCCATACTGGATTGATTTGAAACTGAGGCATAATCTTGATGTAATGCACATAGAGAAAAACATATGTGACAACCTGCTTGGGACATTTCTAAACATTGATGGTAAGACAAAGGATACAACCAATGCTAGGCTTGATTTGCAAGACATGGGCATAAGACCAGATTTACACCTCGATCGTGATGAGGATGGAAATCCAACTGGTTTGCCAGAAGCATGGTACACAATGACAAAAGAGCAAAAGCTTGCATTCTGTGAATTTGTAAGACAAGTAAGATTTCCAGATGGGTATGCCGCTAACTTAGCAAAATGTGTTAGTCCTGATGGATGCAAGCTTCAATCACTGAAAACACATGATTGTCATATCCTCCTCCAAAGACTTATACCAGTTGGTATCCGTGGAATCATGGATAAGGAGATATATGAAGCTGTCGCTGATTTGGGAAAAAATTTTAGAGAACTGTGTTGCAAAACTTTGAAGCTAAATGTTTTAGAAAGACTTAAGGAAGAAATCCCAGTTATTCTTTGCAAACTCGAGAAGATTTTTCCTCCAGCTTTCTTTGATGTCATGGTGCATCTAGCCGTTCATTTACCGGATGAGGCAATTCTTAGAGGCCCGGTGCAGTACGGATGGATGTACCCAATTGAGAGAAGGCTACTTACTTGTAAGCGTTATGTGAGGAACATGGCTAGACCTGAAGGATCGATTGCAGAAGCATATGTTGTTGACGAGTGCCTAACATTTTGCTCGAGGTACTTGGACGATGTGGAAACAAGATTTAATCGGGAGGGCAGAAATAGAGAATGCGCTGATCTGCAAGCTTTTGATTTGTCCGTTTTCAACCACGGTGTGAATTTACTTGGAGGCTCGAGAAAGAATTATGCTGGGGGTGATTATGACAAGATGGTTTGGTATGTTCTCAATAACTGTATTGAGGTTCAGCCATATCTCAAGTATGTGATCTCTTCTAAACATGTAAAATTTATCTTGGATGGATCCATTATTTAGGTAAGATGTTTAACTTACTCACTTTTGCATTGCAGACTATGCAAGGAAGAATTGCGGCAGGAAGATAGTCATAATGTTGATGAAAGGCTTGAGAAAGGATTTGCCAGATGGTTTCAGAATTATGTGACTTCTTTGCGTGTGGAGAAGAAAGAAGAGGTAAGTGATGATCTCTATGCTTTGGCATGTGGACCAGCTTCTGGAGTCTTATCATATTCAGCATGTGTTGTTGAGGGTGTCCGGTACCACACAGCAGACCGTGAGAAGAATAATAAGGCGCAAAATAGTGGAGTCATGGTTGAGGGAACCAATGATAGTGAAGTCAACGATGATGGAGAAGAGGAGATCATTGACTTCTATGGTCAACTGAAAGAAATCATCAAGTTGCAGTATAACTCCACCCTAGGTGTCAACCGTTCAGTTGTCTTATTTCGTTGTGATTGGTTTGATCTGGATGCCAAAAAGACAGGAATTAAAGATGATGGACATTTCAAAAGCATCAATATTGGAAAATGCTGGTATAAAAATGATCCTTTTATTCTGGCAACACAGTCAACAAAGGTGTTTTATTTACAAGACACAAAGTATGGTGGAGATTGGAGGGTTGTGCAGAAATTTCAGCATAGACATTTGTGGAGTGTGACTGAAACTTCCACGGAGCAAGGTCCCAGTGGTAGTGGACTAACTTACCAGGATGATGATTCGGAGGAAGTTCCGGTGAGAGCTAATGAATCCACTGTGTCGAATCTGCTGCGCAAAGACCAAGAACACTCTGTGATTGATCCTGTTGTAGCAGCAAAACTTGTTAAACAACATATTGAATTATTGGATGAAAGCGAGGAGGAGGATGACCACGATGAAACTATGATGCAATATCGTAGTGATGATGAAGATCACACTGGTCACAATATTGGTGATGATGACGAGTAGTTCCAGGTCTGTGAATTTATCTTCTGTGTTCACGTCTCTCTAGATTTTATCTCATGTGTTCACATCTGTCTTAATACCTAGCCTTGCCTTGTTCGGTTCTTGTACGGAAAGGTCTATGGTCAATTGATATTTTGCGCTTCTAGTGCAGAAAGGTCTATGGTATATTTTGTCTGTCCTTTTCAAGTAAAGAATCAAAATATATGTATAATACCTTGCCTTGCATGCTAATATTGATATGCTATTGCTTACATACTTCAAACTTACTGCATTAATTCTCTCAGGTATGACTTCTGGAAATGCTGGAGCGTGCTGGATACTACATGTTGCTCTTTGTCGTTCTGGAGCGTGTTGGATACCGCGTCCCCGGCGGCGCCGATGCAAGGCCTGTGTTGGGATACGGTGATCAAGAAAGATGCCATGAAGATTCACAGAATGTTGCTTCTGTAATAGTATTCTTGCTTCTGTAATACCAAGAAAGAGTTATATGTGTGGCAGCAAAATGCTCTTGCTTCTGTAATACTATTCTTGGATACTATTCTTTTGCTGCTTTTTTGTCAGTCAAATATGATTTGTCGTTAGAGTTTGACATCACAGAATGTTGTGAAGATTCGACTACTGGATACTATTCTTTTGCTGCCTTTTTGTCAATCAAGTATGATTTTGTCAATTAGAGAGGATATATTGTATGACTGATACATTGTGTAGGTAAATAAATGGCAGCCGTCTGTGATGTCTGAACGAAGTGAACTTGGTTAAGCAAGATGAATGAATATTCACTCTGACCAAACTTGACACTTATAACTGAATTTGTATGCAGGTGTCTTGGGTGAATAATCATCATGCTTGGTATGTGCAAGGAGGCGTCGATTCGTTGATTTTTAGAGAGCCAATAAAATAAAGGGTTCATAGTTGGTTTGGCACATAATCTTCACAACAATTTAAGTTGGCAACTCATTTAGCATGAATATGGTACATGACATCAGCTGAAATTTATCGGTACAGTAGTGGTGACTTCAAGTCGACAATTGCATGATGTTTAGTTATTGTTCAACTATTTGCATCATTATGTGAGTCTTCTCATGTGTAAACTGAATTTTATTCTCAAGGTTTCAATGAGAAATAACACCAAGCATATTCTTTTAGGGGAAATACAATCTAGTGAAATGGCACGTACTCAAAAAACTTGGTGAAGAGAGTCGACACAAGATCTAGAAGAAAGCAAAGGCCCCGCCCTCGCCCCCGCGTCGCCTCTGCTCTGGCGACACGGGGGAATCCTCTAGCGGGGTCGGCCGGTTGGTGTCCGTCCGCGTCTGCCGGAGGCGCTGTGGTGGACCTTGTGTGGCGATGGCGTGGTGGCTGCACAGGGGGTGTACGGGTCAGCGGAGGTGCGGGCCGGCTTCGGTCGGCTGCGCGAGGGTGTCCATCGGGTCTACTCCGAGCGCAAGCTTTGCCCGGTTATGGCCGGCCGGTGGTGGCGGCGCCTTTTGGGTGTCGTTCCCCTTCTTGAAGGCACCGTCGTGGAGTTCTCCGACCCGGTCCATCCTCGGATCTCGTTCTTCAGGCGAAAGCCTAGACCCTTCTTGGTCGGGCAACGACGTCGTCTCAACGACGTTTCCCTCATCAGGGCGTTGCTTTGAAGATCGGTGATTCTTCCCCGCCCTTCTCTTGGGCTGGACGTGCACGGCTCACGGTTGGCAGGTGCCCAGCTGGTGATGCGAGTGGTTGGCGTTGCGATGCGTGTGGTGACGACGATGATGGCATGTGGAGCTGGGTCGCGGCCTGTCCTTCTGATGTCGGCGGTTCGGTTCGCCAACGAGTCTGCCTATGCTTGTTTCTCACTGTGACAGAGAAGTCGAAGCTGCGTGTGGCGGGGCCCCTGCGGCAACGATGACTCCATGAGGGTGGTTTGAGCGGACGGTGTTCTTCAGAGGTGGTGCTGGACTAGGTCGGTGCGAGGTGGTGCAACTTTCTCCAGTGAAGCGTATCAACAAAATCGGAGCTGCCGGTCCTCGACGTCGCCGGTTGATTGTTTGGCTCTGACTATCAAGGTCTTTGCGTGTCGTTCTTTCGAAGGGGCCTGGACATGTCGTCTGCGGCGGAGTCGGAGTCGCTTGCTCGAGGAGAGGGGATAACGATGACAATGTATGCTGCCTCGACGGTGCCCTCTTCTCGGCGGTGTGTGTGGTCTTGTTGGTGCCAGGTCGACCGGGGTGCCCTTTCTTGTGGGCTTGTTGTAACGGTTTTCGCCCGGGTTTTCGTTAATTAACCGGGCAACTCTATTCTACTTTTTTAATGAATCGGGCCCTAAGGGACCGCGTTTCAAAAAAAAAATCTAGTGAAATGGAAGATGAAAACTTCACAACAATTTCTGTTGGCAACAAGTTTAGCATGAATATGGTATGTGACATAGTACTTAGCACTGCCTTTCATCGGTTTAACATGGTTGCTCTGCACAAAATGAAACGATCCTCTCGGATGGAGGATGGGCATCGCTGAATGGAGGGACGGCGGCGGCGGAGGGATGGGGGTGCGGCGGTGATTGAAACCCTCGGGCAATTGTTGCTTTATTATTCGATAAAGATATATCAAATTGTTCACAAAAAACCGAATCTTAATAATAAATTCACAAGTAAACTATAAGGGGGTTGTAATTCAAATTTTCATAAAAATGACTTAATTATTTTTGTGCTAAGATTTCTATCTCCACATCTCCTCCCGCCACACCTAAAGTCTTTCCCGTTGCTGTCGAAAAATTTCCCGCTCCACCACACGAGGGCATTTTTGTCACCACGCCCGCACCGCACGCCCGCACCGCACGATACGAGGGTATTTTCGTCGCTCCCGTCCCGTAAATCCCGCACCGCACCATACCACCGCTCCCGTCCCCAAATCCCCTCCCCAGAAACCCTAGCCGCCCTGCCCTCCCCACGAACCCTAGCCGCCCTGCCCTCCCCTCGAGCGCGAGCCGCAACCGATCCAGCCATCTGGCGAGCGGCGTGAGCAGCGGCCGGTCCAGCCATCCGGCGAGTGGCGCGAGCAGCGGCCGGTCCAGCTATTCGGCGGGCGGCGTGAGTAGCGGCCCGTCCAGCCACCGGCGGGGCGGCGTGACCTCTCCAGGTACTCCACCACCACATCTCTCTCTCTCTCTCTCTCTCTCTCTCTCTCTCTCTCTCTGCACCAATTACCGCGCCCACCTTGGTCATGCGGCGGCGGGCGGGGAGGCCGCAGGGAGCTGGGGGCGGCAGCGCGCGAGCGACGAGTGGCCGTTGAGGTGCGAGGGTAGCATGGCGAGAGGGGGGAGGGAGGCGGCCGAGGAGAGGAGAGGAGAGATTCGAATGGAGACTTAGAGAGCTTTGGCTCCTCTGCTTTGGAAACAGAGTTTTACCGCATACTATTTGGAAACTTCTTTTTCTCGGACCTCTTTCGGTTTATAACTCTTTCGGTTTATAACTCTTTCGGTTTCTCACTGTATTTGTTATGTCGTGGTGAAGGTTGCAGAGGTTGAAGGGAAGCAGAAAAGGGTGCCGTTCTCTGAGGGAAGCAGAAAAGAGATTCGAAGGGAAGCAGAAAAGGACCTCTGAGGCTGCTCACGGAAGTGCCCAATTACAAGAAGACCATCTTCTGCGTCCTCCTCTAGGTAACTTCATCTTCATCCCACATCATGATATTTACTGAGAAAGTGGCGTTTTGGGAGTAGTAGACTCATGATATTACGTGACCACGCAGCTCTAGTTTTGCCAGTCCTCATTGAAAATTCCAAATCAACATCAGCTATGCCTGTTATTTAAATATTTAATCCTATTGCTACACTTATTTTTTGCAAATTTGATGAACTGAACAAATTAACTGGAAGTAGTGAAGTGCTTGTGTCTAGATACTATTATATGTGCAACTGTTTACATACCTTTGTTTTTAACTCATAACTGCTATGCTGCTCCCTAGGCCATCAACTCGTCCAGCAAGCAAGGCAAGTAAACACGGCAACAACCAATCTAACTAGCCTAGTTCCAATTCCCTTGAGATCCACTATGACAAAGATGACAAGGAGCAAGAAACTCGCAGGTATACAATTTGCTTATGGAGTGTGTTGTTTGGTCTTTTGTGGGCGGGAATTGTGCTTTCTATAGTTTCGTGCCCTAGCTAATGTTTATAGCCTAGTAACAAAATTTACGTATTTTAGGATTGCTTCTCCTATGCATTTCAACCATTCAGTCTTACAATTATATTTTTTGTTCATGTAAAGAAGCGCCAACTACTGAATACGAGAAGATTAGGGCTAAAAATATGATGAGGAACAACCGCATATTCCAATCACTTGGCATCACTGCATTAGGTATGATGGTTAGGAACTCAAATCGAATGCAGCAAGGTAGTGCCATCACCAATGGGGACTCAGCTTCTGCCATAACACAACAAGGCTCAAGCTCTGAGTACAGTCCTGACGATGAGGTCATTGAGGAGGATGAAGTTGATGATATTGTAGTGGAGAAGGAAGATAAGGTGCTAATTCTACCTTTGTTTTGGAGGGATGGGGGCTATTTATATGCTATATGTGCTTCAATGCTTTTACTAATTCTAGAAATACATTTTTTTTGCTTGAGATCTAATAGTTGTCTCTCTTTTATTATAATGCTTTGAAGTTTCTAAGAAGGCAAGGAAGTCAATCAATAAAAATACTAAGAAGAGTTTTGATAAACCTTCTGAGATGGCTCCAGGAAAAACAAGGGTGATTGCTCCAGCCTCAGGAGGCTCAAAGAGGGTGCTACCTGGTTTGAATTCGGATGAACATGAATCTGCTCGAGTCACTAGGCAGAAAACAAAGCAGTCTCTAACTAACCATGAAGAAAGCCTTGTGCAAATGGATGTAGGAAGCCCAACAAATGTGGATGAAGGAAGCCTCCGTGTGCAAGTGGATGTAAGAAGCTCAATGCACGAAGATGAAAGAAGCCCGGTGCATGGGGGTGAAGTAAGCCTGATACAGATGGGTGAAAGAAGTCGTGTCCCACCTACTCTATGCACAAATCAGCCAACCGAAGTTCCTGAGTTCTCTGAACAACAGCCTGACCTACAACCTGACCAACAACAACAAATGGACGTTGAAGGCAAGTAATAATAACACATGATCAGTTATGAAATCATGAAATGCTCTTTGATTTATACTAACTGTATGAATGTGTTCTTTTTCAGCTACACCTACTCTAGATAAGTGCAGGAGAGGGAAAGGGCTTGAAAAACTCACTAAAGAGCTAGGCTCTAAGATTATAATCCAAGTGGCTGAGGGGAAGAAACGTCCAGACAAACCAGCACAGGCTGCAAAGCTTGCATCCCAGGGTGGGGTCGCTGCAAGGCACCATCTACCACTCCTTCCCCACTTCAAGGAGTACAAGGCCAATGGGCATCATATTGAAAATTTCATTGGGAAAGTTGCTGTAAGTTTATTCTTTCTCAGCCAAATGTGATTATTTCTGTTCACTTGTTATATCATTCTGAATTGTGTCGTTGCATTATATGTTATCTTCTCAGATCAATTTTGATATGGACACCCGTTCTGATGCCGTGAAGTATGCATGCACTGACATCCTCAAGACTGCGTTGAAGAATAGGCGCCACCATCTCAAGAAGAAGCATTTTGACAATGTACCAGCCAATCTAGTGAGTGTCAAATCTCCTGAGAAGAATGTGACAGATGCGGAGTGGCAAAGGCTGGTCAAGATGTGGTCTACCCCAAGACACAAGGTATTCATGCTGTAGTTCTAACTTGAGAAGGAGTCCATTATGTCTATGTTTACCATTGTGCTTGTTTTATCTTGCCATATTCATACGGTAGCTATTTAGCTGGTATAATAATGCGCTGATTGTCATCATACTTGGTCATTGAACGGACTCAGAAAAACACATGATGTTTGAAGATAGATATGTTGTCTTTGTCTCCACCTTTCTGGACTAAACATAAGTTGTGCTGCTTGGAGAGATGATGATAACATTGATTTGCATGCTATTATGGTTGCATACACTTTTGAACTGCAATTTGGGTTGCAATCTTTAGGAGCCTATATGCTTGCTCCATTAATTCTCATGTTTGTTTTTCCATGGCAGGAAACCTGTCAGTCGAACAAGGAGAACCGTTCCAAAGTTAAGTTCCATCAGAAAACTGGTTCTCGCCCCTACATTTCCCATGTGTATGCTTTGGTAAGGATCTCTCATGTTTTCATTTTCTACTACGTCGATTCTTTCATCTGTTTCTTAATGTTCCATTGCATTGTTAACAATTTCAGAAAGAGGCTCGTAAGGGTGAAGAGTTGACTGCATTTGATCTATTCAAGGAGTGCCACAATGGAAAGAAGACCGGTTTCTCTGAGCCAGTTAAGAAGGCGATAGTAAGTTTCTAGTATTCTTTACCGTGTTGACGAGGCTTGTTTACTTCATCCTTGTTACACTTGAATGCATTTTATGACTTCTGCTCGATGGATTTGATAGAGATGGTTTGTTCAAAGTAGTAGTACCAACGTGCAGAGTGTTCATCTGTTTTGTTTTCAAATCTGCTGCTGCTGTTGTTAGATAAACCCTGAACGACATTATGTGGAGTCACATTGACGGTTGTTACATCAAAGTTGCATGAATGTTGTGCATGCCGGCCTTGGAATGGAGGCAAGACTAAAGTTGGATCGATTCAACTTTCTTCTTGCTGTCATATATTTGGCAAAGACAACCGTTTTATGTATATTTATACTGTTGGCAGTAAGCGTTTCTGATTGAGAAAACCAGTAAAATGACAATCTGCACGGGGGCAGAGTATTTGGTGATTTATATTCTTTCAGTCGAGTTTGCTGTAAACCTGAAGAACCTGCAAACGTAATGACAATGAGTTAGTCTTGTAGTATGTGGCAGTAGTTCAAATGATTTGGACAACTGGGTTTCACAACTATGTTACTTCTCCTGGGATTAAGGTTTATAGCATCCATCTTCAGTTCATGGTGATCTGCAACCTGAAATCCTGTAGTGGTACTACCAAATGTTTCAATCTGTGCTGGCATTAAGGTGCTACCAGTTGCGAATTCTAATCTGCATGGGAAGTGAAAAATCTTGATATGCTGTGTACTTCATATTATAGCCAACTAGTTTTTTTTGGTTGTGAAAACAATTGAGAGTATGATGATCGTTTCTGGTAGAATATGTTATTTCATATGCGCTCCTGAAACGTAATACATTATTCTCTGCTCCGTATTCCCATTTAAGCTAAACCGAGGTGCACTTAGTTGCCTGATTTAAATTTCAACAATGGTTTGTTGTGTATGCTTACCTGTTTAATAAACCTGGTGCCATGCTTATTTCATGTAGCTGATAGTAACTTGCAAAAGAAAGTGATTGCCAAGGATGATTTATTCTGCTTGCCTGCTACAAAGTTTTCAAATAACTTCTAGTTAATTAGTAGCATGGAGACTGGATTATTATTTAGTCAACATTCTTGAATAGTTTTCTTATAAAGTTTCCTAGTCATTCAGAACCAACTGCAATGACATGTGTACATCTTTCTTTAAATGTCAGGTTGACATGGAAAAAGCTATGGAACAAGGGGTACCAGAAGGTGCAGAACCAAAGAGTGTTGCTGCTGTTGTTGCTGACATTCTCACTAAAGAATGTCCCTCCAGCACATTCCTTCAAAATGTTGGCCTTGAGTCGAGCTCCAAGAAGAAGTTCAACAGATCTGCATCTGCTTTGGATGCTCATGTACAAGAACTAGAGTACAAGCTTGAGAAGGAGAGGCAAGCCTCTGAGTTGATGCGAGAGGAGCTTGTTGAGGTCAAGAAGAAATCAGAGGAGACCGAAGCTGCACGCGCCACAGAGTATCAGCTGTTACTGCAAAGAGTTGAGGCCACCGATGCTAGGGCTGCAGTAAGTGATGCTAGATTTGCACGGCTCATGGATCTGTTCGAAGGTAAAATAGTTTAGTACGGTGTGGTTGATGTTGGCTTGGGGACTTTTGATGTTGGGTTGTTTGGACCTGGGGTTGATGAGTTTGTTGGACATGTGAACCACAATATGGTGTACTGATACTAAGCTACTGGTTGTGTTATTTGGGTTGGTGCATCTTATGAACATGGTGTACTGATACTAAGCTACTGGTTGTGTTATTTGGGTTGGTGCATCTTATGAACATGTGGTGTAATGATATTGTTGGGCCTAAGTTAATGAAATCTTGGAGAATTATCTTATTATTATCATTGTATTCTCCAGTGTTGGTTGACTGCCAAATTGTGCTGTTTTTATTTTTTATTTTTTAGCAACTGTTGGTTATTGGCTGGACCGAAAATACTTAATTGTCTGAGTGGGCTGTTTTGTCAAGGCCCAATATAGTTTTTTTGATAGAAAAAAGATAGATTGGATAGAGAGAAGGGCTGGCCCAATTAATGATAGATTGAATAAATGGATTGCACATTGCCTGAGCCCAAGAACAAATATTAACAGGCCGTGGCCCAAAAGTAAATGTATAAATGGTCAAGTTATTGGGCTCAGCCCATTAAAACAAATTGGCCCAAAAGTAAATGTAAAAATGGGCTAAGTTATTGGGCTCAGCCCATTAAAACAACTGATTTGGACTGATCCTACATGGCATCCACGTCATCATTCTTACCACGTCAGCATTCTTACCACGTCAGCGCCACGTTGGTTCAGCCACATCAGATCCTACATGGCCTAGGCTCATTAGTAATGACCATAATTTTGGTCAAAGATTTAATGACCAAAATTTTGGTCAAGGGCAGCCATGACCAAAATTCCAGAAAAGGTCACGTTTATTCGTTCTTGACGGCCAACTGTTGACGTTCCGAATTTGGTCAAAAAAAGGTCAATAAACAAAAGCAATGACGAATTAATGACCAAAATGGGGAGTCATAATTGACCGTATTTCTTGTAGTGGGTAAACCTTTTGGTCAACCGGTTCGCCAACCTTTGTCAAGTAAACATGTCCACTAGTAGGCATTGGTATGGTCATACCTTTGCATTCTTGCATGTTGAACTTCTTGATCAAGTCCTTGTATATTTCGTTTGAGAAACAAAGGTACCCTCCTTAGTTTGCTTGATTTGCAAACCAAGAAAGAACTTGAGTTCACACATCATAGACATCTCAAACTTTTCCGACATTAGCTTTCCAAACCTAGCACTAAAATGGGGGTTAGTAGAACCAAATATGATATCATCAAGATAAATTTGGCACACAAATAATTCACCATTAACCCTTTTAGTAAAAATTATGGAATCAACTTTCCCAATTTCAAAGCCTTTTTCAATAAGGAACTTGGTCAAGCATTTATACCATGCTCTAGGAGCTTGTTTAAAACCATAAAGAGCTTTGTGAAGTTTGTAACAATGATTAGGTTTCTTGGGATTAATAAAGCCGGGAGGTTTATTAACGTAAACTTCCTCCTCAATTTCACCGTTGAGAAAAGCACTTTTAATGTCCATTTGGTATAAAGTGATATCATGATGATTTGCATAAGCAAGTAAGATGTGTATGGACTCAAGTCTAGCAACTGGGGCATATGTCTCACCATAGTCCGTACCTTCGACTTGAGTGTAGCCTTGGGCGACGAGATGGGCCTTGTTGTGTACAACTTGTCCATATTTGTCACACCCTGATTTTCATGCCACAACACTTAAGCTAATATTCGTGCTAAAAATGTGGTTTGACAAAAACTTTTGGGTGTTTTTGACTTTGTTTGATTGATTTTCTGTCTGCTGTTTCATAGTGCTCTAAAAATCATATAAATCATCCAACTCTTATACTTCATCTCCTTGATCCAAAACCTTTTCCCAATGATCATGCCATGTGTATAGACCAGTATAGTATTTTCTTATAAAAATATTTTGGCCAAATAGTATTTTCTAAAATTAGTTTTCCAAAAACCCCTGAATTGAGGTTTGCACTACAAGTACCTTATTTAGGGTGTGAAAAATCTTTCAAAAAGTATATTTGAACCCTATTAGATATAGGACTCCCATAAACCACAAAATTATAATTTTAAAAGTTATTTTTATATTTTATTTAAATGCTTTTTCTTTAGGCCAGAAATGGTCTTTAATAGGTAAAAATTATTTAACTATTTCAAAAATAATTGCCAAAATTCAGGGAAACTCATAGGACATATATTGTCCATATATAAGAGTTTCAACACATGGTCATGTTCAAAATATTGGACAAATCCCTCATTAACCCTTTCTGGATATTTCAAGCTTTTGAAATATTTACAAAGGAAATATTCTCCAAAAATTCCAGGGAAATTCTATCATGTCAAATATGATATATTTGACGATCTTACAAAGCCTCATGCCTTGAATATCAAGGAAACATCATCTCTTCCCCTCAAAACCATTTCTGTCCATTTTGAAGTTTGAGCAACTTTACATTGCCAAACTTGTCCAAATGCTCTAAAACTTGATGAACATGCTCAAATGATGTAAATATGCATCTATGCTAAATGGCACAAGTTTTGGAGAAGGATAACTTGATCTAAGTGCCCCAAAACCCTTTCTGACCAGATCCAAATTTGAACAACTCTACATTGCCAACTTTTTACTTGGGGCCTCAAATTTTGTGGTCATGCTCACAACCCCAAATGATGACACTACACCAAGTGGTGCATCAAGGAGAGATGAATTGCTTAACTTAATCTTGGAAAACCCATTTCTGTTGATTTCAAGGGTTCACCAAAGTTACATTGGCAACTTTGCCCAAATGAGCTCAAATTTGGTGACAGGGCCTAAATGTATGTGCCATTTGATCTTGTTAAGTCTCATGTCAATTGGAAGTAATTTTCTTGCCCAAAACTACATCAAAGACCTTCTACCATTTTACCAAAACCACTGTTTTGCCCCCTTTTACTATTCTACTTGAGCTCAACTTTTTACCACAACTGCTCCTAGTCACCCTCTACCTCCAGGAACTCCTTCCCCTCATCAGCTCAATGATTGAGGGGGGGGGGGGTAAAACCCCATTTTACATCTCTGAACCTCCATTTTCACCCTTGTCTCTCAGCACACTCCCCTTCTAGAAGCTCACCAGGGCATCCAAGACCACCTCCATATATTTTACTACTCCCTCTACCCCCTAGACACTATTGGCCACGCCCTGGACGTCAAACCAATGCCAATGGCAGCCATATGCGTGCCCTAGAGCGCGCTACAGTGCTCTGGCGCACTGTAGCCGCCCCCCATCCCGATGCCCCGACAGCCTCGGGCCTCCCCAGCATGTCCCCCGAGGTTGCCTCGATGCCTGGGACACGGCACGTCGCCGGCCCCCACCTGACCCTCTCTCCTCTCCCCTCTGCGAGCTCGCCTGAGCGCGCCCTGGACCGCGCCCACGCCCATTTAAGCCACCCTCCGAGCTCGCTCTCGCCTCTGCTGACTCCCCCGTTCTCCCGTAAACCTCCTGGACATGCTCTGCCTCCCCCTTCGCTCTCCTTGCCTCTCCCTAGCCACTTCGATCGCCGTTGTCCTCCGCCTGGCTCCGGTGAACCAAGGCTTCCCCTCCTCTCCTTAGACCACCAGGGGAAGGCCCACAGGCCACAGGATCCCCCGCACCCCCCTCTTTCTTCTACTCCGGGGCCTACGGCGTCGTGCTCGTCTCGACCCGAAGCCGCCCGCCGGCGCCGAGGCTGCCGCCGCCCCCGTTCCCCCTCGGACCGCGTGAGGCCCATGGATGGGCTCGGCTTGATCCCCCGGAGCCTGTCAGTGTGCTAGACGCCGCCGGGGACGACCGAAGTCGCCGGGAAGGGCGCCGGCACCTGCTCGGCCGGCCTCCCCTGCCCCTCCTCTGATTTAAGCGGGAGGTAGGAGGAGGGCCTGCCAGCAGGGCCCACCGGTAAGTGGCTAAGGCCCCAGGCCCCGAGTTAAGTGAAGACGGCCCTATCCTGACCGAAGGCGTACTCACGGGAGTACGCCAACGACGTCACCTGTGCACCCCGGGCGGCTGATGCCACTGGGCCGGCCCACGTCTGCATCCCGCCTGTGCGCAGGATAAGGGTAAAATCATTTCCCTTTCCTTTTCTTTTTCTGTAAACTTCTAAAATCCATAAATAATTCAAATGGACTCCAAATTTGATGATACAAATTTCTAGTAGTTCATAAAATCATGCTCTATCACATGGTGCAACATGCACATTTTTCCATAGGACTTTTCTTCACAAATATTATCAAAATGTCATTATTCCATTTTCTGTGATGAACTTTAGAAAATCACAGAGAGCTCAAATTTGATCCAAATGCAATGGTTCAAATTCCTAGATGCTTGTAATATCAAAACATAGTTTCGGAACATTTTTATTAATACTTTCTGTACCCCACCAAATGATGAGCCATTTCTTCATATTTATCAACTTTGCAAAATCCTAGGAAATTCATTTGAACTCCAAATCCAGTGAAACCAACTCCTAGATGCTTCTAAAATCATGATTTGTTAAATAGGTACCTTTGCTCATTATTCAAAAATATATTTCTGTACACTTCTTTCAAATCCATAAACCCCTTGATTCCATCATATTGAAATGTGCCGAACCATCCATCGATCATACTCCAATGAAACCACCTTGGTTATTTTTCATATGACCAGAGGTATCCTAGAAAAGTCCAACTCCTATTTTTAGAGCACTTTCATTTTTGCTTTGTTGTGTTGCTTATTAAGATTGTTTCCATCGTTAGTTGACAAAATAAAAGGAGTACTCGGAGATGGACCAGAAGGTTTGAAGACTCGGAAGGATAAGGCAAGCAGCCCTTTGACCATGTTTGAGAAACCTTTTTATGCATGACATATAGTACCATAATGTTGTTGTTACGGAATCATGATGAGGTGGAACCACTTTGATGGTTTGCCACTGCACTTCCTCGTTGATACTTGCATTGTGCATGACCCTACCTCCTTATGAGGGTTATGTCGGTGGGAGTAGATAGATGTGTGCTATAGTAGTTGGCTACGCAATTGGGTCAGGGTTATGCATTGAGAGAAACAAGGGTGGTAAGACATACTTGCAGATAACCCAGTGGGTGCCACTAATGCCCCTGGGAGTTGATGAGGAACTAGGGCACTACTTGGTGGAGAAGTAGTGTACCGAGGCTTGATGCAGTGTTGTTTACAGAGATGGATAGATTTATGTGTGACTACCGTCCCAACCAAATGTGTGCAACCACTCTACCCCTTATGGGACGGGGCATTATTGATTACTTAGGCCGATACTAGCATGGTGCCCACATTACTAGTGACGGGGGAGACTTGAGGTCACTCCCGGGACGGGGTCGTGCTTGGATAGGCGACCATGACTATTTTTACAGGGCACCGGACACACCGTTGGTCCCTTCGTGTACGCGTGACATTGAATAAGGGCAAGACCCATGATCTATTGTTTGTACTCGAGGGCCGTGCACCAACGAGTGGACCCTATGTTAGTGTCATCTAGGGAAAGATAATGACTGGGTGCTTCCCCCGAGTACTTGAGGTACTGCAGGATCGTGGGTGACACGAAAGCTTCCCGGATCTTGTGGGTAAAGTGCGCAACCTCTGCAGAGTGTAAAACTATTCGGATAGCCGTGTCCACGGTCAAGGACAGTTGGGTGGTGCTACTTAGACTATGTCCATAATTTTCTGGAAAACAACACGGTTCAGTATCATTGATGATGTGATTCTTGAGGAAGTCACAATGAGCTTGAGCATGAGTTTATGACAACTCTTTCTCGATAATGATGTATGTAACCTCCTTATACTTGTTGCAGACACATGCATGCCCTTGTTATATGTTGATCATACTTGCATATGAAAATCCAGCTTTCCGCAAAACTGCCAATTTAGCAGTAGAGCCTTGCATAATTATTCTGTCATCACACTTGGGTTGCTTGCGAGTACATTCAAAGTACTCATTGGCTTGCCACTGGTTATTTTATTGGCTAGGCATGAAAGAACAGGATATGACGAAGAACTCTTGGTGACGAACTTGCGAGCTAGGACGCTTCCCAGTCAGAATGCCTGTAGGGTTAAGGCGGATGGCATGGGTCCAAGTTGTTATTGAAGATTTCCGCTGCAGTGATATACTCAAGACTTGACCATAATGGTCCTATTTGTGTAATATGGTATGTATACTTGTAAGACTCTTGTTATTCAGCTTTTGTGTGTTCAGTGAGCATTGATCTCTGGGATCACTGTACACGTGCATTCGGTGATCACGACTTATGAGTCGGGGTCCCCAAAGAGCTGGTATCAGAGCCATCCTGACTGTAGGAAGCCTTAGTTAGCATGGTCGTTAGTTAGGGTAAAACTATTTCCAAAACTATTACTGGTTTTCAAAACTATCTATACTTCTCTTCCCTTCTCAGTTTTTCCGAAAACTAGGCTATACTTTCCTTATTAATATCTTCCCCCTTCAAAACTGTTGGCCACTAGAACCCTTATGCGCCTGACCACTGGATATCCTGAAATCCTCGTGGATAATCTAGAAGGGGTACACCTTGCCAAACACTCACCCACCACTTCTGAACACAAGATTGGTGACACCACAACAAGACGATGCCAATAGAAGATACATCCTCGAGGAATGAGGACATGAAGACCCAGAAGATGGTGACACCCTTGACAGTGCCCCAAGATGGTCCAACCTTAGCCTACGATGACAATGGCATGAGTTGTGCAAAATCATGATATTCATCGCTAATAGAGTAATCATGTCACTACTGTTGTTGTATAGGCAACCGCCGATGGATGAGAACCTCGCCATTTGGTCCGCCTCACTATAGTGAGCAGGAAAACGGTTCTCTTCGTCCCCCGCTCTTGGTGACGATGTTGTCATCAACGTAACCGACATGTTGAACCTCTATTATGCCTTGTTAATATCATTGCATAAAGGATTGCCTACCTGATACCCTCAACGCCCCAGAAGGCACAAGGGATCATCGTGATTAAAGAGACAAGAGAAGACCAAGTCAACGCCAGCTACAAGGAGGCACCTTCACCACATCTCCTCATCAGGCGAGAAGTTGTTGAAGATTCTTCAGGCTCAACCCGGATCGTTTATCAAACATTTACAAGGGACATAGCAACACCTGAGGAAAACTCAGAAGACTGCACGAGGCACAAGTCACGACTGCTGAGTCCAAGAACCCCTAGGGTAGGATGAGTCGTGTACCCCCTATGCGCAGTCGAGTCCATATGATGGTCCAAATGGAACCATGATTGTGTGTTGCGTGCTTTTAATTGTTTGTGTTTTGATATAAGTCGCACTTTTGCCTTAGGTAACAAGTGCATGGATATATCATCTTCCTTGCCTTGTTTCTTATGTTTCGGCCTTTTTGCACCTGTTTGTTTGCACTTGCACTATAGAACCCCCTTTAGGCATTCCCCTCCTCTATGCTACCTTTTCCCCCTCTTCTCTCTCCTCAACTGAAGACCCGCAAGACAAGAAGTACCAAGGATTCCAACTCGGCAACCAACTAACAATGAAGACCTCTGCTACAACCTCCACGACCATGTGCTTAACCCATAGAATTGCGAGGGAACCAGTTAAGCCTCTATAACCTTGCACAACACTGGGTTCGTAATGGAACTAGTGGACACAGTAAGTGAGCACATTTTCATCCTAATATAGCCCAAGAAGTGACGATGCCATAGATAGACCAATTTGAGGATATAAGACAGATGACTTGGTGGCTTGATATCAGTGACTTCGAGGAATTATCTGAGACCTTGATGGATTGTGAGGTTTTCATGTTGGTGGGATCATGATTAATAGAGTAGCGTAACTTTCATCACCCTGGAGTAACTTGGGTTTGCAGGGCAATTGTGATCGCAAATTGAAATTCTTGGAGGTATATGGATTTGACCTAGCCAGGGGATATTGATAGCAGATAATTAACATTTTGAGGATGACTTGGGGGAAATGTAGGAGTACTCGTTGGACATGAGATTTGGATTTATGTAGGTGATTTTGATTGGGTATAGATGCTAAGAATGTCTACATGGTCTGGAGTGAATTGGATTTAGACCGTTGATCTTGATTCCATGTTTCTCGGTGGACAATAAACTAGGAGATTGGATTATTTGTCGGAGTTGATTTAGGGATCTATATAATCATGACCTTGGAGTTTACTTGACCCTGATGCTGGGAATTTGGTGAACTTACTATTGTAATGCATAGTCCTTCCAAGTATTTGGGTATTATAGGGACTTGAGATCTTGTGGGACACCGTAGACATCGGATTTGTAGAATAGTTGGATTATGTGGCAATTGATGGAAGAAATGTCCTATTGGAGTTGATCTATAGGAAGGAAACAAAATCATGGAGTGGCATATGACGTGTTTCCTTAGAATAGAGATACATTATCTTGAACCTTGCAAGAATAGGTTGGGCGCTTGGATTGTGGTGTTTGACCCTTGCTTGGCAGCTTGTATGCCCTACCCGTGGATTTTTAGGGGTAGCCATGCATATGATTATTGGGATCGTAGATATGTACGATTTTGTTGGACCTCCTTTTGGGAGTCATGAGGATGTGTAGGGAATGAGTGGTGATTGAAGTTGGTCTATACGAGAGGATGCATTTAGTATTATAAGGTTATTCGTTTGGAGTACTAGATGGAGCTATTGGCATCTCAGAAACCGTGCTTAAGGACAAGATAATAAACGTTCACTCACTCACTAGAATCCTTGAAACCCTTAAGCCCCACCAAGCCACAACATGGTCAGATCCCGACCACGGGCCTTGGCTCTGAGTCAAGAAGGCCTTTGCAAATACTCAACGGAGACCACCACCAATACCCCAACCTACCTTGCATACCCTGTAGACTTCATGGAGTACTTGGACGAGTTGGGTAACATCATTATTTGATGACCTACTTGTTTGCCCGAAGACAAGAAGAGACGGTCAGCTGGATGGAAGGCATTTGAAGACTGACATGTCAAGAAGGAAGAACTACACCGACCACCATCCTTGAGATGTAAACTTCCGCGTCGAAGACCGGGCGTATCTGCAAACCACTCCTCTCGTAGGAACCAAGCATTTCCATGTCAAAGGAACGCTCACACCAAGATTTATCGGCCTTCTTCAATACCACTGCAAGACAAATAGTAGACGGCTACCAGCTAGATTTACCACCTGAGATACCCCCCCCGCCCCTCCCCCCGTACACCAAATATTCCACGGGTCACCACTCTGGAAGTACTTCTTACTTCCTAACTAGCCCGGTCCCCTCAAGGACATCGGTCACCAGGCCTTTGACGTCTAGCTCAACCTAACCCATACAAGAGACCCCTCAGCAACCTGCATCAAAGAGGGCAACAAGCAAGAAGCCACACCACCAAGTACTTTATGGTTCCAGGGAGCACAACTCGGAAGCAGAACCAACAAGAAGAAGTGAAGACTACCCCGTATCCATGTCTCCGTATTCCTTTCCACGCCTAGTCTGGGAATCTCGGGGACGAGATTCTTGTAAGGGGGTAGGTCTGTCACACCCTGATTTTCAGGCCACAACACTTAAGCTAATAATCGTGCTAAAAATGTGGTTTCACAAAAACTTTTGGGTGTTTTTGACTTTGCTTGATTGATTTTCTGTCTGCTATTTGATACTGCTCTAAAAATCATATAAATCATCCAACTCTTATACTTCATCTCCTTGATCCAAAACCTTTTCCCAATTATCATGCCATGTGTATAGACCAGTATAGTATTTTCTTATAAAAATACTTTGGCCAAATAGTATTTTCTAAAATTAGTTTTCCAAAAACCCCTGAATTGAGGTTTGCACTACAAGTACCTTATTTAGGGTGTGACAAATATTTCAAAAAGTATATTTGAACCATATTAGATATAGGACTCCCATAAACCACAAAATTATAATTTTAAAAGTTATTTTTATATTTTATTTAAATGCTTTTTCTTTAGACCAGAAATGGTCTTTAATAGGTAAAAATTATTTAACTATTTCAAAAATAATTGCCAAAATTCAGGGAAACTCATAGGACATATATTGTCCATATATAAGAGTTTCAACACATGGTCATGTTCAAAATATTGGACAAATCCCTCATTAACCCTTTCTGGATATTTCAAGCTTTTGAAATATTTACAAAGGAAATATTTTCCAAAAATTCCAGGGAAATTCTATCATGTCAAATATGATATATTTGATGATCATAGAAAGCCTCATGCCTTGAAGATCAAGGAAACATCATCTAATCCCCTCAAAACCATTTCTGTCCATTTTGAAGTTTGAGCAACTTTACATTGCCAAACTTGTCCAAATGCTCTAAAACTTGGTGAACATGCTCAAATGATGTAAATATGAATCTATGCAAAATGGCACAAGTTTTGGAGAAGGATAACTTGATCTAAGTGCCCCAAAACCCTTTCTGACCAGATCCAAATTTGAAGAACTCTACATTGCCAACTTTTTACTGGGGGCCTCAAATTTCGTGGTCATCCTCACAAACCCAAATGATGACACTACACCAAGTGGTGCATCAAGGAGAGATGAATTCCTTAACTTAATCTTGGAAAACCCATTTCTGTTGATTTCAAGGGTTCACCAAAGTTACATTGGCAACTTTGCCCAAATGAGCTCAAATTTGGTGACAGGGCCTAAATGTATGTGCCATTTGATCCTGTTAAGTCTCATGTCAATTGGAAGTCATTTGCTTGCCCAAAACTACATCAAACACCTTCTGCCATTTTAACAAAACCACTGTTTTGCCCCCTTTTACTATTCTACTTGAGCTCAACTTTTCACCACAACTGCTCCTAGTCACCCTCTACCTCCAGGAACTCCTTCCCCTCATCAGCTCAATGATTGAGGGGGGGGGGGGGTAAACCCCATTTTACATCTCTGAACCTCCATTTTCACCCTTGTCTCTCAGCACACTCCCCTTCTAGGAGCTCACCAGGGCATCCAAGACCACCTCCATATATTTTACTACTCCCTCTACCCCCTAGACACTATTGGCCACGCCCTGGACGTCAAAGCGATGCCAATGGCAGCCATATGCGTGCCCTAGAGCGCGCTACATTGCTCTGGCGCACTGTAGCCGCCCCCATCCCGATGCCCCGACAGCCTCGGGCCTCCCCAGCATGTCCCTCGAGGTTGCCTCGACGTCTGGGACACGGCACGTCGTCGGCCCCCACCTAACCCTCTCTCCTCTCCCCTCTGCAAGCTCGCCTGAGCGCGCCCTGGAACGCGCCCACGGTGCACCGCGGCCACGCCCATTTAAGCCACCCTCCGAGCTCGCTCTCGCCTCTTCTGACTCCCCCTTTTCCCGTAAACCTCCTGGACATGCTCTGCCTCCCCCTTGGCTCTCCTTGCCTCTCCCTAGTCACCTCGATCGACGTCGTCCTCCGCCTGGCTCCGGTGAACCAAGGCTTCCCCTCCTCTTCTTAGACCACCAGGGGAAGGCCCACAGGCCACAGGATCCCCCGCACCCCCTCTTTCTTCTACTCCGGGGCCTACGGCGTCGCGCTCGTCTCGACCCGAAGCCGCCCGCCGGCGCCGAGGCTGCCGCCGCCCCCGTTCCCCCTCGGACAGCGTGAGGCCCATGGATGGGCTCGGCTTGATCCCCCGGAGCCCGTCAGTGTGCTGGACGCCGCCGGGGACGACCGAAGTCACCGGGAAGGGCGCCGACACCTGCTCGGCCGGCCTGCCTGCCCCTCCTCTGATTTAAGCGGGAGGTAGGAGGAGGGCCTGCCAGCAGGGCCCACCGGTAAGTGGCTAAGGCCCCGGGCCTCGAGTTAAGTGAAGACGGCCTTCGGGGAAGGCGCCTATCCTGACTGAAGGCGTACTCACGGGAGTACGCCAACGACGACACCTGTGCACCCCGGGCGGCTGATGCCACTGGGCCGGCCCACGTCCGCATCCCGCATGTGCGCAGGATAAGGGTAAAATCATTTCCCTTTCCTTTTCTTTTTCTGTAAACTTCTAAAATCCATAAATAATTCAAATGAACTCCAAATTTGATGATTCAAATTTCTAGTAGATCATAAAATCATGCTCTATCACATGGTGCAACATGCACATTTTTCTATAGGCCTTTTCTTCACAAATATTATGAAAATTTCATTATTCCATTTTCTATGATGAACTTTAGAAAATCACAGAGAGCTCAAATTTGATCCAAATGCAATGGTTCAAATTCCTAGATGCTTGTAATATCCAAACTTAGTTTTGGAACATTTTTATTAATACTTTCTGTACCCCACCAAATGATGAGCCATTTCTTCATATTTATCAACTTTGCAAAATCCTAGGAAATTCATTTGAACTCCAAATCCAGTGAAACCAACTCCTAGATGCTTCTAAAATCATGATTTGTTAAATAGGTGCCTTTGCTCATTATTCAAAAATATATTTCTGTACACTTCTTTCAAATCCATAAACCCCTTGATTCCATCATATTGAAATGTGCCAAACCATCCATTGATCATACTCCAATGAAACCACCTTGGTTATTTTTCATATGACCAGAGGTATCCTAGAAAAGTCCAACTCGTATTTTTAGAGCACTTTCATTTTTGCTTTGTTGTGTTGCTTATTATGATTGTTTCCATCGTTAGTTGACGAAATAAACGGAGTACTCGGAGATGGACCAGAAGGTTTGAAGACTCGGAAGGATAAGGCAAGCAGCCCTTTGACCATGTTTGAGAAACCTTTTTATGCATGACATATAGTACCATAATGTTGTTGTTACGGAATCATGATGAGGTGGAACCACTTTGATGGTTTGCCACTGCACTTCCTCGTTGATACTTGCATTGTGCATGACCCTACCTCCTTATGAGGGTTATGTCCGTGGGAGTAGATAGATGTGTGCTATAGTAGTTGGCTACGCAATTGGGTCAGGGTTATGCATTGAGAGAAACAAGGGTGGTAAGACATACTTGCAGATAACCCAGTGGGTGCCACTAAAGCCCCTGGGAGTTGATGAGGAACTATGGCACTACTTGGTGGAGAATTAGTGTACCGAGGCTTGATGCAGTGTTGTTTACAGAGATGGATTAGATTTATGTGTGACTACCGTCCCAACCAAACGTGTGCAACCACTCTACCCCTTATGGGACGGGGCATTATTGATTACTTAGGCCGATACTAGCATGGTGCCCACATTACTAGTGACGGGGGAGACTTGAGGTCACTCCCGGGATGGGGTCGTGCTTGGATAGGCGACCATGACTGTTTTTACAGGGCACCGGACACACCGTTGGTCCCTTCGTGTACGCGTGACATTGAATAAGGGCAAGACCCATGATCTATTGTTTGTACTCGAGGGCCGTGCACCAACGAGTGGACCCTATGTTAGTGTCGTCTAGGGAAAGATAATGACTGGGTGCTTCCCCCGAGTACTTGAGGTACTGCGGGATCGTGGGTGACACGAAAGCTTCCCGAATCTTGTGGATAAAGTGCGCAACCTCTGCAGAGTGTAAAACTATTCGGATAGTCGTGTCCACGGTCCAGGACGGTTGGGTGGTGCTACTTAGACTATGTCCATAAGTTTCTGGAAAACAACACGGTTCAGTATCATTGATGATGTGATTCTTGAGGAAGTCACAATGAGCTTGAGCATGAGTTGATTACAACTCTTTCTCGATAATGATGTATGTAACCTCCTGATACTTGTTGCAGACACATGCATGCCCTTGTTATATGTTGATCATACTTGCATATGCAAATCCAGCTTTCCGCAAAACTGCCAATTTAGCAGTAGAGCCTTGCATAATTATTCTGTCATCACACTTGGGTTGCTTGCGAGTACATTCAAAGTACTCATTGGCTTGCCACTGGTTATTTTATTGGCCAGGCATGAAAGAATAGGATATGACGAAGAACTCTTGGTGACGAACTAGCGAGCTAGGACGCTTCCTAGTCAGAATGCATGTAGGGTTAAGGCGGATGGCATGGGTCCAAGTTGTTATTGAAGATTTCCGCTGCAGTGATATACTCAAGACTTGACCATAATGGTCCTATTTGTGTAATACCGTATGTATGGATGTAAGACTCTTGTTATTCAGCTTCTGTGTGTTCAGTGAGCATTGATCTCTGGGATCACTGTACACGTGCATTCAGTGATCACGACTTATGAGTCGGGGTCCCCACAATATTCATCTTGCTTATTACGAAACACCCATTTTGTACCGATGATGTTTTGGTTGTTGTAATGCTTCTCAACCAATGTCAAAACTTGGTTTCTCTCGAATTTATGTTGTTCCTCGTGCATAGCGTTCACCCAATCGGGATCATCAAGAGCATCTTCAACCTTCATCGGTTCAAGGTTAGATATATAGGAGTAATGTTCACAGAGGTTAGCTAAGAGAGATTTAGAGCGAGTGATTCTCCGAGTTTGAATATCGTCGTAGATTTGCTCTACGGGATGATCTCTAGCTATTCTAGCTTTAACTCGTGAAAGCTTTTGCTTGGGTCGGGGTGGAATGTCTTCTTCATCTTCTTATTCTTCTTGTCCTTCTTCATTGTTGCTGGTGTTGTTGTCCCTTTGTGGAGGTGGAGAGGGAGGACGATGAGGTTCATCTTGAAGTACTTCCTTGTTTCCTTCATCATGGCGTGTCCCACTTGTGGATGCCTCCAGGTCAACTTGTGGTTCACCTTGTCGTGAAGATGAGGCTTCCACTTGAATGGACGAAGTATTCTCCTTCACCTCCGTTGTGCGAATCTTGCCAATAGACAAGTCTTGTATTGCCTCCGAAGGGTCTTTGTCTCCTACATCAATTCGCAATTGCTCTACTTGCGAGCCATTAGATTCATCAAACTTCAAATCTATAGTCTCCTCAGCCTTTTGGGTGAAATTGTTGTTGACAGGGTAAGTGTGAGAGTTTGAGCCATAATCGAGTAGAAAACCTTCATGAGATTATCGGGCAAATTTTGAACGACGATTGTGACACCCCGAGACCGATGCGCCAGGTGTTAGCCCGTTATTCGCTGCCATTGCCATGTCACCTGCTTGCATGTTGCATTTTGCCATGTCATCATGTGCGCTGTCATCAGTATGTTTTCAAAACTTGCATCCGTCTGAGCCCCCTCGTCCTCTCCGTTGTCCGTTCTGAGCCCACACACACTTGCACGCGCCCGCGGCACCTCCGAATATTTATTTCATAAGTGACCGGAAAATATTCTCGGAATGGGATGAAACTTGGCATGCGATCTTATTATAGTGTAGAAAGACCGCTTGCCAAATTTCATCGCATTCGGAGCTCTTTTGAAAGCCCAACCGTTAATCTATAGCGGTACTAGTCACCGGATAAAATGTCGGACGTTTCGGTGTCTCGAAACTGCCGCCGGGCCTCTCTCTCTCTTCTCTCCCGCAGCCCGAGGCCTTCTACACAACCCACAACTAGTACACTAGACCTCTCCTAGCCCCCATCCGCACGGGAGTCGTCAGATCTCGATCTGAGGCTCCGAAACGGCCCCCAAACACCTCCAAAACCCCCAAACCCTAGCCGTTGCCCTATTTAAACTCCCCCCTTGCCATTTTGGGCATCCCTAGCCCCCTTCTAGCCTTCCGTAACCAACCAGCGCCCTCCACATCGCCTCGTTTTCCGTGCCACCTCCCACCTCGTTTGAATATCCCAGCCACCTCCCACCTCGTTTTCCGTGCCGCCCACTCTAGATCCGCCACTTGTCGCCGCCCCTTCAGCCAGCCGCCACCGCGCCGTCGCTCTCCGGCCAATCAGGCCGCGCCACCTCAGCTCCCGCCGCCACCTGCAACCAACCAGCGCCCTCCACATCGCCTCCACCACCTCCCATCGTGCCAGGCCCAGATCTGGCCCGTCCTGGGCCGAACCGGGCCCGACCGGGCCCCGAGCGACCGCTGCCGAGGCGCCCGAGCCGCGCACCCCTGCGCCTCCCGCTCCCCGCAGCCGTGCTCCCGTGCCCCGCCGCCGCCGCCGTCGGTCTCCTCCGGGGCTCGCCAGAGGAGCAGCCACACCGCGCGCCCAGCCCGGGAGCACCCCGTGCCGCTCCCCTGACTCTGTCGCTCGCATCGCCGCACCGCCACCTGACCCCTCCACCGCTCTAGCGCGCCTCCGCGCCGCTCGCCGCTGCTCCAAGCGCCACCATCGCCACCCGGACTTGCCGCTGGCGGGAACGGGTCCTCCGCTCCAGATCCATCCGGCCCGACCACCCCCTGCCTCGATCCGCCGCCTCCCCTGCCTTCCCCGTCGAGCCGCCGCCTTGCCTGCAGCCTCGCTGACTGCACCTAGCTGCCGCCATGCTCGGGTCGAGGGCGCAGCCCTCGACCTCCCGATCTCCTGCAGCTAGGCAGGTCGAGCCCGACTAAGACGAGCAGCAGTGCGTCCAGCCAGCCCGCCCCTCTCCGTGTCCTGGGGCGAAGCCCATGGTGAGCAACTGTTAATCCCCGCCCGAGCACACTTTATCTATATTGCGCCCACTGTTTTTTTTTCGATATAGTAAAAAACTGCTAAGTCCTTTTTCTGATTAATCATCATGGCATATTGTGAGTGTAATAACTTTTTGTGTGGTGGTCCAAATTGAGCATATGAGATGTCAAAATGTTTGTCTCGTGATGCTCTACATGTTAGTTGCATTTGTATGCATGTTACTGTTCATCTTGTTGACTTAATCTTCGTTGCAAAACTGCTATGTGATCTTGTTAAGTCATTGTTGTCTGCCAACATTATGTTAGCATGTTTGAGAGGTCACATCTTTGTGAATGTTGGTCCAAATGGAGTGTATGATATGTCAAAATGTTCATTGTGAAGTGATCTACATGTTGGTTGCTACAACATTCATGTTAGGTGCCATATTGCCATGTTTATCTCTGTTGCAAAAGTGCATGTGGTTGTTAAGTGCTGAAACTTGTTATGAGATGTTGTTTTGTCATTTTTGTATCTTTATGTGTGATTTTTTTGAGCTACATGTCAATATGTTCTAAAAGCACAATCATGTCATCTTTGCGGTGGTGTAATTAGTTTTCCTTGTTATGCCTTGTGGTGATTGCAACAAGCATGTAAAGTGGCTTACTCGCTGTTGTTGTTTCCTGAGACTTGTTGAAAACTGCCATGTCAGAAACTGCTATAACATGATGCCATGTTTGCTTGATGCCCCACTCAAATCCATGCTTGTTTTGGGATGCCCAATGAGGATGTCTTGTTGTCCATGTTATTCTCTATCCATCCATGCCCTTGTTTGCTTTAATAGCTTGCTATAGCTTGTTTATTTCTTGCTCTCAAGTTGCTATAAAAGGTTTATGTCAGCCTGTTATCAGCAAGTTCAGTTTTGCCATGTGAATTGTTAGTGATCTATGCATCCTATGACCATGTTCTTGCCATGAGTAGCTTCATAAACATGTCTTCTTGCTGTTGGTTACAATCTCTTGCTATGTTATGATCTGAGATGAGTTGCACAAGCTTGCAAGCATGCCTACTTGTCGTTGTTGCTGCCATGTCAAGTTTATTTTCACTAAGTCTGAGAATCTGTTATCTTTTGCAATCTTGCCATGATGTTTTGAGCATGTTCTAGTGGTGTTTTGTAGTAGCTCATTGGTCATGCTTGTAGTGCTGGAGATGTACATGCTTGCCATGCCCTTTGCTGCCATGAAATGTTATTGTATCATGTTGTTTTGATGTCAACTAAGTGCCATGTTGCTGTTTTTGGACAGCTGGTTGTTATATCTTGTTTCAGGTGTATGTGGTGAACCGTTGCTCCGTTTTGAGCGTGTCCTATATGAAACTTGTGAGTTTTTGCATGTAGATGCATAATAACATGTTGGATACCTGATTGGAGTGTGTTTTCTTGATGTTTGGATGCGTTTTGCATCGATGACATGCTTAACTTGTTTTGCTCATATCTTCTAGGCCGTAGCTCCGAATTAAATGAACTTGATATGTACCTTGACTAGAAATTCAAGTAGATCATCATGGAGAATATTAACTTGCTGTTTAACAACTTGAACTTAAGGTTTGTTCAGATCTGGACCAATTTCGAAATGTGCATATGAGGACTTATCGGAATTGTTATATGTTGTTTCCGGCCTCATTTAAACTTGTTTGGTGGTGTTGTTATTCTATGCATCATCCCTTGCCATGTTTTGCATCATATAGACTTGTCTTGCATCATACTTGATTGGTCATCTTGTTATGTTCTTGAATGGTGTGTTTACCATGTTGTGTGCTTCTTCTCGTTAGTGCTTATTCCGTTGCGATCGTTAGGATTCGTTCGACTACACTTGGTTCGTCTTCGCGGCTTCTTCTTCGTCTAGTTCATGGACTCATTGTTCTTCCTTGCGGGATCTCAGGCAAGATGACCATCCCCTTGGATACCTTTACTATCATTGACATGCTAGTTGTCTCGATGCTATCGTTATATGTCGCGCTAACCATCTTTTATTGTTAGCATCTCTCCTTGTTGCCATGAAACCTCTAACCTTTGACACCTTCCTAGCAAACCCGTTGTTCAGCTATGTTACCCGCTTGCTCAACCCCTCTTATAGTGTTGTTAGTTGCAGGTGAAGATGAAGATTGCTCCCTGTTTGAACTTGTTGTTGGAATATCACAATATATCTTATAAATAATAACACACCTATATATTTGGCAATGGCTGGAAGGCTTGGCCTTTTGCTCGGTGTTATGTTCCACTCATGCCACCTTAGGAGCCGATAAACCGGCGTTATGTTCCTTGATTTTGCGTTCCTAACGTGGTTGGGTATATGGGGAACCCTTGACAGTTCGATTTTGAATAAAACTCCTCCAGCAAGGCCCAACATTGGTTCTAATTTGCAACATAATAAAACTTAATGAACTAATTAATTTGCATAGGGGGTCATGTCCCCGAGGATTCTTCTACATAACAGGGGGGCCTGTGCTAATGGTGTTGGTCCCAAACTAGAGCCACTTGCAGTGCCACCCAGTTATCTGGGGTCTTCGATTGCCGTACGTACTGCTCATCCGGACGTGGCCAGAGACGAGATACGTGCAGCTACTATCAGGGTGTCGGCACGCTGGGAGGTCTTGTTGGAATTGTTTTACCATTGTCGAAATGTCTTGTGCACCGGGATTCCGAGTCTGATCGGGTTGTCCCTAAGCTAAGGGGTAGTATTTCTATTATCTCTGCTGATTGTGAGAGCTTGTGATGGCCTAAGTTGGGACACCCCTTCAGGGTTATAATCTTTCGAAAGCCGTGCTCGTGGTTATGTGGCAGGCTGGAATTTGTTAATGTCCGGTTGTAGATAACTCGACAGAGGATCCGAAGTAAAACACATGAACCGCGTGAGTAATCGTGACTGTCTCTTTTCACTTTGAGAAGAGAACACGGTGAGGTTATGTTTGACTCGTAGGTAGTTCAGGATCTTTAGCGATAATTATTAGTTGCGACCGTTTGCGTAGATGCTCATCTTATTCTTGTGCTCGTAAGTTAGCCACCATACTTTTGCTTAGCCGCTGCTGCAACCTCACCACTTAACCTCTCCATACCCATTAAGCTTTGCTAGTCTTCATACCCATGGTTATGGGATTGCTGAGTCCTCGTGGCACACAGTTACTACAACAACAGTTGCATGTGCAGGTTTCCGATTGTTGGAAATATGCCCTAGAGGCAATAATAAATTGGTTATTATTATATTTCCTTGTTCATGATAATCGTTTATTATCCATGCTAGAATTGTATTGATAGGAAACTAAGATACATGTGTGGATATATAGACAACACCGTGTCCCTAGTGAGCCTCTACTAGACTAGCTCGTTGATCAAAGATGGCTACGGTTTCCTAGCCATAGACATGAGTTGTCATTTGATAACGGGATCACATCATTAGGAGAATGATGTGATGGACAAGACCCAAACGATAAACGTAGCATATGATCGTGTCAGTCTATTGCTATTGTTTTCTGCATGTCAAGTATATGTTCCTACGACCATGAGATCATGCAACTCACTGACACCGGAAGAGTACCTTGTGTGTACCCAACATCACAACGTAACTGGGTGACTATAAAGGTGCTCTACAGGTATCTCCGAGGGTGTCTGTTTAGTTGGCATGGATCAAGACTGGGATTTGTCACTCCATATGACGGAGAGGTATCTCAGGGCCCACTCGGTAATACAACATCACAATGAGCTTGCAAGCAATGTGACCAATGAGTTGATCACGGGATCTTGTATTACGGAACGAGTAAAGAGACTTGCCGGTAACGAGATTGAACTAGGTATAGAGATACCGACGATCGAATCTCGGGCAAGTAACATACCGACAGACAAAGGGAACTATATACGGGATTGTCTGAATCCTTGACATCGAGGTTCAATCGATAAGATCTTCGTAGAATATGTGGGAACCAATATGGGCATCCAGGTCCCGCTATTGGTTATTGACCGTAGAGGTGTCTCGGTCATGTCTGCATAGTTCTCGAACCCGCAGGGTCTACACACTTAACGTTTGGTGATGATATAAGTATACTCGAGTCGTTATGTTGGTAACCGAAGGTTGTTCGGAGTCCCGGATGAGATCCCGGACGTGACGAGGAACTCCGGAATGGTCCGGGGATGAAGATTGATATATTGGATGATGGGAATCGGAGTCCGGAAGTGTTCCGGGGAGCACCGGGGAGTCGTCGGATGACCGAAAGGAGTTTCGGGGGGTCCCGGCAAGTGTTGCGGGCCTCATGGGCCAAAAGGGGGGAGGCACATCAGCCCACACAGGGGCTGTGCGCCCCCCCACAGGCCTCCCACGCAGCTAGGAGGGTGGGGGCGCCCCTAGGGCAGCCGCCCCCCTCTGGCTTGGGGGGCAAGGCGCCTAGGGGGGGCCACCCAAACCCTAGCCGCCCCCCCTCTCCCTTGTGGCCGCCACCCCCTAGGGGAAACCCTAGGGGCGCCTCCACTTCTCCCCTCCCCCTATATATAGAGAGGGGGAGAGAGGGCAGCCACACCCCTACGTGCCTTGGCGCTGCCTCTCCTCTCCCTCGTAGCATATCTTCTTCTCCGCAGTGCTTGGCGAAGCCCTGCTGAGTTTTCTCCACCACCACCTCCACCACGCCGTCGTGCTGCCGGAGGACTCAAGTTGCTACTTCACCATCGCTCGCTGGATCGAGGAGGTGAAGGCGTCATCAAGCCGTACGTGTGTTGAACGCGGAGGCGCCGTCCGTTCGGCGCTAGATCGGATCTTCCGCGATTTGAATCGCCGCGAGTACGACTCCATCAACCGCGTTCTAGCAACGCTTCCGCTTAGCGATCTACAAGGGTATGTGGATCCAACTCTCCTCTCGTAGATGTGCATCTCCTAGATTGATCTTGGTGAGCGTAGGAAAATTTTGTTTCCCATGCAACGTTCCCCAACAGTGGTATCAGAGCTAGGTCTTTGCGTAGATGCAATCACGAGTAGAACACAAAGGAGTTTGTGGGCGTTGATGTTTAGATTGCTTCCCTCCTTGGTCTTTTCTTGATTCAGCGGTATTGTGGGATGAAGCGGCTCGGACCAACCTTACATGTCCTCGTACATGAGACCGGTTCCATCGACAGACATGTGACTTTTGTTGCATAAGATGGCTAGCGGGTGTCTGTCTCTCCCACCTTAGTTGAATCGGATTCGACAAAGGCGGTCCTTGTAGAAGGTTAAATAGCAACTTCAATATCACCGTTGTGGCTTTGCGTAGGTAAGAAGCGTTCTTGCTAGATACCCATAGCAGCCACGTAAAACATGCAACAACAAATTAGAGGACGTCTAACTTGTTTTTGCAGGGTATGTATGTGATATGATATGGCCAAAGACATGATGAGATATATTTGATGTATGAGATGATCATGTTGTAATAGTTAATATCGACTTGCATGTCGATGTATACGGCAACCGGCAGGAGCCATAGGGTTGTCTTTAATTTTTGTATGACCTGCGTGTCAGTCATTAAGCGCTATGTAATGCTTTACTTTATCGCTAAATGGTAGCAATAGTAGTAAGAGCATGGTGGGCGCGCGACAACCCCGATGGCGACACGATGATGGAGATCATGATGATGGGGATCATTGTGTTACGCCGGTGACGATGGAGATCATGCCGGTGCTTTGGAGATGGAGATCAAAAGCACGAGTTGATGGCCATATCATGTCACTTATGATTTGCATGTGATGTTAATCCTTTTATGCATCTTATTTTGCTTAGGACGACGGTAGCATTATAAGATGATCCCTCACTAAAATTTCAAGATAAAATTGGGTTCCCCCCAAGTGTGCGCCGTTGCGAAGGTTCGTCGTTTCGAAGCACCACGTGATGATCGGGTGTGATAGACTCTACGTTCGCATACAACGGGTGCAAGCCAGTTTTGCACATGCAGAACACTCGGGTTAGACTTGACGAGCCTAGCATGTACAGACATGGCCTCGGAACACGGAAGACCGAAAGGTCGAGCATGAGTCATATAGTAGATATGATCAACATGAAGATGTTCACCATTGACACCACCTCATCTCACGTGATGATCGGACTTGGGTTGGTGAATTTGGATCATGTCACGCTCGGATGACCAGAGGGATGTCAATTTGAGTGGGAGTTATAAGTAATTTGATTAGTTAAACTCACTCATCATGAACAATAGTCTAAGTTGCCTTTGCAAATTATGTTGTAGATCAATAGCTTGCACTATAGCTCCCTGTTTAATACGTTCCTAGAGAAAGAATAAATTGAAAGTTATTGTAAGCAATTTTGCGGACTAGGTCCGTAATCTGAGGAATGTCCTCACTGCTGCACAGAAGGCTTACGTCCTCAATGCACCGCTCGGTGTACCAACCCCTCAAGCGTCGTCTATGGATGTTGTGAACATCTGGCAGACACATTCTGATGACTACTTGATAGTTTAGTGTACCATGCTTTACGACTTAGAATCGGGATTCCTATGACGTTTTGAACGCCATGGAACATATGAGATGTTCCAAGAGCTGAAATTGGTATTTCAAGCTCATACCCGTGTTGAGAGGTATGACCTCTGACAAGTTCTTTGCCTTACAAAGATGGAGGAGAATTGCTCAGAAAGTGAGCATGTACTCAGAATATCTGGGTGCTTCAATCGCTTGAATCGAGTGGGAGTTTATCTTCCAGATAAGATAGTGATTGACAGAGTTCTCTAGTCACTATCACCAAGCTACTAGAACTTCGTGATGAACTATGACATGCAAGGGATAGAGATGATCCCGGGTTTGTTCGCGGTGCCTAAGACCGCAAAGGTAGAAGTCAAGAAGGAGCATCAAATGTTGATGGTTTAACAAGACCACTGGTTTCAAGAAGGGCAAGGGCTAGAAGGGAAACTTCATGAATGGCAAACAAGTTGCCGCTCTAGTGAAGAGACCCAAGGTTGAACCCAAACCCGAGACTAAGTGCTTCTATTATAAGGGGAACGGTCACTGGTAGCGGAACTACCCTAAATACATGGTAGATAAGAAGGCTGGCAACTTCAACAAAGTATATCTGATATACGTGTCATTGATGTGTACCTTACTAGTACTCCTAGTAGCACCTGGGTATTGGATACCGGTTCAGTTGCTATTATTGGTGACTTGAAGCAAAAGCTACAGACTAAACGGAGACTGGCTGGGTGAGGTGACGATGTGTGTTGGAAGTGTTTCCAAGGTTGATGTGATCACCATCGCACGCTCCCTCTACCTTCGGGATTAGTGTTGAATCTAGATAAAAGTTATCGGGTGTCTACGTTGAGCATGAATATGATTGGATCATGTTCATAGTGATACGGTTATTCATTTAAGTTAGAGAATAATGGTTATTTTGCTTAGATGAATAATACCTTTCATGGTCATGCACCCTATGTGAATGGTTCATTGAATCTCGGTCGTAGTGATACACATGTTCATAATATTAACGCCAAAAGATGTAGAGTTAATAATGATAGTACCACTTTCTTGTGGCACTGCCGCATAGGTCATATTGGTGTAAAGTGCATGAAGAAACTCCATGCTGATGGATGTTTGGAGTCATTTGATTTTGAATCGCTTGACACATGCGAGCCATGCCTCATGGGCAGGATGACTGAGACCCGTTTTCATGTTCAATGAGACGGGCAAGTGACTTGTTGGAAATCGCACATGTTGATGTGTGTGATCCAATGAGGATTGAGGCGAGCAGGGGATATCGTTGTTTTCTCATCTTCACTGACGACTTGAGTAGATATGGGGATATATACTTAATGAAGCACAAGTCTGAAACGTTTGAAAAGTTCAAGCAATTTCAGAGTGAAGTTAAGAATCATCATAACAAGAAGATCAAATTCCTACGATCTGATCAAGGGAGAATATCTGAGTTATGAGTTTGGCAATCACTTAAGACATGTGGAATTGTTTCACAGTTGAAGCCACCTGGAACACCACAGCGTAATGGTGTGTCCGGACATCGTAATCGAACCTTATGAGATATGGTGCGATCTATGATGTATCTTACCGATCTACCGCTATTATTTTGAGGTTATGCATTAGAGACAGCTGCATTCACTTTATATAGGGCACCATCTAAGTCCGTTGAGACAACGCCATATGAACTAAGGTTTGGCAAGAAACCGTAGTTGTCGTTTCTCAATGTTTGGGGCTACGAGGCTTATGGCTTCAGCCGGGAAAAGCTCGAACCCAAAGCGGACAAATACATCTTCATAGGATACCCAAAGGTAACAGTTGGGTATACCTCCTATCTCAGATCCAAGGGCAAAAATGTTTGTCCCTAAGAACGGGTCCTTTCTCGAGAAGGAGTTTCTCTCGAAAGAATTGAGTGGGAGGAAGATAGAACTTTATGAGGTCGTCGAACCCTCACTTCAACCGGAGAGTAGTGCAACACAGAAAGATGTTTCTGTGGAACCTACGACGTTGAAGAGGAAACTAATGATAGTGATCATGAAGCTCCAGATCAAGTTGCTATCGAACCTCGTAGGTCGACAAGGATATGTACTACTCCTGAGTGGTACGGTGATCCTGTCTTAGAGGTCATGTTGTTGGACAACGATGAACCTACGAACTATGGAGAAGCGATGGTGGGCCCATATTCCGACAAATGGTTAGAAGCCGAGAAATCCGAGATAGGATCCATGTATCGAAACAAAGTATGGACTTTGGTGGACTTGCCCGATGACTGGCAAGCCATTGAGACAAATGGATCTTTAAGACTAAGACGGACGTGGACGGTAATGTCACCGTCTATGAAGCTCGACTTGTGGCGAAGAGTTTTCCACAAGTTCAAGGAGTTGACTACGATGAGATTTTCTCACCCGTAGCGATGCTTAAGTCCGTCGGAATCATGTTAGCATTAGCTGCATTTATGAAATCTGGCAGATGGATGACAAAACAAGTTTCTTTACCAGTTTTCGTAAGGAAAGGTTGTATATGATAAAATCAGAAAGGTTTTGTCGATCCTAAGGATGCTAAAAGATATGCTAGCTCCAGCGATCCTTCTATGGACTAGAGCAAGCATCTCGGAGTCGGAATATACACTTTGATGGAGTGATCAGAGTTTTTGGGTTTATACTAAGTTTGTTAGAAACTTGTATTTACAATAAAGTGAGTGGGAGCATCACAACATTTCTGATAAGTATATGTGAATAACATATTGTTAATCCGAAATGATGTAGAATTTCTGGAAAGCATAAAGGGTTGTTTGAAATGAGTTTTTCAAAGGAAGACCTAGATAAAGCTGCTTACATATTGGGCATCAAGATCTATACAGATAGATCAAGACGCCTGATGATACTTTCAAAAGGAACACACACCTTGGCATGATTTTGAAGGAGTTCAAAATAGATCAGTCAAAGAAGGAGTTCTTGCCTGATTTGTAAGGTGTGAAGTTGAGTAAGACTCAAAACTTGACCACGGCAGAAGGAAGAGGAAGGACGAAGGTCGTCCCCTATGCTTTTGTCATAGGCTCTATACGGTATGCCATGATGAGTACCGCACCTGATGTGTGCCTTGCCACATGTCTGGCAAGAGGGTACATAGGTGATCCAGGAGTGGATCACTAGATAGTGGTCAAAATTATCCTTAGAGGAATAAGGAAATGTTTCTCGGTTATGGAGGTGATAAAGAGTTCGACGTAAACAGTTACGTCGATGCAAGCTTAACACCTATCCGGATAACTCTAAGTGGAGATACCGGATACGTATAATGGAGCAACAGTTTGGAATAGCTCCAAGTGGAACGTGGTAGCAGCATCTACGATATGACATAAAGTTTTGCGAAGTACATAGGGATCTGAATGTTGCAGACCCGTTGACTACAACCTCTCTCACAAGCATAACATGATCAAACCCAGAACTCATTGAGTGTTAATCACATATTGATGTGAACTAGATTACTGACTCTAGTAAACTCTTTGGATGTTAGTCACATGGCGATGTGACCTATGAGTGTTAATCACATAGCAATGTGGACTAGATTATTGACTCTAGTAAACTCTTTGGGTATTAGTCACATGACGATGTGAACTATGAGTGTTAATCACATAGCGATGTGAACTAGATTATTGACTCTAGTGCAAGTGGGAGACTGTTGGAAATATGCCCTAGAGGCAATAATAAATTGGTTATTATTATATTTCCTTGTTCATGATAATCGTTTATTATCCATGCTAGAATTGTATTGATAGGAAACTAAGATACATGTGTGGATATATAGACAACACCGTGTCCCTAGTGAGCCTCTACTAGACTAGCTCGTTGATCAAAGATGGCTACGGTTTCCTAGCCATAGACATGAGTTGTCATTTGATAACGGGATCACATCATTAGGAGAATGATGTGATGGACAAGACACAAACGATAAACGTAGCATATGATCGTGTCAGTCTATTGCTATTGTTTTCTGCATGTCAAGTATATGTTCCTACGACCATGAGATCATGCAACTCACTGACACCGGAAGAGTACCTTGTGTGTACCCAACATCACAACGTAACTGGGTGACTATAAAGGTGCTCTACAGGTATCTCCGAGGGTGTCTGTTTAGTTGGCATGGATCAAGACTGGGATTTGTCACTCCGTATGACGGAGAGGTATCTCAGGGCCCACTCGGTAATACAACATCACAATGAGCTTGCAAGCAATGTGACCAATGAGTTGATCATGGGATCTTGTATTACGGAACGAGTAAAGAGACTTGCCGGTAACGAGATTGAACTAGGTATAGAGATACCGACGATCGAATCTCGGGCAAGTAACATACCGACAGACAAAGGGAACTATATACGGGATTGTCTGAATCCTTGACATCGAGGTTCAATCGATAAGATCTTCGTAGAATATGTGGGAACCAATATGGGCATCCAGGTCCCGCTATTGGTTATTGACCGTAGAGGTGTCTCGGTCATGTCTGCATAGTTCTCGAACCCGCAGGGTCTACACACTTAACGTTTGGTGATGATATAAGTATACTCGAGTCGTTATGTTGGTAACCGAAGGTTGTTCGGAGTCCCGGATGAGATCCCGGACGTGACGAGGAACTCCGGAATGGTCCGGGGATGAAGATTGATATATTGGATGATGGGAATCGGAGTCCGGAAGTGTTCCGGGGAGCACCGGGGAGTCGTCGGATGACCGAAAGGAGTTTCGGGGGGTCCCGGCAAGTGTTGCGGGCCTCATGGGCCAAAAGGGGGGAGGCACATCAGCCCACACAGGGGCTGTGCGCCCCCCCACAGGCCTCCCACGCAGCTAGGAGGGTGGGGGCGCCCCTAGGGCAGCCGGCCCCCTCTGGCTTGGGGGGCAAGGCGCCTAGGGGGGGCCACCCAAACCCTAGCCGCCCCCCCTCTCCCTTGTGGCCGCCACCCCCTAGGGGAAACCCTAGGGGCGCCTCCACTTCTCCCCTCCCCCTATATATAGAGAGGGGGAGAGAGGGCAGCCACACCCCTACGTGCCTTGGCGCTGCCTCTCCTCTCCCTCGTAGCATATCTTCTTCTCCGCAGTGCTTGGCGAAGCTCTGCTGAGTTTTCTCCACCACCACCTCCACCACGCCGTCGTGCTGCCGGAGGACTCAAGTTGCTACTTCACCATCGCTCGCTGGATCGAGGAGGTGAAGGCGTCATCAAGCCGTACGTGTGTTGAACGCGGAGGCGCCGTCCGTTCGGCGCTAGATCGGATCTTCCGCGATTTGAATCGCCGCGAGTACGACTCCATCAACCGCGTTCTAGCAACGCTTCCGCTTAGCGATCTACAAGGGTATGTGGATCCAACTCTCCTCTCGTAGATGTGCATCTCCTAGATTGATCTTGGTGAGCGTAGGAAAATTTTGTTTCCCATGCAACGTTCCCCAACACCGATGACTTCACATGAGAGTGATGTTCTTTGTGTTGGAGTTCTTTCTTCTTCTTCCTCGTCAGTCTTGGGTTAGGTTCCTGGTCCGTAGCCTGGGAGAGCATATGGATGTCATTGTGCTTTTCATGTTTGTATTCGTAGTCGGATGTCTTGTATTGATGTTGTTGTATTCGTGTGACTTATATGAATTGTTGTATCCCCCCATGTATGTATGTAATGGTACGATGTAATGGTATCCATCTTGCTAAGCACCCGAAATGCAGTTGTGCCCCAATCATGAGTTTGTCACGTGATCGGGATATAATCACATCTTAGGCCTGACAAGTTGGTATCAGAGCCTCGACCGACCATAGGACCCCCCTTGATTGATCGTAGTTTGGCCGTCGTCGAGTCTAGCAAAACTTTTTCGGAGTCTAGTTATCTCGGAGAGTAGGAATTCTTTTTACTTCTCAGCCCCTTCGTCGCTCTGGCGAGGAATCTTGACGTAGGTGTTTTTAATTACTCCTCTTCCCCTTCAATTTTTTTAGGATCATGCTGTTAGTTTTTTTCCGATCATTGCGATGTCTGCTCTTTTCATTTGGTGCATCTCTCGTCAAGTCGATTGGACCCTCCTTGTCTTTTGCTTCAATCCTCAGTTCTTTCCAACCGATGTTGTTTCCCCTTCCAAAGTTGTCTTTATTTTTCCGACCCGGCCACCCTTTTCTTCTCGGAGCCGGAGTCCTTAATCGAGTATCCATCCTACTCGTGTGAAGTCTTTGCTTTCTTTCATCAATTGTTTCAACTGGTGAATTCTCGGTTAGTTCGTCATCCTTTATCTATTTTTCTTCTCCGATGAATTCTCCTCTCGTTCGACATTCTTCATCTCTTTTCTTATCTGTTGGTTCCAATTCAATTTGTATTCGGTGCTCATCATATTATTTCACTCGAATCAAATGTTTTCCTTTGTCTCGTTCACCTCTCGCCATTTAATCATTCCGAAGTTCTGGAGTCATCTCAAGATATTCGTGTGTGTTCCAATTAATTTTAGGTTGTCACCTCATTCGTGTCTTTCTATTGTTCCGGTCATTATCTGCTTTTCAATCCTTTCCAATGGAGTTTTTCTCTTCGGTGGGTCCTAACCCACAGGTTTATTCCCAGGATCTTACATGACTCTTCTAATTTCCCGGAGTGTTCCAAAATTCTTTCAAGTGTGGCGTGAGTATGTATGCCATCAGTCATATTCCTTCCGAAGATCGTTTTCAAAATTATTTCCATCGTTGGGTAAACCTTTCTTCTTTTATTCTTCCGGAGTATCTCAATAATTTTGGTTGTGTTCCTCGTCGTAATCTGAAGACCGAACAAGACGTTTCCTCTGAATCTTGTCCGTCCTCTTGAAGATTCATGGTTCTAGCTTCATGTTATCCTCTCAAGCTATTCCATTCGTCATAAATTCTTTTCCTAACAATCCGGAGTATTTCATGAATTCTTTTCTTTGTGTTCTTCGGAAGGCCATCATTTCAGAAGATTTATTTGTTCTCGGTTTTTAACTTCGTCCTCCAACTATTCTTCAATGATTCCCTTCGTTCGTCTCCATATTCTTCCGGTACTTCGTTCAAGTATTCTTTAATGAGTTTACGATCTCTTCGTTCTTTTTTCTTCATTCGTATTATAATTCTTTGCGGCGATTCATTCTTTTCATCACTCGGTTTCAATTCCTTACGATGGTTCGCTCAAGAGTTCTTTTCTTGTGTTATCATATCAATTCATTTGTTCTTTCCAATCCTACCGGTGGATCATGAAGACTTTCTCAAGTTCGCGATATATCCCTCTTGAATCAATTTCAACGTGAATAAGTAGTATGCCAATCCATTGCTTCTCATCGAGGGATAAGCATAACATAATTCTTATTCTTCAAGTTGATTTATACCTTCCTTCGGAGTTTATTCTTGATGAATAAATTCTAGTTCCAAGTGCTTTCACCTTTTCTTCCCCGGAGTTTAAAGTTTTTCCTCGGCTATCCCATCGGAACCCCGTCTAAATCATCGCAATGCTTTAATCTTATTCTCTGCATCTATCATCATCATCATCCTTTCGTTACCGGAGTTCTTCATGGTGGTTCATCGCGATTCAAATCATTTTTCAAATGTTCATCAAATTCTCGTGGAGCAGCTCAAGTATTCTTATTCTTCTTGCACCTCAAGATGCAATTAATTCTCCTATTCTTTTGAAGTGGAGTTTTGCGTTCTTCGCGCATCTCAGCTCATCAATACTTTGGTTGCGGCATAATATCACCTCATGTTTTGGGATGATGTCCATAAGTCCAGAACCAAGCTTATTCTTTTCTTGTTGATTATCTCAACAACTCCGTTCAACCCTTCCTTCTAAGGATGCTTCCAAATTCATTCATGATGAAAGTTGTTGTTCTCTTCTCCGTTCTTTTCATTTCACTCTTTCATTTCTTCCGGAGGCAGTGTTGTTCCTCATGTCAAGTATCGTCCCATTTTCTCAAGTTCATGGTCTATTCCTTCCATATTGAGCCGGAGTGCTGCCTAAATTCATTCGTTCGAAGTTCTTTTCTATCTCTTTCAACCGGAGTGGTTTCAATGTCTCTCTTGTCACTTATCCTCTTGGTTCTCGTCTTATGCCCTGTTACTTATTTTACCGGAGCTCCTCAATCATGTTCTTCTCTGTCGTGTTCATTCTTTCAAGTTGTTCAACCCCTCAAGATTCTTTGGTTTCACCTTCTTCTTTTTTCTCTTCCGTCCCGTTCCTAAGATCTAGGGACGAGATCTCTTGGTAGTAGGGGAGTGTTGTGACACCCCGAGACCGATGCGCCATGTGTCAGCCGGTTATTCGCTACCATTGCCATGTCATCTGCTTGCATGTTGCATTTTTCCATGTCATCATGTGCGTTGTCATCAGCATGTTTTCAAAACTTGCATCCGTCCGAGCCCCCTCATCCTCTCCATTGTCCGTTCTGAGCCCAGCCACACTTGGACGCGTCCGCGGCACCTCCAAATATTTATTTTATAAGTGGCTGCAAAATGTTCTCGGAATGGGATGAAACTTAGCGTGCGATCTTATTATAGTGTAGACAGACCGCCTGCCAAATTTCATCGCATTCGGAACTCGTTTGATAGCCCAACCGTTAAACTATAGCGGCACTTGTCGCCGGATAAAACGTCGGACGTTTCGGTGTTTCGAAACTGCCGTCGGGCCTCTCTCTCTCTTCTCTCCCGCAGCCCGAGGCCTTCTATACAACCCACAACCAGTCCACTAGACATCTCCTAGCCCCCATCCGCACCGGAGTCGTCAGATCTCGATCCGAGGCTCCGAAACGGCCCCCAAACCCCTCCAAAAACCCCCAAACCCGAGCCCTTACCCTATTTAAACTCCTCTCCTTGCTATTTTGGGCATCCCTAGCCCCCTACTAGCCTTCCCTAACCTCCCAGCCACCTCCCACCTTGTTTTCCGCGCTGCCCGCTCTAGATCCGCCACTTGTCGCCGCCCCTTCAGCCATCCGCCACCGCGCCGTCGCTCTCCGGCCAATCAGGCCGCGCCACCTCAGCTCCCGCCGCCTCCCGCAGCCAACCGGCGCCCTCCACGTCGCCTCAACCACCACCCACCGTGCCAGGCCTAGATCCGGCAAGTCCCGGGCCGAACCGGACCCGACCAGGCCCCGAGCGACCGCCGCCGCGGCGCCCGAGCCGAGCGGCTCTGCGCCTCCACCGCCGCCGTCAGTCTCCTCCGGGGCTCGCCGGTGGAGCAGCCGCCCCACGCGCCTAGGCCCCGAGCACCCCGTGCCGCACCCCTGACTCCGTCCCTCACATCGCTGCACCGCCGCCTGACGCCTTCACCATGCCAGCGCGCCTCCGCGCCGCATGCCGCTACTCTAAGCGCCGCCGTCGCCACCCGGCCTTGCCGCCGGCGGGAACGGGTCCTCCGCTCCAGATCCGTCCGGCCCGACCACCCCCTGCCTCGATCCGCCACCTCCCATGCCTTCCCCGTTGAGCCTCCGCCTTGCCTGCAGCCTCGCCGACCGAACCCTAGCCGCCGCCATGCTCGGGTCGAGGGCGCAAGCCTCGACCTCCCGATCTCCTCCAGCTGGGCCGGTCGAGCCCGACTAGGCCCAACAGTAGTGCGTCCAGCCAGCCCGCCCCTCTCCGCGTCCTGGGCCGAAGCCCATGGTGGGCAACCGTTAATCCACGCCCGAGCACACTTTATCTATATTGCACCCAATGTTTTTTTTGGTATAGTAAAAACTTGCTATGTCCTTTTTTTGATTCATCATCATGGCATATTGTGAGTGTAATAGCTTTTTGTGTGGTGGTCCAAATTGAGCATATGAGATGTCAAAATGTTTGTCTCGTGATGCTCTACATGCTAGTTGCATTTGTATGCATGTTACTATTCATCTTGTTGACTTAATCTTCGTTGCAAAACTGATATGTGATGTTGTTAAGTCATTGTTGTGTGCCAACATTATGTTAGCATGTTTGAGAGGTCACATCTTTGTGCCTGTTCGTCCAAATGGAGTGTATGATATGTCAAAATGTTCATTGTGAAGTGCTCTACATGTTGGTTGCTGTAGCATTCATGTTAGGTGCCATATAGTCATGTTTATCTCTGTTGCAAAAGTGCATGTGGTTGTTAAGTGCTGAAACTTGTTATGAGAAGTTGTTTTGTCATTTTTGTATCTTTATGTGTGATTTTTGTTTGAGCCACATGTCAATATGTTCTAGAAGCACAATCATGTCATCTTTGCTGTGGTCTAATTAGTTTTCCATGTTATGCCTTGTGGTGATTGCAACAAGCATGTAAAGTGGCTTACTCGCTGTTGTTGTTTCCCGAGACTTGTTGAAAACTGCTAAGTCTGAAACTGTTATAACATGATGCCATGTTTGCTTGATGCCCCACTCAAATCCATGCTTGTTTTGCGATGCCCAATGAGCTTGTCATGTTATCCATGTTATGCTCTATCCATCCATGCCCTTGTTTGCTTTAATGGCCTGATGTAGCTTGTTTATATCTTGCTCTCAAGTTGCTATAAAATATTTATGTCAGCCTGTTATTAGCAAGTGCAGTTTTGCCATGTGAATTGTTAGTGATCTATGCATCCTATGACCATGTTCTTGCCATGAGTAGTTTCGAAAACATGTTTTCTTATTGTTGGTTACATTCACTTGCCATGTTATGCTCTGAGATGAGTTACACAAGCTTGCAAACATGCCTACTTGTCGTTGTTGCTGCCATGTCTAGTTTATTTTTACTAAGTCTGAGAATCGGTTATCTTTTACAATCTTGCCATGGTGTTTTGAGCATGCTCTAGTGGTGTTTTGTAGTAGCTCATTGGTCATGCTTGTAGTGCTGGACATTTATATCCTTGCCATGCCCTTTGTTGCCATGAAATGTTATTGTATCATGTTGTTTTGATGTCAACTAAGTGCCATGTTGCTGTTTTGGACAGCTTGTTGTTATATCTTGTTTCATGTGTATGTGATGAACTGTTGCTCCATTTTGAGCGTGTCCTATATGAAATTTATGTGTTTTGCAAGTAGATGCATAATAACATGTTGGATACCTATTTGGAGTGTGTTTGCTTGATGTTTGGATGCGTTTTGCATCGATGACATGATTAACTTTTTTTGCTCATATCTTCTAGGCCGTAGCTCTGAATTAAATGAACTTGATATGTAACTTGACTAGAATTTCGAGTAGATTATCATGGTGCATATTAACTTGCTGTTTAACACCTTGAACTTAAGGTTTGTTCAGCTCGGGACCAATTTCGAAATGTGCATATGAGGACTTACCGGAATTGTTATATGTTGTTTCCGACCTCATTTAAACTTGTTGGGTGATGTTGTTCTTCTATGCATCATCCCTTGCCATGTTTTGCATCATATAGACTTGTCTTGCATCATACTTGATTGATCATCTTGTAATGTTCATGAATGGTGTGTTTACCATGTTGTGTGCTTCTTCTCGTTAGTGCTTATTCCGTTGCGATCGTGAGGATTTGTTCGACTACACTTGGTTCGTCTTCGCGGCTTCCTCCTTGTCTACTTCATGGACTCGTTCTTCTTCCTTGCGGGGTCTCAGGCAAGATGACCATCCCCTTGGATACCTTTACTATCATTGACATGCTAGTTGTCTCATTGCAATCGTTATATGTCGCGCAACCCATCTTTTATTGTCAGCCTCTCTCCTTGTTGCCATGAAACCTCTAACCTTTGACACCTTCCCAGCAGAACCGTTGTTTGGCTATGTTACCCGCTTGCTCAGCCCCTCTTATAGCGGTGTTAGTTGCAGGTGAAGATGAAGATTTCTCCCTATTGGAACTTGTTGTTGGAATATCACAATATATCTTATATATAATAACACACCTATATACTTGGCAATGGGTGGTAGGCTTGGCCTTTTGCTCGGTGTTTTGTTCCACTCATGCCACCTTAGGAGCCGATAAACCGGCGTTATGTTCCTTGATTTGGCGTTCCTAACGAGGTTGGGTATATGGGGACCCCTTGACAGTTCGATTTTGAATAAAACTCCTCCAGCAAGGCCCACATTGGTTTTAATTTGCAACATAATAAAACTTAATGAACTAATTAATTTGCATAGGGGGTCATGTCCCCGATGATTCTTCTACATAACTGGGGGGCAGTGCTGATGGTGTTGGTCCCAAACAAGAGCCACTTGCTGTGCCACCCAACTATCTGGGGTCTTCGGTTGCCGTACGTACTGCTCATCCGGACGTGGCCTGAGACGTGATACGCGTGGGTACTATCATGGTGTCGGCACGTCGGAAGGTCTTGCTAGACTTGTTTTAGCATTATCGAAATGTCTTGTGCACCGGGATTCCGAGTTTGATCAGGTTGTCCCGAAGATAAGCGGTAGTATTATTATTATCTCTGCTTATCGTGAGAGCTTGTGATGGGCTAAGTTGGGACACCCCTACAGGGTTATAATCTTTCGAAAGTCGTGTCCGCGGTTATGTGGCAGACTGGAATTTGTTAATGTCCGGCTGTAGAAAACTTGACAGAGGATTCGAGTTAAAACACACGAACCGCGTGAGTAACCGTGACTGTCTCTTTTCACTTTGAGAAGAGAGCACGGTGGGGTTATGTTTGACTCGTAGGTAGTTCAGGATCTTTAGCGATCATTATTAGTTGTGACCGTTTGCGTAGATGCTCATCTTATTCTTGTACTCGTAAGTTAGCCACCATACTTTTGCTTAGCCGCTGCTGCAACCTCACCACTTAACCTCTCCATACCCATTAAGCTTTGCTAGTCTTGATTCCCATGGTTCTGGGATTGCTGAGTCCTTGTGGCTCACAGTTACTACAATAACAGTTGCATGTGCAGGTTTCCGATGACTTGACGTGAGAGCGATGTTCTTTGTGTTCGAGTTCTTTCTTCTTCTTCCTAATCAGTCTTGGGTTAGGTTCCTGGTCGGCAGCTTGGGATAAAAGATGGATGTCGTTGTGCTTTTCATGTTTGTATCCGTAGTCGGATGTCTTGTATTGATGTTGTTGTATTCGTGTGACTTGTATGAATTGTTGTATCCCCAATGTATGTATGTAATTGTATGATGTAATGATATCCATCTTTCTAAGCGCCCGAAATGCGGTTGTGCCCCAATCACGAGTTTGTCACGTGATCAGGATAGAATTGCATCTTGGTCCTGACAAGTTGGTATCAGAGCCTCGACCGACCATAGGAGCCCCCTTGATTGATCGTAGTTTGGCCGTAGTCGAGTCTAGCAAAACTTTTTCCGAGTCTAGTTATATCGGAGAGTAGGAATTCTTTTTACTCCTCAGCCCCTTCGTCGCTCTGGTGAGGAATCTTGACGTAGGAGTTTTGAGTTACTCCTCTTCCCTTCAAATTTTTTTAGGATCACGCTGTTAGTTTTTTTCTTCGATCATTGCGATGTCTGCTATTTTCATCTGGTGCATCTCTCGTCAAGTCGATTTGACCCTCCTCGTCTTTTGCTTCAATCCTTGGTTCTTTCCAACCGATGTTGTTTTCCCTTCCGAAGTTGTCTTTATTTTTCCCACCTACCCACCCCTTTTCTTCTCGGTGCCGGAGTCCTTAATCGAGTATCCATCCTACTCGTGTGAAGTCTTTGCTTTCTTTCATCAATTGTTTCAACTGGCGAATTCTCGGCTAGTTCGTCATCCTTCATCTATTTTTCTTTTCCGATGAATTCTCCTCTCAGTCGACATTCTTCATCTCTTTTCTTAACTGGTGGTTCCAATTCAATTTGTATTCGGTGCTCATCATATTATTTCCCTCGACTCAAATGTTTTCCCTTGTCTCGTTCGCCTCTCACCATTCAATAATTCTAGAGTTCTGAAGTCATCTCAAGAGATTCGTTTGTGTTCCAATTAATTTGACGTTGTCACCTCATATGTGTCTTTCTATTGTTCCGGTGCATTATATCCTTTTCAATCCTTTCGAACGGAGTTTTTCTCTTTGGTGGGTCATAACCCACAGGTTTATTCCCAGGATCTTACCTGACTCTTCTAATTTCCCGGAGTGTTCCGAAATTCTTTCAAGTGTGACGTAAGTATGTACGCCATCAGTCATATGCCTTCCGAAGATCGTTTTCAAAATTCGTTTCATCGTTGGTTCAACCATTCGTCTTTTATTCTTCCGGAGTATCTCAATAATTTTGGTTGTGTTCCTCGTTGTCATCTGAAGACCGAACAAGATGTTTCCTCTGAATCTTGTCCGTCCTCTCGAAGATTCGTGGTTCTAGCTTCATGTTATCCTCTCAAGCTATTGCATTCATCAATTCTTTTCCTAACCATCCGGAGTATTTCATGAATTCTTTTCTTTGTGTTCTTCCGAAGGCCATCATTTTAGAAGATTTCTTCGTTCTCAGTTTTTAACTTCGTCCTCCAACTATTCTTCAATGATTCCCTTCGTTCGTCTCCATATTCTTCTGGTGCTTCGTTCAAGTATTGTTTAATCAGTTCGCGATCTCTTCGTTCTTTTTCTTCATTCATATTATAATTCTTTTCGGCGATTCGTTCTTTACATCACTCGGTTTAAATTCCTTACGGTGGTTCGCTCAAGAGTTCTTTTCCTGTGTTATCATATCAATACATTTGTTCTTTCCAATCCTACCGGTGGATCATGAAGACTTTCTTAAGTTCGCGATATATCCCTCTTGAATCAATTTCAACGCGAATAAGTAGTATGCCAATCCATTGCTTCTCATCAATTTAATGGACGAGGGATAAGCATAACATAATTCTTATTCTTCAAGTTGATTTATTCCTTCCTTCGGCGTTTATTCTTGATGAATAAATTCTAGTTCCAAGTGCTTTCATCTTTTTTTCCACGGAGTTCAAAGTTTTTCCTCGGCTATCCCGCCGGAACCCCGTCTAAATCATCGCAATGCTTTAATCTTATTCTCTACATCCATCATCATCATCCTTTTGTTACCGGAGTTCTTCATGGTGGTTCATCGCGATTCAAATCATTTTGCAATTGTTCATCAAATTCTCGTGGAGCAGCTCAAGTATTCTTTTTCTTCTTGCACCTCGAGATGCAATTAATTCTCCTATTCTTGTCAAGAGGATTTTTGCATTCTTCGCGTTTCTCAGCTCATCAATACTTTGGTTGCAGCATAATGTCACCTCAAGTTTTGGGATGATGTCCATAAGTCCACAACAAGCTTATTCTTTTCTTGTTGATTATCTCAACAACTCCGTTCAACCCTTCCTTCTAAGGATGCTTTCAAATTCATTCATGATGAAAGTTGTTGTTCTCTTCTCCGTTCTTTTCATTTCACTCTTTCATTTCTTCCGGAGGCAGTGTTGTTCCTCATGTCAAGTATCGTCCCATCTTCTCAACTTCATGGTCTATTCCTTCCATATTGAGCCGGAGTGCTGCCTAAATTCATTCGTTCGAAATTCTTTTCTATCTCTTTCAACCGGAGTGGTTTCAATGTCTCTCTTGTCACTTATCCTCTTGGTTCTCGTCTTATGCCTTGTTAATTATTTTACCGGAGCTCCTCAATCATGTTCTTCTCCGTTGTGTTCATTCTTTCAAGTTGTTCAACCCCTCAAGATTCTTTGGTTTCACCTTCTTCCTTTTTCTCTTCCGTCTCGTTCCTAAGATCTCGGGACGAGATCTCTTGTTAGTAGGGGAGTGTTGTGAATTGTGACACCCCGAGACCGATGCGCCATGCGTCAGCCGGTTATTCGCTGCCATTGCCATGTCATCTTCTTGCGTGTTGCATTTTTCCATGTCATCATGTGCATTGTCATCAGCATGTTTTCAAAACTTGAATCCGTCCGAGCCCCCTCGTCCTCTCCATTGTCCGTTCTGAGCCCAGACACACTTGCACGCGCCAGCGGCACCTCCAAATATTTATTTTATAAGTGGCCGGAAAATGTTCTCAGAATGGGATGAAACTTGGCGTGCGATATTATTATAGTGTAGAAAGACCGCCTGCCTAATTTCATCGCATTCGGAGCTCGTTTGATAGCCCAACCGTTAAACTATAGCGGCACTAGTCCTCTGATAAAACGTCGGACGTTTCGGTGTTTCGAAACTGCCGCCGGGCCTCTCTCTCTCTTCTCTCCCGCAGCCCGAGGCCTTCTACACAACCCACAACCAGTCCACTGGACCTCTCCTAGCCCCCATCTGCACCGGAGTTGTCAGATCTCGATCTGAGGCTCCGAAATGCCCCCAAACCCCTCCAAAAAACCCCAAACCCTAGCCCTTACCCTATTTAAACTCCTCCCCTTGCCATTTTGGGCATCCCTAGCCCCCTTCTAGCCTTCCCTAACCTCCCAGCCACCTCCCACCTCGTTTTCCACGCCGCCCGCTCCAGATCCGCCACTTGTCGCCACCCCTTCAGCTAGCCACCACCGCGCCGTCGCTCTCCGGCCAATCATGTCGCGCCACCTCAGCTCCCGCCGCCACCCGCAGCCAACCGACGCTCTCCACATCACGTCCACCACCTCCCACCACGCCAGGCCCAGATCCGGCCCATCCTGGGCCGAACCGGGCCCCAAGCGACCGTCGTCGCGGCGCCTAAGCCGCGCGCCCCTGTGCCTCCTGCTCCACGCAGCCGTGCTCCTGTGCCCCGCCAAGCGCCGCCGTCGCCACCCGGCCTTGCCGCTGGCGCCAACGGGTCCTCCGCTCCAGATCCGTCCGGCCCAACCACCCCCTGCCTCGATCCGTCGCCTCCCCTGCCTTCCCCGTCGAGCCGTCACCTTGCGTGCAGCCTCGCCGATCGAACCCTAGCTGCCGCCATGCTCGGGTCGAGGGCGCAGGCCTCAACCTCCTCATCTCCTCCAGCTGGGCCGGTCAAGCACGACTAGGCCCAGCAGCAGTGCGTCTAGCCAGCCCGCCCCTCTCCGCGTCCTGGGCCGAAGCCCATGGTGAGCAAGTATTAATCCCCGCCCGAGCACACTTTATCTATATTGCGCCCACTGTTTTTTTCGGTATAGTAAAAAACTGCTAAGTCCTTTTCTGATTAATCATCATGGCATATTGTGAGTGTAATATTTTTTTGTGTGGTGGTCCAAATTGAGCATATGAGATGTAAAAATGTTTGTCTCGTGATGCTCTACATGTTAGTTGGATTTGTATGCATGTTACTGTTCATCTTGTTGACTTAATCTTCGTTGCAAAACTGGTATGTGATGTTGTTAAGTTATTGTTGTCTGCCAACATTATGTTAGCATGTTTGAGAGGTCACATCTTTGTGCATGTTGGTCCAAATGGAGTGTATGATATGTCAAAATGTTCATTGTGAAGTGCTCTACATGTTGGTTGATGTAGCATTCATGTTAGGTGCCATATTGCCATGTTTATCTCTGTTGCAAAAGTGCATGTGGTTGTTAAGTGCTGAAACTTGTTATGAGTTGTTGTTTTGCCATTTTTGTATCTTTATGTGTGATCTTTTTTGAGCTACATGTCAATATGTTCTAGAAGCACAATCATGTCATCTTTGTTGTGGTGTAATTAGTTTTCTATGTTATGCCTTGTGGTGATTGCAACAAGCATGTAAAGTGGCTTACTCGCTGTTGTTGTTTCCTGAGACTTATTGAAAACTGTTATAACCTGATGCCATGTTTGCTTGATGACCCACTCAAATCCATGCTTGTTTTGAGATGCCCAATGAGCATGTCTTGTTGTCCACGTTATGCTCTATACGTCCATGCCCCTGTTTGCTTTAATGGCATGCTGTAGCTTGTTTATTTCTTGCTCTCGAGTTGCTATAAAATGTTTATGTCAGCCTGTTATTAGCAAGTTCAGTTTTGCCATGTGAATTTTTAGTGATCTATGCATCCTATGACCATGTTCTTGCCATGAGTAGCTTCATAAAAATGTCTTCTTGCTGTTGGTCACATTCACTTGCCATGTTATGCTCTGAGATGAGTTGCACAAGTTTGCAAACATGCCTACTTGTCGTTGTTGCTGCCATGTCTAGTTTATTTTCACTAAGTCTGAGAATCTGTTATCTTTTGCACTCTTGACATGATGTTTTGAGCATGTTCTAGTGGTGTTTTGTAGTAGCTCATTGGTCATGCTTGTAGTGCTGGACATGTACATGCTTGCCATGCCCTTTGTTGTAATGAAATGTTATTGTATCATGTTGTTTTCATGTCAACTGAGTGCCATGTTGCTGTTTTTGGACATCTTGTTGTTATATCTTGTTTCATGTGTATGTGACGAACCGTTGCTCCGTTTTGAGCGTGTCCTATATGAAACATGTAGATTTATAATAACATGTTGGATACCTGTTTGGAGTGTGTTTGCTTGATGTTTGGATGCGTTTTGCATCGATGACATGCTTAACTTGTTTAGCTCATATCTTCTAGGCCGTAGCTCCGAATTAAATGAACTTGATATGTAAATTCACTAGAATTTCGAGTTGATCATCATGGTGCATATTAACTTGTTGTTTAACAACTTTAACTTAAGGTTTGTTCAGATCTGGACCAATTTCGAAATGTGCATATGAGGACTTACCGGAATTGTTATATGTTGTTTCCGGCCTTATTTAAACTTGTTGGGTGGTGTTGTTCTTCTATGCATCATCCCTTGTCATGTTTTGCATCATATGGACTTGTCTTGCATCATACTTGATTGATCATCTTGTTATGTTCTTGAATGGTGTGTTTACCATGTTGTGTGCTTCTTCTCGTTAGTGCGTATTCCATTGCGATCGTGAGGATTCGTTCAACTACACTTGGTTCGTCTTCGCGGCTTCCTCTTCGTCTACTTCATGGACTCGTTCTTCTTCCTTGCGGGATCTCAAGCAAGATGACCATCCCCTTGGATACCTATACTATCATTGCCATGCTAGTTGTCTCTATGCTATCGTTATATGTCACGCTACCCATCTTTTATTGTCAGCCTCTCTCCTTGTTGCCATGAAACCTCTAACCTTTGACACCTTCCCAGAAAAACCGTTGTTTGGCTATGTTACCCGCTTGCTCAGCCCTCTTATAGCATTGTTAGTTGCAGGTGAAGATGAAGATTGCTCCCTGTTTGAACTTGTTGTTGGAATATCACAATATATCTTATATATAATAACACACCTATATACTTGGCAATGGGTGGAAGGCTTGGCCTTTTGCTCAGTGTTTTGTTCCACTCATGCCACCTTAGGAGCCGATAAACCGGCGTTATGTTCCTTGATTTTGCGTTCCTAACCCGGTTGGGTATATGGGGACCCCTTGACAGTTCGATTTTGAATAAAACTCCTCCAGCAAGGCCCAACATTGGTTTTAATTTGCAACATAATAAAACTTAATGAACTAATTAATTTGCATAGGGGGTCATATCCCCGAGGATTCTTCTACATAACAGGGGGGCCAGTGCTGATGGCGTTGGTCCCAAACTAGAGCCACTTGCGGTGCCACCCAGTTTCTGGGGTCTTCGGTTGCCGTATGTACTACTCATCCGGACGTGGCCTGAGACGAGATACGCGCACCTACTATCAGGGTGTCGGCACGCCGAGAGGTCTTGCTAGACTTGTTTTACCATTGTCGAAATGTCTTGTGCACGGGGATTCCGAGTCTGATCGGGTTGTCCCTAAGATAAGGGGTAGTATTATTGTTATCTCTACTGATCGTGATAGCTTGTGATGGGCTAAGTTGGGACACCCCTACAGGGTTATAATCTTTTGAAAGCCGTGCCCGCGGTTATGTGGCAGATTGGACTTATTTAATGTCCGGTTGTAGATAACTTGACAGAGGATCCGAAGTAAAACACACGAACCGCGTGCGTAACCGTGACTGTCTCTTTTCACTTTGAGAAGAGAACACGATGGGGTTATGTTTGACTCGCAGGTAGTTCAGGACCTTTAGCGATCATTATTAGTTGCGACCATTTGCGTAGATGCTCATCTTATTCTTGTACTCGTAAGTTAGCCACCATACTTTTGCTTAGCCGCTGCTGCAACCTCACCACTTAACCTCTCCATACCCATTAAGCTTTGCTAGTCTTGATACCCATGGTTATGGGATTGCTGAGTCCTCGTGGCTCACAATTACTACAACAATAGTTGGAGGTGCAGGTTTCTGATGACTTGATGTGAGAGCGATATTCTTTGTGTTGGAGTTCTTTCTTCTTCTTCCTCGTCAGTCTTGGGTTAGGTTACAGGTCGGCAGCCTGGGATAGCAGATGTATGTCGTTGTGCTTTTCATGTTTGTATTCATAGTCGGATGTGTCAGTGTCCTGGGAACCATGGTACCCAGACTTGCCTGTCTGCGGGCCGCGACGCGCTCCTACAAGCGGCCTGGTAGGGCCCAGCTGATCGACCAGCTGTCCAAGACCCTCGCGAGGAGGCCAAGCCTTGCGAGGAGAACGACATCAAGACCTCCTCGGGAGCGGCCTCAGCAAGGCGTTCCGGAGGGGCGGAGAATCCAAGGCCGAGCCTGCCTCGAGAGGAGGCAGTGATGTCAACACTGACGCATCGCGCCAGCGGGTGCCAGCATCCGCCACCAGTGCTGTTGCCATTTCGATGCAAAGGGGACAGCGCAGCCATTGGTTCCCAAGGAGCGGGGCAAAGGTTTCCTCTTTAATGCAACAAGACCGAAGACCGCAAGGACGATAAGGGGGACGTCACCGTCGAGCCCTCCACCGTGTCAGCTCCTGATCCTTTTGCAGGCGAAGACCACTTTTGCCAGGATAAGAACGTCCTTGTGTTCCCGCTCAAAAATGGCCGTTGTGGGATCCCTTCTCGCCTAAACATTTCGGGGGAAGAGGACCGTGGCCGCCTATATAAGTAGCTAGGACTCCCACTCCAAAGGGGAGACGAACACACTCTGCCACCACACAAGGAGCAAGAACACTAGCCTCCTAACCCTCCTGAGCTCACCTCCTGAGCCCAGGGACCGTTGTACTAGCTCATATCCTAGCTCGCCCGGAGCCAATCCAGCAAAGCAGGAAATAGGGTCTTACACCACGCGGTGGCCCGAACCTGGATAAACTCTTGTGTGCTTTGTTCGCTGTTTGCTTGAATCTTTCCACCACGACGAGAGCGAGGCGCTACGTAGACGAGAGTGGGAGAGATCTTCGTTCACGCCCCTGTGTTCGAACTTAACGGGTTTTGCGGAGCCCTGAATCCGACATTTGGCACGCCAGGTAGGGGGCATGTCGAAATCTCGCCTCTTCGACGACCTCGTCGCGTTCTCGTCACCGACCCTGCTCCACAGCCATGGTGGACACTGATACGTCCAAAACGTATCTATAATTTCTGCTTGCTCCATGCCACTTTCGGGTGATATTGCTATGATATTCATACACTTCCATACACTTTTGATCATATTTGGACTAACTTACTAATCCAGTGCACCCCAGTGCCAGTTTTTGTTTACGGCTGTTTTTGTATTTCAGGTTTTCACGTTTCGAGAACTGCCCAGAAAAATCCAAAAAAATTATATAAAAAATCAGCGATCCGGAAACAACATTGCGTCCAAAGGGCAGCCTGGGGGGCACAGGGGCTCCAGGCGCCCTGTGGCGCCCCCCCCCTAGGCCGCGCCGGGGGGGCGCCTGGGCCCCCCGAGGCTCCCCCGATGCCCTACTTTGGCATATATCTAAAGGACCCTCCGAAACCCTCAGGGGAGGAACTCTTTTCGCGATCCCATCTCTGTTCCGCCGCCACCGCCGCTTCCAAGATCAGGAGAACCAGGAGAACTCTTCCCGGCACCCTGCCGGAGGGGAGGATCACCACCGGGAGCTTCTCCACCACAATGGACGCCTCCCGGATGACTCGTGAGTAGTCTCCCTTGGACCATGAGTCCATGACCAGTAGCTATGTGATGTTCTCCTCCCGTTCTTGTGCTTCACTAATTAGTCCTCGTGAGCTGCCCTACATGATCGAGGCACCTATGTAATCCTTATGCTGTTGCTATGTTGAGTTTGCTGGGATCGGATGGATTATGAGATTATGTTCAGATTGATCTTGAGTAATATATTTGATTCACCTCTTTAATATTTTAGTTCATAAGTAATTCTTGCATGTTCTCCGTTGTTATTTATTGCTTTGGCCGAGTAATAGGTAGTGACTCCAAGAAGGAACGTTATGCTCGATTGTGGGTTCATGCCCCTCGATGACTAGCTTGAGTGACAGAAACATGAGTCTAGGGGATGTGCTGTTGCCACAAGGGGGAAAACAACGGTGCTTGTGCCCGCGGGTGCAAGGATTGTTTACTTTACGCAAAGTTCTTTTAATGCAGTTGTCTGTTGCATTGAGTTTACACTATGGGTGGGACTCGCAACTTAATACCAGCGAGATGTTCTGGATAGATATCTCAAGATGGATGATTAGTAGTAGATATTGATGGATTTCGGTCTACTTACTTTGGCGTACCGCCCATGCTTTGAACCTCAACCTTTCTTGCAATGTAGTCAGCATTGATTTGCGTTCGTGGTCCTGTCAATTGCCCAGCTGTAATTTGTTTACCTCACATAGCTGTTTTATCGTCTTTTGGGAGAGAGACATCACTAGTGAACATCATGAGACTCCGGTCCATATTACCATCATTGATAACATCCACTATTTACTTTCCATTATTTACCTACTATTGCAAAAACTATCTATCACTACTATCATTGCTTTTAATCCTTTGTGAACTACAAGGCCGGAGAGATTGACAACCTCTCTGTACTCGTTGGGAGCAAAGTTATTTGTATCTGTGTGCAGGTCCACGTTGGTTGCTACTAATCTGGCGCCGTAGCAATTGACACCTACTTGTTGAACCTAGGAGTCTCTAGGGAATCGATCCTTGGCATCTTTGCTAGGGGAAAACACTTGTACTTACTGCATCTTACACCTTCCACTTGGGGTAACCAACGAAGGGTTCGAGGCCCATCAAGGAGTATTTTCTGGCGCCGTTGCCGGGGACTCCACTCTTCAGGATAGGGGAGCTGCATGCTATCTTTTACCTTTGCTTTTTAGTCTTGTTTGTTTACCTTTCATTTTTGCTTTAGTTCCTTTTTATCGAAAATCACAAAAATAGTTATCTTATTCTTTAGTTGTAATTATGTCGGGTCCTTTTGTCTTTGACGAGGCAGAAGTTTTCACCTTTAAACAAAGAGGTGGGGAAAGTTTGAAAGATGCTTGGTATAGAATTAATGATTCACAAAAAAGAGCCACCAAGAAGCAACCTACTACTATCTTACTTAGAAATTTTTATGTTGGAATTACTTCTTGGAATAGGTTTATTCTAGATACTGCTATCAATGGGAATTTCCTGGAGGCCCCAGTTTGGGAGTCTCTTAGTGTTATTGAAAATCTTGTTGGGAGTCCCCCTGTTGTTAGCATTCGAGAGGACATCACCCTAGCTCACATTATGAAAAAACTTGAAAAAATAGAGCTAGAGATGCCAAGCATTAATAAGATGAATGAGTTGGATCATAAGATCCAAGGGAATTTGAATAGACTTGATAGCTCCATGCATAAAATTTTCAAAATTTTGGAGACCATCAAATTCCATGACTTGGACTCTTTTAGGGTAGATAAGATTGAGGAAATATTTCATACTCTAGGAACTACTTTCTCCTCGATCAAAACAAAAAGGGTAGAAACTCTGGCAAAGCAGGAGCCTAAGTTCGTTCACGTTCCAAAGGCTCCCCGTTCTAAAAATAACCCATCTATTGCCAAAGGGGTTGAAACTGTAAAGACTTTGGAAGAAACACCTTTATGTGATGAATTTATAAATGAATCTTCCCTTGACTTTTATCCTTTTGGTCTTCTACCTAGAAGTATCTCTATGACGCCTTTGTTTGAGAGTCCTCTTCAGACTAGTTGTATTATTGAAGAGCTTTTTGATGATCTTGATGATGGTTCAATTGATACAACTTGATCTATGCATTATGCCTAGCTTAAAGGCATAAAAGAAAGCTCTTTTGGGAGGCAGCCCACATGAATAAAATTTTTGCTTTTTGTTGTGTCTTGATGTTGTTTACTGCTGTAGCATCATCATTGTATCTTTGCTTTTCATATTTGTGCCAAGTATAGCCTCCGATTGCTAGAAAGTTCAAAAGTTGTGAGGTGCTGTCCAGGAAACAGATTCTGTCCTTGGATAGAAAAATTCGTATAAAATCATCAGATCATCTTTTTGGTCTGAATTGTTTCGACAGCCTTCTCTATATAATTGCCTTTCGTGCGTCAGTTCTGAGTTTTTTGATTTGAGTTGCATAAGTATCCCGAACAGATCAATTACTGTCTGCTGTTCTGTTTTTCACAGATTCTGTCCTGTTTTGCCTTACCTTCACTTTGCAAATTAAGAACTTGCTTTTTCTTTGCAAAAACCTTTTGGCAATCTTGAGAAACAGTAGAACTTCAAGAATATCCTTATTTCCAGTAAGGTATAATTATTTTACTAAGGGTACTAACCTCGCTAATCAGATTATGATGAGTTATGTATGAAGGGAGTTTTCAAGTGTGCGAGGGAAGATGATAGAAAGATTCAGGAGTGTCAAGCGCTCAAGCTTGGGGATGCACCCGTGCACCCCCAAGAAATATTCAAGGAGACTCAAGCGTCTAATCTTGGGGATGCCCCCGTGCATCCCCTTCTCCATCAACACTATCAGTTCGTCTTTCGTTTCGCTATATTTTTATCACTTCATGTGTTATGTGCTATGCTTGGAGCGTCTTGCTTTTAGTTTTCTTTTTAGTTTTTCATAACGAGTCGGAACCCAGCATTCCTTTATGTGGGAGAGAAACACGCTCCACCTCTACCTAGAACATTACATAGAATTTTCATGTCTATCTATGCTGTGTGTGTTCTTTGTCTTTTAATAGCTACTATCGTGCTCTGCTCTTATTATTCATGCTTATCTTTTCAAGAGCTTTTATTTAGTTGGTTGCTTGAACTCTCTTTAATTACCATGCTCACTTTATTTAGAGAGTTTGCTTCCGTTGCATTGGTCAATGTGTCTATGATAAAGATGCTACTTGCATGATGGTGCTTAGTAGTTCAGGTTTTCTTATGGTTAATCTCAAATAGCTGGGGGGTTCCCAATGTGTTATTGGAGTACCAACTTGGTTTGTTTGCCTATGATATGGTATGGTTTAGTAATATCTTCCTTCGAGAATTTATTTTGATTGACTTGGCGTATGCTCACGCATATTCAAGACTGTAAAGAAAGTCTGTCAAGCCTTGATGATCTTTTATTTCTGAGTAGTGATATAACTACCATGCCTGATTCAATATTGCTTTGTCGCTCTGCATGATTATGACCGTCATTGCTCTCTTAGTTGGTCGCTCCCAGTCTTTTGCTAACCTCCACCTGCACTAAGCAAACTAACCATGCAATACATAGCTCATGGGAAAGTAGCCTAAAAACTATTGTGGTAAAGAATATGTTGCTTATGTATCTTATTTCTTATAAGTTGCTTGCTGAGCGGTAACCATGTTTCTAGGGACGCCATCAACTGTCACACTTTTGTTGAATATCATGTGAGTTGCTATGCATGTTCGTCTTGTCTGAAGTAAGGGTGATTTACCGTGGGTTGAATTAATATGCATATTGTTAGAGAAGAACATTGGACCGCCAACCAAAGCCATGCATCATGGTGGAAGTTTTAGCTTGGACCTTAATTCTCAATCTCTCATGAGAATATGCTTATGCATTAAAGAGGAGTCCATCATCTATTTTCTATGTTGTCCCGGTATGGATGTCCTCAAGTTTAGATCTATCAAAAACGAGAAATCAAATGCGATCTATCTCCTTGGACCTTTGTACAGGTGGCATAGAGGTACCCCTTTGTGACACTTGGTTAAAACATATGCAATGCAATGATAACCCATGGGAATCCGAGCTAATTAGGACAAGGAGCGAGCACTATTAGTATTCGATGCATGAGGCTTGCAACTTATAGGATGTTTTATACATGACACATATGAAGTACTACTACCGTTGACACAATTGCTTCCATGTTTTCAAAATAAAAAGCTTTATCACTTAACCTTTCTTTTACCTTTATGTTGAAGCACCAACTACTGAGAGCATGATTGTCATTCTGAGTGTAATGTGCATTGTCCCAAAGTAGCATTGTCTTTTGCATGATTGTGATATCGTTTATTCTGAAATGATTGTATCTAGTCAACACTTAAACCTTGAAGGTGCCCTTGCATTTATGTTTTGCATCACTAAAGGGGGCAAGCTAGATATCACTTTATCATATTTGCACATCATGTTCATTGCAAATCTTTTTGATGTTTCAGTTTCATATTGTAAAACTTTCAGTCATTTGTGATTTTCTCTTGAGGCAACCTAATTACTTTAGAATCATTGTCTCAGTAAGCTTTTGTCATATGACTATGAGAAAGTCCTATATGGTTAATAGCATGTCACCACAGAAATTATTCTTGTTATCATTTACCTACTCGAGGACGAGCAAGAATTAAGCTTGGGGATGTTGATACGTCCAAAACGTATCTATAATTTCTGCTTGCTCCATGCCACTTTTGGGTGATATTGCTATGATATTCATACACTTCCATACACTTTTGATCATATTTGGACTAACTTACTAATCCAGTGCACCCCAGTGCCAGTTTCTGTTTTCGGATGTTTTTGTATTTCAGGTTTTCACGTTTCGAGAACTGCCCAGAAAAATCCAGAAAAATTATATAAAAAATCAGCGATCCGGAAACAACACTGTGTCCGAAGGGCAGCCTGGGGGGCCACAGGGGCTCCAGGCGCCCTGTGGGCGCGCCCCCCCCCCCCCCCGGGCCGCGCCGGGGGGGCGCCTGGGCCCCCCGAGGCTCCCCCGATGCCCTACTTTGGCATATATTTAAAGGACCCTCCGAAACCCTCAGGGGAGGAACTCTTTTCGCGATCCCATCTCTGTTCCGCCGCCACCGCCGCTTCCAAGATCGGGAGCACCAGGAGAACTCTTCCCGGCACCCTGCCGGAGGGGAGGATCACCACCGGGAGCTTCTCCACCACAATGGACGCCTCCCGGATGACTCGTGAGTAGTCTCCCTTGGACCATGAGTCCATGACCAGTAGCTATGTGATGTTCTCCTCCCGTTCTTGTGCTTCACTAATTAGTCCTCGTGAGCTGCCCTACATGATCGAGGCACCTATGTAATCCTTATGCTGTTGCTATGTTGAGTTTGCTGGGATCCGATGGATTATGAGATTATGTTCAGATTGATCTTGAGTAATATATTTGATTCACCTCTTTTATATTTTAGTTCATAAGTAATTCTTGCATGTTCTCCGTTGTTATTTATTGCTTTGGCCGAGTAATAGGTAGTGACTCCAAGAGGGAACATTATGCTCGATTGTGGGTTCATGCCCCTCGATGACTAGCTTGAGTGACAGAAACATGAGTCTAGGGGATGTGCTGTTGCCACAAGGTGGAAAACAACGGTGCTTGTGCCCGCGGGTGCAAGGATTGTTTACTTTACGCAAAGTTCTTTTAATGCAGTTGTCTGTTGCATTGAGTTTACACTATGGGTGGGACTCGCAACTTAATACCAGCGAGATGTTCTGGATAGATATCTCAAGGTGGATGATTAGTAGTAGATATTGATGGATTTCGGTCTACTTACCTTGGCGTACCGCCCATGCTTTGAACCTCAACCTTTCTTGCAATGTAGTCAGCATTGGTTTGCGTTCGTGGTCCTGTCAATTGCCCAGCTGTAATTTGTTTACCTCACATAGCTGTTTTATCGTCTTTTGGGAGAGAGACATCACTAGTGAACATCATGAGACTCCGGTCCATATTACCATCATTGATCACATCCACTATTTACTTTCCGTTATTTACCTACTATTGCAAAAACTATCTATCACTACTATCATTGCTTTTAATCCTTTGTGAACTACAAGGCCGGAGAGATTGACAACCTCTCTGTACTCGTTGGGAGCAAAGTTATTTGTATCTGTGTGCAGGTCCACGTTGGTTGCTACTAATCTGGCGCCGTAGCAATTGACACCTACTTGTTGAATCTAGGAGTCTCTGGGGAATCGATCCTTGGCATCTTTGCTAGGGGAAAACACTTCTACTTACTGCATCTTACACCTTCCACTTGGGGTAACCAACGAGGGGTTCGAGGCCCATCAAGGAGTATTTTCTGGCGCCGTTGCCGGGGACTCCACTCTTCAGGATAGGGGAGTTGCATGCTATCTTTTACCTTTGCTTTTTAGTCTTGTTAGTTTACCTTTCATTTTTGCTTTAGTTCCTTTTTATCGAAAATCACAAAAATAGTTATCTTATTCTTTAGTTGTAATTATGTCGGGTCCTTTTGTCTTTGACGAGGCAGAAGTTCTCACCTTTAAACAAAGAGGTGGGGAAAGTTTGAAAGATGCTTGGTATAGAATTAATGATTCACAAAAAAGAGCCACCAAGAAGCAACCTACTACTATCTTACTTAGAAATTTTTATGTTGGAATTACTTCTTGGAATAGGTTTATTCTAGATACTGCTATCAATGGGAATTTCCTGGAGGCCCCAGTTTGGGAGTCTCTTAGTGTTATTGAAAATCTTGTTGGGAGTCCCCCTGTTGTTAGCATTCGAGAGGACATCACCCTAGCTCACATTATGAAAAAACTTGAAAAAATAGAGCTAGAGATGCCAAGCATTAATAAGATGAATGAGTTGGATCATAAGATCCAAGGGAATTTGAATAGACTTGATAGCTCCATGCATAAAAATTTCAAAATTTTGGAGACCGTCAAATTCCATGACTTGGACTCTTTTAGGGTAGATAAGATTGAGGAAATATTTCATACTCTAGGAACTACTTTCTCCTCGATCAAAACAAAAAGGGTAGAAACTCCGGCAAAGCAGGAGCCTAAGTTCGTTCACGTTCCAAAGGCTCCCCGTTCTAAAAATAACCCATCTATTGCCAAAGGGGTTGAAACTGTAAAGACTTTGGAAGAAACACCTTTATGTGATGAATTTATAAATGAATCTTCCCTTGACTTTTATCCTTTTGGTCTTCTACCTAGAAGTATCTCTATGACGCCTTTGTTTGAGAGTCCTCTTAAGACTAGTTATATTATTGAAGAGCTTTTTGATGATCTTGATGATGGTTCAATTGATACAACTTGATCTATGCATTATGCCTAGCTTAAAGGCATAAAAGAAAGCGCTTTTGGGAGGCAGCCCACATGAAATTTTTTTTTCCTTTTTGTTGTGTCTTGATGTTGTTTACTGCTGTAGCATCATCATTGTATCTTTGCTTTTCATATTTGTGCCAAGTATAGCCTCCGATTGCTAGAAAGTTCAAAAGTTGTGAGGTGCTGTCCAGGAAACAGATTCTGTCCTTGGATAGAAAAATTCAAATAAAATCACCATATCATATTTTTGGTCTGAATTTTTTCGACAGCGTTCTCTATATAATTGCCTTTCGTGCGTCAGTTCTGAGTTTTTTTATTTGAGTTGCATAAGTATCCCGAACATATCAATTACTGCCTGCTGTTCTGTTTTTCACAGATTCTGTCCTGTTTTGCCTTACCTTCACTTTGCAAATTAAGAACTTGCTTTTTCTTTGCAAAAACCTTTTGGCAATCTTGAGAAACAGTATAACTTCAAGAATATCCTTATTTCCAGCAAGGTATAATTATTTTATTAAGGGTACTAACCTCGCTAATCAGATTATGATGAGTTATGTATGAAGGGAGTTTTCAAGTGTGCGAGGGAAGATGATAAAAAGATTCAGGAGTGTCAAGCGCTCAAGCTTGGGGATGCCCCCGTGCACCCCCAAGAAATATTCAAGGAGACTCAAGCGTCTAATCTTGGGGATGCCCCCGTGCATCCCCTTCTCCATCAACACTATCAGTTTGTCTTTCGTTTCGCTATATTTTTATCACTTCATGTGTTATGTGCTATGCTTGGAGCGTCTTGCTTTTAGTTTTCTTTTTAGTTTTTCATAACGAGTCGGAACCCAGCATTCCTTTATGTGGGAGAGAAACACGCTCCACCTCTACCTAGAACATTACATAGAATTTTCATGTCTATCTATGTTGTGTGTGTTCTTTGTCTTTTAATAGCTACTATCGTGCTCTGCTCTTATTATTCATGCTTATCTTTTCAAGAGCTTTTATTTAGTTGGTTGCTTGAACTCTCTTTAATTACCATGCTCACTTTATTTAGAGAGTTTGCTTCCGTTGCATTGGTCAATGTGTCTATGATAAAGATGCTACTTGCATGATGGTGCTTAGTAGTTCAGGTTTTCTTATGGTTAATCTCAAATAGCTGGGGGGTTCCCAATGTGTTATTGGAGTACCAACTTGGTTTGTTTGCCTATGATATGGTATGGTTTAGTAATATCTTCCTTCGAGAATTTATTTTGATTGACTTGACGTATGCTCACGCATATTCAAGACTGTAAAGAAAGTCTGTCAAGCCTTGATGATCTTTTGATTGACTTGGCGTAACACCTTCACCCTCGCCGGCCGCGGCGTCGTCCTCGCTGGTCCGCCGCGGGCCGGTCTACCAGCAGCCTGCGCTATTGATGGCGCGGGAGCTCTTACGCTACCGCCCAGTAGATGACCTCTACGACGAGTGGCTCCACCGCATCACCGAGCTTCTCAACGCTGCTGGAGAAGCGCCTGCACCAACGCACTCCTCACGTCCTCCGTCGCCTCCGGCAGGGAACGAGGGCCATGGGGTCCCGGCTCCGCCTCCACTCCACCGCGCCGGCCAGGAGGGCCGGCGCGAGGCCTCTCGACGTGAGCATCCCCACAGAGCCCACGCCCGTGACGAGGAATGCTTCCAGGTGATTCCGCACCCTCATGCAGGGGCTCGTGGGCCCCCTGGCCCACAGCGCCCGGACCGCGCGCCATAGGAGGTGGTGGCGCCAGCACCTCAAGAACCGGCATCACAAGCGCAGGGGGTGCCTGCGATCGTGAGCGTGGCTGGATGTCGCGCCCTAGCCCTTGAGCTACGGCGCCTCGTCTGGCCTGGCAAGTTCAAGCCGGACCTGCCTCAACGCTATGACAGCACCACCGACCCCACGGAGTTCCTCCAACTCTACGAGCTGAGCATCGAGGCGTCCACCAGCACCGAGCAGGTCATGGCGAACTGGTTCCCCGTGGCTCTGAAGGACGACGCGCGCTCCTAGGTCCTGAACCTCCCCGTGGGATCCATCTCCTCTTGGGAAGAGCTTCGCAAGCGTTTCGTCGCCAACTTCCAAGGCACCCGAGATCGAGCCCTGGCAGCTGCTGATCTGCGCCGCGTGAGGCAGCAGCCGGAAGAAACCCTGCAAAAGTACATCCAACGCTTCAACACCATGCGCCTCCGAATCCCCAGGGTCTCAGACGAGGCCATCATCTCCGCTTTCTCCGATGGCATCCGCGACATCAGGATGAGGGAAGAGCTCGCCATTCACGAAGACTTGTGCACAGCCCTCGACATGTTTAAGCTCGCGGCAAAGTGCGCCAGGGCGGAGGAAGGCCTCCTCTCCCTTCAGGAGCTGCCTGAGGCGGAGGCAGACGACAAGAAAACCAAGGCCAAGGAGTCGAAGCGCAAGGGACCCGCCATGTTGGCTGCGGAGCCATAAGTGAAGTGTGGCTACGGCTACGATGACCTCCCCAGAGACAACCGACCATACTGCGTCTTCCATAACGTCAACAGCCACAACACCAACGGCTGCCAGGAGCTCAGGGCGATGCGTGGCGGGCGCGTCGGGCAGCGCCCTGAGCGCGACAATCATGGCTACGGCCGAGGAGGAGGACGTTGGGACGGCAGGAACTCGCGCCATGGGTGGCGTGAGCAGCCTCGTGAAGACCACTGGCAGGAGCAGCCTCGTGACGCCCCCTGGCGCGACTAACCTCGTGAGAGTCGCCCTCACGGCAACGGAGGCCTGCCTCCGCTGCCACCACCGCCAAGGAGGAACGACGATGACCGCCAGGGAGACGGGGCAAGGGGCTTCCAGGAGCCGCGTGCAGTTGCATGCATTCTGGGAGGAGCCCATGCCCCGGCTTCTCACCGCATCTTCAAGCAGTTCGCCCGTGAGCTGAACGCGGTGCTTCCCAGGCTTGACGCCGCGCGCAACCTCAGGTGGACCAAGCAAGTCATCACCTTCGACCCCAAAGACCAGCTCAAGTGCACTGCGGCCCCAGGCACCCTTCCGATGCTCTGCACCCCAACCATCAGCAACGTCCTCGTGACCAAGACCCTCATCGACGGCAGAGTAGGGCTCAACGTCCTCTCCGTCCAGACCTTCAAGACGCTCCAGGTTCCCTACGATCAGCTCCACCCGACAAAGCCATTCTACGGAGTCACAGATGGCTCCACACTCCCGACGGGGCAGGTCCGCCTCCCCGTCACCTTTGGCGACCGCGACAACTACCACACAGAGCTCATCGACTTCGACGTCGCCAACATCCACCTCCCGTACAACGCCATCCTATGGTATCCTGCCCTCGCCAAATTCATGGCGGCGACCCATCACGGCTACAACGTCCTCAAGATGCCCAGGAGCGGCGAAGTCATCATGATCGCCTCCGACGAGAAGGAAGCGGTGCGTTCCCTGGAGCGTGCCTACCAGACCGCGGCGGTCGAGTGCTCCGATGAGGATGGAGCCGTCCTCGCCCTGCAGACCACCCCCAAGAAGAAGAAGAACCTACCCGTCAACGGACCTCAGGACGCGGGGGCTCCCGACGGCCTGGCCTCAGGACTCGCGCATGCTCACGAGGCGCCCTCCATCCTCGCATAGGGAGGCGTGCTCGACGCCCCTCTCGTGACGGGCTTGGGGGCTCTCCTCTGGAGTGTCCCCGAGCTGACCCGTGCCTCAAGGAGGTGTTCGAGCACCACCTGCAAGCGTATCTTGATGCGCGTTTTTGTGAGCCCAGCGTGAGCCGTTCAGCATTGGTGGCTCAGGACTTCATCGACCAAGTTATAGAGGAACTTCAGTACGCCAGACTCATCCACGGTGGGCGTAACCGCACAACCCCAAGTTCACCTACTCGCAGCCCAAGCGACTGCTTCCGCGTCTGCGTCGACATCGCGGGTCTCAACCGAGCCGCTTCTCAGGAGCCCTTCTAGCCGACGGTAGTCGGCCGGAGGAGGGCCCCCCCTGCAGCTACGTATGCACACTCTTCGGCTTCCGCAACGCAGCTGCCACGTTCCAGCATCTCGCGCAGCTGGCCTTGGGGGCTCGGGAGGCTCAGTGGCAGGCGGTCCAGACGGAGCGATAGCCTGACCCGCGCGACCACTGAGAGCCTCCGGAGCCCCTGGGCCTCAGGAGCCCGACGATCCTCGCGAGCGACCCGCACAGCTCGCGTCTTCAGCTACCCCAACTCTCCTTCGACAAGTATCAGGTGACACTTTAGGTATACAAACGAAGGCGCCTCTCGGGCTGCATCATCCTCGGACCGCTGGGGGCTGATCCCCGCGGTTATCTCCCTTTTTGCATGATCAAGGCCAGATGTTTCTTTCCATTCGCATTATCTATATGCTCGGCGTCCTCACCGCCACTAAGGTCATGAGCCCTTGTGAGCCCACTCGCGACCGCCCCATGATTAAGGACTGGCACGACGTCTGTGCTCGGGTTCGTCCCTGCAGCGTCGATAAATCCAAGGGCTGAGCTCTGTCTAGCGAGCCATTCCCGTGACGGCACATCCCATGGTCCTTGGTTCCTTGTTCTCGCATGGGCTAATCGTGGATGGGTAAGTAGGGGCCCGTGGTAGGTGCCTCGCTCATGCGGGAACCGCACGCTAGCTGTTTTTCTCTCGGATCATGGCATGAGAAGACTGGGCACCACATCTGTGCTCGGGTCCGTCCCTGCAGCGTCGACAAATCCAGTGCCTGAGCTCTGTCTCGCGAGTTATTCCCGTGACGTCACCTCCTGGGGTCGCTGGTGCTGCGGCCTTCTCATGCAATATCCTCTAGAGATGCACTTGGCGCAGGTCGACACAACACCTCTCTTTTCACATTTTGCAGAAGAAGACTCAGGCGCAACCCGCCTCAGGGTAGGGTCTCGTAAGTGATGCGTAAGCTCACGAGAACTTCCTCAGAGTCATTCAGCTCGTCCTGAGGAGGGCCCATATACACCTTGGCTGTCCTATCGTGAAAGCCTCGTGTCAGGACGGGGCTGTACACGCCCCGGAGTCTCTCCCGGTGGGAGGCTCCCTCCCACGGTCCAGTGGAAGTACCAACCTCCGCTCTGGCAGATCCAACCGAGGAGCGGTTATGCCCATGAACCAGTGAAGGACCAAGCTCCGCGCTGGCCGCTACGACCGAGGCGCGGTTATGCCCACACTTCACGCAAGTGTGGTAGATCTATGCTCCGCGCTAGTTATAAACAACTGAGGGTGGCCCCCAGTGGTCGCACCAACCTCAGGGAGCTTTTCAGCTCACGACGCTCACATCTTCTCCTTGGATGGGTGTCGCAAGGGGGGCTAGGCACGGGGGCTATGCTCAGGTCACGCCTGGCAGACGCCACCCTACCAGGTGCCCAGACACCTGGCCTTCTCGTGCCCCCATCCCAGGCGAAGGCTCATGGGCAAGGTATGGTGCTCGTTCTCCTTCATGAGAGCCGTTCGTATGTCAAGGGGGATCCCTGGGCATCGCGACCCAGGGGCCTAACTGGCCACGTAGCCCCTCATCCCTTGAGTCTAGTTATGACGATAACACCGGTCCTTCGGAGGGCTCAATGGCGATCGAGGTATGCGCGTGGTTGGGCCCTGCCGATGCGGAACGAAAACAGGATTGCTTGAACGTCAAGGGGGACCCTTGGGCATCGCGACCCAAGGACCTCACTAGCCACGTAGCCCCTCATCCCTTGAGTCTAGTTACTACGGTAACCCTTGTCATCTGGAGGGCTCCATAGCGAGTCTAGTTACTACGGCAACCCCGGTCATCCGGAGGGCTCAATAGCGAGTGTAGTTACTACGGTAACCCCGGTCATCCGGAGGGCTCAATGGCGAGTCTAGTTACTACGGTAACCCCGGTTATCCAGAGGGCTCAATGGTGGTCGAGGTATGTGCGGGGTTGGCCCCTGCCGACGCAGAGCACCTAAGCAAACATGAAAGGAAGCAAGCATGGAATTATCTAGCTATTACAATAATGTCAAGTTTTTCAAATTCAAGCAAAGTTCTCACGCCTCCTCGAGGCACTCGCACTTCTCTCACTAAACAGGAACGAACTGGGCATCACCGAGTGCAGCATCACCGGTCTTCTCTTCTTCAGCTGTGGTAGCAGTAGCCTGGTGGAACGCCTCCACCAGCGATGTGACCTTCACCCTCAGGGCCTTGGCAGCCGTGTTCTCCATGACTTCGGTCACGGGCTCGAACAGCGAGGCCAGGTCAAGGGTGGGGTCGCGAAGACTTACGTGGCTGCACACCTGCGTTAGGACCAAGTTAAGTAGCGTACGGCTCTCGACGTCGGCTAACTGGCCAATTGCTGCCGTAACACCACGCAGGGACTCCACGAGCGCAGCAAGGAGCCCGGCAGGGCCCCCTCCGGGGCGGCCAGCGGCTCCTTGAACCCTTCCCCGTAGGCGGCATGCAGTGCCTTGCGGGCCTCAAGGTCAAAGGCGGAAAGGGCCTCGGGACTCACCGTTGCCGAGGCCGCAAGGGCTTTCTCCCGGTTGTGTGCGGCTTGGGTCGCCCTGGCTTGGTCAACTTCAACCTACAACTTCTCCAGGGCTGAGCGGCCAGCAAGCTGCTCCTGTTGCGGCTGGGACGTCTCGGTCTTCTGCGCCTTGAGATCCTTCTCCAACCTCTTGAGCTCCAGGGCGCGCCTAGTGCCTTCCTCGTGGAGGGCCTCCAGCTCGCCCTCTGCCTTGAGGCAGCGCTTCTCGAAGGACGCGGTGTTGGCTCGCACGGCGTCACGAGCCAGTGTGGCCGCCGCAGCTTCCTCTCAAACCTTGGCAGCGACCGCCGAGGCCTGATCCCAGGAGGTCCGCGTAGACTTGTCTGCCAGGAGCCACCCGTGGATCAGCTCCAGGCGCCCTTCTGTCAGGTGTCCGTCACCATTTTGCAGATCAGCGCGAAGACGACCCAGTGCGGCGGAGGCAGCATCCAAAGCCTCAGGACCAGGCTGCGCCGGCTGGCGCACGGGCACCAACAAGACCGACTGCTCGACCAGGGGCTCAGGGGCTCCGGCCTCCCTCGCCTGAGCAGCCGGAGCAGAAGCCAACTCTGCAACCTCGCCGGAGACGGGGACGTCTTCGAGCGACACCATCGCCGCACGCTCGGTGGCCCGGCCGACCGGGGCACCCAGCACCGCGGCGTCCTTCCCCGAGGTCGCTTCAGCAGCCGGAGGAGCAGGGCACCGCAGCGTGACCTCCCCCTTCACCTTCTTCATCACACCCCCCAGGCTACTGCATCAGGCAGAGCGCATCAGGGGCACGGCAACTAAGGATGAGTGAGAAATTGCACACTTACTCGTCGGAGGCGAGGCGCGCCCTTCTCTTCACCAGCAGGTCAGCAGCAGCCGCTGGCGCCCTGGGCGTGCCGATAGCCCGGGCCTGGGCGAGGCGTGAGGCCACATTCCTAGGCGCGGCCGCGGTCGCCAGGTTCGCTGGCATGGTACTCTTCAGAGGAGTCGCCACCTTGCTTCCCTTAGACGCAAGTCGTCCGGATCGACGTGGAGTGGTCGCCTGGGACCGCCCAGCGGCACCTGCACCTGGCGTCATTGCTCTAGCGAACGCTTCGAAGGAGTCCCCTTCGTCATCCATGGTATCCCCCGAGCCCCCCTCGTCCTCTCGTCGTCAGCACCAGAAGACAGGTCGAACATGGGCGGAGCACCCACGGGCGCACCAAAGTTCGGCATGGCCATCAACAGCTCGGCCTTGTCGGGGCGGCTGTACAGCGGCAGATAAGCCCCAGGGAGATCCTCCGGAACCATCCCCAGGAGAGCTGTCGAGGTGAAGTCCAGATCATCCTCGGCCAGCACCCCTGGGTGCAGCCGGAGCATGTCGTCGTCGCCCATCAGCTCCCACATGGGGCGCGAGTGAGCCTGCAGCGGAGCCAGACGCTGCCTCAAGAACTCCTTCATGATCTGGCCCCCTTCAAGCCTCGAGCTCAGGTCGGCCTCAATCTTCGCCAAGATAGTCCCGGCAAGAGGGCCGGTGAGCTTCGCGTGGCGCCAGCCGGCAAGCTTCTCCGGACGGGCAGTAGGCAGCGCCAGCAGAGGATGGATGTGCTGGGCGTCTAGATAGACCCACCTCTTCTGGTGGGACTCTATCTTCTTCCCGGCCGTCATCAGGCGACAGCCCTGGCGCTGGAAGACGAAGGAAATGCAGCCCGAGTACGGGCCATCATCGTACCGACGCATGGAGAAGAAGTGGCGGAAGAGGGCGACGGTCGGCCTCACCCCCACGAACGCCTCACAGTAGAAGGCGAAGAGCGACAAGACGAAGATGGAGCGAGGTTGGATATGGAGAGCGTGCACCTGGTAATGTTCCAGGATGGCGTAGAAGAACTCGAAGAAGTGGGGCACGAGCCCCACGGAGATGCTGTGGAGGAAGAAGGGGTAGCATGACTTCGACAAGGTCCGCGCCATGGTGGATCCGGCCCAGATCCGTGTCGGGCCGTGCTCATTGTGGGAGCTCGACAAGAACGGTTGGACCTCTGAGTAGTCCTCCTCCCTGATGATGGAGGAATCCTCAAGCGCCGCATCGAGAGAAGAAGCAGATCCAGCCGCCGGCGCGGTACCCTTGTTCCTCTTCGCCATGGTCAGAGGAGCCGAAGGACGCAGAGAGGCAGGAGGCGTAAGGGGAAGAAATCTGAGCAGGAAGGAAAGAGGGCGATAACTCCCCCAGCAGAGAAGGCCCCTTTTTGTCAACATGCACGGTTGCCGAGATGGTGTGGAGAGCGGGGTCGCTCGCGTCGCATCCAGCCGTCCCGCGCCAGCCTGGCCCGCAACCTTTTTGCGGCCCGCGGTGCTTCATCCTCGACCAAGGCTTCACCCTGAAGCCAACTCTACACGCACCTTGGGCCCGGGGGCTAATGTCAGTGTCCTGGGAACCAGGGTACCCAGACTTGCCTGTCTGCGGGCCGCGACGCGCTCCTACAAGCGGCCTGGTACGGCCCAGCTGATCGACCAGCTGTCCAAGACCCTCGCGAGGAGGCCAAGCCTCGCGAGGAGAACGATGTCAAGACCTCCTCGGGAGCGGCCTCAGCAAGGCATTCCGGAGGGGCGGAGAATCCAAGTGATGTCAACAGTGACGCACCGCACCAGCGGGTGCGAGCGTGTGCCAGCGCCGCAGTTGCCATTTCGGTGCAATGGGGACAGCGCAGCCGTTGGTTCCCAAGGAGAGGGGCAAAGGTTTCCTCTTTGGTGCAACAAGACCGAAGACCGCAAGGACAATAAGGGGGACATCACCGTTGAGCCCACCACCATGTCACCGCCTGATTCCTTTGTAGGCGAAGACCGCTTTTGTCAAGATAAGAACATCCTTGTGTTCCCGCTCAAAAATGGCCATTGTGGGATCCCTTCCCGCCTAAACATTTCGGGGGAAGAGGACTGTGGACGCCTATATAAGTAGCTAGGACTCCCACTGCTAAGGGGAGACGAACACACTCTGCCACCACACAAGGAGCAAGAACACTAGCCTCCTGGCCCTCCTGAGCTCGCCTCCTGCGCCCAGGGACCGTTGTACTAGCTCATATTCTAGCTCACCCGGAGCCAATCCACCAAAGAAGGAAGTAGGGTCTTACACCACGCGATGGCCCGAACCTGGATACACTCTTGTGTGTTTTGTTCGTTGTTTGCTTGAATCTTTCCCCACGAAGAGAGCGAGGCGCTAGGTAGACGAGAGTGGGAGAGATCTTCGTTCACGCCCCTGTGTTCGAACTTAACGGGTTTTGCGGAGCCCTGAATCCAACAGGATGTCTTGTATTGATGTTGTTGTATTCGTGTGACTTGTATGAATTGTTGTATCCACCCATGTATGTATGTAATGGTGTGATGTAATGATATACATTTTGCTAAGCGCCCGAAATGCGGTTGTCCCCAATCACGAGTTTGTCATGTGATCGGGATAGAATCGCATCTTGGGCCTGACAAGTTGGTATCAGAGCCTCGACCAACCATAGGAGCCCCCTTGATTGATCATAGTTTGGCCGTCGTGGAGTCTAGCAAAACTTTTTCGGAGTCTAGTTATATCGGAGAGTAGGAATTATTTTTACTCCTCAGCCCCTTCGTCGCTCTGGTGAGGAATCTTAACGTAGGTGTTTTGAATTACTCCTCTTCCCCTTCAAATTTTTTTAGGATCATGCTGTTAGGTTTTTGTCCAATCGTTGCGATGTCTGCTCTTTTCATCTAGTGCATCTCTCGTCAAGTCGATTTGACCCTCCTCGTCTTTTGCTTCAATCCTCGATTCTTTCCAACCGATGTTGTTTCCCCTTCCGAAGTTGTCTTTATTTTTCCCACTCGCCCACCCCTTTTCTTCTCGGAGCCGGAGTCCTTAATTGAGTATCAATCCTACTCGTGTGAAGTCTTTGCTTTCTTTCATCAATTGTTTCAACTGGTGAATTCTCGGCTAGTTCGTCATCCTTCATCTATTTTTCTTCTCCGATGAATTCTCCTCTCGTTCGACATTCTTCATCTCTTTTCTTATCTGGTGGTTCCAATTCAATTTGTATTCGGTGCTCATCATATTATTTCACTCGACTCAAATGTTTTCCCTTGTCTCGTTCGCCTCTCGCCATTTAATCATTTTGGAGTTCTGAAGTCATCTCAAGATATTCGTCTGTGTTCCAATTAATTTGAGGTTGTCACCTCATTCGTGTCTTTCTATTGTTCCGGTGCATTATCTCCTTTTCAATCCTTTCCAACGGAGTTTTTCTCTTCGGTGGGTCCTAACCCACAGGTTTATTCCAAGGATCTTACCTAACTCTTCTAATTTCCCGGAGTGTTCCGAAATTCTTTCATGTGTGACGTAAGTATGTATGCCATCAGTCATATGCCTTCCGAAGATCGTTTTCAAAATTCTTTTCATCATTAGTTCAACCTTTCTTCTTTTATTCTTCCGGAGTATCTCAATAATTTTGGTTGTGTTCCTCGTCATCATCTGAAGACCGAACAAGTCGTTTCCTCTGAATCTTGTCCGTCCTCTCAAAGATTCGTGGTTCTAGATTCATGTTATCCTCTCAAGCTATTCCATTCGTCATAAATTCTTTTCCTAACCATCCGTAGTATTTCATGAATTCTTTTCTTTGTGTTCTTCCGAAGGCCATCGTTTCAGAAGATTTCTTCGTTCTCAGTTTTTAACTTCGTCCTCCAACTATTCTTCAATGATTCCCTTCGTTCGTCTCCATATTCTTCCGGTGCTTTGTTCAAGTATTCTTTAATCAGTTCGTGGTCTATTCGTTCTTTTTCTTCATTCGTATTATAATTCTTTGCGGAGATTCGTTCTTATCATCACTCGGTTTCAATTCCTTACGGTGGTTCGTTCAAGAGTTCTTTTCATGTGTTATCATATCAATTCATTTGTTCTTTCCAATCCTACCGGTGGATCATGAAGACTTTCTCAAGTTCGCGATATATCCCTCTTGAATCAATTTAAACGCGAATAAGTAGTATGCCAATCCATTGCTTCTCATCAATTTAATGAACGAGGGATAAGCATAACATAATTCTTATTCTTCAAGTTGACTTATTCCTTCCTTCGGAGTTTATTCTTGATGAATAAATTCGAGTTCCAAGTGCTTTCATCTTTTCTTCCCCGGAGTTCAAAGTTTTCTTCGGCTATCCCGTCGGAACCCCGTCTAAATCATCGCAATGCTTTAATCTTATTCTCTGCATCCATCATCATCATCCTTTTTTCAAATGTTCATCAAATTCTCGTGGAGCAGCTCAAGTATTCTTATTCTTCTTGCACCTTGAGATGCAATTAATTCTCATATTCTTGTCACGTGGAGTTTTGCTTTCTTCGCGCTTCTCAGCTCATCAATACTTTGGTTGCGGCATAATATCACCTTAAGTTTTGGGATGATGTCCATAAGTCCACAACAAGCTTATTCTTTTCTTGTTGATTATCTCAACAACTCCGTTCAACCCTTCCTTCTAAGGATGCTTTCAAATTCATTCATGATGAAAGTTGTTGTTCTCTTCTCCGTTCTTTTCATTTCACTCTTTCATTTCTTCCGGAGGCAGTGTTGTTCCTCATGTCAAGTATCGTCCCATCTTCTCAAATTCATGGTCTATTCCTTCCATAATGAGCCGGAGTGCTGCATAAATTCATTCGTTCGAAGTTCTTTTCTATCTCTTTCAACCGGAGTGGTTTCAATGTCTCTCTTGTCACTTATCCTCTTGGTTCTCGTCTTATGCCTAGTTACTTATTTTACCAGAGCTCCTCAATCATGTTCTTCTCCGTCGTGTTCATTCTTTCAAGTTGTTCAACCCCTCAAGATTCTTTGGTTTCACCTTCTTCCTGTTTCTCTTCCGTCTCGTTCCTAAGATCTCGGGACGAGATGTCTTGTTAGTAGGGGAGTGTTGTGACACCCCGAGACCGATGCGCCAGGTGTCAGCGGGTTATTCGCTGCCATTGCCATGTCATCTGCTTGCGTGTTGCATTTTTCCATGTCATCATGTGCATTGTCATCGGCATGTTTTCAAAACTTGTATCCGTCCGAGCCCCCTCGTCCTCTCCGTTGTCCGTTCTGAGCCCAGACACACTTGCATGTGCCCGCGGCACCTCCAAATATTTATTTTATAAGTGGCCAGAAAATGTTCTCGGAGTCGGATGAAAATTGGCGTGCGATCTTATTATAATGTAGATAGACCGCCTGCCAAATTTCATCACATTTGGAGCTCGTTTGATAGCCCAACCGTTAAACTATAGCGGCACAAGTCGCCGGATAAAACGTCGGACGTTTCGGTGTTTCGAAACTGCCGCCGGGCCTCTCTCTCTCTTCTCTCCCGCAGCCCGAGGCCTTCTACACAACCCACAACCAGTCCACTAGACCTCTCCTACCCCCATCCACACCGGAGTCGTCAGATCTCGATCCGAGGCTCCGAAACGGCCCCCAAACCCCTACAAAAACCCCCAAACCCTAGCCCTTACCCTATTTAAACTCCTCCCCTTGCCATTTTGGGAATCCCTAGCCCCCTTCTAACCTTCCCTAACCTCCCAGCCACCTCCCACCTTGTTTTCCGCGCCGCCTGCTTCAGATCCATCACTTGTCGCCGCCCCTTCAGCCAGCCACCACCGCGCTGTCGCTCTCCGGCCAATCAGGCCGCGCCACCTCAGCTCCTGCCGCCACCCGCAGCCAACCGACGCCCTCCACAACCTCCCACCGCGCTAGGCCCAGATCCGACCCGTCCTGAGCCGAACCGGGCCCGGCCGGGCCCCGAGCGACCGTCGTCGCGGCGCCTGAGCCGCGCGCTCCTGCGCCACCCGCTCCCCGCAGTCGTGCTCCCGTGCCCCGCCACCGCCGCCGTCGGTCTCCTCCGGGCCTCGCCGAAGGAGCAGCCGCTCCGTACGCCCAGGCCCCGAGCACCCCGTGCCGCTCCCCTGACTCTGTCGCTCGCATCGCAACACCGCCGCCTGACGCCTCCACCGCACCAGCACGCCTCCGCGCCGCTCGCCGCTGCTCCAAGCGCCGCCGTCGCCGCCTGGCCTTGCCGCCGGCGGGTACGGGTCCTCCGCTCCAGATCCGTCCGGCCCAACCACCCCTGCCTCGATCCGCCGCCTCCCCTGCCTTCCCCGTCGAGCCGTCGCCTTGCCTGCAGCCTCGCCAACCGAACCCTAGCCGCCGCCATGCTCGGGTCGAGGGCGCAGGCCTCAACCTCCGTATCTCCTCCAGCTGGGCCGGTCGAGCCCGACTAGGCCCAGCAGCAGTGGGTCCAGCCAGCCCGCCCCTCTCTGCGTCCTGGGCCAAAGCCCATGGTGAGCAACTGTTAATCCCCGCCCGAGCACACTTTATCTATATTGCACCCTCTATTTTTTTCGGTATAGTAAAAAACTGCTAAGTCCTTTTTCGGATTAATCATCATGGCATATTATGAGTGTAATAGCTTTTTGTGTGGTGGTCCAAATTGAGCATATGAGATGTAAAAATGTTTGTCTCGTGATGCTCTACATGTTAGTTGCATTTGTATGCATGTTAATGTTCATCTTGTTGACTTAATCTTCGTTGCAAAACTGCTATGTGATGTTGTTAAGTCATTGTTGTCTGCCCACATTATGTTAGCATGTTTGAGAGGTCGCATCTTTGTGCATGTTGGTCCAAATGGAGTGTATGATATGTCAAAATGTTCATTGTGAAGTGCTCTACATGTTGGTTGCTGTAGCATTCATGTTAGGTGCCATATTGCCATGTTTATCTCTGTTGCAAAAGTGCATGTGGCTGTTAAGTGCTGAAACTTGTTATGAGATGTTGTTTTGCCATTTTTGTATCTTTATGTGTGATTTTTGTTTGAGCTACATGTCAATATGTTCTAGAAGCACAATCATGTCATCTTTGTTGTGGTGTAATTAGTTTTCTATGTTATGCCTTGTGGTGATTGCAACAAGCATGTAAAGTGGCTTACTCGCTGTTGTTGTTTCCTGAGACTTGTTGAAAACTGCTAAATCTGATACTGTTATAACCTGGTGCCATGTTTGCTTGATGCCCCACTCAAATCCATGCTTGTTTTGAGATGCCCAGTGAGCATGTCTTGTTGTCCACGTTATGCTCTATCCATCCATGCCCTCTAGTTGTTTATTTTTAGCCTGTTATTAGCAAGTCCAGTTTTGCCATGTGAATTTTTAGTGATCTATGCATCCTATGACCATGTTCTTGCCATGAGTAGCTTCATAAACATGTCTTCTTGCTGTTGGTTACATTCACTTGCCATGTTATGCTCTGAGATGAGTTGCACAAGTATGCAAACATGCCTACTTGTCGTTGTTGCTGCCATGTCTAGTTTATTTTCACTAAGTCTGAGAATTTGTAGTAGCTCATTGGTCATTCTTGTAGTGCTGGACATGTACATGCTTTCCATGCCCTTTGTTGCGATGAAATGTTATTGAATCATGTTGTTTTCAAGTCAACTGAGTGCCATGTTGCTGTTTTTGGACAGCTTGTTGTTATATCTTGTTTCCTGTGTATGTGATGAATCGTTGCTCAGTTTTGAGTGTGTCCTATATGAAACTTTTGTGTTTTTGCATGTAGATGCATAATAACATGTTGGATACATGTTTGGAGTGTGTTTGCTTAATGTTTGGATATGTTTTGCATCGATGACATGCTTAACTTATTTTGCTCATATCTTCTAGGCCGTAGCTCCGAATGAAATGAACTCGATATGTAACTTGACTAGAATTTCGAGTAGATCATCATTGTGCATATTAACTTGTTGTTTGACAACTTGAACTTAAGGGTTGTTCATATCTGGACCAATTTCGAAATGTGCATATGAGGACTTACCGGAATTGTTATATGTTTTTCCGGCCTCATTTAAACTTGTTGGGTGGTGTTGTTCTTCTATGCATCATCCCTTGCCATGTTTTGCATCATATAGATTTGTCTTGCATCATACTTGATTGATCATATTGTTATGTTCTTGAATGGAGTGTTTACCATGTTGTGTGCTTTTTCTCGTCAGTGCTTATTCCGTTGCGATCGTGAGGATTCGTTCGACTACACTTGGTTCGTCTTCGCAGCTTCCTCTTCGTCTACTTCATGGACTTGTTCTTCTTCCTTGTGGGATCTCAGGCAAGATGACCATCCCCTTGGATACCTTTACTATCATTGCCATGCTAGTTGTCTCGGTGCTATCGTTATATGTCACGCTACCCATCTTTTATTGTCAGCCTCTCTCCTTGTTGCCATGAAACCTCTAACCTTTGACACCTTCCCAGCAAAACCGTTGTGTGGCTATATTACCCACTTGCTCAGCCCCTCTTATAGCATTGTTAGTTGTAGGTGAAGATGAAGATTGCTCCCTGTTGGAACTTGTTGTTGGAATATCACAATATATCTTATATATAATAACACACCTATATACTTGGCAATGGGTGGTAGACTTGGCCTTTTGCTCGGTGTTTTGGTCCACTCATGCCACCTTAGGAGCTAATAAACCGGCGTTATGTTCCTTGGTTTTGCATTCCTAACGCGGTTGGGTATATGGGGACCCCTTGATAGTTCGATTTTGAATAAAACTCCTCCAGTAAGGCCCAACATTGGTTTTAATTTGTAACATAATAAAACTTAATGAACTAATTAATTTGCATAGGCGGTCATGTCCCCGAGGATTCTTCTACATAACAGGGGGGCAGTGCTGATGGTGTTGGTCCCAAATTAGAGCCACTTGCGGTGCCACCCAGTTATCGGGGGTCTTCGGTTGCCGTACGTACTTCTCATCCGGACGTGGCGTGTGACGAGATACGTGCGGCTACTATCAGGGTGTCGGCACGCCGGGAGGTCTTGCTGGACTTGTTTTACATTTGTCGAAATGTCTTGTGCACCGGGATTTCGAGTCTGATCGGGTTGTCCCTAAGATAAGGGGTAGTATTATTATTATCTCTGCTGATCGTGAGAGCTTGTGATGGGCTATGTTGGGACACCCCTGCAGGGTTATAATATTTCAAAAGCCGTGCCCGCGGTTATGTGGCAGATTGGAATTTGTTAATGTCCGGTTGTAGATAACTTGAGAGAGGATCCGAAGTAAAACGCACGAACCGCGTGAGTAACCGTGGCTGCCTCTTTTCACTTTGAGAAGAGAACACGGTGGGGTTATGTTTGACTCGTAGGTAGTTCAGGATCTTTAGCGATCATTTTTAGTTGCGACCGTTTGTGTAGATGCTCATCTTATTCTTGTACTCGTAAGTTAGCCACCATACTTTTTCTTAGCCGCTGCTGCAACCTCACAACTTAACCTCTGCATACCCATTAAGCTTTCCAAGTCTTGATACCCATGGTTATGGGATTGTTGAGTCCTCGTGGCTCACAGTTAGTACAACAACAGTTGCAGGTGCAAGTTTCTGATGACTTGACGTGAGAGCGATGTTCTTTGTGTTGGAGTTCTTTCTTCTTCTTCCTCGTCAGTCTTGGGTTAGGTTCCTGGTCGGCAGCCTGGGATAGCGGATGGATGTCGTTGTGCTTTTCATGTTTGTATCCATAGTCGGATGTCTTGTATTGATGTTGTTGTATTCGTATGACTTGTATAAATTGTTGTATCCCCCCATGTATGTATGTAGTGGTACGATGTAATGATATCCATCTTGCTAAGCGCCCGAAATGCAGTTGTGCCCGAATCACGAGTTTGTCACATGATCGTGATAGAATCGCATCTTGGGCCTGACAACAACGCTTGTCAAGAATGTAGCACTTTGAGCCAAATACTCGAAACTATCCAACTTGGGGTTTTTTACCGGTGAGAAGCTCGTATGCTATCGTGCCGATAAGTTTGTGAAGATATAGATGATTTGTAGCATGACAAGCTGTCTCAACCGCTTCTGCCCAAAAGAGTCTTGGTGTCTTGTATTCTGCTACTTCTCGAGCTTGCGTTGTATTCCCTCGAAGAGGAAAGAGTGATGCAGTACAGTAGCGTAAGTATTTCCCTCAGTATTTGACAACCAAGGTATCAATCCAGTAGGAGACCACGCGCTAGTACCTCGCACCTGCACAAACAAATAAGAACCTCGCAGCCAACGCGATAAGGGTTGTCAATCCCTTCACGGTCACTTACGAGAGTGAGATCTGATAGATATGATAAGATAATATTTATGTTATATTTGGTATTGAAACATAAATTAAATAAAGCAAATAAATAACGGCAAAGGAAATTGGCAAGTTGATGGGAGATTAATATGATAAAGATAGACCCGGGGGGCATAGGTTTCACTAGTGGCTTCTCTCATGAGAGCAGAATTCTACGATGGGTGAACAAATTACTGTCGAACAATTGATAGAAAAGCGCATAGTTATGAGAATATCTAGGCATGATCATTATATATAGGCATCACGTCCTTGACAAGTAGAGAGAAACGATTCTGAATCTACTACTATTACTCCACACATCGATCGCTATCCAGCATGTACCTAGAGTATTAAGTTCATAAGAATAGAGTAATTCCTTAAGCAAGATGACATGATGTAGAGGGATAAACTCATGCAATATGATATAAACCCCATATTTTTATCCTCAATGGCAAGAATACAATATGTTCCTTGTTGCCCCTGCTGTCACTGGGAAAGGACACCGCAAGATTGAACCCAAAGCCAAGCACTTCTCCCATTGCAAGAACTATAGATCTAGTAGGCAAAACCAAACCAATAATTCAAAGAAACTTGCAAGGATATTATATTATAATCATACATAAACAATTTCAGAAAAGAATCCAATATTGTTCAAAGATAATCTTGATCATAAACCCACAAATCATCGGATCTCGACAAACACACCGCAAAAAGATTACATCGAATATATCTCCTCGAAGATCAAGGAAAACTTTGTATTGAGATCCAAAAAGAGAGAAGAAGCCATCTAGCTAATAACTTTGGACCCGAAGATCTATGGTAAACTACTCACAACTCATCGGAGAGGCTGTGGTTTTGTTGTAGAAGCCCTCCGTTATCGATCCCCCTCCGGTGGAGCTCCGGAACAGGCTCCAAGATGGGATCTCACGGGAATAGAAGGTTGCGGTGGTGGAATTAGGGTTTCGTCTGTTGCATCGATGTTTTCAGGGTATGAGAGTATATATAGGCTGAAGAGGGGTACCGGGGGAGCAATAGGTGGCCCACGAGGGTGGGGGCGCGCCTACCCCCCTGGGCGTGCCCCCAGCCCTCGTGGCCACCTCCTTCGCTTCCTGGCGTGTATTGCAAGTCTCCTTTGTTGATATTGTTCCAAAAATAACTCTCCCGAAGGTTTCATTCTGTTTGGACTCCGTTTGATATTCCTTTTCTGCGAAACACTGAAATAGGCAAAAAAACAGCAATCTGCACTGAGCCTTGGGTTAGTAGGTTAGTCCCAAAAATAATATAGAAGTGTATAATAAAGCCCATTAAACATCCAAAACATAATATATAATAGCATGGAACAATCAAAAATTATAGATACGTTGGAGACGTATCAAGCATCCCCAAGCTTAATTCCTACTCGTCCTCGAGTAGGTAAATGATAAAGACAGAATTTTTCATGTGGAATGCTAACTAACATAATTCTCAATGTAATTTTCTTTATTGTGGCATGAATGTTCAGATTCGAAAGATTCAAGACAAAAGTTCATATTGACATAAGAATAATAATACTTTAAGCACACTAACAAAGCAATCATGTCTTCTGAAAATAACATGGCCAAAGAAAGTTCATCCCTGCAAAATCATATTGTTTGGCTATGCACCATCTTCGTCACACAAAATACTCAAATCATGCACAACCCCGGTTTCAGCCAAGCAATTGTTTCATACTTTATTTTTTTCAAACTCTTTCAACTTTCACGCAATAGATGAGCGTGAGCCATGGGTATAGCACTATAGGTGGAATAGAATGGTGGTTGTGGAGAAGTCAAAGGAGGAAGATGGTCTCACATCAACTAGGCGTATCAATGGGCTATGGAGATGCCCATCAATAGATATCAATGTGAGTGAGTAGGGATTGCCATGCAACGGATGCACTAGAGCTATAAATATATGAAAGCTCAACAAAAGAAACTAAGTGGGTGTGCATCCAACTAGCTTGCTCACGAAGACCTAAGGCATTTGAGGAAGCCCATCGTTGGAATATACAAGCCAAGTTCAATAATGAAAATTCCCACTAGTATATGAAAGTGACTAAACAAGAGGCTCTCTATCATGAAGATCATGGTGCTACTTTGAAGCACAAGTGTGGAAAAAGATAGTAGAATTGTCCCTTTTTCTTTTCTTTTCTTTTCTTTTTTTCTTCTTTTTTTTCTTTTTTTGGGCCCCTTTTTTTCTTTGGACTTTCCTTCTTCTTTTTTCTTTTTTTCTTTGGGACAATTCTCTAATAATGATGATCATCACACTTTTATTGATTTACAACTCGATACTAGAACAAAGTATGACTCTACATGAATGCCTCCGGTGGTGTACCGGGATGTGCAATGAATCAAGAGTGACATGTATGAAAAATTATGCATGGTGGCCTAGCCACGAATACGATGTCAACTACATGATCATGCATGGCAATATGACAATGATGAAGCGTGTCAGAATAAATAGAACGGTGGAAAGTTGCATGGCAATATATCTCGGAATGGCTATGGAAATGCCATGATAGGTAGGTATGGTGGCTGTTTTGATCAAGGTATATGGTGGGTGTATGATACCGGCAAGAGTTGCGCGGTATAGGAGAGGCTAGCAATGGTGGAAGGGTGAGAGTGCGTATAATCCATGGACTCAACATTAGTCATAAAGAACTCACATAATTATTGCAAAAATCTACAAGTCATCAAAACAAAGTACTACACGCATGCTCCTAGGGGAAGGGTTGGTAGGAGTTGACCATCGCACGATCCCGACCTCCACACAAAGGATGACACTCAATGAAACACCTCATGCTTCAAATTTGTCACATAGCGGTTACCATACCTGCATGCTACGGGACTTGCAAACCTCAACACAAGTATTTCTCAATTTCATAATTACTCTACGAGCATGACTCTAATATCACCATCCTCATATCTCAAAACAATCATCAAGTATAAAACTTCTCTTAATATTCAATGCACTTTATGAAAGTTTTTATTGTACCCATCTTGGATGCCTATCATATTAGGACTAATTTTATAACCAAAGCACATTACCATGCTGTTCTAAGAGACTCTCAAAAGGATATAAGTGAATCATGACAGATCAATAATTTCTACAAAATAAAACCACCACCGTGCTCTAAAAGATATAAGTGAAGCACTAGAGCAAGACTATCTAGCTCAAAAGATATAAGTGAAGCACATAGAGTATTCTAATAAATTCCAATTTATGTGTATCTCTCTCAAAAGGTGTGTCCAACAAGGATGATTGTGGCAAACTAAAAATCAAAGACTCAAATCATACGTGACGCTCCAAGCAAAACACATATCATGTGGTGAATAAAAATATAGTCTCAAGTAAAGTTACCGATAGACGAAGACGAAAGAGGGGATGGCTTCCCGGGGCATCCCCAAGCTTAGGGTTTTGGTTCTCTTTGAATTTTACCTTGGGGTGCCTTGGGAATCCCCAAGCTTAGGCTCTTGCCACTCTTTGTTCCATTGTCCATCAAATCCATACTCAAAACTTGAAAACTTCACAACACAAAACTTAGCCAAAAATCTCGTGAGCTCCGTTAGTATAAGAAAACAAACCACCACTCAAAGGTATTATAATGAACTCATTCTTTGTTTATATTGGTGTTAAACCTATTGTATTCCAACTTCTCTATGATTCATACCCCCCCGATACTACTCATAGATTCATCAAAATAAGCAAACAACACACGAAAAACAGAATCTGTCAAAAATAGAACAGTCTGTAGTAATCTGTAACTTTTGAAAACATCTGTAACTCTAAAAAAATTGAAATAGATTGGTGGACTTGAGGAATTTGTGTATCAATCATCTGCAAAAAGATTCAACTAAAACGCACTCTCGAGTAAAAAATGATAGCTAATCTCGTGAGCGCTAAAGTTTCTGTTTTTTACAGCATGATCGCATAAACTTCACACAAGTCTTCCCAAAGGTTCTACTTGGCAAAAACACTAATTAAAACAAAAAAACCACATCTAAACAGAAGCTAGATGCAATATTTATTACTAAGCTGAAGCAAAAGCAAATAAAATAAAATTGGGATGCCTCCCAATAAGCTCTTTCTTTATAGTCATTAAGATAGACTTGAGAATTCAATGATGCTCACATGAAAGATAGGAATTGAAGCACAAAGAGAGCATCATATAGCATTTGAAAATCACATCTGAGTCTAACATACTTCCTATGCATAGGCATTTTATAGGAGAACAAATTAGCAAGACAAACAAGATCTAGCATAAGCAAGGAAGAAGAAAGAAACAATAGCAATCTCAACATAATGAGAGGTAATTTAGTAACATGACAATTTCTACAACCATATTTTCCTCTATCATAATAATTGCATGTAGGATCATAAGCAAATTCAACAATATAGCTATCACATAACATATTCTCAACACGATCCACATGCATGCGAAGTTGACACTCTTCCAAAATAGTGGGATTAACATTAACTAAAGTCATGACCTCTCCAAACCCATTTTTATCAAACATTTCATAAGATTGAATATTCTCCAAATATGTGGGATCTAAAGTTGACACTCTTCCAAACCCGCTTTCAATAGTATTGCAAACATTATTATCAATCTCATATATATCACGGGGCTTAAATAAATTTTCAAGATCGTAAGAAGCATCACCCCAATCATGATCATTGCAACAAGTAGTGGGCATAGCAAAATAAGCATCCCCAAGCTTGGGGTTTTGCATATCATTAGCACAATTAACATTAATAGAATTTATAATAACATCATTGCAATCATGCTTTTCATTAAAAGAGCTGTCGTGAATCACTTTATAATCTTCTTCTTTCAACACTTCATCACAATTTTCAGACTCACGACTTTCAAGCAAAACCTCATAAAGATAATCTAGTGCACACACCTCACTAGCAATTGGTTCAACTTAATTGGATCTTCTAAACATATTAGCAAGTGGATGAGGATCCATAATTTAGCAAGCGAAGATGCGAGCTAATAGAGGGCACATAGCAACACAAGCAAACAGAAAGGCGAACAGAAAAGGGCGAATAAAACGGCAAGGGTGAAGTGGGGGAGAGGATAACGAGAGGCAAATAAAAGTAATGCGAGGGATAAGGGTTTGTGATAGGTACTTGGTATATGACTTTTGCGTAGATCTCCCCGGCAACGGCGCTAGAAATTCTTCTTGCTACTTCTCGACCTTGCATTGTATTCCCTCGAAGATATAGATGCTTTGTAGCATGACAAGCTGTCTCAACCGCTTCTGCCCAAAAGAGTCTTGGCGTCTTGTATTCTGCTACTTCTCGAGCTTGCGTTGTATTCCCTCGAAGAGGAAAGGGTGATGCAGCACAGTAGCGTAACTATTTCCCTCGGTTTTTGAGAACCAAGGTATCAATCCAGTAGGAGACCACGCGCGAGTCCCTCGCACTTGCACAAACAAATAGGAACCTTGCAGCCAACGCGATAAGGGGTTGTCAATCCCTTCACGGTCACTTACGAGAGTGAAATCTGATAGATATGATAAGATAAGTTTTTTGTTATTTTTGGTATAGAAACAGAAAGTAAATAAAGCAAATAAATAATGGCAAAGGAAATTGGCAAGTTGATGGGAGATTAATATGACAAAGATAGACCCGGGGGCCATAGGTTTCACTAGCGGCTTCTCTCATGATAGCATAACTATATGGTGGGTGAACAAATTAGTGTCGAGCAATTGATAGAAAAGCGCATAGTTATGAGAATATCTAGGTATGATCATTATATATAGGCATCACGTCAGTGACAAGTAGACCGAAACAATTCTGCATCTACTACTATTACTCCACACATCGACCACTATCTAGCATGCATCTAGAGTATTAACTTCATAAGAACAGAGTAATGCCTTAAGCAAGATGACATGATGTAGAGGGATAAACTCATGCAATATGATATAAACCCCATATTTTTATCCTCGATGTCAACAATACAAAATGTGCCTTGCTGCCCCTGCTGTCACTGGGAAAGGACACCGCAAGATTGAACCCAAAGCCAAGCACTTCTCCCATTGCAAGAACTATAGATCTAGTAGGCCAAACCAAACCAATGATTCGAAGAGACTTTCAAGGATATTATAATCATACATAAAAGATTTCAGAAAAGAATCCAATATTGTTCAAAGATAATATTAATCATAAACCCACAATTCATCGGATCTCGACAAACACACCACAAAAAGATTATATTAAATAGATCTCCTCGAAGATCGAGGAAAACTTTGTATTGAGATCCAAAAAGAGAGAAGAATCCATCTAGCTAATAACTATGGACCCGAAGGTTTGTGGTAAACTACTCACAACTCATCGGAGAGGCTGTGGTGTTGATGTAGAAGCCCTCCATGATCGATCCCCATCCGGTGGAGCTCCGGAAGAGGCTCCAAGATGGGATCTCACGGGAACAGAAGGTTGCGGCGGTGGAATTAGGGTTTCGTCTATTGCCTTGATGTTTTCAGGGTATAAGAGTATATATAGGCTGAAGAGGGGCACCGGGGGAGCAACAGGTGGCCCACGAGGGTGGGGGGCCCGCCCCCTGCCCTCGTGGCCACCTCCTTCGCTTCTTGGCGGGTACTCCAAGTCTCCTGTGTTGATAGTGTTCCAGAAATAACTCTCCCGAAGGTTTCATTTTGTTTGGACTCCATTTGATATTCCATTTCTATGAAACACTGAAACAGGCAAAAAAAGAGCAATCTGCACTGGGCCTTCGGTTAGTAGGTTAGTCCCAAAAATAATATAAAAGTGTATAATAAAGCCCATTAAACATCCAAAACAGAATATATAATAGCATGGAACAATCAAAAATTATAGATACGTTGGAGACGTATCATATTCATCAAGCATTGTTCTCGCCATTTCGATGAGTGTCCGGTTGTTCCTCTCAACAACTCCATTATGTTGAGGTGTGTACGTAGCAGAGAACTCATGTAAAACCCCTTCTTCATCAAGGATTGTATCCACATTGGCGTTCTTGAACTCCGTTCCGTTATCGCTCTGAACCTTCTTGATCTTCACTTCAAATTGATTTTGAGCCTTCCTAGCAAAGTTCTTGAAGTTCTTTTGGACCTGCGATTTATCATCAAGAAAGAACACTCACGTAAATCTTGAAAAATCATCAACAATGACCAATCCAAAATAGTTACCACCGAGACACTTGTAAGCATTGGGACCCAAAAGATCCATGTGAAGTAGCTCAAGCGGTCTTCTCGTGGTCATGATGTTCTTCATGGGATGACTTACTCCAACTTGTTTTCCTGCTTGACAAGCACTACAAAGTTTATCCTTGTCAAATATAACATCTTTAACACCAAGGATATGATCACCTTTAATAAGCTTATCAAGAATTTTCATCCTGACATGACCTAACCTTCTATGCCACAACCAACCTTTAGAAGATTTAACAATAAAACAAGTGCGAGGTTGGGCTTTCTTAGTGAAGTCAACAATGTATTAGCCACCTCTACGAATGCCAGTAAAGACCATATTATGATTATCTCAATGAAAGACTTGGCAATCAACATGAGTGAATAGCACATTTAAACCAAAGTTAGCTAATCTAGACACGGAAAGAAGATTATATCCAAGAGATTCTACAAGCATGACATTCTTGATAGAGCAATCGTTGGATATGGCCACCTTACCAAGGCCAACAACTTTACCCTTAGAGTTTTCACCAAAGGTAACATACTTTCAAGGACCATCATTTCTAGCAAGCTCATCAAACATGTCCTTATCTTCGGTCATATGATTCATGCATCCACTGTCAAGCACCCATTCCTTTCCTCTGGCCGCGTAACCACGAAGATTACCCATAAGACCAAAATGTCTCATTTGTTCATCAAGGTCAAAGTCACTATCATCATCCTCATCATAGTAACCATGTTCAACATTGTCTTGAGATAGATCAACAGCTAGAGAGAGTAAGTCATTAGTTATGTGATCATGACAATGTTCATCTTTATCAATTCTAATGACTTCTGAGATGATATTACTAATGATTCCTATATCTCCTTTGGCACGCATAAGGTCACGAAGTTCAAATAAACATTCATCAAATTTGGGATCACTAGAGTTCATCTTATTTAAAGAAATGGACTTTTGAAGGATAACATCTAGATTTTTCAAAGAGTAGTCTGGAAATCGTTCCTCAAGGAATTTCCATATAGTGTAAGCACATTTGTAAGCAAACAAGCAAATTTCTAGGCAATCCTCTACTCATAAGATCAATAGTTCTAAGATTGCGAACCATGTCAAGATGTTCATCGGAAGTTGGATTCAAAGGGTCAATAGGGGGCACATAAGGGCTAACAATATACTTGTGCAAATGATATTCATTGAAGATCTCAAGCATGTCATTTTTCCATTCCTTATAAAACTCTCCATCAAGCATAGGCACTCTACGTCTAATACTCCCAATCGTACACTCACCCATCTTCCTCCAATGGTGATTAAACCAAAGCAATGGAGACCAATGATCGTATACCAATCGCGAGGATCGAAGAAGAGGTATCTAGCACTAAAAAAATACACTTCCGTGATGATACGTGTTTGTCACAGTAGGTCACGTTTTCTGTCACGCATGTACATCCATGAAAAATTTATGACAGAATCAAGATAGTCATACCTATGTTGTCGTAGAAGTGTTCCATGACATTACCAAAATTATCATCACGGAAGTGTCCACTTCCATGACGATAAATCGCGCGTCACAGATGTGCTTTCGTCAAGGGTGACCGACACGTGGCATCCACCATAATGGAACGCCGATAAGCTATCGGGTCCGGTTTTGGATCCGATAACCCATTAACAGCCCCGACCAATGGGGATTTTCCACGTGTAAAAACATCATTGGCTGGAGGAAACACGTGTCAGCTCACCGTTGGGACAGATGTCATCCACTCATTGGACCCAAAGCGCCTATGATACATCGACACGTGGCACGGCCCAACAAAGGCCCATTCCTGTGAAAAGGCCGGCCCGTTTGACTTGGTCAAAAGGCGGCGAGCTGGCCCACGGCAAGCCTGTGAACGGCCTGTTCGCATATAGCCCATTTACAGCCCGCTAAACCAGGGCCCGTTTACGACCTATCCGAATTACGCCCAGTAGCGTCATCTGGGCTGTCCAATATAATTCTAGCCCTTTTTAACTTTCGGCCCATGTATGGCCCATGACGACTTTCGACCCATATGCGGCCCTTATTACTCTCGGCCCACTAACGGCCCGGGGTAAAATTGGCCCGTAATGAACAGTGTATAACTTTATACCCATTAACGGCACGTGGTGAAACTGGGTCGTAATGAACACTGTATCACTTTATACCCATTAACGGCCCATTATTCCGTTGGGCCATTTCCAGCCCATGTTATCTTTCGGCCTTCTTGGGGCCCATTTATTCTTGGGCTCATTTCCACATTCATTTACTTACGACCCGTTACTGTGATTTTCTGCTTGTGGGCCAAATTTAGCCCGTGGTTACAGTCGGCCCGTTTGTGGCCCGATAATACGTTGGGCTGTTTTCATGTCAAAAAAATCCGTTGGGCTGTTTTCATAGAGTTATCAAATACGGCCTATTAACAGCCCGTTATTGTCCACGAATAGTACGGCCCATGATTGGCGAAATGATGATACGCCCCGTAGAAGGCCCATAGATCCTACGGCCCGCAAAAGGCCCATGAATCATACGGCTCGTAGAAGGCCCATGGATCCTACGGCCCGTACAGAAGGCCAATGGATCCTATGGACCGTAGAAGGCCCATGGATCATACGGCCCACAGGAGGCCCATGGTGACAACAATCTGTGTGTTGCCACGATTATTTTGGCCTAGTTTCCAAAGATAGGTTATTGTGGCCACTAGAAAAACACAGAAAAAGAAATGCAGTGAGTACAAGCAAACAACTAAACAAGACAATAAGGAAATAAATAAGCAAGTAATTAATGCTAGCCTATTACCGCTATTACACATATTACATCCATTGGGTATCAAAGTTTGCCACCAGTGCAAATATAGGGAACAAAGCAACATATTACATACACTGGCCGTCAAAATTGGCCACCAGTGCAAATAAACATGCCAGCAAAACAAGAGCATAACTTAAACAACTTCAGAAGAGCTCAAGAAACATGGTATCCACCATGCTGGCAATAAGCTTAGCAAGCTTATTAGCTTTGACCTGTTTGGCGCTAAAATCCTCCAACGCTTGATGTTGCACCAGAAAGTATGCATTTGAATGCTCCAGAGACTTCTGCAGTCCTCCCTCTTCTTGTCGCAACACAGCTGGTCGATGTCTTTCAGCTTGTAGTTGAGACTCAAGAAACTGAACTTATTCAGACAGTGAGTTTGAATAGCTTGTGCAAGCGGTAGTGGCCAATAACTCCAACACTAAACCAAGACGGCACTTTGGGGTTGTCTCACTGTCTTCGAGATAGTCTTCCTTAGCTGTTTTATCAGCTTTATTAGAGACCAACAAGGATGTGTCACTATCCTGAACCTTATCTGCATTACTTCCTTTACCATAGCTTAATAAGGCACCCTTCCCCAATATTTTGTCATCATTCTAAAAGAAGAAACAAGCAGACACATAACAGTTTAGCATGTACTAGTATATGAAACTCATTTCAGTGAACCAGTTCATTAGTAAGGTGGACAGGATTAAACTACCAAGTCTTCTATTGCCAAGTACTAGTACAGAATAAAAACATCAAACAAACATATATCTATGTCCTATGGTCACTACATTGTCTTGCCAAATCAAAATAGTGACACGGTTCAAATCATATTAGTTCAAGACAAAGCAGTAGTGAAAGAATACAAAGCGTGGGAAACTACACGGCACAACAAGATTTCATATGGGTACCACGGGTCTACATGTACAACAACACTATTTGCTTTGTTGTGATGCTAGTAATGTGCATGATATGAGAAGTCAACTGTATACACAATTGAAATTGAAATCGACAGAGCTATTGATAAGAGCAAGCCTGTTAAAGAAAGATGCGTGAACATACCTGCTGTGCCGTTGGAATTTCGATTGGATCCTTCAATTTAAAAATAAGTGTGTATGAGTAAATACAGTGATACAAGAGCAAAGCAGTATGCACGATAGCAATCATAGTTAAAAAAGGCACGCCTAAGCGAGTGCTTAAGCGTGCCTAGGCTCTAGGCGTTGGCGAAATGCATTGCACATAACTACGCTTAATCTGTGCATAACTACGCATAAGCATGCGCTTTGGTCAGTAAAGCACAAGGCGGTGGCAAAACGCACAATTAACACCTAGTGCTTTTTGGAACTATGATAGCAATGGAATCTTAAATTAGAACATTTGTTCTTCAGGTTTAGGCACTTGTTCTACATGAACAGAGTACAGTAAGACACAAGAATATAGTACTTCAAAATAGAAAATGAGCTCATAGGCCTTACCACATTCTTGGTTCGGGACCAGTACAGAACAAGGTGTTCCCAGTCATCGTCCAGTAAATGTGTCTCAGGAGAACGTAAGGGAATTTGATGAGTTTCTTTGCCGGTGAAGTGTGTTTTCTTCAGGTAATTCTGATACTGCCACCAAGCATTCTTGAAGATAGCATAGGTATTAGCACAGGTTACCTCATCGTGAGTTTCCAAATTATTCCTTCTCTATAGAGAAAAATTGGAAAATTTGATGTATTATAACCATCATGGAGGTAGGATGTATGGGACAAAGCAAAGTAATTGCCATGAATAACATTACTTACACATAACTCCTGGACAAACACATGCAACTGGCATTTTCCTTCATCTTTGGTATAATATATCCAAGATGGGAAGATACGCACATACGATTTAACAACATCAAATGCGATAGATGCTAAAGTACGACTAGCTGGTTGTGCTTCCTCCACGGGAATAGGCGTACTAACTGGTGGAGTTGGGGTTTGCCATGGTAGTACTAGCCCTTTGGGCACTGGAGCTGCCTTACTAACTGGTCTTGTTTGGGAGCTCTATCATGGAGATCGTGCTATGTCAACAGGAACTGGGTTACTATCTGCTGTGGTTGGGGTTAGATTGGGTGAATCTGGTTCTCTGTCCATCGCAGTAGGGGTACAATCTGCGAGAGTTTGGGTTATGTGTGGTAGGGCTGGTTCTCGTGCATGTACAACCGGGGTGCTATCTCCACCAAGAGGTAGCACTGTTTTATTTGAAGACCATGTTTTCAGTCTGCTAGATGCTGGCATCACCCGCTCCAATTCAAATGGGTGATAAACAGGAAACATAGTTGAATGTACAGACATTGTATGAGAGACAGATGCAATAGATGGTGTGGAAAAAAGAGGACATGAAATAGTTGACATGTATATTGTTTAACTAAAACGGATAGCATGACATAATTTCACATATCTGATGTCTATCTAAGCTGGATAGCATAGCATAACATAATTCAAAGATATGATGAATAACTAAAACGTCGGGCCAAGTTAGAGCATACACCTCGGTGGGGGAATAGTACTGGTCATCTGTCTCTGAATCCATCTCTGAGGACCTACCGGGACCCAACAAGAGATCTGCTTCGACAGGTAGCACTGTCTGCTCTGAAGGCCTTGTTTTCACTCCAGATTTTTCAATCTCCCACCCAAATGGATGATTCACGGGAAGAGTAGTTTAATGTACAAACATTGTCGACAAATGGAAATGTAATGAAGAAAAGTATGGGCCAGATATCATTCAAATATATGATGCCTGGTTAAACAGGATGGCATTGCACATTTCACATATATTATGGCTGGCTAAAAGACATGAGACTACATAATTCCCATATATGATATAGAAACTACATAGGTGGCGACAGAACATGTCTAAACTAAGCAGATAACATATATGATGTCAAAAGTAGGCACTGCAAGGCAACATATGCATGATAGGCTAACATCATCATGCCAAGGTAGAGCAAACACCTTGGGGAGTAAATAGGAGTGGTCAGCGGCGTCTGAATCCGCCTCAGAACAGATATCTTCCTCTGGATTACAAACTGGAGAGGAGTGGGGAGGGTTTGCCATTGAACCCACCATGGAGCGCTGTATGCATGCCATTGTATTGCCGCACAAAACTCTTCTCTTTTTCTCTACATGTTCAGCATGAATGTGTACAATATCTGACATGCATGCGAAAAATATATGGTGAGATTATGTAATGAGAGCATGAAGAAATTTAGAGTGGTGGTAACAACCAGTGGATGAATCCAAAAATAATGATAGCAGGCTGATGATTGCTTTAATTTAATAAAAAGAGAGATGATGATTGATTTACTATTTGTTTTCCACCCAAGATGAACAACATAGGCATACCCTAGGTGAACCAGATATTAGACAGAGATACTATTCATTGCTTCCTCGATATGTGCCCCACAACTAATTTAGAACTCAAGTTTGAACATTAATTTGGACCTGACTTGGAGTCCAAGAGGTGAACAGGACAATAAAGTAGCAGGTAATTTTAAGCAATGCATAACATAAGCAGAATCAAAAGAGCGTGACCTCTCTTGTGGACCCGTGTACTCCTCAGGTCCATCTGCTGCGTCGATGATGGTGATGCTGTTGTGGTGGGTGCCGGTGGCAGGGAAGTACATCTGAGGCGGCGAAAGACGGTCAGGAGTCGTGATGTCTGGTTTGGTGGATGTTTCTGTCGATGGAGCACCTCAGGTGAGGTGGACGACATCGCGGCAAGAGCAGGACAAACCACACAAAGTTCCCTTCGACACCTACCTGTAACTAAAGTAATTCTATAAGGGCTCATTTGGCTTGCATGATTCTAAAAATGCAGGGATAGGAAAAACACCGGAATAGGATAGGAATGCACATGGTAAACAGAGCATTTGTAAACACAGGATTTCTGTCAACTTGGGTGTTTGGTTTATAGGAATTGGAAGAGCAGAGGAATGCAAAGAAACATGGCCAAAATAAAGTGAAACCATATGAAAGCGTGTACAGTTAGAATGTTATTCTGCCACTGATGCACTTGGTCTTGTTTTCATGCATAGGATTTTGAAAAGTAGGTCCAGGTGGATGTTTTGCTTCATTCCTTTCAACAAAATGCATGAATAATTGAATAGTAGAGTGCCATTGGAAAATTCCCTATTGCTATGTTTTTCTGTCGAACCAAAATAGCCCTAATGGATCGACATGAATGTATAGTAATAAGTGATGCAACAAGTGTACAACCTCTTTGCCGTAGCCGTGTTGACCTCAGCATCTTTGGGTTGGTCGCTGAAGCAGTTGAGGCAGAGGTGGCTGTCGGAGGTGTGGAGGAAGATCTGAGGAATCTGTAGATGGCGTCCAGGGCACTGCTCTGTTGTGATGGACTGTTCTGTCGTTGGAGCAGCCCCGGTGAGCCGTAAGACATCAAGGCTAAAGCAACACAAGACAAACATCGTCAATATCAAGTGGGATTCTAATAGCATCTCCAATAGATGATGTAAAATAGATGTAAAATTTACATCACCAAAAACCACATGACTACAACAGATGAGGTAAAAACTGTTGACTATGAACTTAATTGTCGATACTGAAATTTACTATGGAATCTGAATGTTACTATCAAAACTAAACACAACGGTAGCAGAGAGGCACTTGACATGTAGTTTAGGGAGGGCCTGCAGTTCATATTCAACCTGCACCCCCCTGAGCCGCCAGCCACCACCGGTCGAACCGCCAGCCCCAGCGCCGCCTCGCCGACCCGAAACAACTCCCCACCGCCGGTCCACCGCCGCCCTGGCCAGCCCTATAGGCCCTCGCCCCCACCCTAAACCCTAAGATAGATAGTGCGGTACCTCTCCGGCGAGCCCCCGTCCCCACTACGGGTGGTTCTTCCATAACTTCGGCGAGCCCCCCACCCCCTGAAAATTGACTGACCCAAAAGTCGATTCAGTCGACTAAAGTGTAGCTAAATCGGAGCAGAGCATCAGCACGAGCGAGGGGGGGGAGAAACAGCAGCAGTGCGAGCGAGCGAGCGAGAGCCGGAGTAGCAGCTGTTGGGCGAGTGAGCGATCGAGCGAGAGCCGGAGCAGCAGCAGCTGGGCGAGCGAGCAATCGAGCGAGAGCCCGAGCAGCAGCAGCAGCGCGAGCGAGAGCCGGAGCAGCAGCAGCATCAGCGCGAGCGAGTGAGCAAGAGCCGGAGCAGCAGCAGCTGGGCGAGCGAGCGATCGAGCGAGAGCCGAAGCAGCAGCAGCAGCGCGAGCGAGCGAGTGAGTGAGAGCCAGAGCAGCAGCAGCAGATCCAGCTGGTATGGACGCCGCCGCTGAAGGGGCCTCGCACTGGGGGGAGCCGTCGTGGAGATGTCGCTCGCGGCGCTGGCTTCAAGGTAGCCGCTCCATGGGGGTGCGGGATGGAGCACCGTCGGCGCCGGGAGGTCGAGCTAAGGAGAAGGTGCGATGCGATGAGTGTACAACCTCTTTGGTGGCGCCTAGTAGGCCGCGGCTTCGTCCCAGGAGTCGGTAAGGATGATGTCGTTCCGGTGGAGCAGGTAAAGGCGGCGCTGTGGGGATGGAGCAGCGGCGATAGACGAGGCGATCGTCGGAGCAAATCCTTGGAGGTGGAGGATGGTGTGGCTGAACCAGTGGAACGACGAGATGGACGATGGATCCTCATCCGTGGAGGTGGACGAAGGACGTCGAGCTGTTGTGGTGGACGACATCGTCGGGGAAGAGGCTCCGGCTGGGCAGCGGTGAGGTGGCGGACGGAGGAGGGTGGGGTTTTGCGTCTGGAGCGGAGAGGTTATGGCGGCCTGGGATTTCGAATGGCAAAAAGGAGGCGATGGGAGGGGGTGAACCTTGACTTAGGGACGCGCTTGTCCAAAATGCAGGGTGTGTTACAAAAGTACCCACCACCGATGTGAACTAGCGGCCCTTTTGGCTCAGGGTTAGAAGGGGGATTTCGCTTGTCGGGATTTGGCAGCTAGAGGGAGTTTTCGCGCGCGTTGTAATTTCGGGATAGCAAGGCGCGGGTTGTGAAGGCGCCAGTTTTGGGAGCATGATATCTGAATTTTCGGGATATAACAAGGCGCGGGTTGAATTTTAGGGACAAGCCTAACATGTAATATTGTACTTGTACGTACCAAATCAATTCGCACTTCCCTCAACCAAAAGGAAAACGAAAAAAATAAAACTATTCACACCACACAAAGAGAGAGTCTTGCCCCATTTTACTATAAAAATGCTATTTAAAGCTACTCATACCAACAATTTAGTGCAATTAAATGTTATTCGGTAGTATGAATCCATGTTATGTCCAATTAAATTGTTTCTCTTGTTGTATAATGCATGTAACCTACTCATACCAACATTTTAGTGCATTCCAAATGTCTATACTACCCCTGCAATTCGAACTGAATTTGAATTCTTTCTCTATTTCAATAACAATCTACAATCATGATTGTTGCCAACTTCAACCATCATTCGTGTATTACCTTAATAACACACCACATGATTACTATAGAGATAGATATGAACTATGTGTACTACATGAACTCAAATTCTATTTTTTTGAATACACTTGATATTGATTCCAAATAATAGTACATTTGATGTACTAACTATATATTCATAATCTAAACCATGTTCCATACGTGTACACCGTGTTTATCACACATAGTATAGTGCCCCGCCCCCTACATTATGACAAGTATTTAGACCTGAGCTGCAAAAGCCGCACATTAGCCCAAATTATGAACAATGTTCTATATATTATACTTAGTACTAGCAAGATGCCCATGCGTTCCACAGAACATCAACATGATCAAGGGGAGGCCTAATTTGCAAATATGGAGAGGGGTGTGGGTATCTTTTTTCAAAATTGACATAGTTTCCTTCCTATCCGTCAGATATAAATCGGACGGCCTATATTGTAGGATGGAAGACACACCATCATCAACAACTCTGTTTTTTATAAGAGTAGAGATAAAATATATTATATGTAGTATAACATGTTCATAACCACACCATGCGTATCATCATTATATATATTCACACATGCGTCGGTTTAAAACACTATGATAAATTCTTCAAATATCCGATAATGAAGTATGATCTATGTTCATCTTTTACTCCCACACAATCCTCTTATCTTTGTAGCTAGCTAGCGCTAACTTTCTCTCGTGCATGCACACACCCGCATCCCTCTCACCCTCCCTCAGCATTCTCTAGCTCCATCGCGCAAATTCGTCTTTTCACTTTAGGTCGTTCACCCACGGTGTGTGTAGGCCCCCCCAGCTCCTTCTTTACTGCACACATCGATCGATATGCCTCTCTAGCCAGGTGTGCCTAGCATAAACACAAGCTTCCCCTCTTCTCTTATCACCGTCCATGCCTCACTCCCACCACTCTTTTCATCGTTCTCGTACTCGCACAGTCCTTTCCCCTCGATATAGTATGACTCTCGCACCACCTCCTAGATGCATCCCTCTCTCTCTAACCTTCTCCCCATGCCTCATTTGCTTCTAGTACACACATGCATGTATACCGATCGATCTCCCAACATATACCTAGGTCGACTTTAACTATCCCCCCATCAATCGACGTACCTCACAAGTTATGTCTCTCCTTTCTACGACAAAGGACGATTGATCTTCCTATGTAGTTATGTCTGCTTACCACAGCCATATCGTCCCCCCTCATCATTCGTGCATGCCTCCTGACCCGTCTCTCATAGGCACATGCACAGACAGGCAGCCATCCCCTCTCTTATTGATATTGCAGGTGTGCCCTCTGGTTGTCTAGCAAGCCTATCCCACCATTTGTTAGAAGCAACTCCACTACCACCCCATCCAACACTCTAGCTCTGTCTCTCTCCCAACCTTATTCCTCTCGTACACATATGCATGGATGCAGATCGATCTCCCTTAACACATGAGGTAGATAGATCTCCCTTAATACACGAGGTAGGCCTCTCTCCTCCTCCAAACATATACCAGCCATTGTACCTCTATAGTTAATTAGGCCTCCCTCCCCCCCCCCACCACCACACACCGATAGTCGAGCGCTGTAGGTAGGTATCCATGCCACAGAGACAAACTGCACATGTCCCTCTCGTTCTAGTAGGCCAGCCACTCTATATCTTTGACGTGGGCACACACAAATTTGATGGCACTCTTTATCGACCGCGTGCGCACACACACGCATCATCCCTCTCTTCGATTCTATG
>LR738709.1:116717499-116751963 GCA_902687465.1 Secale cereale | reverse complement strand
AAAACTCTCACGAACCCACACACTATATCTCTCTACATTTGTATCTCTCTCACACAACCCCACGTAGGTGGTGTACGTATACAAGAAGAGAATAGGTGCATCGTGCACGTACTCACGCTTTGTGCCAAGCCACACCCGCGCGGGTACATGATGGAGCTCATTTCTGTACGAAATGGCAGCCTACGTGCTAATTTGAACGTGTGTAGCGGTTGTTTACCTATGGAGGTCGTGTACCACGCGTGCACGAAACAAAGTTCGACTTGATGCATTGGCGCGTTATTTTTAAATAAAGTTTTATAGCTCAATGGCACGTACACAGAATATAAAACGATTTTTATGGAGAAAAAGGTAGTCCACTCCACTATATACAATGTAGCCTCCCTGCCTGGTTTGTCTCTCTTCAGAGTATCTCACACAAGGCTATGGTGGCCTCTCTCGCTCTCTCACCGTTGGTTACTGATCCGGCCGCATCCCGTCCGCCGGTGGAAAGGGAGGACGTGCATCGTTTCTCCGTTCGACGGCGCCGAGGCAGCACGTCCCGATCTGCAGTGCACGCCGTTCTCTCTGACCAAGCTCTGGCGCGGTAGGGCCTACGCCACCTGCTCGCTGCCGCAGTATGGGAAGAATCCGCCCACAGCCGCTCACCTAGTTACATCCCACGACCTCCAGGTATCCCCTCCGGCCTTGCTCCACTGCCCGTCTTCCCACGTTGCTGCATGCGGATCTTCCATAGTTCTTTGCACAAAATGTAGCTCGTCCGGCGTACTTTCCATATTGCAATCTCGTCCTCACACCGTTTTAGATAAACACAACCGTGTTGTTATCTTCCCTTAGGACAAGGAATATTCTTATTTTTTGTCGTCGCAACTGTCATCAACAATATTTGTCTTTTTACAAATTTCAAATGGGCATATTTTAGAGTGTAGATTCACTCGTATGTGTACTCCCTCTGTTCCTAAATATTTGTCTTTCTAGAGATTCCAACAATTGACTACATATGGAGCAAAATGAGTGAATCTACACTCTAAAATATGTCTATATACATCTGTATGTAGTAGTCCATTTGAATCTCTAAAAAGACAAATATTTGAGTAGTCACTCATTGAAATCTCTAGAAAGACAAATACTCCAGAGTATATTTAAGAACCGAGGGGGTAGTGCATAGCCGCATGGGAGACTCAGACCGGTCGTTGCGCCGCATTAATAGTGAGTAATGAGCAGTCAAATCATAAGCCCCACCTTTCCCACTATAAGTTGCTCAGAAGAAGCAACCATCAATACGTTCTTCTTTGAATCCGCTAATACTACTCCATCTGCCACTGTTTATAGAGCGCGCTTTAGAAAAAGAGAAAATATCTGGGACCAAGGCGACTAGCGATCGGCCTGAAAAATAGCATTGGTAGTTATAGCACGACGTCTATTACTAGAGGAAATAATGCGTACACACATGCATGCAGTGCTTCCACCCCGGGTACACACATGCATGCACTTACTCAAATTGCGGTTACCATGCCCTAATTAATTGAGCATTAAACCAAACGCGTCTAAAGTCTCTCTGGTGGTGGAAATGCATTGAGAGAAATGCATCATAATGAAGCGCGCCCTGTAAACTGTGACGGAGGGAGGAGTAGTATGAAGGTGCAAAACCAAGTACGTGTACAGCCAGTTGGTCAAAGCACCTCCTCTTGGCATATCACGGACATGTGGGACCGGAGTGGGAGCAAACCGATCTCAATTGACGGCAAAATGGCCGACCCGTCGTTCCTTGAGAGAGACGAGGAGCGAGAACACACGGACGGGCTCGCACGGAGGCCAAGATATATTCGAGCATGGTTGATCAATATCATCATTACATGTTGGGCTGCCATTTTCCGCCCTTCTCTGGAATAAATGTGTACTTTATCAGAGATTAAGGAAAATAAGAGTACAGAGGCTCCACCATGCGGTTCTAGTAGTAGTACAAATCGTACTACTAAACCTTGCACTTGGCTCTTCGCCTCTTCGTGAAGTCGAACAATGATGGTACTCCGCATGTTCGGTACTACAGTGTATGCCTCTGGCAATCTGACACCGAATGAACTGATGCATGTCCACCGCCTGGGCGAGGGTACGTTGCATTAGTCAAAAGGTGTAAGCGAGTTTCACCTTGTCCTACAAGCTTCCCCTCGTTCTGCGAGTTGACGGGACACACCAACAAGTAGTGCTAGTCCATACTCCCTCCTTTCCGGTTAATATGGCTTAATCTTTTTTGCAGGTAAATGAGAGAGCTTTATTCATATATAAGCATTCTTAGGACGATCAGCCAAGACATTGGTCACTAGGAAGCGAGGTACTCCGCAAAAAAAGAAGTAGGAAGCGAGGTGTTTCATCAAGCTAGCTCTTAGCCACATTCAGAGTGCAGCAAGCACGGTTCGCACAAAGATGCGCCGCAAGGTTTGCTGACCTGTTTACATGCTGAATAACAAAAAAAAGGAAATATTACCGACACGCTATCTCAGACTACTCTACACATGGTGAATTAACTATTGCTCAGCTAGCCCTTAGTCAAAAGTGTTTCCTTGTCCTGCGAGCCACCACGCGCAAGCTTCTCCCGTCCTGCAAGCTTCTCCTTGTTTGGCAAGTTGACGGGACATAGCAAAGTAATGCTAGTCCATACTGCCTCCTCCCCGGTTAATATGGCTTAATTTCAAACGAGATAAATACACTGTCTATCACTGTATATTTGTAAAAATATAGCCAGTGGACTTCATAATACGCTCATTGCATTCAATATATACATTTTCTGGTGTTTATACAGTCACTAGCTCACCCTGGCTGAGTATGTGTGTGCATGCATGTGTAGGTTGAGCACTTGAGCGTGACCGTGTGTGTTCCGTCCAGTGCTCGGACATGCATGTATTAGGGCGTCACACGTGTTTTTGCAGTGCTTTGAAATATATCGAGTGCAGTGCTTTGATGTGTCGCGTCAACTCGTACAAGACCGAGAAGTTTGATTACCACAACGCCCTCTGACCTAAACCGCACCTGCCTTTGGCTGCATGACAGGTGGGCCACCGACCTGTTGGGCCCACCTATCATGGACGCAAAGGCAGGAGCAGTAAGTCAATGAAGCTGCGTCCCTTCCTCGCCCATGAGCGTGGTGGCTGGCAGGACTACGAAAAGCTTTCATTTGCTACACGCTCTCCCTCCCATACGCGGTGGACATGCAGTAGTTCAATCGGTGTCAGATGGCCAGAAGCATACTGTAGTACTCCTCCACTGCAGTAGTACTCCCGAAGAGGCGAAGAGCCAAGCGCAGCCCGGACGCTCGTGTGGCAGTTTCATGTGTAGAGTAGTCTAGGTAGCGTGTACCGTGCATGTAAGCTTCATTAGATTAGTTGGGCGGGCCATTCTAAAGAAAACAACATAGAAAAAAGATGGACGGGTCAGTTAGCAGGCTAGCTAAGCAGTGTTCTGCCTGAGATGGGCGGGCCAAAGCACGGGTTGGCCCCAATGTAGCTCCGCCACTGGTCGGCTCCATGCTATATTTTTTTGATTAAAATAATCTTCTAGCCCTACCTGTCATCCTGCTGATTCTAGTTTGCACGCTTATCTGGTCAAGACAGGAATATCTATACCTATACTAATTAGAGACTCCCTAGAAATTACCACGTTAATTAGAAATTAAGAGTCGTTCATCTATGTGGGGCCGAATTATTACAGTTTAGATTAACCCTTATAATTCCTTGCTAAAATACTCTTTGTTCGGCAGAAAAAATAAGACCACATACCTTTCTCGGTTAGAAGATGCAAAACTAGGACCTGATTTGATGGGTGCACATTAGCCTCCACGTTTAATCCCATAGAGTTAAAATCACACGATAGCTATCAGATTCGGTTATTTTCTTTAAACGTCTCAGATCGTTGTCCCCGCTCTCTTGTTTCCCAATATCTCTCCTGCCTAATGATAATCGATATCTCCCTACCTGGCGACCTCTCTCCTCTCAATGTCTCCATATCACGCCGCCTCCTCCTCCACATCTTCTCTCTCTCCACCCTCTAATGAGATCAATGTTGTGTTCCAGTCGGAAGAAATTATCAAGTGCATGTCCGATCAAGGTCGTGTACGTGCAGCTCTAATGAGATATGCGTTGTCTTTCCAACCACAGAGATTGATCAAGTTCATGGTCTAATCAAATTTTGGGAACGTCCATGTTCAAAAGAGGAGCCAACATGTACGTGCATCTCACCGGATGAGCTTCCGCATGATCAGCCAGAAGGAAGTATCAAGAGCATGTCCGATCAAGGTCGTGTACGTGCACCTCTAATGAGATATGTGTTGCCTTTGCAGCCGCAGAGATTGATCAAGTTTGTGCTCCAATCAAGATTTGTGTACGTGCATGTTCAAAAGAGGAGACAACATGTACGCGCATCTCGCCGGACGAGCTTCCGCATGATCGCGTGGAGAAGGAATCAAGGCAACTTGCTTGGTCGTTGTTGACCGTCCGACGCTGCCGACCAATACGTGCACGGTTCTATTGCTGTCGATCATACCTCACAACAGCATATGCACCTCCTTCCTCTAATATATTTTGTGCTACTCCGATGCATCTCCTTAGGGCGAAGGTTTGACCATGATGGGTAGGTTCTCCTCCAAAGTGTTGGCAATGCTCTTGATCAAGATACCCACCAGCTAGCCCTTCCATCTATCACCATAGCACACCCAGCTGATTGGTCTATCCAGGATTTCCCCGTACCCTACTCTAGGTCTGATCATCTTGCCAATAGCTTTCTCTCATGTTAGGTCTTGGCATTGTTCTGTTCTTCTATATGTATCTCCTTTGCATGCGAGGTACTAATCTTTGCAAAGGCTCAGCTCGCAGGTAGCTTTTGTTTCAAACCTAGGTACTTGATTACAATTTTTTTGTATCTAAATAGGATAATAATTTTGTTCTTATAGTATAAGTATATTTTATTAATTATTAACCGATGAATGTTGGCCGCAGTTTAACTATGATCCAATCTTTTAGCATTGATCCTGACTGCCGTCTATGGATTTTGAAGTGTTGATGCTGGTTGTCCACTTGAAATTGTTTCTACCAACTCTTTGCTACTCTGCAAACACCGAACTTGACTTGAGACCCTTTGTTGATGAATCTGACAGTGGTTTTTGATTATCTTTATCAACTTAGTTGCTACTATGGGCATTCACTACACACTGAACTTGAATAAAAAGTCTCTGCTGATTAATCTACAGGTGCTTGAATACCATTATGTGTATAACGTCCATGTTTGAATGATATGAAGATTGATCGAAGTATGCTTTTACTCTTTCTTCTCGAGGTGCCCTGATCAGGGTCATGTTTATTCAATCTAAATTGCATGTTTTGTAGTTTACTTGCGGGCATACAGACCGTGTAAAACTGGGTGATGCAACCAACTTAAGCAATGCAATCAGTTGTTTTAGACTCGACTTTGTCTTGACATTCTGGAAGTTAGTCATGTGATCTCTAAGGTTTTCCGTCATGCTCTACTGATTCTTCTTAATTTCTTATTGGATGGAGACTTACTTTTCTGATGTTTTGTGCTCATAATAATCGTTTACAGAAGGAGAGTATTCTTCAAATATAGCAGTACATTATGCATGTCAGAACAGTGGTAAGATTTCCAAGGTTGTCAACAAGAGTTTTATTTATACTACTACAAGTTCTTAATTGTGCATGTAAGATATCGTTAAAGGTAAGCTATGACCTATTTATGTGTTAACTGTGCGTGTATGATCTACTTATGTAGGCTCCATTGGGTTATTAGAATGGTAAGCTATCCAAGGTTAGAACAAGATTTCCAAGGTCATCAACAAGTGTTTTTGTTGTTAATTGTGTGTGTATGATCTATTTATCCAGGGCCATTGACATGCGGGCTTACATAAGATGTAAAACTCAGTGCTACCTTCATGAAGCAAACGTGGGTTGTTTTCTTACATTCATATTTTCAACTGGACTCCAAGTTCTCTTGACATCCTGAAAGTTAGTCATGTGGTCACTTTGGTTTTACCCACATGCTCTCTTTACTAATTCTTCTTAAATTTTTATTTCATGGAGCCTTAAAGTTTTCAAAGTTTTGAGCTCGAAACAATCGTTTTACAGATGGGGACTATTGGGCATAGATGGTACATGATGTGGGTGACCACAATGGTAATATTTCCAAGGTCGTCAACATGAGTGTGATTTATACTACTACAAGTGTTCCACATGATGTGGTCAAAGTTAGCCTCGGAAAAGGTATTAGGCCCTATATATGTGTATAGATGGAGTACAATTATTTGATTAGATACGAAGAAAATCATAGCAATTATAACATTTTAGATAAATAGCATTTTGTTGATTTAGTATTCATTTACTCTGGGTATGCTTCTCTAAATAATTGATGTACCTAAGCACACATGCATTCTCTACCTTGTCACATGTTCCTTATATGATAACCCGGACCGTCCAAAGTTCTATGGAGTTGCCTCTTTGAAACAAGAAATATTGATACACTGGAATTAAAACTAGCAAAAGGATATGAATTTCTGCCTCCGAGCGGGTTCCATCTAATGGACGTGTGAAGATATATTTCAATGTTCATATTTATTTATATCCTTAGGAAAAATATTGTTTGCGTTATTTTCATGGGTTATGACCCTATACCAATTGGTAGAGCTGGCGAATATATGTAGCAACATTTGTGTAACTCGATCATGTGCATGTGGATAGCTCTTACATAGTTTCTTTGATACCTTCGTATTCCTCCATTTAATAAACTTCACTTAAAATTTGAAGTTATCCGTTTTTGAAAAATCTATCCCGTGTGAATGCACAGGTTCACGACTAGTATATTTTAATTTGTGGTGGGGTAAATGTTAGAGGTTGCAACAAATGGAGTATTGTACACTGCGGGTCTTTCATCCAAGTTTAGAGGCAACCATGTGGGGCCAGTGCTATGATGTGTCGCGTCAACTCATACAATGAGGAGAAGTTTGATTTTAATACTACACGCCTTCTCCCTCGCCCATGCGCGCGGTGGCTCGCAGACGAGGACATGCTTTTGCTTATAGTACTACAACAAGCTATCCCTCCTGCTCGCGGTGGATGGACATGCAGCAGTGGATTCGATATTGTAGAAGCAGCAGTAGTAACATCATTGTTCGTCTTCTCGAAGAGGCGAAGAGCCAAGTGCAACCCGAACGTGGCAATTGCGAACCTTGGAGCACGCATATAGCCACGCTCTTGCACGAGACAAAATTGCTATGTGAGCCCACTATTGTAGTACTCCCTCCGTCCGGAAATACATTTCATCAAAATGAATAAAAGGGGATGTATCTAGATGTATATTAGTTCTAGATACATCTTTTTTATCCATTTTGATGACAAGTATTTTCGGACGGAGGGAGTACTTGCTAGTATAGCCCTATAAACCAGAAAGGAGTATTTGCCTTTCTAGTGATTTCAACAAGTGACTAGAGTACACCGAGACGGAGTACATATGGAGCAAAATGAGTGAATCTACACCATAAATAAATACGTAGTTCTCTCGTTTTCCTCTCAGCCTTGGTCGCGGTGCACAATATTGAGTATACTAGTACTATCATCTTGAAATTTACGAAGTCACCATAGGCACCTCGTCGTCGACGGGAACGTCTCCTGACACGCGATACACACGAGTGGCAGTCGCCTCCATAGGTGCTTGAATGCCAAGGAGGGAGAGGGTAGCGGTTCCCAAGACGTTGAACGGTCAATGATGCATCCTCAAATTACTCTACATGCAGAGGGAATTAATTGGAGAAGCAGAATAGAGCCAGCACGATGTGAATACAACAGAGTTTGGATTCTCATATAAAGGCGCCCCACCACTCCAATCCATCTACTCCTTAGTCTCTGCGCAACACTGCTCACTCCAATCCAAGACCAAGTGACCAGAAGCCAGAAGCACCTATGGAGGCGATGGACGCGAGTGGCAGTCGGCTGTGCCAAATCATCCAAGGCGCCGGCCTGCGGCCCCGCACCCCGCAGCGTTTCCAGACGGTGCTGGTTACTGCTGGCTTCGCCTCTCGCATGGACGACATGATGGTCAACTCCATTTGCAAGTTCGTCGCCGTCAAGAAGCACACGGACGACCTTGCCGTACTGCTCCAGCCCGCGCGCCCAGGCTCCTCATTGCCTGCCACCCTCATGGGCCTCCATGGTGATTAACTCTTTCAAGCCCTGGTGGCCCTGCAGTTGTCGGAGGTCGTGATGAAGAATGTGCACCTCGAGGCCACGCTCGTCACGCATCGCCTCACCATGCAAGAAACCACCGACCTGCACATCCACGTCTACGAGCAAATCGTCTACATAGTCCACTACAAGGATAGCGAGGACAGAAAGACGTTGGCCTTCTTCCAGCGGATGGAATCTTTGGACGCCATTGTTTAGAAGCACGTCGACCTGGCCACGAAAGCCGCTGCTACTTAGCCGCCGTTCGGTGGGCCAGCGCCCTGAGTCGAGGAGGTGGACGTCGTCGATGGATGCATCTCTTCTCTTGCCTCCTGTAACCAGCACTGCATCGTCTCGTGGCCTTAATGTTTTATTAGTATAGGAGTATATGGCATTTTTATTCTAGTAGTAACGCTTTCACTGTGAGGTGGGGCCGGAGTTGAGCAAACCGACCATCGGCAAATCCCCACCCCGCCCACCGGGCGTCGGTTGAGTTTAGAATTAGAAGAGAGAAACGAGGGAGAAGAGCTAGCTATAACACATACGATCTTCTCAGATAGGACTCACATTGACAGAATAGGAGTACTGAGCACTCGTACCTCTTTTTTTAGGGAAAAAGCAGTCGTATGTCTAGTACTACCACTAGTTGGGTGCGTGCCACCTATACATGTCATCACTTTAGGTCTCCTTTTCGAATCACAGCTACGCTTCCCCGTACATATTTTTTCACGCATTTATCCTCCTATATGTACTCCTAGGCTATTTCCACGTGCTCCCTTTCGTCGACATGTGGGACATAGAACATCTGGGTCGTAGTGCATGCACGACTCGAAGCATATGCCGGGGTACTTTACATTTCAGACCTCACGAATTACATGCAAACCCCCCGCAGAAGAATAAATAAATGAATGAATTACTACATGAAACCGGATTATTTTCGTAGAAACCAGAGCACGTTCATTAAATTTTGGACATAACACGTTTATAAAAAAACTACCGGACATAAACCAGTCTAAGGGCCTCTTTGATTCGCAGGATACTGAAAATACAGAAATGGGCAAAGTACGATGGTGATGAACCGAGACGGCGAGAACTGTACTAACTCAATTAGAGGTTAGAGTTAGATTCTTACCCTGAACTAACTCTAAACCAAAGAGGTGTATGGATGGCAGGGTTAGATTGACAATAAATGTTCTTTCTCAATCACTGCGCAACACTGCTCACTCCAATCTAAGACCAAGTGACCAGAAGCCAGAAACACCTATGGAGGCGATGGTCGCGAGCGGTAGTCAGCTGTGCCAAATCATCCAAGGTGTCGGCTTGCGGCCCCGCACCACGCAGCGTTTCCAGACGGTGCTGGCGACCGCCGGCGTCGTAGCCCTCGCCGACGCCGACTTCGCCTCTCGCATGGACGACATGATGGTCAACTCCATCCGCAAGTTGGCCGCCGTCAAGAAGCATGTAGCGAAAGCTCCTACTAGTCCTGCCAGCCACCACGCTCATGCACGAGGGAGGGACGCAGATTCATTGACTTACTGCTCCTACCTTTGCGTCTATGACAGGTGGGCCCAACGGGTGGTTGGTCCACCTGTCATGCAGCCAAAGGCAGGTGCAGTTAAGGCACCAGAGCTCAGTCCGCGAGGGAGAGGGCGTTGTAGTAATCAAACTTCTCGGTCTTGTACGAGTTGACGCGACACATCAAAGAACTGCACTCGATATAAGTCTTTTTACACATTTCAAATGGACTACTACATACGGATGTATGTAGACAGATTTTGCTTCGTATGTAGTCATTTGTTGCAATCTCTAAAAATACTTATATTTGGAAACGGAGGGAGTACAGCGCATGCATGCATGTCGTGACTTCCCTTTTGATACTTGCATGTGTTGATTTGATGCACCTTGCCAAATTTTGACTATAAATTTAACTAACCAAATTTTCATGCATGTCACAAAAAATTATGGGGTTGTTTGGATTGTGACTATGTTTGTCTTGTGTTGCCACATTATTTTTCCCACACTTGCCACACTTGCCTAACTTGAGTTGCTCAAATTGTTAGACACACTTTGGCTTGCCTAAGGGAATCATGCCACACTTTTTGTGTCTATGACATGTGGGGTTCACTGCTAATAAAGAAATTTTTGCCTTAGGTGTGGCTAATAAAAAAGATTTATATTTAGGAACGGATGGAGTAGAAAATATAAATTATAATGCATGTTGGGGCAACCCACATTTCCGATAATTTTAGCCATGGGCTTGTTCACAATTTTTACGAGGGGGTGGTTGTTCATTTAATTGAGGGACTAGTACCAGACTTGAATGATAAAAAGTGTGACCTGGCACACCGTAACACCACTTGGAACAAGCGGGTAGCTATCTCAAAAAACAATCAAAACTAAAAAAACGGCGACCTGGCACGTAGTACACAATTTTAAACGATTGTTTTGATGGAGTGAAAAGGGAAAACTACCCCACTACGTATATATAGGACAGAGCCTCCGCGCTTGCTTGCTAGGGTTGCTCTATTCACACACTCTCATCCTCTCCAGATCTAAACAAGATAGGGGTGGTAACACTGTCTTTCTCCCTTCAAAAAACACTATCTTTCTATCCTCACCGCAGGTTATAGATCTGGACGTATCCCCCTCCGCCGGTGAAGGGGAGGAGGGGCAGCGTTTAGGCTGTCGTCGATAGCGAGGGAGGAGACCCACTGCCGGCCGCACCATTATCTCTGGCCGAGCGCCGGCGCGGGAGGTCCTCTGATCCCTTCGTCGTTGTCCTGGTGTGGGCGGATCCGGCCTCCCGCCGCCCACCTATTCACATCCCGACGACCTTCAGCTATATCTTCCTTCGAAACCGCCTTAGCTCTACTTCCCCAGCTCACTACGTCGCTGTATGTGCATCATTTTCTACCTCTCAGCCCCTCTTGATCGAATGGTCCAACGTCACCTATTTTTTTCTTCTATTGTTAGAGGTAGAGCTACTTCATGGAGTCGAATCTTGTACTTGGTTCAAACAAGAAATAAAGTGGGGGTGGGGGAATTTAGTATGTAGTACATCAGACTTGGTACAAACAGGAAGGAAAGGGGGTGAAAGTAGTACAGACTGGTCATCCAACCAGTCTCTTGGTCGAAAAGGGAAATATAGGGGTAACGCTGAACACAGTGGTATGACCAGGACTAGATTTGCTATCCACACATAGGAGTAGGTGGCTAGAGTGAACAAAAATGGGACCAACCCAGATATGTTTCTTGGATGTTTGTTTCTCGGGGAAACAAATATGAATCACCACTTTATGCCCCTGTTTAGGTACATGGTGCTGGATTGCTGGTGCACCAACTGTCCCATGCCCTTATACCAAATATTTAGCTGTTCTTAATCTAATGCCCCTGGTAAAAATGAAGCCATGCCAATGTTATAAGCCATGACAAGTTTAGCCAAATGTTTTTGCCTGTAATTGTTTGAGACTCTGACTGTTTCCTCTGTAGCTTTTTGTGTAAACAGGGATATCCATTTCACCTGGTTGCTATTGTGACCTTTTGGTGCACTACACAAAACTCTTCTTAAAAGAAGTGACTTTTGTGTTGTTTAACTGGAATGTCAGAATGGAACAGTTGGTTCATTTCGATGGAACTGCACAAAGGGAGATATGTGTTCCAATCCTCATCATCCATATTGGCACCATAACCATCCTTTAGGTAAGAATGTTATTTAATGCATGTGTTCATCTCTATTTTGCGACTGCCATGAGAAAATAATGCTATTTTTTCCTAGTACACCTGTACTTCCTCAATAACAAAACAAATTCTGAAATAGAAGGCCAATCATGTACTTGGTTTCACCAACTGGTGAGGAGAATGAGAAACAGAGCATGAAGAGGAAGAAGAATAAGAATAAACAGTGCCAAGGCGATCTTGCTGAAGCCAGAGGCCTCAGTCGAGGCCATTCAAGGGCTCCGGCAACGACTACCTTACATGTGAGACGATCCTCCAGGGAGCCCTTCCACTTCTGCTGTCTCACTTAATTAATTAGGAGTACTTAAGTACCACTAATTTATTGCTGCCTAATTTTCCTGTCGGAGTTAAACAAATCTTTAGTAGCACCCTATGCTGAATCATGTACGTGTGTATGTTTGTCTATGGAGGTGAATCGTGTGGTGGAGCAGGGAGGGAATATTATTAGTGTCATGAGATAATAGTGCTATTGTTCTGCATGTCAATTTATTGCCATTGGTTCAATGAGGCAATGTTTTGCGTATTGTCCATCATGAATTTGATGCTACTGTTAGCGTAATATGCTAATGTCTTTCTATCCTTTCTCACTAAGCTAATGAAGGTTTCACCTTGTTCCTACTTGTGCAAACAGGGATCATGTTGTGCCAATCATACATTTTAGTGGAACCACACAAGACAATACAATGAACTGTACCCCAGCCTGTGCTTTAATTCTGCTGGAAGTTCTTGATAATCTTTCTCAGCACTGGTAAACAAGAGTGATTTCAACCATACATTTGAAGTGCACAAAAATATATACTATTGAGTGATTCCAGTGAGTGCTTTATCATCTCTTATGGGACTACATGAATAAGCTTTTTTCCTCAGGTTGGTACGGGCCTAAGGCCTTTATCCATATTAGTTTGATGTCATCTCTATTTGTATCGTGCTACTGTCATGAGAAACTCCTTTATCTTTGCATGTTAAAGTTTTGCAGCCTATGATACATGGCAATGCTTTGAGTGTTGAGCTAATTGGCACTGATTAAATAAACTAATACCTCTCTTTAAGCAAGACTACTATGTTGCTAGCTTTACCCATTAAGATAATGAGGGTGCTTCTATTTGTTAGTGTATGTTTCATCAACTAGTCCTACTATTACACTAATCTGAATCTCTCAATATATGTGCCAACAGGGATGCTCATTTTGGTGGAACTGCACAAAAACTTTGGGTGGTTCATTGCCTCGGCAACTTCCGTCCTCTCCTGTCAGTCGCTAATCTGGGCCTGCTTTCTTCCTTTGCTATCAGTCGCTTTGCTTATCTCGGCTTCCAGTCAAAGGAAAAGTAATTGATATGCTACCACACACAGGTTAGTACTGGTCTTTATCCTGATTATTGTGCTTGTCATGTATTGGTAATTTGGTATTGTACTACTGTTTGCCGATTTTATAAAGGAGTAACTTGGAGCCTAAACTCATAGGCAAATCATTGCATTGGGTGATTTTAGTAGAACTACACAAAAAGATTAGATGGACAGATACTTATGTTGCTGCTATGTACTCCAAAGTTCACTCAGACAAGCATCGATGTTGACAAGAAGTGCCTATATTCATTCGAGTATCAACCAGCATCAACCAGTTGTCAAACTCTAAGTATTAGGAGAGTGAACGCTAAAAATATTGCTTGGCGCATAGCCCAGAAAAACACAGTCCAGTCTTTGGTCCCAACTTGTGCCTTTTGGTTATCGGCCGATATGGTAGCAAACTGTATGGCATGCAGTCTAAAGATTCCAGACAAGTTGGTTGACGTGTATATTCATCTGGCACTTAATCAGTCTGCACGTCAGGGATGCTCCATTTCAGTTGAACTGCACAAAAAAATTGGGCGGTTCATTTTCTCAACCGCCCCCTTTCTTGTCTGCAATGTAGAATATTGGCGAGCTACAGGACCAAGATGAGCCAGTAAACTAGTTGGATGAAAGTAGTGGACAAGTTGCTCAAACCTCCCTCGGCACGAGGCCACTATTTGAGGATAAACCTACAAGCAAAGTTCAGATTGTCTGTGCTGCCTCTTATGTACTCAAAAGTTTACTCGTACAAGCATTAATTTTAGCAAGAAGTACCTCCGACTGAACACCATTTACCAGTCTGCAATGTAGAATTTTGGCGAGCTACAGGACCAAGATGAGCCAGTAAACTAGTTGGATGAAAGTAGTGGCCAAGTTGCTCAAACCTCCCTTAGCACGAGGCCACTATTGGAGGATAAACCTAAAAGCAAAGTTCAGATTGTCAGTGCTGCCTCTTATGTACTCGAAAGGTTACTCGTACAAGCATTAATTTTAGCAAGAAGTACCTCCAACTGAACACCATTTACCAGTCTGTACCCTAGGTAATTAAAGTTCGTCCATGGATCATATTGGCTGTGATCTCAATCATTTGGATGCATAAACATACTGAACATGTGTATATCTGAATCTTTTTGTGAATTATCTATGAATATTGTTGTGTGATCTATCAATCATTTGGATCCATAGACATGCTGAACTTGTGTATATATGAATCTTTTGAGTTGCTGATAGTGAATGTTGGCTATGAATATGAACGTGTCCTGTGAACCTGAGTTTGATACGAATGTTTACCTTTTCTGTTGTGCGTGTGTGTGAACTTGTTAGTATGCCTACTGTGGGGTATGTGACGTGTGGGTGTCAACGGCACACCTTCTTCCAGAGAAGAATTACACCTGCTTTGTTAGGGTAGCAACGGCGCATCAGCTCTTTTTAATCTTTTTTCTCTGTCTTGCCCCCTCCCCCACTCAACCCCTGCCGTAATGTTTTCAGCCTCAAAACAAACATAGTATTGCGTTGTTTTGGGGGCTTGATGAAAAATCGAGTGCTGGTTTCTGTAGGTTGGCCCGCCCATCAAATGGGATGCTGGTCCACCACGGACTGGGAGGCTAAAAATACAAGTTGTATGGTGCAGAGGCAAGTAAAAACGCCATCAAAAGCCATCCACTGAAGAAGAAAAATCGCTCCTGATGTGCTTCTTCAGTCGTGCCGCCGGCCCCCTCTATAATCCAGTTTGCTCAGGGATCTGTAATCATTTTTTCCAGAGGGCGAACAAGTATTAGCTAGGCCTAGGTTTTGTATTTTAACATGCGTAGCCCACGACATACGGTGACAGTGGTTTCAACTTATTTTTTGAGGTCCATACCGGCCTATGGGCTTTTTCTTAAAGATCGGCAGCCCAATGTATATTTTTAACCACATTATATATATTTATATTATTACTATTATCGTATAGTTTATAGGGACCTATATATACATTATAAAAACATCCCACATGTTATTAACTTATAAAGTAAATGTTTAACAGAAGTTGGCAAGGAAAATCTTGGTTATTTTTTACTCACCGGCAAGGAAAATCCTAGTGATTGTGTACAAAAGCTTGCGAAGAAGGACCAATGTAATAATAACGCGCTCATTTTTATTCTGAGCAATAACTCGCTAACTTGTTAAGTATGTATATAAAAAATGTGCCTCTCCGGTTTATTTTTTATATTAATTGCTCCTTCTAACATAACATTATATATATATATATATAATGAGCCTAGCTAATTCGTGTATTTGAAGGACGTGCAAATGGGCTGGGATTTCTTAGATAATATAAATGGGCCGCATTGACGCGAAATTATTTGTTCACCCGGCCCAGCAAATGGACTGTACATTCTAGAAAACCTGGGTTAAATATATGCCACATTTTTGCAGGCTGACATGTGGGCCAATAGGTCGAAGCCTACGTAGGGCTTTGTCAACTTGGTCGGCATGCACCTTCAATCTCTGGTCTTCCCCATCTGTGACTCTCTCCATCTATGACTCCACTGCCCCGTCTTCCCTATCTCTGGGTCGTTCCAGTCTGGGGCCTCGTCGTCGTCCACCGGCCTTTTGTGTGCTCGGCATGGTGTGGTCAACGTGGTCAACAACTGAGAGTCATCGGAAGATGACTGTACGTGAGAGGCTGACAGTGGGGACGCACCACGCCCATGGACGCATGCATGCAACGGAACGCGGCTTGGTCAACGTGGTCAAGAACGACTTCCATCGGAAGTGTACTGTACATGGAGAGGCTGACAGCTGGGTCCACAGCCGCAGCAAGGAAGTGCCTCCTTATTACGCGGAAAATAATGATTCCTCCACCTAACAATAGGGACCCACCGGACGGGCCACCGTATTTTGTGAAAAAAATAACATTTCCACCGGACGGGTCAGCGTATTTCGCGAAAAAACTTTTCCCCCGCTGTCAGCTCGAACCCATCGGAAGTGCCTCCTTATTATGCAGAAAAAATGAATACTTCCCCTGCTAGTTGGGACCCACCTTGGTGGGAGGCAGACTTGTGTGCCTACTAAGTTGACGGGGATGGAGGGCTTTGTCAACTTAGTCAATATGAACGATTCTAGCTCCAGTGACCGTACGATGTCCATCCAACGGCCGTAGTGGTTCTTCAACCTCTGGTCTTCTTGCTCCAACCGCCCAAACCAGCATCGGTCGTGCCGTGTGCTCCTGCCTCCCGTGGCCGGCTGTGATGCCGCGGAAGCCTCACCGCCCCCTACTACTCCCACCGCTGGTCAGGCCATCCCTCTAATCACCCACACCCCATGTTATTCTGCGGCGACAGCAACCTCACAACGCAGCCGAACCAGTGAACCCTCGTACTCCTCTTCGCGCGGGCTTCCACTTCCGTGTCTTCCCCGGCTCCGCGTCGTCCCCTTCCTAGGCCTCGCCATCGTCCACCGCCCCGGTGCTCTCGGCGCGGCGTGGTCAACGTGGTCAAGGAACGACTTCCATCGGAAGAGTACTGTGCGTGGAGAGGCTGACAGCTGGGTCCACGGCCGCAGCAAGGAAGTGCCTCCTTATTACGTGCAAAATAATTATTCCTCCACCTGACAGCGGGGACCCACCGGACGGGCCACCATATTTCGCAAAAAAAAATGTTTCCCCCTGACTTCTGGGACCCACTAGCTACTTCTTCGCATGCAAGGAAGTGCGTCCGGGCAAAAAAAAACGATTCGCCCCCCTGACTGTTGGGACCCACCAGCTACATCTTCGCACGCAAGGAAGTGCCTGACAGTCGGGACCCACATGGTCGAAGCGTCCGTAGTGTTGTCATTCTGGTCGCGAACGTGTACATACATACTGGTCGATGTAGAGGCGCACACATGTCGTGGTAGAGGCGCGCACGTAGCATGTACACGTACGTACAACGGCCAGGGTGCAAGAAAGTAAATTCGGCCACGTACGTACATACGGGCGGGGTCTTGAACGCCTACTCGCATGTACGTACGGTCAGGGCTCGTGTACATGGCTGGGTCGGAACGGAGAAACAGCGTCGTCATCGTGTTCATGGGGAACCAACCGGCTGGGTCGGAACGGAATGCATCATCGTGTTCATCGGGAGGGCTTGGACGGAACAGCCGATGGAAACGAGGCCTGGCGTACTGCAGAACGAAGGAAATGGCCTTGTGTTCGACCGGCCATGGTCGAAACGGGATCCTGTTCATCGGGAGGGGTCTGGCGTACCGCAAAATGGAGGAAACGGACCTCCTACGGTCGAAACGGGGGTCCTGTTGATCGAGAGGGGTGTGGCGTACTGCAAAACGGAGGAAACGGACTTGTGTTGGAGCGCTACGGTCAAAACGGGGGTCATGTTCATCGGGAGGGGTGTGGCGTATTGCAAAACGAGACTCCACGGGATACTGTTCATCTCCACCATCGACCCCTCCAACCCCCACGGGCTACTGTTCATCCACGTCAACCTCCTCCAGCCTCCACCTGCGACTGTTCATCCACGGGCTCCTGTTCATCCAGCCTCCACCGCGTGCTACTCCACCGGCTACTGTTCATCCAGCCCTCTCCACGGGCTCCTGTTCAACCACCTCTCCATGGGCTACTGTTCATCCACCCTCCACCGTCTACTATTCATCCAGCCCTTCACGGGGAGGTCCTGTTCATCCTGCCCTCCACGGGGTCCTGTTCATGGCCACAAACGCAGACGGGAAAGAAGAAACACACCTCGCGGATCGATCTCATGGATCGATGAGGTGGCACAATCCTTACCACACGCTGTCTCCCGCATCTGTCGCACGCCCCCATGTTGTAATGCCCAGTGTGAGACTATACCTCCTACGTGTCGAGGCACGACTTAAAGGCATAATCTCATACTAGAATGATCTCAAGTATGGTATCTTTGCACGACTCATGTAAAAGAGGGATGAAATTGCAAAAGAGTAGTTGGCTTACACTCGCCACGTCACACAATGCATTACATAAACATTCATCATCCAAACAACATAAGAGTCCGACTACGGACGAAGATCCAAATGAAAGATACCATAAATAAAATAACACAAGGTCCCGATCATCCTAATAAGAGCCCTACTGATCCTCTGGATAAGACACGTAGTATTGCCCACGTTCTTCATCGAACTCCCAGTACAACTCTGAACCACCAGCTGTGTAGTTCTCAAAGGTACCTGCATCTAGTGTTGTGTAGAATCTGTGAGCCACGGAGGACTCAGCAATCCCGTTCCTGGGTAGCAATACTATCAAAGCCTTGGGTGTGGAACAAGGCTGAAGAACAAGGTTGCAGTTGCACTAGCACTAGCTTAGGTGTTTAGAGCGAGAAGAGAAAGTTCCAACGATCGTCAAAGTGATCACGAAGTGATCTTATCTAAGCGCGTCAAACATAACCCCACCGTGTTCACTTCCCGAAACCCTTCGGAAAGCGACCATCACGGTTACTCACGCTGGTAGTGTATTCTGAACATAGTGTCAAGTTTTCTACAACCGGATATTAACAAATTCCCATCTGCCACATAACCGCCGACACGGCTTTCGAAAGATCAAACCCTGCAGGGGTGTCCCAACTTAGCCCATCACAAGCTCACGATCTGCCGAGTCGCAACTCCAAGGTGGGAAGACCCGAGTATTCTCGGAATCCCATGCTCAAGATATTCCGACTAAGGTAAAACTAATCCAGCAAGACCTCTCGGCGTGCCGACACCCTGATAGTAGCCGCGCGTATCTCGTCTCAGGCCACGACCGGATGGGACATCCTACGGGTTTTTACCAGCCCTTGAGTTTCCTCGAGGTGGCCCCGCAGCCTGCCCAGTTTGGACCAACACTCATGTGGAGCACTGGCCCGGGTTGTTGATTAATAAAAGGGTTTATAACTCCCTATGCAAGTTTTAGTTATTAGGCAAATGTAAAACCAATGTTGGGCCTTGCTGGAAAAGCTTTGGCGCTAAGCGGGTTATCAAGGGGGGCCCATAAACCCCAACCGTGTTAGGGATGCACAATCAAGGAACATAACACTGGTTTAAACTGTTCCTAGGGAGGCATGAGTGGAACAAAACACCAAGCAAAGGCTTAGCCTTCCACCCATTGCCAAGTATATAGATGATTTAGTTTAACAGTTTATATATTGTGATATCCCAACAATAACTTCAACATGAAGCAAGAATCTTCAAATCTTCTCCTGCAACTAACAATGCTATAAGAGGGGCTGAGCGAAGCTTACGTAGCCAAATAAAGGTTTGCTAGGCTGGGTGGTTAGAGAGGTTCATGGCAACAATAGGAGGCTAACAAACAGACATAGGCATCGATGCAATAAGCTAAAGAGCGAGACATCTAGCATAGGCAAAGATAGTAGTGTTATCTGGGTAAGGTCATCTTGCCTGTTGAATCCTCGGAGGGAACGTAACCTTGCTCTTCACACTCAACCTCGGTAGAAACCTCGTACTCAGTATCGTCACCGGGCTCTAACCAAACACAACAATGCAAGAATGAAACAAAATCAATCAACATGCAGTGCTCAACCACATGATGCATGCACATGAAGCATATGAACATGGAAGAAATGATGCACGGCCTAGGGGTCACGAGAGTGCAATAACATCACAACCAAACAAGATCAACCACACACTTGAAACAAGTAAAGGAACAACTTAACAAGTTTATGTAGTTTCCAAACAAGCAACCAACATGTTTTAAAAGAAGTTTATTAACATGGCAAGGGTGCAACTAACTCAACAGCAACATGCTAGCACATTTAAATGGGCTGGAAATAAATACAACAATATCCAGAAACTCCCATATTCATTTATTTGCATTTGGGACAGATTTGAAAAACTTCTGTGATGGAGTTGTCAACCATGCTAAACAACAGCACCAAAATATTCTACACATTTTTCTACCCCAAATTCATATAAAGTTTGTTAAATTTGGAGTTGTAGATATTTAGTTATGATTTTTGCAAGTTTAAGCATATTTAGAACAAGTTTAAATTCAAACAGCATTTCAAAAGGTTATAAACATGGCAGCAAGTAGCATATTCATAATCTACACAAAATTCTAAGCACTTTTCATATATTACTCAAATTCATCTGAAACATAAATATGCAGATATTAAATAAATAAGAAAAACAGAAAAGAAAAAGAAAAACAGAAAAGAAAATAAAACAAAATAGGTGTCAGGGGCTAAAACGACCCAGGCTCAGCTAGCCACACCCACTGACAAGGGGGCCCGGCGGGGCTGAGCTGGCGAAGTGGGTGCGCGCGGGGGTGGAGATGGAGCTGGGAGGCTGGCAGGTGGGGCCTACCTGTCAGCCTCAGGCGAAAGGCAAAAATGGGCGAATTTCCACTGTGCCGGCGAGGGATCGAACCCACGCCCTTTCGCTGAAACTGACGGAGACAAACCACTGCGCTACTGAATCGGACTTGACAGATAGCAGGTAGTATATCTGAAGAATATACAGCAACAGGCAGAACAGGGGAGGCACTGGCCCTCGTCGGAGCTGCTCGTCGGAGCCGCTCCGGCGACCAATTAGCACGGCGGAGGGGTGCGAGAGGCTCCTGGAGGAGTTCCGCATCCAACCCGCCTACTAGCAGCGCCTACGGGGCACTACATCATCGGCGGCGAGCAACTCCAGCACGGCGACGATGGAGCAACGGCGAGGCGAAGCAAGGCCCTAGGCAGCACGGCGACGGCACAAAGAGATCCTTCACGACTAGACGAAGCGAACGGGCAGCACGGCATGCGCTAGAGGGGTCGGAACACTCGCCGGCGACGAGGTCCGACGGCGATGCGCTCGGGCGCTCGGTGAACTAGGGCCTAGAGTACGCGCAGAAAGTGGAAAAGGGCACGGGAAGAGAGAGGAGCTCACCACGAGCACGACGGAGTGCTCGGCTGGCACAGGCGTGGAAGGAGTCAACGACAGCGCGTCTCCAACACCTATGACCACCATAGAGGAAGGACATGAATAAGAGCTCAACAGAGAGGCGATCGGGTCCGCGTAGTTGACGTAGATAACGGAGTCGACGTCGAGGAAGCAGGTAGACAGCTTTGGCGAGGCCGAGGACGGCGCGGGGCTCACCGGCGACGACGGGCTGCTCTCATATGCGCTCGGGTGTCGATGGGAGCGGCAGATCTGGAGGATCTCAGCTCTCTAGATGGCGAGAGGGGGGAGAGGAAACCTACAGAGGAGTGGAGGACAAGGCTTGGGTTTAAAAAGGGGCGGCGACGGCCTCGACGTCCGTGAACTGACGGCGTGACGGTGAGCGCGGGCGTGCTCTGCTTTTCTGACGAAGGAACACGGAGACGTGGCCCTGTGTCACAGACATGTGGGGCCAGGCTTTCGGAAAGGCCACGACGCGACGGCGCGGCTGTTGGCTGGGCCTGCGGTGGAGTTGGGCTGCGCAGAGAGGGAAAAGAAGAGATGGGCCTGGGGTGAGAGAGAGAGGGAGGAGGAGGCCCAGGTGCACTGTGCTGGCTACTGCCTCTTTTCTTTTTCCTTTTATTTCCTCAGGCAGAAGAAAAAAGAAAAGCACAGAACAAAATAGGAAGAGTTAGGGAAAAAAGAAAAATATCCCCAAGCTCAGTGAATTATGCCCTATTTAAATAAATTGACTTGGACATTTTTAGAGGCAGAAGAAGAAGAAGAAGAAGAAGAAGAAGAAGAAGAAGAAGAAGAAGAAGAAGAAGAAGAAGAAGAAGAAGAAGAAGAAGGGAGAAGAGGGGTAGGGTTTAGCTAGGCTTAGCTAGAACCCACTCAACAACATCACAAGGTCTCACACATGCACAAAATAAAGTAAACTATGATGCCATGATGATATGATGATGAGCAAAGCAAGGATGCCAAATAATAAAAGATATGGCAATGCAAATAAAATAAATGACAAGAACCCCCAAGGATAATGACAAGGATCAAAGAGGAAGTTTTATTGCCATTATTGGAAAGTGTTACATTTGGGCATTACAAACTCTCCTACACTACAAAAAGATCTCGTCCCGAGATCTAGGACTGGAAGAAGGAAGGATACTCGGAACGAAGGTGATCTTCTCGTTCCCACGTAGCTTCTCGGTCGGTATGGTGTGACCACTTTACTTTCAAGAACTTGATTGACTTGTTGCGGGTTTTGCGCTCAGTTTCCTCAAGAATAGCAACAGGGTGCTCACGATAAGACAAGTCTTGTTGAATTTCAATCTCCTCAAACGGAATGGTGCGTTCAGGTGTCTTGAAGCACTTGCGGAGTTGAGACACGTGAAACACATCATGAACATTTGCAAAGTTGGAGGGGAGCTCAAGTTGTTAGGCTAGATCGCCTCTTTTGCCAAGAATCTTGAAAGGGCCCACGTATCTAGGAGCTAGCTTTCTTTTGATACCGAATCTTTAGGTTCCTTTCATAGGAGAAACACGGAGATAGACATGATCCCCAATGTCGAAAGCCAAATCACGATGCTTGCCATCATAGTAACTCTTTTGACGCGATTGAGCGGCTTTGAGATTCTCACGTATGACTTTGCACATTTCTTCAGCTTCTGAGATCAAGTCATTGCCAAGAAGTTGACGTTCACCAGTCTCAGACCAGTTGAGCGGGGTACGACACTTTCTGCCATAGAGGATTTCAAAAGGAGCTTTGCCGGCACTTGCTTGGAAACTGTTGTTGTAAGAGAACTCGGCAAACAGGAGACAATCTTCCCACTTCACGCCAAAAGAGATGACACAAGCTCTCAGCATGTCTTCGAGGATGTGGTTCACTCTTTCGACTTGACCACTAGTCTGAGGGTGAAACGCAGTGCTGAAACAAATCCTAGTGCCCATGGCTGACTGAAAGGAGTCCCAGAACTTGGATGTGAATAAACTTCCACGGTACAATTCTGGAGGTGTACAACTCTGCCAACTGAGCTACGTTGATGGATTCTTTGACGGGAAGGTAGTGAGCTACTTTTGTTAGCTTGTCAATGACTACAAAGATAGCATCATTCCCCTTCTTGGACTTAGGAAACCCAGTGACGAAATCCATTTCAATGTGGTCGAATTTCCACTCCGGAATAAGTAGAGGTTGGAGGACACCGGCTGGACGTTGATGCTCTGCCTTCACTCTTCTCCAGACATCACATTCATTCACGAATTGGGCAATCTCCCTTTTCATGCGAGTCCACCAGTAAGATTGCTTGAGTTCTTGGTACATCTTGGAACTTCCGGGATGAATTGAGAGGAGGGAGTCATGTGCTTCGTTCATTATGAGCTTCCTGAGATCACCCTTGGGAACCGCAATTCTGTCCTCAAAGAACAAGATGTCTTTCTCATCAAAACGATAGCACTTTTATTTGGGAGTACCCTTAGCAATACCATGTTTCACTTTCTGCATCATAGTATCACTTAGTTGGGCCTCACGGATCTGATCTTCCAAGGTAGGAGCAACATGAAGGTTTGCAAGAAAGCATTGCGGAACAACTTGAAGGTTGAGCTTCCTGAATGATTCACAAAGCTTGGGTTGGAACGGCTTGAGAAGAAGACTGTTGCAATATGCCTTTCTGCTCAAGGCATCTGCAATGACATTGGCCTTGCCAGGTGTATACTCAATGCTTGGATCATACTCTTGGATCATCTCAACCCAACGAGTTTGGCGAAGGTTCAGGTTAGGCTGTGTGAAGATGTACTTTAAGCTCTTGTGATCGATGAAGATGTCCACTTTTCTCCCCAACAGAAGGTGTCTCCACGTGATCAAGGCATGTACGACTGCTGCTAGCTCGAGATCATGTGGGGGGTAATTCTTCTCATTTGGTTTCAACTGACGAGAAGTGTATGCCACAATCTTCTTGTCTTGCATGAGAACACCACCAAGTCCTTGTAAAGAAGCATCACAAAAGACTTCATAGGGCTTGGACTCATCCGGAGGAGTAAGAACCGGAGCAGAAATGAGCTTCTCTTTGAGTGTTTTGAATGCCACATCACAATCAGGAGTCCAGGACTACTTGACATTCTTCTGCAGTAGGTTTGAGAGAGGCTTGGAAATCTTCGAGAAGTTCTCAACGAACCTTCTGCAATAGCTAGCGAGACCAAAGAAGCTTCGGAGTTGCTTGACGTTCTACGGGGGTTCCCAGTTGACAATAGCTTCAACTTTCTCGGTGTTGACAGAAATACCCTCAGCGAAGATGATATGGCCAAGACATAAGACTTTATCCAGCCATAATTCACATTTGGAGAACTTCGCATAGAACTTGTGTTCATGGAGCCTATCCAGGACCAAACGGAGGTGCTTGGCATGGTCTTCTTCATTCTTGGAGAATACCAAGATATCATCCCGATAGACGAGAATAAATTCATTGGTGTAGGGGTTGAATATGAAGTGCATCATCCTCGAGAAAGTGGGTGGAGCATTTGCGAGGCCAAAAGACATGACCGTGTATTCATAAGAGCCAAAACTCGTTCTGAATGCGGTCTTGGGAATATCTTCTTCACGGATATGGATCTGGTGATAACCCATCCGGAGATCGAGCTTTGAGAAAACCTTTGCTCCTTTGAGCTGCTCGAACAATTCATTGATATTGGGGAGCGGATACTTGTTCTTTATTGTCTTCTTGTTCAATGGTCGGTAATCAACGCAAAGGCGCTCCGTGCCATTCTTCTTCTTGACAAATAGTACACCACAGCCCCAAGGAGAAGTGCTAGGCTTGATTACACCCATACGCTCTTGCTCATCGAGTTGTTTCTTCAGCTCCTTCAACTCATCAGGGGAGAGCTTGTACGGACGCCGGCATGCTGGCTCGATACTGGGCTCGAGTTCAATGACGAATTCAACTTGACGATGCGGAGGCATGCCTGGAAGCTCTTCAGGGAAAACATCTTCATACTCATTGACCACCGGAATCTGAGAGATGGCATTAATCTCGCCCTTGTCATTGAGAGAGAATAGCCTGATTGTGTTACCTCGAGAGGCGAAAATAATCACGTCTTCGTCAGGATGAGTAAGCTTGACTTCCTTATTTGCACAATCAATGTTTGCATCATGCTTGGAAAGCCAATCCATACCAAGAATAAGATCAATGTGGGATTTGCCGAGAATAATCGGAGAAACCAAAAAACTATAATCACCCATATGAATAGATATATCCGGAGCATACAAGCTAGAAGTCATTAGCTCCCCCGGAGAAGTAACTTGCAACTTTTGGGGTAGTGCCACTGTGCCCACATTGTGCTTGGATGCAAAAGGATATGACATGAAGGAACATGATGCACCAGAATCAAACAAAACTTTAGCAGGTTTAAGATTGACTGGAAGGTTACCAAGTATCACATCTAAAGAATTCTCTGCTTGAGCTGCATTCATCAGATTCACTCTTGCTTGCTTGGGATTGTGCTTGACAATAGCAGTGCTGACAGGTGGAGGAGGCGGAAGGCGCCTTGGGTTGGGACACTTGTTAGCATAGTGACCCTTCTGAGTGCACTTGTTGCAAACCACTTCTGAGAGAGGACGGTGATAAGGACCACTTGGCTTCGAAGCTTGAAAGTGATTCTTGGACTGATTGCTTGGGTTGGGTGGGTGGGAGCAACCACGGCCACCAGAGTGCTTGTTGTTGTTGTTGGGAGGGCGATGTTGGGGAATGTAGTATTTCAAAAATTTCCTACGATCACGCAAGATCTATCTACTAGATGCATAGCAACGAGAGGGAAGAGTGTGTCTACGTACCCACGTAGGCCAGGAGCGGAAGCGCCTAGTGACGCGGTTGATGTAGTCGAACTTTCTTCGCGATCCAACCGATCAAGCACCGAACGTACGGAGCCTCCGCGTTCAGCACACATTCATCTTGATGACGTCCCACGAGCGCTTGATCCAGTTGAGCTTCACGGGAGAGTTTCGTCAGCACGACGGCGTGGTGACGGATATGATGAAGTTACCGTCGCAGGGCTTCGCCTAAGCGCTGCAACGATATGACCGAGGTGTGTTACTGTGGAGGGGGGCACCGCACACGGTTGGGAGAGATCAACTGATCAACTTGTGTGTCTATGGGGTGCCTCTACCCCCGTATATAAAGGAGTGGAGGAGAGGGAGGGTCGGCCCTCTCTATGGCGCTCCCTAGGGGAGTCCTACTCCCACCGGGAGTAGGATTCCCCCTTTCCTAGTAGAACTAGGAGCCCTTCCAAGTAGTAGGAGTAGGAGAGAAGGAAAGGGAAAGAGAAGAGAAGGAAGGAGGGGGCGCAACCCCTCTCCCTAGTCCAATTCGGACCAAGCCATGGGAGGGGCGCAGCCTCCTCTCTCCCTTTCCCCTAAAGCCCGATAAGGCCCATATACTCCCCAGCGAATTCCCGTAACTCTCCGGTACTCCGAAAAATACCCGAATCACTCGGAACCAATATATCGATCTTTACGTCTCGACCATTTCGAGACTCCTCGTCATGTCCCCGATCTCATCCGGGACTCAGAACTACCTTCGGTACATCAAAACACATAAACTCATAATATCGATCGTCATCAAACGTTAAGCGTGCGGACCCTACGGGTTCGAGAACTATGTAGACATGACCGAGATCCATCTCCGGTCAATAACCAATACCGGAACCTGGATGCTCATATTGGCTCCTACATATTCTACGAAGATCTTTATCGGTCAAACCGTATAAGAACATGCGTTGTTCCTTTTGTCATCGGTATGTTACTTGTCCGAGATTCGATCATCGGTATCACCATACCTAGTTAATCTCATTACCGGCAAGTCTCTTTACTCGTTCCGTAATACATCATCTCGTGACTAAATCATTAGTCATTTGGTTGCAAGGCTTATTATGATGTGTATTACCGAGAGGGCCCAGAGATACCTCTCCGACACTCGGAGTGACAAATCCTATTCTTGATCTATGCAACCACCACGAACACCTTCGGAGACACCTGTAGAGCATCTTTATAATCACCCAGTTACGTTGTGACGTTTGATAGCACACAAGGTGTTCCTCCGGTATTCGGGAGTTGCATAATATCATAGTCATAGGAACATGTATAAGTCATGAAGAAAGCAATAGCAGTAAAACTAAACGATCATAGGGCTAAGCTAACGGATGGGTCTTGTCCATCACATCATTCTCCTAATGATGTGATCCCGTTGATCAAATGACAACTCATGTCTATGGCTAGGAAACATAATCATCTTTGATCAATGAGCTAGTCTAGTGGAGGCATACTAGGGACATACTGTTTTGTCTATGTATTCACACATGTACTAAGTTTCCGGTTAATACAATTCTAGCATGAATAATAAACATTTATCATGATATAAGGAAATAAATAATAACTTTATTATTGCCTCTGGGGCATATTTCCTTCAGTCTCTCACTTGCACTAGAGTCAATAATCTAGTTCACATCTCCATGTGATTTAATACCGATAGTTCAAATCATTATGTGAATAACACCCCTAGTTCACATCGCCATGTGACTAATACCCCAAGGGTTTACTAGAGTCAATAATCTAGTTCACATCGATATGTGATTAACACCCAAGAGTAGTAAGGTGTGATCATGTTTTGCTTGTGAGAGAAGTTTAGTCGACGGGTCTGACACATTCAGATCCGTATGCATTTCGCAAATTTCTATGTCTACAATGCTCTGCATGGAGCTACTCTAGCTAATTGCACCCACTTTTAATATGCATCCAGATTGATACTTAGAGTCATCTAGATTAGTGTAACGCTTGCATCGGTGTAACTCTTTACGACGAACTCTTTATCACCTCCATAATCGAGAAAATATTTCCTTAGTTATCCAGTAACTAAGGATAATTTTGACCGATGTCCAATGATCTACTCCTGGATCACTTTTGTACGTCCTTGCCAAACTCATGGTAAGGTACACAACAGGTTTGGAACACAGCATGGCATACTTTATAGAACCTATGGCTGAGGCATAGGGAATGACTTTCATTCTTTCTCTATCTTCTGCCGAGGTAGGGCTTTGAGTCTTACTCAACTTCATACCTTACAACTCAGGCAAGAACTCCTTCTCTGACTGATCCATTTTGAACTACTTCAAAAACTTGTCAAGGTATGTACTCATTGAAAAAACTTATCAAGCGTCTTGATCTATCTATAGAATGCGATGCTCAATATGTAAGCAGCTTCACCGAGGTCTTTCTTTGAAAAACTCCTTCCAAACACTCATTCATGCTTTCCAGAAAATTCTACATCATTTCCGATCGACAATATGTCATTCACATATACTTATCAGAAAGGCTGTAGTGCTCCCACTCTCTTTCTTGAAAATATAGGCTTCACCGCAAGTTTGTATAAAACTATATGCTTTGATAAACTTATCAAAGCGTATATTCCAACTCCGAGATGCTTGCACCAGTCCATAGATGGATCGCTGGAGCTTGCACAATTTGCTAGCACCTTTAGTATTGACAAAACCTTCTGTTTGCATCATATACAACTCTTCTTTAATAAACCCATTAAAGAATGCAGTTTCGTTATCCATTTGCCAAATTTCATAAAATGTGGCAATTGCTAACATGATTCGGACAGACTTAAGCATCGCTACGGGTGAGAAAATCTCATCGTAGTCAACACCTTGAACTTGTCGAAAACCTTTCGCAACAAGTCGAGCTTTGTAGACAGTAACATTACCATCGGTGTCAGTCTTCCTCTTAAAGATCCATTTATTTTCAATGGCTTGCCGATCATTGGGCAAGTCAACCAAAGTCCACACTTTGTTCTCATACATGGATCCCATTTCAGATTTCATAGCCTCAAGCCATTTTGCGGAATTTGGGCTCATCATCGCTTCCTCATAGTTCGTAGGTTCATCATGGTCTAGTAACATGACTTCTAGAATAGGGTTACCATACCACTCCGGTGCGGAACATACTCTGGTTGACCTACGAGATTCAACAGTAACTTGATCTGAAGTTTCATGATCATCATCATTAGCTTCCTCACTAATTGGTGTAGGAATCACTAGAACTAGTTTCTGTGATGTACTACTATCCAATTCGGGAGAAGGTACAATTACCTCATCAAGTTCCACTTTCCTCCCACTCACTTCTTTCGAGAGAAACTCCTTCTCTTGAAAGGATCCATTCTTAGCAACAAATATCTTACCTTCGGATCTGTGATAGAAGGTGTATCCAACAGTTTCCTTTGGCTATCCTATGAAGACACATTTCTTCGACTTGGGTTGGAACTCATCAGGTTGAAACTTTTATACATAAGCATCGCAGCCCCAAACTTTAAGAAACGACAACTTTGGTTTCTTGCCAAACCACAATTCATAAAGCGTCGTCTCAACGGATTTAGATGGTGCCCTATTTAACGTGAATGCAGCTATCTTTAATGCATAACCCAAAACTATAGTGGTAAATCAGTAAGAGACATCATAGATCGCACCATATCTAATAAAGTACGGTTACGACGTTCGGACACACCATTACGTTGTGGTGTTCAGGGTGGCGTGAGTTGTGAAACTATTCCACATTGTTTCAAATGAAGACCAAACTCGTAACTCAAATATTCACCTCCACGATCAGATCGTAGAAACTTTATTTTCTTGTTACGATGATTCTCTACTTCACTCTGAAATTCTTTGAACTTTTCAAATGTTTCAGACCTGTGCTTCATCAAGTAGATATACCCATATCTGCTCAAATCATCAGTGAAGGTCAGAAAATAACGATACTCGCCATGAGCTTCAACACTCATCGGTCCACATACATCAGTATGTCTGATTTCCAACAAATCTGTTGCTCGCTCCATTGTTCCGGAGAACGGAGTTTTAGTCATCTTGCCCATGAGGCATGGTTCGCAAGCACCAAATGATTCATAATCAAGTGATTCCAAAAGTCCATCACTATGGAGTTTCTTCATGCGCTTTACACCAATATGACCTAAACGGCAGTGCCACAAATAAGTTGCACTATTATTATTAACCTTGCATCTTTTGGCTTCAATATTATGAATATGTGTATCACTACGATCGAGATCCAACAAACTATTTTCATTGGGTGTATGACCATCGAAGGCTTTATTCATGTAAACAGAATAACAATTATTCTATGACTTTAAATGAATAACCGTATTGCAACAAACATGATCAAATCATATTCATTCTTAACGCAAATGCCAAATAACATTTATTTAGGTTCTACACTAATCCCGAAAGTATAGGGAGTGTGTGATGATGATCATATCAATCTTGGAACCACTTACAACACACATCGTCACTTCACCTTTAACTAGTCTCTGTTCATTTACAACTTTTTTTCGAGTTACTAATTTTAGCAACTGAACTGGTATCAAATACCCAGGGGTTGCTATGAACAATAGTAAAATACACATCAATAATCTGTATATCAAATATACCTTTGTTCACTTTGCCATTCTTCTTATCCGCCAAGTATCTAGGGCAGTTCCACTTCCAGTGACTATTTCCTTTGCAGTAGAAGCACTTAGTTTCAGGCTTGAGTTTAGCTTTGGGTTTTTTTCACGGGAGTGCCAACTTGCTTGTCATTCTTCTTGAAGTTCCCTTTCTATCCCTTTGCCCTGTACTTGAAACAAGTGGTATTGTTAACCATCAACACTTGATGTTGTTTCTTGATTTCTACCTTCGCCAATTTCAGCATCGCGAAGAGCTCGGGAATTACTTTCGTCATCCCTTGCATATTATAGTTCGTCACGAAGTTCTACTAACTTGGTGATAGTGACTAGAAAACTTTGTCAATTACTATCTTATCTGGAAGATTAACCCCCACTTGATTCAAGTAATTGTAGTACCCAGACAATCTGAGCACATGCTCACTGGTTGAGCTATTCTCCTCCATCTTGTAGGCAACTGTCAGAGGTCTTACACCTCTCGACACGGGCATGAGTATGAAATACTAATTTCAACTCTTGGAACATCTCATATGCTCCGTGGTGTTCAAAACATTTTTGAAGTCCCGGCTGGCCGTAAAGCATGGCGCACTAAACTATCAAGTAGTCATCATACCGAGATTGTCAAACGTTCATAACATCTACAGCTGCTCCTTCAATAGATATGTCACCTAGCGGTGCATCAAGTACATAATATGTAATTCCCAGATGTAACACTTTCCCCTTTTGGCAATATATAAACTTTGGCTTCATCAATTCCCTTCCGGGTTCTTCTTTATTTTCGGATTCTTCGTTTTGTCGCGTGCGTGTGTGCATTTCATCCATTTCATGTTGTCATGTGCATTGCATTGCATTTGTGTTGTCTTTTGCATCCGGTCTCACTCATCCCTTCCCGTTGTCCGTTTCGAGTTCCGACGCTCTCACACATGCACGTGGCATCCCCGAGTCCTTCTTTCGTGTTTGGCCATGTAACGTTTTCGGAATGGCGTGAGACTTGTCGTGCGATGTTGTTTTGATACGTGTAACCCGCCTGTCAAGTTTCGTCGTGTTCGGAGTTCGTTTGATACTCCAACGGGTAACCTCGTGGGCTAAAAGTACCTTCTCTTTGAGGCCCAAGACCCCTCCACAAGAGCCCAACAACCCAGCACAAACCTTCCCATCATCTCGGCCGTTGAATTGTGATCGCGTGGCGGAAAACCGCTCCTCATTTGGACTCTCCTAGCTCCTTGTGCCTATAAAAACGTCCACCCCTCCATTTTCGAACAAAACCCTAGTCTTCTTCCTCCTCCAGCCCCCGCCTCGGAATCCGCCGCGCCAGTCACCGCCTCCGCCGCCGCGCGGGCCCGCAGGCCCAGCGCCGGCCCGTCGCCGCCATCGTTCGGGCCAGATCGCCCCGCGCGCCCCTACGCCCGTCCTCCTCAGCTCCGGCGCCGTCGCGAGGTCCAGCCGCCGCGCCGCCACCCGCAGGCGGCCGGAGCCCCGCCGGCCACCGCAGAACCTCCCCGCCGGCGCTCCCTCGCCGAGCTGCGCCGCCGCACCTCTGCGGATCCGCCGCCGCCCGAGCCCAGGCTCCTCCGGCCGCCGCCAGGAGGGCCTCCGCCCCAACCGCAGCAGGCCGTCGGGCCCTCGCCGCTGGCCACCTGCGTCGTTTCCCCGCCGAACCGCCGCCGTCGAGCGCTCGGGATCGATCGATCCAGCCGCTCGAGCCGATCCGATCGGGCTGCCCCGAAACCCTAGCGGTTCCCAGGCCCAACCCGCGACCCGGCGCCGTTCGACCCGCTCCACTCCCGCAGACCCGCTCCGCTGTTGACTCCAGAGAGGTTGACCCTCTGTTTTTTTACTAAGTCTTTTAGTGTTTTTCATTGTCTGATGCACTTTTGCGATGATGATAACTTTTACTATGCCTTTCCGATTTGTGCATATAATATGTCCAAATGATCGTGGTGACATGTACTATATTTTGTTCCACTGTGTCATGCATGTTTGAGTCCATCTAGATGTCTTAATCATCATGAAAAGAGTGCTATATGATATAAACTGCTGCTATTAGTTGTTTTCATGCCATGTTTGTTATGTGATAACTTGATGCATGTTTATCCAAATGAAGCAAATGATATGTCCAAATGTTCATCATGAGATGCTCTACATGTTGGTTGCTATAGGATGCATGTTAGAGTTCATATTATGTTTATCTCCATTGCAAAAGTGCATGTGGTTGTTAGGTTTTGTAACTTGTTACGAGATGCCTAGTTGAGGAGCTCGTTGCTATTGATGTGGTTGTCCCCATGTTGCATGCTTATATGTTTTGGATTCCCCATCATGTGTTCTTTGCTGTGGTGCAAACCATTTGCCGTGTTATGCCTTGAGGTGACTTAAACATGCTCACAAACATGCCATGATAATATTGCTGTTTTAACACTTAGTGAAATTTCACTAAGTCTGGAATCTGTAATATCCGGATGCTATGTTTGCTTGTTGTCCTAGGTAAATCCATGTTAGTTTTGGGGTGGCTTTTGATCATTCCTTGTTGTATATGTTGTTGGCTATCCATCCATGGCCTCACATGCTCTTTTGGGTTGCTGTAGCATATTTAACTCTTGCTCCCAAGTTGCTATAAAATAGTGATGTCAGGTTTTATTGTCATGATCAAAATGTTGTAGCTTGTTGCTATTGATCCATGCCTCCTATGGAGATGCTCCAATGGAGTTGTTTGCTGTAGGATATGTCTACTTTATGTCCATGCTTCTTGTCACCATGTTTGAGTGCTGTAGAGTATATATTTCTTGCTCCGAAGTTGCTATGTGGCTGTTAATTTCAGCTTTGCTTTGTTTCTTGTTTCGGGTGTATCTTTTAGCCCGTTGCTCCGATTTGAGCAAGTCCTATATGAAACTAGATGACTCGTTGCGCCAATGGCGCAAAGGCCGAGTGTACATTAAAATATGTAAACAGAAAATAAAAACATATATGGAAATAAGTCGCAAAGGGCGGGAGCGAAACAGGCTTTCAAACCATGGAAGTTACAATATTTAGAGACCGATGCCTACTTATATTGCCTTATGAATGTTACCATACTATTGAATTAGGAGTGATAACATGGTGTATTCTTCTATAGCTCTTTCCCCTCATTCCCTCCTATTTATAAAGGATAAGTAAACATCAGACTGGACCATCCCAGATTGAGCATATCACAAGCATATTAGACATGGAAGTGCCATTTTTAGTACATGGCCAGAAAGGCAGAGTATTAAAGACTAATATGAGATCAGCACTCAACACGCATTGCTATTTAAAATGATAAGCCATACTATCTTGATAGTACATAACAAATAAGCTCTAGCATTTCCCGCTAGTTATACTACTCCTTGCTCATCAAGCTTCTTGTTGCCGGAGAGATCACACCAAGCAAACATGATTCAGTTGAGCACAGACACGTAAAGATTCATGATCAAGAACAAAGTTAAATTTATCTTGCATAGAAATTCTCTCAATTGTCAGAAAGGGGAGACTTTGATAAAAGCTTCTTCTATCTGTCTGTAGTCCTGATGTTTCCGCTTGTCAGAGCATCATGCATCTACAAATACAAGGAAACATAATATAGTTTACATTACAAGGAAAGAAATAGGAAAACTATGTTCTCTAATCCTGATCATGTCTTGAACAATTAAGAATGCAATTCAAGTGCGTTTGCTAAATCGTAGATGACAAAGTAAAAACTTGATGTAGTACATGTGTTTTCTGATCCACCCACAAGAATCTGGGCCCTTCATCCAGGATCAGATGGCTCAGACATATTTTTTCTAGTCACTCCCGTTTGAGAGAAATAAAAAGGAACAAAGTTCCCC
>LR738709.1:116682255-116717489 GCA_902687465.1 Secale cereale | reverse complement strand
CCCCCCCCCCCCAAAAAAATAAAAAAAGCCTCGAATTACTAATAAATAAAAAGGAGCAAGTTGCCACACCAAGCAATTAGTGCGGATATGTTGTTAGGAGACACTTGGTACTGCTAGAACTTAAACAAGTGATCCACTAACGTAGTAGTCCTCACTTGTAATTTATTATGAACATTAAACATATAGGACAAGACCCTAAAGTGAACTATCCTTGGGCTCATGGAAATAATTGTGAATACTGATCTGCTGTGCAGTATAAAAGAATATAGTTATTACCTTGGCTGACTTAGGAAGAAACTGCATGAGCCATCATCAACATCAATTTATATATCCATCTTGACAGGGGTTGAAGAAAGATAATCATGAAACCGAAGGCTAACATGCAAAGTTCAGTAATCCGAACACCAACTTCAGCAGTTTCAAAGAAAAAGCATAACAACCAACAGCTGAGACACAAATGTTATTGTAGGTACATACATGATAAGCGATATTTAGTATGATTCTGAACTACGTGAGCTCTAAGTTTTATTTGCAAAACATGACACACGACTAAGCTTCTTATATACATACAGCACGTAATATGCTTCAATTTTGTTTGAATAGGGTGGAAGAGAACTAACAAAATTATCAGTGCACAACAATATCCGATGTAAGAAGGCCGGGTAGTCAGCAAGCAAACATTCAGGGAGGAACTATGGGTCTTCAGTCTCACGCCATATGTACCTCAGATACTCTCACAATTGACCTCTTGATAGTCTTGGTCCATCCATTGCACCGCTATATGTAAAAGAATTGAAAGCTCACTGCTGTAGTATACATAATAAAAAGTTTGTGCAATGATAGTGAAAGAAATATACATGTCTATCTGGAAGCAATAACACATCATGAAGCTAATAAGTAGAGGTATACTGTTGTTTAATCTGCAGGTGCTGGCATGCTCTTTTCAAGATCGAAATATTGCTCTTTTGTTTTAATTTTTGAGATCCCTCATAAATTAACTTGATCTTGTTTACACAATTGCGATCTATATCACCGCAGCAATGTGCACGACATGTCAACTCGTTCTGAAATCCAGCAGCTCAATTACAAAATCAAGTAAGGATCATGACATTATGTTTCATGCGCAGTGTGCACTCATCTTCAACGCGAGAAGCTGGGTCGTCTCACATAGCCGATTACAATACTCACCCTCCCAACTTGTACTCCATGAATATATAAGCGTAACTAATTTCATACAGTAGTAGTGGGATTAATAATAAAAAGTTAGTTTCCTTGTTCTCTAATTTGAACGAATTGCATATAGTAGTAGTAATCATATTTCACAAATAAAACTTCAACAAAGAATGGTTAATTAGTGATGAACCAATTTTATCTATTGCAGCGACACAAATTTGTTAGCTTGCGTACAACTTCTACGTGATGAGAATGCAATTCTGCTGGGTAGTAAGTACCCAGTGAGGATCTCCTAGACTGTCGTAGCATCAAGCCAAGATGATGCAGATGGTTGGCACGACGAAGGTGTAGGAGCCAACGGGGAGGCGACACACGAAGAACGTTTGCAGTAAGGTGTCTATTTCTGCGACTGTGAAGAACAAGAGCATCTGGATTACCAGATCTTTCTCGTCCAGGCAGAATAAATTTAGTGAGTGAATATCATTTATATGCGCGGAAAATTCAGTGGAGCTTAGTACTTCTTCAGAGATATCAGATTCATGGTTACTACTTGAAGACTCACATTTCCACCACCCATTTGAGGAACAAGCACGCTTGGTATGATGACGGTGGTGCCCAACATGACCAAAATCAGTGGAGCAGTACTTCATATTCTACTGTTTACCCATCACAACCACGGTGTAAAAGCTAACTATAACTGTTAATGTGCTTATTCATGCCTACAGTTGAAAATCATAGCGTAGCTTTTAATCGTGAATCTGAACACATACAAACATAACAGTTCAGGTATAGCATATTCCGATTGGGGCATCGGATTTTGTGCTGAATTGTAAGTAGAAGTAACTTTGGGGCAGAAGCTCTTTCTGTAAGACGCAAGCAGAATAAACATAGGATTATACATATAATTAGGTTCAGTAAGATGAGAAACTTCTGGCCGGTGCTATCACCTGAGCGGACAGAACAAAACGCTGGTTCACAGTTTTTCTGTATTGTACAAAAGACCATGCTAAAAGCGAGTTCACAGTTTGTATTGTCAGCACTTTTTTTTGTCAGGCATCACTAAAACTCACACCAAATATATTGGGCAGGCTGTCAATGGACGCCCTTCGCATATGCCATTGGTGGCCTCGATCTCTAAGAGTCCACTGCATTCACCTGTGTCCAGAGAGACATGACACTGTCGGACAAATGCAACAGCGTGTAGGAACCAAAGGCATGTCGGGGAAAGATTAGCAGACCTCATGCTGCAATGTCAGCTAAGCGACTTTCTACTGAGGAACAAAACTACAAAGCAGTGTTGTTCCAACCTGGGTTCTGGTACTATGGTCGAAATGAATCAGCAAGGGTCCAATCAGAATCTAACATTCTTTATAGGTTCTGGTACTGACCACAAAAAGAAAAACTGAAATTTTTACTTATGCGCACTATAGTGCCTGGCTATCAATACTTTGCATCAAATATCAGGGAATCCTATAAATACATATATCAGGAAGTTCTTCTAATCTAGTAACATAATCTAATAATTATCATATTAACAACACTATTGCTTGAAGGGGCCAATCAGAAGCTCCTAATTATTTTAGTTTGCCGGGCAATCTCTATGTGTTGCAGTCTTCAAGCATATTTTGTAACCAACTTATCCACTGATAATGAGAAAGAACTACCTGAGCAGTTGAGATGAGGGCTTGTATACACTAAAATCCAATCGTGTCCGGTGAGGGGATATTCAGCATACATGTCCACTGAAGCTACAATGCCAATGATCTGTTGTGATACGGTTCCTGAAATTTATGATACGATATAAAATCATTTTGAGTAGTAGGCAACCACACCATACCTGAATCTATCAGCAAGAAAAATTCACATTCCAATTTTGAAGTAAGCATACAATTTCCAAGTTAAATGCAAACATATTGTATGAACCAGAGAGAGTAGATCTCAATGGATTAAAGAAGCAATATATACCAAATCTGTACTCAGAGGCTGAACTTATTTAAAAACTTAACAGCTAAACTATATATGTGAGCTAGTAATCTCTCTCATATACTGAAAAGGAAAGACTGCTAGTAAAAAGAGCCAAAAGACAACCAATATGCCCAAGCTCCAGAGAAAGAAATAACCCAAATACATTGGCAAAGCAAAGAAAAAATTACAAAAAAGAATGATCGACCTGAACAGATCGTAGGGAAGGCAAAATTTGTCTCAAATTATTTGTTCTTTCTGAGTTGAATTACTCCTTCTAAAGCAGATGGTCAAGATGGCTGTAGGAAGGAACACCCAAAAACATGGAAAGAAAAGGGCATCAGTAAAAATGAGAAAAAAAGTATTTATATGAATAATCAGAAGGAGTTGATGTGAGGGTAAAGCATACCTAGCAGAAATTTGCACCGCCATGTTAGGTTTGGCTGAGACAGACAACGAGTCAGCACTGGAATAAATTGTACACGGACCTGCAAGCACCATGGAATACAAGCTCACAATTAAATCGAAAGTACACACGAGGAGACGGGAGAGAAGCAAGGGAATGGAAGAAGGAGCTCACGGGGAAGATGCAACCATAAAGTGAAGAGGGAGTCCGGCAGTGTATCCTCATCTCCTCCCCTGATGGTCCTCGATGGTGCGCTCCCTCCTGCGACAGAGCCCGACGGAAGTGGCCTGTGGGCATCGGCAGCAGGTCCCAGCCATCTTCATAGTACTGGGTAGCTTCAGAACCACTACCAATATTATGCGTATGCCACACAGGATAAAATGACATTCACATGTGCTTCAGTTAATCTGTATATTTCACTTAAAAATAACTAACTTGAAATTTCAGCACAAATTTAAATGTTAGTACCACTTCAAGCATCACGAAAGGAAGAAAACAAATAACAAAAGAATACCATGACGAGCTCCAAAATAAATCCCTCTGCAACACCCGACTGGCACAGTCCCGTGGTAGTTCAAACTCTACCCAACAAGAACATATCTGTCCTCTGCGATCTCACTTAAGTATAAACGCGCTAGCAAAACCACCGTGATACTCGCGGACTCCAAAACAGGTATAACGACAGAAATAATAGTGCACATCATCTCCACACACAATCATGATATATTTAAGAAGCTTGGGGGAAAAACAATACACAAACACAATGCCTGGGAAAATCCGGAATGTGAGGACAATTAGTCAGCCAATCACCACACTATTACATATGAAACAAACAAAACAAAAATGTAGTGGCTATTGTCTATCGAGGAAGGAAAGAGACAAACCTGGACCAACAGGACAAAGAAGAAGCAACCTCGGAGATCCTAGAGCCTGCGAAATAAAAGGAAAGGAATTTATTAGAGCACAAGCATTTCATCAAACCATTCACACCCTAGGAAGGGAAGAGCCCATTGACCTGAATTCCAAAGGCAGTATAGTAGTGTTGTGCTAACTGATGCCAATAAAAAACTACCATTATTTCCTCCCCCGAAGAAGCCCCAATTATGTTACATAACCATCAAATTCGTTATCCAGATTACAAAAGAATCACCCTAATTAACCCAATACATCAGATCAATCAGGATACTCCCAAAAATCAGTGCAAATATAGTGGTAAGGAAGAGCAGGGAGATGCATGATAGTAGGCATGTACGTGACTGCGAGGTAGTGGATGAAGAGTGAGCTTGCAGCATGTTTCCGCCATCGCGGACGGAGCACTTGGCGACGACCCATCTATCCATCCATCCACAGATTCATCAATTCCTAAATCTATACATGAAAAAAATAAGAACAGAGAGGGGGCCGGTGCTCACCGTGGGTGGGGCGGAGGGGACGAGGTGGAGCTGGAGCTGGTGCGTGGCTTCAGTGGCCACCAGAGGCGGCGGCAGCGTAGGCAGACGCATCTGGGCCATCACGCGCACGGACGAGATGCCGCTGGCTGCCGCCCTTCTCTCTCCCTCTCATCCTCTCTCCCGACGCCGCCGCCACCGCTCACCTCGCCTCTTCGCAGGTCGGCGCCGCCACCATTGCTCTTCTCTTGCCGCCGATGACGCTGCATCCGCCGCTCCCACGCCTGATACAAACGACCCCGCATCGGCTGCTCCCCGGCCTCAAGCCAGCGCCACCGTCGTCCGGAAGCTCGCCCCCGCACTTTGGGTGGACAGGATGCAGGATGGGGGTGGGGGAGAGGGTAAGGAGAGGAGGCTTCTTGCTGACGAATTGGGGAGAAGAAGAGGAGGCAGCGGATTGGGGAGGAGGAGAAGAGAACGCGGAGGATTGGGGAGGAGGAGGAGGAGAGGAGGCGGCGGCGGCGGCGTGCCTGGGAGAAGAAGGGGAGGGGCGATGGCGAGACGCGGGGCTCGGGGAGGGAATGGGATTGGGGCTAGGTTTACAGAAGCTGCCGGGATTTATACTCAAAGGTGAAATGACGAAAATACCCCTGGCGGGGCACGGAATTTACGTGCGGTGGCAGCATCGCTGTTCATGGCGATTTAAAGGCGACGTGGCCACCCTGGTTCTGCCTATCGCTTCTTCAGGGTTTATATCTTCAACTTGTGTGGTTTTGCATGTAGACTCATAATATCATCTTTTTAACATGTTTGGAGTATGTTTGCTTGATGTTTGGGTGCATTTTGCACCGTTGCCATGCTTATCTTGTTTTGATCATATCTTCTAGACCGTAGCTCCGTTCTAAACAAACTTTATACGAAACTTGACTAGTTTTTCGTGTAGATCATCATGGTGCATGTTAACTTGCTGTTTAACAACTTTAACTTAAGGTTTGGTCAGATCTGGACTAATTTCAAACTATGCATATGCGGATTTACCGGATTTGTCTTAAGTAGTTTCCGGCCTCATTTAAACCTGCTGTTTCTTGTGTTGTTACTCTGTGCGTCCTACCTAGCCTTGTTTTGCTTCCTAAATAGACTTGTCTTGCATCCTACTTGCTTGAGCATATTGTCATGTTTCTTGTGCTATTTCTCTGTGTTTCCTATGTTGACATACTGTGCATTCTAAGTGCATCTGCAGTGCTTCCTTAGTGCATCAGCCATGCATCCTGTAGTTTGCGCATTGCATCTTGTTTGATTTCGTGCCTCGTGTGTTCTTGTGTTGAGTAGAGCAGGAAGCCGAGACCGAGTACGAGAACGAGGTTACTACCGAGGTTGAAAACGAGGAGCCCTCTTACGATCCCATCGACGACTCGACACGCAAGATGACCTGACCCAGATATCATTACTATCTTTGCCTATTGCTAGAAGTCTCGCTCTTTAGCTTATTGCCTCGATGCCCATGTTTTTCTGTCAGCCTCCTATAGTAACCATGAATCTGTCTAACCACCCTACCTATGCAAACCTTTGTTTGGCTAAGTAAGCTTCGCTCAGCCCCTCTTATAGCATTGCTAGTTGCAGGTGAAGATTTGAAGATTCTTGCTTCATGTTGAAGCTTGTTGGGATATCACACTATATAAACTCTTAAATGAAATCATCTATATATTGGTAATGGGTGGAAGGCTAAGCCTCTTGCTTGGTGATTTGTTCCACTCATGCCGCCCTAGGAACCGTATAAACCAGTGTTATGTTCCTTGATTTTGCGTTCCTCACACGGTTGGGGTTATGGGACCCCCTCGATAAACCGCTTAGCGCTAAGTCTTTTCCATCAAGTCCCAACATTGGTACTATTTGCCTAATAACTAAAAACTTGCATAGGGCTTTGCAAACCCGAGTTCTTAATCAACAACCCCCGGGCCAGTGCTCCACATGAGTGTTGGTCCGAACTGAGCGGACTGCAGGGCCACCACGAGGAAACTCAAGGATTGGTATACACCTGTAGGATGTCTCATCCGGTCGTGCCTGAGAGTAGATACGCGCGGCTACTGTCAGGGTGTCGGCACGCCGGGAGGATTTGCTGGATTAGTCTTACCTTAGTCGGAGTATCTTGAGCACGGGATTCCGAGAATACTCGGGCCTTCCCACCTTGGAGTTGCGACTCCGCGGATCGTGGGCTTGTAATGGGCCAAGTTAGAACACCCCTGCAGGGTTTTGAACTTTCGAAAGCCGTGCCCGCGGTTATGTGGCAGATGGGAATTTGTTAATATCCGGTTGTAGAAAACTTGACACCATGTTCAGAACACACTACTAGCGTGAGTACCGTGACGGTCATTTTCTGAAAAGGGTTCGGGAAGTGAACACGGTGGGGTTATGATTGACGTGCTTAGTTAGGATCACTTCGTAATACGTAAGCTAGTGCTAGTGCTGCTGCAGCCTTTTATTCTTTCTTCAGCCTTGTTCCACACCCAAGGCTTAGATAGTTGTGTTACCCGGGAACGGGATTGATGAGTCCTCTGTGGCTCACAGATTCTACACCACACCAGATGCAGGTACCATGGTGAACTATTCAGGTGACGGCACAAAGCTATACTGGGAGTACGATGAGGAACGTATCCGGTACTATGTGCACTATCCCGATGATCAGTAGTGGTTTCTACTAGGGGCGATTCGGACATGTGGCTTTATGTATGTTTGGTATCTTTCATTTGGATCTTCACCCATAGACGGGTTGTGATGTTATTTGGATGATGATTTGCTATGTATTGAATTATGTGATGTGGCGAGTGTAAGCCAAATATCTCTTTTGTTTTTCATCCCCATTTTTACATGAGATGTGCAAAGATACCGAACTTGAGATCATTCCAGAATGGGCTTATACCTTTAAGTCGTGCCTCGACACGTAGGAGGTATAGTCCCATCCTGGGCATTACATAATACTTCTGTGCAGCAATGAGGATAATCCTCAGATCACGGACCTTGTCCGCATCATTGCTACTAACATCTTTCAACTTAGTTTTCTCTAGGAACATATAAACAATAAACGGGGAGCAACATCGCGAGCTATTGATCTACAACATAGATATGCTAATACTACCAGGACTAAGTTCATGATACATTAAAGTTCAATTAATCATATTACTTAAAGAACTCCCACTTAGATAGACATCCCTCCGGTCATATAAATGATCATGTGATCCAAATCAACTAAACCATGTCCGATCATCACGTGAGATGGAGTAGTTTCAATGGTGAACATCTTATGTTGATCATATCTACTATATGATTCACACTCGACCTTTCGGTCTCCAGTGTTCCGAGGCCATATCTGCATATGCTAGGCTGGTCAAGTTTAACCCGAGTATTCTGCGTGGCAAAACGGGCTTACACCCGTTGTATTTGAACGTAGAGCTTATCACACCCGATCATCATGTGGTGTCTCGGCACGACGAACTTTCGCAATGGTGCATACTCAGGGAGAACACTTATACCTTGAAATTTTGTAAGGGATCATCTTATAATGCTACTGTCGTACTAAGCAAAATAAGAAGCATAATAAGATAAACATCACATGCAATCAAAATATGTGACATGATATGGCCATCATCATCTTGTGCTTTTGATCTTCATCTCCAAAGCACCGTCATGATCACCTTCGTCACCGGCGCGACACCTTGATCTTCATCGTAGCATCGTTGTCGTCTCGCCAACTATTGCTTCTACGACTATCGCTACCGCTTAGCGACAACCATATGGCTCCTGCTAGTTGCCGATAACTTTACAAACCATGATCATCTCATACAAAATCGTATAACTCATTATGTCTTGACCATATCACATCACAACATGCCCTGCAAAAACAAGTTAGAGGTCCTCTACTTTGTCGTTGCAAGTTTTACGTGGCTGCTACGGGCTTAGCAAGAACCGTTCTTACCTACGCATACAAAAACCACAACGATGTTTCGTCAAGTATGTGATGTTTTAACCTTCACAAGGACCGGGCGTAGTCACACTTGATTCAGCTAAAGTGAGAGAGACAGACACCCGCCAGTCACCTTTAAGCAATGAGTGCTCATAACCGTGAAACTAGTCTCGCGTAAGCGTACGCGTAATATCGGTCCGGGCCGCTTCATCTCACAATACCGCCGAAGCAATGTATGACATGCTGGTAAGCAGTATGACTTGTATCGTCCACAACTCACTTGTGTTCTACTCGTGCATATCATCTACGCATAGACCTGGCTCATGATGCCACTGTTGGGGAACGTAGTATTTCAAAAATTTCCTACGATCACGCAAGATCTATCTACTAGATGCATAGCAACAAGGGGGAGAGTGTGTCTATGTACCCTCCTAGACCGGGAGCGGAAGCGTCTAGTGACGCGGTTGATGTAGTCGAACTTTCTTCGCGATCCAACCGATCAAGCACCGAACGTACGGAGCCTCCGCGTTCAGCACACGTTCAACTTGATAACGTCCCACGAGCTCTTGATCCAGTTGAGCTTCACGGGAGAGTTTCGTCAGCACGACGGCGTGGTGACAGATATGATGAAGTTACCGTCGCAGGGCTTCGCCTAAGCGATGCAACAATATGACCAAGGTGTGTTACTGTGGAGGGGGCACCGCACATGGTTGGGAGAGATCAACTGATCAACTTGTGTGTCTATGGGGTGCCTCTACCCCGTATATAAAGGAGTGGAGGAGAGGGAGGGCCGACCCTCTCTATGGCGCGCCCTACGGGAGTCCTACTCCCACCGGGAGTAGGATTCCCCCTTTCCTAGTAGAATTAGGAGCCCTTCCAAATAGTAGGAGTAGGAGAGAAGGAAAGGGAAAGAGAAGAGAAGGAAGGAGGGGGTGCATCCCCTCTCCCTAGTCCAATTCGGACCAAGCGATGAGAGGGGCGCAGCCTCCTCTCTCCCTTTCCCCTAAAGCCCAATAAGGCCCACATACTCCCCGGCGAATTCCCGTAACTCTCCGGTACTCCAAAAAATACCCGAATCACTCGGAACCTTTCCGATGTCCGAATATAGTCGTCCAATATATCGATCTTTACGTCTCGACCATTTCGAGACTCCTCGTCATGTCCCCGATCTCATCCGGGACTCCAAACTACCTTTGGTACATCAAAACACATAAACTCATAATACCGATTGTCATCAAACGTTAAGCGTGCGGACCCTACGGGTTCGAGAACTATGTAGACATGACCGAGATTCATCTCCGGTCAATAACCAATAGCGGAACCTGGATGCTCATATTGGCTCCTACATATTCTACGAAGATCTTTATCGGTCAAACCGCATAACAACATACGTTGTTCCTTTTGTCATCGGTATGTTACTTGTCCGAGATTCGATCGTCGGTATCACCATACCTAGTTAATCTCGTTACCGGCAAGTCTCTTTACTCGTTTCCTAATACATCATCTCGTGACTAAATCATTAGTCATTTTCTTGCAAGGCTTATTATGATATGTATTACCGAGGCCCAGAGATACCTCTCCGACACTCGGAGTGACAAATCATATTCTTGATCTATGCCAACACCACGAACACCTTCGGAGACACCTGTAGAGCATATTTATAATCACCCAGTTACATTGTGACGTTTGATAGCACACAAGGTGTTCCTCCGGTATTCGGGAGTTGCATAATCTCATAGTCATAGGAACATGTATAAGTCATGAAGAAAGCAATAGCAGTAAAACTAAACGATCATAGTGCTAAGCTAACGGATGGGTCTTGTCCATCACATCATTCTCCTAATGATGTGATCCCATTGATCAAATGACAACTCATGTCTATGGCTAGGAAACATAACCATCTTTGATCAATGAACTAGTCTAGTAGAGGCATACTAGGGACATACTGTTTTGTCTATGTATTCACACATGTACTAAGTTTCTGGTTAATACAATTCTAGCATCAATAATAAACATTTATCATGATATAAGGAAATAAATAATAACTTTATTATTGCCTCTAGGGCATATTTCCTTCAGGCAGAGCACTAGAGGAGGTGGAAGCCAAAACTTCTGCTGCTTTGCAACCACTTGGGAAGAAGAGGAGGAGTTGACAGCATCTTTGATCCTCTTTTTGGAAGCTTCAACCTTGAGCTGGGCTGCCTCTTGCTTAAGGGCCATGTTATAGAATTGATCAAATTCATCCGGCTCTGACAAGGTGAGAGCTAGTTGGAGTTCATCCTTCAGACCACCACGGAACTAATAAATCTTGCTCTTGGCATCTAGGATGTCTTGCTTGGCATAGCGGGCAAGGTTCTGGAACTTGACATTGTATTGATAGACGGACATGGTGCCTTGCTTCAGGTTGCGGAATTGCTCATGCATGCCTTCGGTGACACTAGTTGGAATGTGGTGAGAGCGGAAATCCTTGCAGAAGTTAGTCCATGAGATTTCACGTCCACCTCTGGAGTCTTTGTACTGTTGGCACCAATCAGCGGCTTGGTCCTTGAGTTGGAAGGCGGCAAACTTGACATAATCCTCAGGTCTCACGTTACTGCATTCAAAGTGCTTCTTGATGTTTGTTATCCAGTCTTCAGCATCTAGCGGATCCACACAGTAACTGAAAGACTACGGTTGGTTTGCCAGGAACTGGTTGAGTGTAGCAAAGTGAGGTTGATTGAACAGATTGCCTTGGCCTTGGTTCCCATGACCACCTTGATTTGCTTGATTGGCTTGAATGTTCTGCATCATTTGCATAAGCATCTGGGTGTTCTGGTTTGTCGCTTGCATAATTGCTCTCCGGGCCTCAGACGGAGGAGGAGGGGAAGGAGGACGATCAGGAACTTCTTCGCCCTCTGGGTTAGCATTGGGAACCTTCTTAGGAGCCATCCTGAATGAGATGACAACTATTAGCCATTGATTGAAATATATAAGCTGAATCAACGGCTAGAACTGCAACATAAGTCTTCACAAGAACATTCGAACAAAAATGAACGAATGTAATCCACAGTTCAATGGTACAACAGTCTTCTCGAGAAGCCACTTGGGAGAACAAAAGGTAAAATAAACAACAAGGAGCAGATAGAACAAATACAAGATAGAAGCTTCGTCCCACATGTTCGTGCTGAAAGCTCATGGAACGTGTTACGAAAGGGTTTTGCAATCCCCGGATCAGCATAGCCAAGGACCCTTTAAGATGCAACTCTCGATCGGAACAAACGCCCATAAAACCACTTCACTCAATGTAGAACCCCGAACTCCATATCATGCATTCGTTGGAAGAATGCCTACGAGCTACTAGATGAACCCACCTATTAATTTCTGTAAGTTTCCGGTTATGCAATCGGGTGTTGGGGGTATAGGGGAAGCACCGCGCACTCAACTCTAATCCTACATCCAGCTGTATCCATCCTTCAACACATAACCAGTTATTTCCGGAAACCGTTTACCTCGGACCTTCGAAACGCATCTGCTATACAAGCTATGGCAATACTCCCGAACTACCTCCCCAGTACTGGGTGATGTCGGGGTTATCTTACCACTAACCGCATAGAAGAGTTTTCGATGTCGGCCGTCTTAAGTATTCCAGAACTGCTGCGGTAGATTTGTGACGACAACACCTCGGAGCTCAACTCCCCAGGACACTGCCACAACCCCTTATGATAGGAGGCATCGAGAACAATGTTCTCGTCACAAAGACATCGGAACAATCCAAACAATACTCGCGTGATCCTAAATAAAATTTAGTGAATTTTTGAGAGTAGAAGAGATAGAGTAATCGTGAGGAGTCCTCACCAGAGTGATAAAGGGATGAGGAGTAAAAATAAATCCTACTCTCCGATATATATATAGGACACGAAACATTTTCATGTGTGTGCCTAGACTCAACCGTCAACGATTTGATCAATCAGTGGGGGCTCCTAGGTCGGAGAAGGCTCTGATTACCAACTTGTAATGCCCAGTATGAGACTATACCTCCTATGTGTCGAGGCACGACTTAAAGGCATAATCTCATGCTAGAATGATCTCAAGTATGGTATCTTTGCACGACTCATGTAAAAGAGGGATCAAATGGCAAAAGAGTAGTTGGCTTACACTCGCCACGTCACATAATGCATTACATAAACATTCATCATCCAAACAACATCAGAGTCCGACTACGGACGAAGATCCAAATGAAAGATACCATAAATAAAATAACACAAGGTCCCGATCATCCTAGTAAGAGCCCTACTGATCCTCTAGATAAGACACGTAGTATCGCCCACGTTCTTCATCGAACTCCCAGAACAACTCTGAACCACCAGTTGTGTAGTTCTCAACGGTACCTGCATCTGGTGTTGTGTAGAATCTATGAGCCACGGAGGACTCAGCAATCCCGTTCCCGGGTAGCAATACTATCAAAGCCTTGGGTGTGGAACAAGGCTGAAGAACAAGGTTGCAGCTGCACTAGCACTAGCTTACGTGTTTAGAGAAAGAAGAGAAAGTGCCAACGATCGTCAAAGTGATCATGAAGTGATCCTATCTAAGCACGTCAAACATAACCCCACCGTGTTCACTTCCCGAACCCCTTCGGAAAGCGACCGTCACGGTTACTCACGCTGGTAGTGTATTCTGAACATAGTGTCAAGTTTTCTACAACCGGATATTAACAAATTCCCATCTGCCACCCGGGCACGGCTTTCAAAATATCAAACCCTGCAGTGGTGTCCCAACTTAGCCCATCACAAGCTCACGATTTGCGGAGTCGCAACTCCAAGGTGGGAAGACCCGAGTATTCTAGGAATCCCGTGCTCAAGATATTCCGACTAAGGTAAAACTAATCCAGCAAGACCTCCCGGCGTGCCGACACCCTGATAGTAGCCGCGCGTATCTCGTCGCAGGCCACGACCGGATGGGACATCCTACGGGTTTTTACCAGCCCTTGAGTTTCCTCGAGGTGGCCCCGCAGCCTGCCCAGTTTGGACCAACACTCATGTGGAGCACTGGCCTGGGTTGTTGATTAAGAAAAGGGTTTATAACTCCCTATGCAAGTTTTAGTTATTAGGCAAATGTAAAACCAATGTTGGACCTTGCTGGAAAAGCTTTAGCGCTAAGCGGGTTATCAAGGGGGGCCCATAAACCCCAACTGTGTTAGGGACGCACAATCAAGGAACATAACACCGGTTTAAATGTTTCCTAGGGAGGCATGAGTGGAACAAAACTCCAAGCAAAGGCTTAGCCTTCCACCCATTGCCAAGTATATAGATGATTTAGTTTAACAGTTTATATATTGCGATATCCCAACAATAACTTCAACATGAAGCAAGAATCTTCAAATCTTCTCCTGCAACTAACAATGCTATAAGAGGGGCTGAGCGAAGCTTACGTAGCCAAACAAAGGTTTGCTAGGTTGGGTGGTTAGAGAGGTTCATGGCAACAATAGGAGGCTGACAAACAGACATAGGCTTCGAGGCAATAAGCTGAAGAGCGAGACATCTAGCATAGGCAAAGATAGTAGTGTTATCTGGGTAAGGTCATCTTGCTTGTTGAATCCTCGGAGGGAACGTAACCTTGCTCCTCACACTCAACCTCGGTAGAAACCTCGTACTCCGTATCGTCACCGGGCTCTAACCAAACACAACAATGCAACAACGGAACAAAATCAATCAACATGCAGTGCTCAACCACATGATTCATGCACATGAAGCATATGAACATGGAAGAAATGATGCATGGCCTAGGGGTCACGAGAGTGCAATAACATCACAACCAAACAAGATCAACCACACACTTGAAACAAGTAAAGGAACAACTTAACAAGTTTATGTAGTTTCCAAACAAGCAACCAACATGTTTTAAAAGAAGTTGATTAACATGGCAAGGGAGCAACTAACACAACAGCAACATGCTAGCACATTTAAATGGGCTGGAAATAAATACAACAATATCCAGAAACTCCCATATTCATTTATTTGCATTTGGGACAGATTTGAAAAACTTTTGTGATGGAGTTGTCAAACATGCTAAACAACAGCACCAAAATATTTTACACATTTTTTACCCCAAATGCATATAAAGTTGTTTAAATTTGGAGTTGTAGATATTTAGTTATGATTTTTGCAAGTTTAAGCATATTTAGAACAAGTTTAAAATCAAACAGCATTTCAAAAGGTTTTAAACATGGCAGCAAGTAGCATATTCATAATCTACACAAAATTCTAAGCACTTTTCATATATAACTCAAATTCATCCGAAACATAAATATGCAGATATTAAATAAATAAGAAAAACAGAAAAGAAAATAAAACAAAATAGGCGCCAGGGTCTAAAACGACCCAGGCTCAGCTAGCCACGCCCACTGACAAGGGGGCCCGGCGGGGCTGAGCTGGCGAAGTGGATGTGCGCGGGGGTGGAGATGGAGCTGTGAGGCTGGCAGGTGGGGCCTACCCGTCAGCCTCAGGCGAAAGGCAAAAATGGGCGAATTTCCACTGCGCCCGCGAGGGATCGAACCCACGCCCTTTCGCTGAAACTGACAGAGACAAACCACTGCGCTACTGAATCGAACTTGACAGATAGTAGGTAGTATATCTGAAGAATATACAGCAACAGGCAGAACAGGGGAGGCACTGGCCCTCGTCGGAGCTGCTCGTCGGAGCCGCTCCGGTGACTAATTAGCACGGCGGAGGGGTGCGAGAGGCTCCTGGAGGAGTTCCGCATCCAACCCGCCTACTAGCAGCGCCTACGGGGCACTACATCACCGGTGGCGAGCAACTACAGCACGGCGGCGACGGAGCAACGGCGAGGCGAGGCAAGGCCCTAGGCGGCACGGCGACGGCACAGAGAGATCCTTCACGACTAGACGAAGCGAACGGGCAGCACGGCATGAGCTAGACGGGTCGGAACACTCGCCGGCGACGAGGTCCGATGGCGATGCGCTCGGGTGCTCGGCGAACTAGGGCCTAGAGTATGCACAAAAAGGGGAAAATGGCACGGGGAGAGAGAGGAGCTCAGCACGAGCACGACGGAGTGCTCGGCTGGCCCGGGCGTGGAAGGAGTCGACGACGGCGCGCCTCGAACACCTACGGCCACCGTAGAGGAAGGAGAGGAAGAAGAGCTCGACGGAGAGGCGATCGGGTCCGCGTAGTTGACGTAGACGACGGAGTCGACGTCGAGGAAGCAGGTAGACAGCTTTGGCGAGGCCGAGGACGACGCGGGGCTCGCCGGCGACGAGGGGCTGCTCTCAGATGCGCTCGGGTGTCGATGGGGGTGGCGGATCTGGACGATCTCAGCTCCCCAGACGGCGAGAGGGAGGAGAGGAAACCTATAGAGGAGTTTAGGACAAGGCTTGGGTTTAAAAAGGGGGCGGCGACGGCCTCGACGTCCGTGAACTGACGGCGCGACGGTGAGCGTGGCGTGCTCTGCTTTTCTGACGGAGGAAGACGGAGACGTGGCCCTGTGTCATAGATAGGTGGGGCTAGGCGCTCGGAAAGGCCACGGCGCGACGGCGCGGCTATTGGCTGGGACTGTGGTGGAGTTGGGCTGCGCAGAGAGGGAAAATAAGAGATGGGCCTGCGGTGAGAGAGAGAGGGAGGAGGAGGCCCAGTTGCACTATGCTGGCTGCTGCCTCTTTTCTTTTTCCTTTTATTTCCTCAGGCAGAAGAAAATTGAAAAGCACAGAATAAAATAGGAAGAGTTAGGGGAAAAGAAAAATATCCCCAAGCTCGGTGAATTATGCCCTATTGAAATAAATTGACTTGGGCATTTTTTGAGGCAGAAAAATAAAAGGAGTTTGAATATGGTTCAAACTCTTGATATTTTAAAACCCAACCAAATGATTTTCAAATGAGGTGATATTTGGTGGAGAGGATGTTGGCATGGAGCAAGATTTAAAGGACGAGAAAGAACCACTAAGACACTTGGCTAGGTGGCTTGCATAATAGAGCAAAGATAGAAGGCCAGAAAGAAAAGAAGGAGAAGAAGAATAAGAAGAAGAAGAAGAAGAAGAAGAAGAAGGGAGAAGAGGGGTAGGGTTTAGCTAGGCTTAGCTAAAACCCACACAACAACATCACAAGGTCTCACACATGCACAAAATAAAGTAAACTATGATGCCATGATGATATGATGATGAGCAAAGCAAGGATGCAAAAAAATAAAAGATATGGCAATGCAAATAAAATAAATGACAAGAACCCCCAAGGATAATGACAAGGATCAAAGAGGAAGTTTTATTGCCATTATTGGTAAGTGTTACATTTGGGGCATTACACATGTCCTCTCTCTCCCAATGTTCTGTTTCTCTATCCACCCACCTTTGCAACCGCACGACCCCACCCATCTCTCCCTTCCTCTGACCCACGACAGCCACAAGATCCCCCCAAGAGGCCCCACTCGTGCTCCCCCTGAGAAGCCCCCGCCCGTGCTTCGTCCGCAGTACTGCCGGCGTATCGCTGTCGCGTGCTTCTGCCCTGGTCTGCTGTCTCTCATGCACCCCCTCCCGCACGCATGCCTCTGAGCCACCCGAGCTCTCACCTCCTCCCCCGACTCTCCTCGTCCAGGCGGGCATCAGCGCCGGCGGCCACCACGCGCTGGCCAGGCGACAAGTGCGGCACGTCAACCACCGCAGCGAGAGACGGGCGCCTCCTCGTACGCCTGCGACTGACTCTTGGCGAACTACTCTGCAGCTGACCCTTGCTGGAGCCTGCTGCGCTCGAGCCTCCCCGCCCTCTTTCTTTCTGCCCCTCGCCGGTCCCAGCCCTGGCCATCCCTCACCGGACCTCGCCACGGCCGCCCCTCGCCGGACCACACTACAGCCGTCACTCATTGGATCTCGTCGAGGCCGACCCTCACCGGACCCGCCATGGCCGCCCCTCGCCAGACCCCGCCACACCGAATACTCCCCAACCTCCTCCTCTCTGCCCCAAGAGCTAGAGCTCCTCCGGAAGTGGCAAAAGTTGCCAGAGTTGGCAACTCCGATGACCACCGAAGCAGCAGCCACCCTGTGAACTATTTGACAGACGTATTTTTTTTAAAATAAAATACAATCTTCGCCGTCTATAGTTTAGTCCGGATGACGACAAAGAAAAGGTTTTGCGTGACAACAAAGAGTGCATACTTTGCCGTCTATTATTTTTATAGCAGGTGGCAAATTAGTAGTTGGCTGACGGCAAAATCTTTGCCGTCTGTCCGATGAACAGCTGACGGCAAAGTATTCTTCGCCAATTTAGCTTTGCTGTCTGACTTTGCCATCAGCAAGCTGACGGCAAACTATTTGCCGTCTGTATTTCCTTCTTTGCCGTCAGTACATGCCTGATGGCAAACTAGTTGTTTCCTGTAGTGCACGGATGTTTTTGGCGTGGTTCCAGTTGAAGGTGCTATCATACATCCACGTTGATGGAGACTTCAACCCACGAAGGGTAATGGTTGCGCGAGTCCACGGAGGGCTCCACTCACAATGGGTCCACGAAGAAGCAACCTTGTCTATCCCACCATGGTCGTCGCCCATCAAGGACTTGCCTCACTAGGGTTGATCTTCACAAAGCAAGCGATCTCCTTGCCCTTACAAACTCCTTGGTTCAACTCCAGAATCTTGTCGGAGGCTCCCAAGTAACACCTAACCAATCTAGGAGACACCATTCTCCAAAAGGTAATAGATGGTGTATTGATGATGATCTCCTTGCTCTTGTGCTTCAAATGATAGTCTCTGCAGCACTCAACTCTCTCTCACATATTTGGATATATGGTGGAAAGAAGATTTGAGTGGAAAGCAACTTGGGAAGGCTAGAGATCAAGATTCATATTGCAGGATTGGAATATCTTGGTCTCAACACATGAGTCGGTGGTTCTCTCTCAGAAAATGAGTAATGGAAGTGTAGGCTTGTTCTGGTGGCTCTCTCCACGAATGAAGAGTGGGTGGAGGGGTATATATAGCCTCCACAAAAAATCTAACCATTACACACAATTCACCAAATTCGGTGGGACCGAATCATGAAACTCGGTCGGGCTGATTCAGTTCAAAATATGAACGTTAGGCCTTTCAGTGGGACCAATATGATCAACTCAGTGGGACCGATTTCATTAGGGTAAGGGCATAACGTAATCTCGGTGAGACCGATCACATCAACTCGGTGAGACCGATTGCTGTAATAGGCAAACAGAGAGTTGGTCAGGCAAACTCGGTGGGACCAATTCGCTCATTTCAGTGAGACCGAAATGTTACGAATGGGAAACAGAGAGTTTGCATTGCGAACTCGGTGGGACCGATTCTTACATCTCGGTTCGACCGAAATGTTTCAAATAGGAAACAGCGAGTTTGCAATCCCATCTTGTTGAGACCGAGATCCCTATTGATGAGACCGAATTGATTAGGGTTTTGGCAGTGGCTTTGTCAAGTGAACTCGGTGGCGCCGGATAGATCAAATTGGTGGGGTCGAGTTTGACTTTTAGTTTGGGACATATGTGGATATGAGAAAATGGTTGAGGACTTTGGAGCATATCACTAAGCACTTTGAGCAAGCAAGCCATTAAGCAGCACCTCATCCCCTTTTAATAGTATTGGCTTTCCTATGGACTCAATGTGATCTTGGATCACTAAAATGAAACTGAAGAGTCTTGAGCTTTTGAGCTTTTACCAATCTTCTGTACTTAGCATCTTGAAGGGGTTCCACATCCTCTTGTCCATGCCACTCCACTATTGAACACATCTGAAATATACTTGGTAAAGGTATTAGTCCAACAAGTGATATGTTGACATTAATTACCAAAATCACCCAGGGAGCACTTGTGCTTACATATAGTCACCTACTATGTGTTATGATCCGGCAACCCCGGAGTGACAACAGTCGGGACCACTCCTGGTGATGACCGTAGTTTGAGGAGTTCATGTATTCACTGTGTGTTAATGCTTTGTTCTGGTTCTCTATTAAAAGGAGGCCTTAATATCCCTTAGTTTCCACTAGGACCCCGCTACCACGGGAGGGTAGGACAAAAGATGTCATGCAAGTTCTTTAATAAGCACGTATGACTATTTACGGAATACATGCCTACATTATATTTACGAACTGGAGCTAGTGCCGTATCGCCCTAGGCTATAACTATCACATGATGAATATCATCCAACAAATCGTCGATCCAATGCCTACAAATTTCTCTTATATTGATCTTGCTAAGTTACTACTGCTACTGTTATTGTTTCACTTGCTACACAACTATTCCTATCACTATTACCATTACTAATGTTGTTGTTAATACTATCAAATTATCATATTACTGTGCTACTGATCGCCTTGCTGCAGATAATTATTCTCTGGGTGTGGTTGAATTGATAACTCAGCTGCTAATACTTACAAATATTCATTGGCTCCCCTTGTGTCGAATCTATAAATTTGGGTTGAATACTCTACCCTCGAAAACTGTTGCGATCCCCTATATTTGTGGGTTATCAAGACCTTTTTTCGGCGCCGTTGCCGGGGAAGATAGCTGTATTTGTTGAGTCACTTGGGATTATTATCGATCTATCACTCTGAAGAATCTGAAGGAAGATAGAACTACGATTTTTCCCTCAACTACAAGGGGAGGTAAGGGATTGCCATCACACCCTGCACTTGATTCTCCTTCAGTTATAAGTAAGTTTGCTACACCACATGCTATCAATCCTGATATGTCGCAGGTTATTGATGATGCTACTTTTGTTATGAATGATGATGCTAGTACCTTGCTTGATGATAATGTGCCACTAGGTGAATTTCTTGATGAACAAATGGCTAGAGTAAGACATCATGATGTTGTTGAAACTAATGATGAGCTTGAAACTGAAAATCTTGAAACACCTATTAGAACTAGTCCTCCTAGATATGAATTTCCTAAGGTACCGGAAGGTTATGTTATGAATGAGGAGACAACGAGAGATATTCTTGCTTGTAATGATATAGATGATCTAGAGAAATTATTATGCAAGTATAAAGAGAAATCTTTGAATGCTAGAATGAAATGTGATCCTAAGTTTGCTACTTCACCTATCTTTATTGATGATAAGGATTATGAATTCTTTGTCGACCCAGAGTTAATTACTTTGGTATAATCCGATCCTTTTCATGGCTATGAAACTGAAACCGTAGTGGTACATCTTACTAAGCTGAATGATATAGCCACCCTATTTGCTCATGATGAGAAAATTCACCACTATTATATTCTCAAGTTATTTCCGTTCTCATTAAAGGGTGATGCTAAAATTTGGTACAACACTCTCACTCTTTGTTGTGTGAGTAGTCCCCGGGATATGATTTATTACTTCTCTGAAAAATATTTTCATGTTCATAAGAAACAAGCTGCCTTACAGGAAATATTTAACTTTGCGCAAATTGAAGAAGAGAGTCTCCCAGAAGCTTGGGGGAGGCTTCTCCAATTTCTTAATGCTTTGCCTGATCATCCTCTTAAGAAAAATGAAATACTTGATATCTTCTATAATGGACTGACTGATGCTTCTAGGAATTTCCTAGATAGCTATGTTGGTGGTGTATTCAGGGAATGAACTATTGGACAAGCTGAAGAATTATTGAACAACATATTGAAAAATTATTATGATTGGACTCTTCCTGGAACACCGCCTAAACCCACTCCGAAGAAGAGGGGTATCTTATATCTCAGTCCTGAAGATATGCAAGAGGCAAAGAAATCTATGAAGGAAAAAGGTATTAAAACTGAAGATGTCAAAAATTTACCTCCTATTGAATAAATACATGGGCTTGATACACCACCACTACCTAAGGTGGTAGAGGTAAATTCTCTAATTAAATTCAATGATAATGATAATCCTCACAATATGCACCCTAGCTAATGCATTTATGAATTTGAAAATTACATTAAGAAGCAAGATCACTTCAATACAAATGTTATGAAACAACTGAAATACAATTCAGATATGATTGTTCGCTAGAGTGACTTATTCTTTAGCTTCTATCGTTCAAACTCAGTTAGAACAAGTTGTTAAATCTAGAAGAGAGTTGCTTGATGAAATGAACAATAATATAAGTGACTTTGCTATTAGTGTAGCAACTAGAGGAGGTAAAATGACTCCGGAACCACTATATCCTGAGGGACATCCAAAAAGAATTGAACAAGACTCTCAAAAAGTTCACACTGATGCATGTAGTCCTTCTAGAAAGAAAAAGAAGAAGAAAAATGATAGGACTTTGCATGCCTCTAGTGAACCTGAAATAGAAAAACCTCCTGGTAATGAAGTCTCTATCTCTGATGCTGAAACTCAACCTAGTAGTCAACACTCACCTATTGATAATGAAACAGATAATAATGAGGTTCATGAAGATACTCAACCCAACAATGAAAAGGAACCAGATAATAATGTTGAGATAGAACCAGCAGTTGATCTTGATAACCCACAACCTAAGAATAAAAGATATGATAAAATAGACTTTGTTGCTAGAAAACACGGTAAGGAAAGAGAACCATGGGTGCAAAAACCTATGCCCTTTCCACCAAAGCCAACTAAAAATAAAGATGATGAAGAATTTTAATGCTTTGCCGAAATGCTGAGGCTAGTCTTTTGCGTACTCGCTTGACAGATATCTTGAAAATGCCTCCTTATGCAAAGTACATGAAAGACATCATCACTAATAAGAGAAAAATACCGGAAGCTGAAATCTCCACCATGCTTGCTAATTATACCTTTGAAGATGGAGTACCTAAAAAACTTGGAGATCTGGGAATACCAACTATACCTTGCTCCATCAAAAGAAATTATGTGAAAACTGCTTTATGTGATTTGGGAGCTGGTGTTAGTGTTATGCCTTCCTCTTTATATATAAGAATTGATTTGAATAAACTAACACCTACTGAAATATCTTTGCGAATGGCCGACAAATCAACTGCCATACCTATCGGTATTTGCGAGGATGTGCCCGTTGTTGTTGCTAAAGTTACTATTTTGACTGACTTTGTTATAGTTGAGATGCCCGAGGACGACAATATGTCGATTATCCTTGATAGACCCTGCTTGAATACTGCAGGGGTTGTTATTGATTGCAATAAAAGCAAGGTCACTTTTTATATCAATGGTAATGAGCATACGGTGCACTTTCCAAAGAAACAATTCCAAGTGAATGGTATTAATGTTATTGAAAAATCTCTGACACTCACTATTGGAAGTTTTCAACTACCTCTACCTATTGCCAAAAAGAAATATGAAATGCTTATTGTTGGGGACATTCATATCCCCGTTGAGGTAACCTAGTGATTTACGAAAGTTCTTATTAATGGATCATTTTTTAGAGGTATGAGGTTGATGAATTTAGTAGCCGCTGCCTTCTCTCCCTACCTTTTGTTTTATGATTTTATTAGTAAAATAAAATAAAAATGCCATGCCTTGTCTGTTTTCTGAGTTTTCCGTGCAATAAAAAAATGACGCAAAAATAGAAGTGGTCAGAATGCTCTGAAATTTTGATACGATTTTTTCTGAATATTTATGCATTTTTTGTGCAAATAACATTGGAGGGAGGTGCACCAGGTGGGCACAACCCTCCTGGGCAAGCCAAGACCCCCAGGCGCGCCCTGGTGGTTTGTGGTCCCCACGTGGGCCCCCTCACTTATTTCTTTAGCCCACATCATCTCCTACCTCCTGAAAAAAATCACCATAGGTCTCTCTCTCTGGTGTTCTTGCTCTCAAACCCGTAGATTTCGATCTCTTTGCTCGAAGCTCCATTTCTAAAACTGTTTCAGGGGATTGTTGCTTGGCATGTGACTCCTCCGTTTGTCCAATTAGTTTTTTCTTTAGTGGTTTATATTTAGAGTAATTAGCTATTCTTGGTGCTGCTGTAGATGAGCTTTCATGTTGAATTCTTAGACTTCTAAGTAGTTTGAATACTTGATATGGCCTCTATGCATCCCTATGAGTAGTTGCTACCAATCTTATGAAGTTTTGCTGACAATTATTTGTGGACTAATTTTGAAGAATTTTTGTTCATAGGAAAACATGAGTATCTTTAGGAAGTTTGCTTCCAATAAGAACTCCAAGGGAGTGATTGGGAAATCATCCGATAGTGATCTCCACACACGGAGAATGGCGGAGCTACGGCCGTGCGAATGGCCACATGACCCATTCATGGAAGGGGCCGAAATCCTTCAGGAGTTTACACAATATTCTCCTAATGCCAGCCTCACCGACTTCGTCGCAGCTGAATGTGAACAGTATCATCTCCTCACAAATTCCTTTGTGCAAAGTCTTCGATTTTTACCTAGGAATAATCCCCCTGAGGTGCAGTTTAATTTATATGTTGAGCCCCATCCGATACCATTTACTGAATTTTGTAACATATGATTGCTTCCTTCTGATGGTAGTTTAGTCGAGCCTAGGCCCACGGAGTTTGATGGTGTTTACTGTACTCTGACAGTGGGGGGTGAGAGAGGGGTATCGAGTATCCCTGCCACTAGCTTAGAATTTCCTATTGTGCATTATTTTGCTCTTTTCATTGCAAAGTGTTTGCTTGCTAGTGAGAATGTAGGTGCACTCAGTGCTCCAGACTTTGTTGTTTTACGTCGCGCACTTCACGGCGACAACACCTATAGCTTGGGAGCTATTGTGGCACATCGCCTCCACATTAATGGATCCAAGGGCAAAATACATGGTGGAATCTACGCTACTCGCTTGGCTACCCACTTTAGCGTGCAGATACGCCAGCATGATTATCCTCTACCTAAGGTTTATTTAGATCGTCGGGCTATGGAACACCACCAGTTTATTGCTGACGATTACCCCAACATTCCCATTCCTTATAACTTGGTTTTTAGTGAGAACACTCGTGATATTATCCCATTGCCTACACCTGCTTTGTTTGATCCTATCGCTAGGGGCGGATACAGGATTTTTCCTGAGGACATCATCGCCTACCGAAACAATTTAGTTGCAGCACAGGAGGAGCCTCAAGAGTGGGACCCTCAAGTACCCACTCCCCAGCACTTCGACATAGGACCCCATGGCTTCTTCGACTGGGGATTACCAAGCTAGGCCAAAATCCTAAAGCTTGGGGTGTACAAATTTCCACCGACATTACATTCATGTTCACACATTCCTTTCTAGTCGTCGGTGTCCAAAAATTTTCATTGTATTATCCATACCAAATTTTTTTTTCACTTTCTTCTTATGTGTTCGAGAAACTCTTAGAAAATATAAAATTATTTCTTGCTTCTTTTTTATTTCTCTTCCTAGTTTAAATTGTGTTAGCACTAAAAGAAAACCCAAAAAGATTTCCTTATTCTTCTTTTACTTGTTGGGAGCTTTCCCGTGTAAATAGTTTTTCTCTTTTTGCTTTTCCCTTGTATTCGCTTGTTCAAGAAACCAAAAACTCCAAAAATATTTCAGTGTGTTTCTTTGAACTTCTCTTCCTCTTTGTTGAGCCATACCAAGGAGAAGAGCATGATGAAAATGTTGAGTGGCTCTCGTTTGCATAATTATTGATCTAACAAAAAGCCCATTTTACCTTGTCCTCTCCTGTTGAATAAAATGTTTGCAGATTCCAGCTTAGTCCATGGCACTGTTGCACTATTATTATTTTCATATCATTCAGTCGTGCAAGTGAAAGGCAATAATGACAATATTTGGTGAACTGACCGTGGGAGAGAGAAACGGGTATGGACTCGACTTGTTCTGTTTATGTAAATATGTTTAACCTGGTATCCATAATTCCGCTCATTATGATTAAACATGTTTGCAATGACAATTAGGGATTATAGTTTGTCATACCATGCAAAGTAGCTAGGAGTGGATAATGATTTATCTCAGATATCAACATTGCATTAAAATAATTGTGATTTAGTATGATGATATGGTATCCTCTTCCGAATGTTTCAAGTGGCTTGACTTGGCACATGTTCATGCATGTAGTTGAATCAAAACCAACATAGCCTCTATGATATTTATGTTCATGGTATCCATATCCTACTCATGATGATGTCCAATGTTTATTCTGCATAATGTATATTCATGACCATTATTACTCTCTAGCTGGCCGCTTCCCAACCTACTTGCTAGCCTTCACCTGTACTAAGCGGAAATACTGCTTGTGCATCAAATTCAAAAATCAAAGTTATTCCAGATGAGTCCACCATACCTACCTATATGCGGTATTACCCTGCCATTCTAAGTAAATTTGCATGTGCCACCTCTAAAAACTTGAAACAAATACCCTTTTTGTGTGCCTGGACTGTTCATAGAGTGACAGGTGGTAGTCGATATCTTCCATGCTAAGTGGGTTATTCCCAGGTCGAGTGTTTATTCACTCGCCATTGCACGAGAAATGGGGCGGTAAGAGGGATTCCCAGTCCCGACTATAAAAAGGAAAGAGCTTATAAATAATCAAACAAAAAATCCCAACGAAGTAATAAACTTTACTTTATCTCTTGGGAACCGCTACTAATGTGTTTAGCATGGAAGATATTGATAACTGATGGTCCCGACTATAAAAACAAATTGGTCAATTTTGACTTCCAACTCATTTTTTAACCCTTGTTGTTCCATACCCTTTCTCTTCTCTTCCTCTTCATCTACCTTTCTGCTCTCAACCTCAAGGATAGACATTCTTCGTGGTCTCTTCAGGTAGGTTCTTTGCATCGAGGTGACGTGCTTGGGTTGATGGCTTCCTTTCCATTCTCGTGTGCCGATGAAGGTTCAAAGACATCACCATGCACCATTTGCACCACCACATTCAACATTGAATTATCGGCCTCATTCATGTTATATTCACCATCAGTCACGTTGATGTTCTCGGACAACTGACTTGGCGAACAGTTCCTTCACAAGAAACATGGCAAGGTTCGTATTTTTCCTTGGTGTACATGATCTTCTCGGATACAGGAGACTTCAGAGCTACATGGCCGACGTAATGAGCGTTCAGCGGAATTGAAATGATGCTTTCGTTTGCTACTTCTGCTCCAGATTGGTTTGCATCTTCGGGTTGCTCTGCTGTTGTATGATTGGACTCCCTTGTACCATAATCGGCATAATTGCTCAATTCAAGCCTCCTTTGACTCCCGTTGCTAATTGTGACTACTATGACCCGCCTAGATGCACCTGATCCGACAACTGACACGCCCCGCTCGACGTAGACTCGATCAAAAAGTGAGAACGTAAATATTATGAACAATAGAAATGGAAATGTAGAATGCAAGTTTAAACACCAACAAACGCAACTACACTTGTGTTGGGGAACGTAGTAATAATTCAAAAAAATCCGATATGTCACCTGGATCAATCTAGGAGATGCGAGAAACGAGAGAGAGGGAGTGCATCTTCATACCCTTGAAGATCACTAAGCGGAAGTGTTGCAAAGAACGAGGTTGATGGAGTCGTACTCACGGTGATTCAAATTGTGGAAGATCCGATCTAGCGCTGAACGGACGGTGCCTCCGCGTTCAACACACGTACATCCCGGGCATGTATCCCCCTTCTTGATCCAGCAAAGGGGGAGAAGTTGAGGGAGAGCTCCAGCGGAACAACGGCGTGGTGGCGGTGGTGCTTGTGGTTCTTTGGCAGAGCTTCGCTAAGCACTACGGAGGAGGAAGACGTGTAGGAGGGGGGTCGTGCCAGTGGGGAGGGTGCGGCTGCCCTCTCTCTCCATCACTGTATATAGGGGGAAGTGGGGAGGAGGAGGCGCCCTAGGGTTTCCCTAGGGGAGGGGCGGCGGCCACAGGGGAAACCCTAGATGGGTTTAGGCGCCCCCACCCCTCACTACTAGGAAAAGGCCTACTAATGGCGCACCAGTTTTGCCTACTAATGGCGCACTACTGGTGCGCCATTAGTGCCACACCACTAGTATTTTTTACTAATGGCGCACCAGTGGTGTGCCATTAGTATCTGGTATACTAATGGCGCACCACAGGTGCGCCATTAGTATAGCCCACGGTGCGCCATTAGTATGCCTCCCAGGGGGCCATATATACCCAGGTGCTTTGGCATACTAATGGCGCACTCTTGTGCGATGCGCCATTAGTAACTTTGGCATACTAATGGTGCACTGTGGGGTGATGCGCCATTAGTATCCTTTGGCATACTAATGGCGCACTGTGGTGTGATGCGCCATTAGTATGGATATTAGGTTTTTTATTTTATTTTTACTTTTCTGATTTTTGCACAGGTTACAAAATGTATTATTGGACAGAATATAGACAGCAGCACACAGCAACAGCAGATTCATCAAATACAATAGAAGATTAGTCTCTGAATACAATTCATCATATTAGTCTCCGAATACAATTCATCATATTAGTCTCCGAATTCAAAAGACCGAACAAAGATAGAACATTATATTACAAGTCTCGAGACCGCGAGTAGCGAGTTTGTCTTCACATTACAAGTTGATATCGATCATCTAAACTACCATCACATAGAAGAGATCTGCGGTCATCACGATGAGCATCATCGCGATGAAACTCGTCTTCATCCGGTTCCTCCAACGCTCCCTCCCCTCTCCCGCTAGATAGCGCGCGTATCTAGATTCTGCCTCCGCCCTAGTGGTGTACCCTTTGTAACTGTTACCGCTGAAACTGTGAACCTGTCTCCGACACTCCTCCCAGTCATTGTAGACTCCGGGAACCTTACCCTTGTACATGGCATATGACGGCATCGCTATGCACTAGCCAAACGAAACGTTAGGACCAATTCACAGACAATACATAAGCAATATATAAGTATGCAACAAAATGATCGGAAGAGAAAAGCAAGACATTAATAGCATCAATTACATCTAAGTTGAACGACTGTCGAAACCAAAGAGACATACTACAAGTTCATTAAAGTTTAATTACAACATGAGCCAATCGATGTTTCAGAACTAGACACAGCATCACTACTTTCGACTTGACTCAAGGGACCGGAGCATGGATGAAGCCGCTGTCTATCGTGGGAGTCATGAAATCGCGGGCGTTGTCAGCCTGCATTTGTAGCATTGTGTCAATGTCACTATTGGACGGTTGATTTCTGAGGTAGAACTGCCCCGAGGTACGAAGGACATCTTGATGGATGATTTCCGCAAACTCCAACTCGATGCGAAAGAATTCTTGTCTGATGTCCGCGTCCTGGATTGCCGACACGCTCGCAGCCCAATCTTTGAGTTTACCTGGTAGCAGAAGGTGATGATCGTCCCGTACGATCGCCCGCATGTGATGGATGGCGTAGTAGGCACCCTTCTGACCGCCAGGCGGCTACTTGACGCAGCAGAACGTCGTATTGTGGGCGAACACGTGCTTGCCGTACTTACAAACTGTCCTAGTGAAGGTGCCTCTAGATTTGGCGTAGCCGGGGAGAACATCATCAAGAACTTTCTTGACATTTGTGTAGTCTACCTTCGACTGACGGTCCGAGTCGAAATACGTGGCCATGGAATATTTCGGGCTTAGGAGGATGAGTGTGCAATGTGTGTCACTGCACAAAACACGGAATGTTAAAAGAAAAATGATCGAAATCTAAGAAATCATATGTTACGGGGCGGTTGAGGGGATGACTTACTCGGGAAAGTAAGGCACGAGGAAGTTATCCTTATCTCGGTTTGCCAGAATGACGCCTTCGAGGTAAGAACTCGCGACTTGCCGGTACCCAGCGCTGCCTAAGATCTTGGCACGCATGTAGAAGGGGTCGACTATCACGATGTTCGGGGTCTTGTCTCTAATGATCCGCATCTCCATACTCAGCGAAAATAGCCGAACGAAGGTGTAGTGCAGCAGATGAAGGTTAAACATAGCGAAGATGTCATCAAACCGCAAGACAATCGTACCCCCGATGGAGTTATCCACAAAGCCCTTGCCCTCTGGCACCTTGGCCGCGAAACCCGGGTATGCCACATCCTTCTCTCTGAGACGCCGCTTCTCCAAAGAAAGAACACCGTCATGCAGACTCCGCATAGCACCGGTTGCAGCATTGAGCATATTACTCGATAGCATCGGCCTACCCTCCTCATTATATCCTCAGGTGAAGGTGGCCCGTCCTGAGCACGGATCGTACTCGGTGCCGGCTAGCTCGCACCCTTGTTACTCTTTCTTTTCCATGCCTTCTTCTTCTCCTGTAATGGGACCGAGTTCTGCTCACAGACCGCCTTCTTGAGTGTGTTGGGGCTGATCATATTTCGCACCTCGGCTATCTGAGGCTCGGTGAAGTCGGCAGCTGGAGGCGTCTCCTGAGAACTGAACGCCAGCCGACGCCTGTTGCACCTTGGTTTTCCGCGGTACCAGCTAGATCGCGCACGTCTTTTGTAGGGTTGGGTTCTTGAGAAGGAGGCCCCATGAATTCGCCAACGTACCCATGATCGGCAAAGTACTTATCGACGTTGGCAAATGTATCGTCGTCGTCGTTCGGATCATGTGCCATATGCATGTTCGGATCCAATGCCATAGGGATGTCCGGCACCGTTGCGGCGGTCTTGCCATGGCTTGGCGCCGGCACGACTGGCGGTGTTGTCTTTGGGGTGGTGTCCCCCGCCCCCAAACGAATCTGGCTCTTCGGCCAAAGCAGGGGCCAGCTTAGGCAGGCGCTGAGGGTCATCACATCATCTTCGTCGACCCTGACGGGTCGAATCGGACGTAACAACTCGTCGCAGCCTGGCAGCACCCGAACCAGTTGAACCCTATACAAGGTGGGTGGCATCGGATTACCGTGGAACACGGGGTTGCCCGGTTGAACGATTGTTTCCTTGGCGACATCGACCAACTCGTTGTTCACGAAGTGCAGGAGAGTGCACGGAACGTCGACGGCGCCCTGCGAAAACATGTAGGGCGTCAGGGATGCCCAGTCAAAGGCAAGGAGATGAAGTCCTCGGCCGAGAGGCTTAATTAGTTACCGTGATGATGGCGTCGAGCTCGGCTAATGTAGAGGCACCGCCAACGGCGGGCGTGCAATTGACGGAGGGGCCGCTTGCTGCAGAGGTGCCGGCCGGCGTACACCCGGGTGCATTAAGCTCCAATGCCCGTGCCGGCGTCGGAGACACCAATGCCGCCTCCGCCGGAGACACCAATGGCCCCGCCTGCGCGTTCTGCGAGTTGCTGGCCGTGAATCTAGGAATCGGGGGTGGCCCCTGTTGGCCGCCCGCAATCCACGTCGTCAGCCCCTGAATCAAGGTAGGCATAATGCCGGTGAGCGTCGATCCCAGTTGTTGTTGCACTTGCTCTTGGACAATCTCCGGAATCTGCGCCACTTGTGCCTTGAGTTCTTGAACCTCACGCGACTGGCTTTCCGAGCTGGTCATTTTCTCCTTTCTCCCACCAGCGTTATAGTATGACGACCATTTTGTGGACAAGCCTTTGCCGGCCACACGACCAGCTGACGACGGCTTACTGAGCTTATCCTTTTTTTCATTACATTCAATGCCCTATTTAGAGTGGTGTCCCAAGGGGTGCTCTGAGTCGACCCCGCACTACTGCTTTCAGTCGCCTGCGGAAGGAATGTGAACCATTTAGAAATTTGGCTTCATTAATTAGAATGCAACCATATGGAGCTAATTACGCGGGGCTGTATTCCTTACCAGAACAAGCTCATGTGCCCTGGTCTTCGGATCCGTGGTAAGCTCCTTTGTTTTCGGGTCCTCCTTGTACGGGGCCCTGACAAAGTTCCTGGTCTGCTTGTCACCGTATTTATCGAAGAGGGGCGGTAGGCCTTGCTCGGCACGCTCCGCGTCCTCCTTGTCCCATATAGGCTCCGCCACTCTGTAACCGCCGGGACCGAGTGTGTGTTCCCCTAAGTTCAACTCCCGCATTTCTTTCCCCCACTGACTTGATTCGGAGGTTGCGGTGCTCTCGCACTTGATCTTGAACTCGTTGTAGTCATCTTCGGTGATCGAAGGATTTTTCTCCTTGATCTTCCCATAACTAAAACCTTTGTCAATCATTCTCTTCACCAAGCTTCTCCAAGTAGATAGGGCCGTGCTCATCCTCGTGAGGGCAGCATTGTTCACTTTATTCCCTGTGAGCCGTGTGTTTTCAAATTCAGCGGGGAACTTGTATCATTCGTGCAGCTTCGTGAAGAGGAGGTTGCGCAAATTCCGTCGGTCCTTATGCCTTAGGTTCTTGGTGTTGATCGAGATGGTGCTCCGGAGAATGCACCCGAGCTGAAGCGAGTACCCCTTGACTATATGTTTGGGCGCCGTTGGATTCCCGTCGGAGTCCACTTCAGTAAATTCCTCCTTGACGGTGCGGAGCACGATCGGGCGCCGGTCCTTCCGTTGCCTCTTCGGTTGGCTGCCATCTGTGCGTGCGCCGCCATCATCAGTGGTGGCATCCTCGGCGGCACCATCAGTGGTGTCATCCCCGACGGCACCATCAGTGGGGTCATCCTCGGTGGCACCATCAGTGGTGTCAGGATCGGTGTTTTTCATGACGTCCTCATAGAAGTGCGTATGTTCCTCCATCTCCTGGGACAGCTCCCAGAATGCCTTGTCGCCCGAACCGCCGGCCTCATCGTTATGGGCCATGTTTCTCTCTAAATAGGAAAAAAGTTTGGTCAAAAAGTTGGTTATTGTCAAGGAACAAGATCATGGTCTCATTATTTAGGGTTTGTCGACACCGAGGCATGCTAAAAGCTAAGCTTTTATCATTTAGGGTTTTTCGACGCTGAGGCACCCTAAAAGCCTAAGCTTTCATCATTTCGGTTTTTATCGACACCGAGGCACCCTAAAAGCCAAGGTTTTATAGTTTATGGTTTGTCGACACCGAGGCATCCTAAAAGCTAAGCTGGGAAGGAGAATTCTAAGTTGGACCTAATCACTTGGCTCTATTGTCGCCTATTGTTTAATGCAGCAAGAATAAAGGGGCAGTTGATCCTACTTAATTAAGTACTAAGATACCCCAGCCCATGCATTAGTCACAAGTACCCCATATGTCCTATTTTTAGCAAAGTCATGCTAAAATTCACGGAAAATTTCAGCATGACCTTTGCTGAAAATAAGACATATGGAGTACCCGAATTTGCCGGAACGGAAGTTAATCGACATTCCAGCAAACTCAAGGGCCTCTCGGGGTACCTGCAAAATCATCACGACACGATGGTCGGAGACAACTAGGAGGATATAGTACAGTACAAATCTTCAGGAGACAACTAGGATATAAGTGGCAAAAAATCTTTTAGATGCAAGTACAACTGTACAAGTGTGAAACTTATACAGAGTTGCACCAGCCTTGCCATCTTAGCAAGTACTGTATATGGTTGTGCTTTCACCTCCTCCAGTGCAAAAAAATATTTCTGAGTTATACATTTATGATAGAAGAAATGCACTGTGAGCAAATCTGCAATAAATAAATGCATAGAGAGCTAAATATCCTTTTCAGGTGATACACTCTTTCAGACAGTTACACAAGACTGCTAAAAATGCACAGAGAGCTAAATATCTTAGCAAGTTTTTTTGTATGCTTTTCAATCAGGAGAATATATTTGGAAATGTGCTAAACTATAACTGTCACAAAGAAACTTGACAAGATTTTAACAAGCAAATATGTTAATATACAAAACTCACAGAAGATCATTAACACCTTGAACAACAGTTTCTTCTTTCTTGTCATGTTTAGTTGCAACCCGATGACACTGTGTCAAACTAAAGTTCTTTTTTTAGATGCAACTAAAGATTAATTGATCATCTAATAAAACAAAACAAAACCCAACGCATTGACAATTATGACTGTTCTTTTTTTTATTGACCAAAATCTTCTTCATATAAGCAACCACGTTTTAAATCATGTAATGCAGAGTTGCACACACAATCAGTACCATTTTCTTTCTAGAACTCCATAAATGAACTGGTGATATATGATGAACACGCAGAACACAATTTCAGACAAAAAAACTTGCCGTGTTCGTTATTTCTAGCAAGCTTCTATAAATAGTTGATGTACACCCACAAAGTTTGACCTCACATTTTCAAGAAACAAGCACAAGGTCCCTTTGTACATCCAGTCAGGGTCTAATGATGTTCTTCTGAAACCCAAAAGAAAAGAAATTGTGTTCTTAATGAGATGATATGTCCATGTTTGCAACCTATCCAGTTATAGTTTACATGGTCAAACAATACATCTAGTATACCAAGAGGAACACGTGGCCAAAATAGCATTTCTTCTTGGAGCACGTGTGTTTTTTAATAGAGTGAATAGTTAGCAGAAAATATTTGTAACTTGGAGAATTATATAGAATCCTTGCGAACACCATATTTATGTTTAAAAAGAATCCTTGCGAACAGTTAGCAGTTCTTCCATTTCTACTATGCAAAATGAACCCACGGTTTTAGGCTTTTAACACCAAGACAGCACAAGTCCACATCAAAATACCTCTAGAAGACCATGATATAACTCGATGCAAGTTTCTTCATGAGCAAAACCTATACGTGACAGTAGACCATCGATAAATACAATTTACATTAAAACTTGGTCACTGCATCAGGTTTTTTTTCAAAAAAATGGAAGAACTGTATGATGCAGAATATGCATGAAAAAGGGTAGAACAAGTTACTTTCAAGGTTTGTCGTGGAGAGTCTCTCTTCCATTACCAATATTCCTTTTGCCAGTTTTCTCTTATTGTAAAGATGAACCAGCACCAACTCCTATTTAAAATGGCTGAAACATCCTAAAACAATGCGAATGCTAAATGATTACCGTTTCTAGAATTGTTATTTTTTGACCTGTACCGTTTCTAGGATTTTTTGCTTCTACAAGCGACATAGTGGGGACCATTGAGAAACATTATCTAAGGACATTTTGTTATGAATGTTCACTCATGACTTAGCTAGGCTTTTTTTTCTTTCAACGTGTACACATCATCCTTCATACAAATAAGAAAAATAGCGAGTTAATTTTTGGGAATAAAACCCTCAAGATCAGCTCTGACTTTGAGATAGCTCACAGTCAAGCTTTGTAAAGTTAGTCCCAGCAATTTGATCAGGCCTTATTTATCACTTGGGATGCGCAATAATAGCCCAAATAAGGCTCCACTTCTACTATACATAAATCCATTAATAGCCCAAATCCGCCAAGGTAAGAACTATATGATGCTGAACTATATGAAGAACTATATGATTCGAGAAACCTTGAAAAAACTGCAACAAAGGTAGGGGGTCGGGGCGGTGGCTTACCTTGGCGGAGCGGTGGAGGAGCGAGGCGGGTGGAGAGGATAAGGCTGCGGCCTCGGGGGGAGCCGCCGACGAGGTAGGGCTTGGGGAAGGCCTCTTCCTCCTTACTTGATGGGGCGGCGGCCTCTTCCTCCTTCCTCCTTCCTTGATGGGGCGGCGGCCTCTTCCTCCTTCCTTGATGGGGCAGCGGCCTCTTCCTTGATGGGCCGGTGGCGGCGCTCGGGGGG
>LR738709.1:116609446-116682011 GCA_902687465.1 Secale cereale | reverse complement strand
GCTCGGGGGGAGGCGGCGCTCGAGGGGGGGGCAGGGGAGGATGGGGAGAGGGGGTGGAGTCCGGCGGGGGTCGGGGCGGCGGCGTCGGGGCAGCGCGCGGGGGTCGGGGCAGCGCGAGGGAGAGGGCAGGGGAGGATCTGGCGAGCTAGGGTGAGGGAGGCGGAAAGAGGCCACGGGGAATATAGGTGGAGTGGGAGGAGGGATACTAATGGCGCACCTCCCCGTAGTGTGCCATAAGGACGACGATTCTAATGGCGCACCTCCCCCTAGTGCGCCATTAGTATTTTGTTTTATTTACTAGCCCGACTGGTCAGGTTATATTCCACCTAACCCTATCTCCATCAGAACACGCCCACTAGCCCGGCTGGTCAGCACACAGCACACACACTAGGAGGTCCTGGGTTCGATTCCCAGGCTCCACAATTTTTGTTTTTATGCATTTAAAATGTTGTTTGATACTTATTTGTGTTTAAATATGTTCAAACTTGTTTAAATCATAACAGTAATATTTTTTATAAAACTGTAATAATTTTTTTTTAAATATCATCAAATTTGTTATTTGAAAATATTTATGAATATGAAAAAATATCATCAAATTTATTATTTGAAAATATCATGAGTTCATGGGTCGGCGGCGGCGGCCGATGGAGCGGGGAAGGGTGCGGTGGGTCGTCAGCGACGGTGGAGTAGGGGAGGGTGCGGGGGGTCGGCGGTGGTCGGTGGAGCGGGGGGTGCTCGGCGGTGAGGGGGGCCGGATCTGGCGAGGTGGGATAGCGATCGAGATAGAGGGGGATCGAGATCGAGTGTCCATGAAATGTAAAAACATTCAAGAGTTCAAAAAGTGCCCATGAAATACAATCGAGAAATGAAGGCTACGATTTAAATACAATCGATCTTAGCTAGCTATCTGTTCACAATCTTCTTGCCCTTCTTTTTCGCACATGGAGTTCTTCTGTGGAACGGACGTCCTTTAGGTAGGGTGGTCCTGCTTCTTCTTGTGGTGTATGTTGCTACTTCATCATCGTCGTCATGTTCGATCTTCGGGTCGCCGTACTTGTCGAAGTCTTGCTCATTGGCTACTCCATCCATTCCGATGATCTTCCTTTTGCCTCTCCTAACGACAACACGACTGGGCTTTGACGGGTCGGTAATGAAGAAGCATTGGTCAACTTGGGTAGCCAGTACCCATGGCTCATTTTTCGCGGTGATGTTTGTGCCTGCGGTCTTGGATTTGGCTTCGGGTATAACCATGGTGGTGAAATACCGATCTTCTTTTAGGACGCTCTTGGCCCATCTGACACGGAACATCGGGACCTTCTCTCCAGCGTAGCTCAGCTCCCAGATCTCCTCGATCCTTCCGTAGTATCTGTCCTTGTCGTTACTGGCGTAGGAATCCATCGTTACCCCGGAGTTCTGATAACCATCGCTCTTCATGTCCTTGTCCTCGGTGTAGAATGTGTAGCCGTTGATATCGTACACCTCATAGGTCATCAGGTTGTGCTCGGCGCCCTGTGACAAGGCGAATATGAGTTGTTCTTCCGCGGAAGAATCCTCATGTAAAGGATACGACAGAAGCTTCTGCTTGAACCAACGCGTGAAACATGAGTTGTGCTCTTTGATTATATCTCCGTCCGTCCTCTGTTGGCCTCGGTCATTGTACGTCTTCTCAATAAAGGTTTTGTGCTCTACCACCCAAGGATCGACCACGTCTATGTGTTGTAGCGCGACTAGGTTTGCTCTTTCAATGTCGGCGAGTCGACCCTCGAAGTCGACATGCATTTCGTGGCGACCCTCACGGTGACCCCATCCAGCGAGCGTGCCGAGGTGCCTGTTGACGGGCAGACCAACGGGGTTCTCGATGCCTAGATAATTCGTGGAGTAGGAGATGCACTCTTCGGTCAGAAAGCCCCTAGCTATGCTTCCCTCTGGACGTGACATGTTGCGAACGTATCCTTTGATGACACCATTCATCCTTTCGAATGGCATCATGCTGTGCAGGAACGTCGGCCTGAGTTGGATGATATCCTCCACGATATGGACCAGCGGATGCACCATAACGTCGAAGAATGCGGGCGGGAAGTACATCTCAAGCTTGCATAGTATCACCACGATCTCTTCCTGTAGCCTTCTGAGTTGCCTCACGCCAACCGACTTCCGAGCGATGACGTCGAAAAAGTTGCATAGGCCAAATAGCATTTCACGGACGTGCGCGTCCATGATCCCACGGATTGCAACTGGAAGTATCTGCGTCATCAGCATGTGACAGTCGTGAGACTTCATCCCGCTGAACTTCTGCTTCGTTGGGTCTAGGTATCTGCTTATCTTCCCCGCGTAACCGTAAGGAAGTTTTACTCCTACGAGGCAGGTGAAAAACTGCTCGATCTCCTCATGGCTTAGAGTGAAGCACGCGGGAGGGTAGTTATTTCCGGTCTTCTTGGCCTTTTTACCTTTGCGACGACTTTCTGTGTCCTGCTTCGCCTCATCATCATCATCACTAGCGTGAAGCTCCTCCCTGATGCCCATTGATTTCAAGTCTGCCCTTGCTTTTGGCCCATCTTTGGTCCTCTCTGGCATGTTGAGCAGGGTACCAAGCAGACTCTCGCACATGTTCTTCGTGATATGCATGACATCAAGGCTGTGAAGCACACGGTGGATCTTCCAGTACGGCAAGTCCCAGAAAACAAACCTCGTTTTCCATACCTTCAGCAGCGGCTCTGGCGCCTTTCGCTTCTTTCCCGGCTCTGGCGCCTTTCGCTTCTTTCCCGACTCTGGCGCCTTTTGCTTCTTTCCCGGCAGTGGGCAATCTTTCCAATTTTTCAACAGCTCGTCTATTTCCTCGCCGCTCCTCGTACGCGGGCGTCTTCGGGGTTCGGTTTCACCATCGAACAGATCCTTGCGTTTTCTCCACAGGTCATCGTCGCGAAGCCACCTTCGATGTCCCATGAACACGGTTTTTGAATACCCGGGATCTCTATCTAGCTGGCGATACGTTGTGTCATCCATGCACCTGACGCATCCAAAAAATCCGTGGACCACCTGCCCCGCGACATATCCGTAACCGAGATAGTCGTGCACCGTCGTGAGTAGTGCGGCTCTCATAGGGAAATATTCTTTCTCTGCAGCGTCCCACGTATTTGCTGGCGTTTTCCACAGCGTGTCTAGCTCCTCTTTCAACAGCCCCAGATACAGATTGATGTCGTTCCCTGGTTGTTTCGGTCCTTCAATTAGCATACTTGTGTGAATGTACTTCCTCTTCATGCACAACCAGGGGGGAAGGTTGTACATCCACACAAACACAGGCCAGGTGCTATGTGTGCTTCTCTGGCTGCCAAACGGATTGCCTCCATCGGTGCTCGCGCCCAGCACGATGTTCCTTGGATCGTTCCCAAATTCTGCGTCTTCGAAGTTCAACGCTTGCCACTGCCTCGCATCCTTAGGGTGACTCAGCATCTTGTCTTTTTTATTTATCTCCGGATCATTTGCGTCATCTTCTTGCTTCTTCTCCTCCCTATCCGCGTGCCAACGCATGAGCTTTGCTACCTTAGGGTCCGCGAAATACCGCTGCAGAGGAGGAGTGATCGGAAAGTACCACACCACTTTTCGAGGAGCTTTCTTCCTCTTCTTGTATCGAGTGACGCTGCACACCGGACATATGGTAGACTCCGCGTGCTCGTCCCGATAAATGATGCAATTGTTCATGCACACATGGTATTTCTCGTGCGGTAAATCCAGAGGACACACGATTTTCTTCGCCTCCTCGAAACTGGTCGGGCACTTGTTCCCCTTGGGAAGACGTTCGTGCCAGAATGACATGTTCTCATCGAAGTATGCGTCAGTCATTTTCTGTTTTACCTTCATCTCCAGAGCCATGAGCGTTACTTTTAGGCGGGTATCCTCGGGCCTGCATCCTTCATACAATGGAGTAACCGCGTCTATCTCCAGTTGATCCAGCTTGGCTTTCTCTCGGGCGACAGCTCTTGCGTTATCCGTCTGCTTGAGAAGCAGCTCTTGAATATGAGGGTCCTGCACCCAGCCCATCGATGGTCCATCGTCGTCTGCTCCGTCGGCATCTTCATCTTCATGATCATGCCCGTCGTCTGCTCCGGCATCTTCCTCATCATCATGTCCTGCATCTTCTACATGATGACTGTGTACAGCATCATCGTCGTGATCATGTCCTGGAGATTCTTCGTCTTCTCGCCCGCCCGAGCCGTGGTGGTTGTCTTGCTGCCCTTCCTCATTTCTTGCCCGGCCCCCATGGACGACTTCGTAGTCATCTTCATCACCTTGCCACTGATAGCCATCCATGAAACCACGCAAGAGCAGGTGGTCCTGCACCTACCCGGAATCCGTGTCCGCAATAAGGCTCTTCAGCTTGCATCTACGACACAGACATCTTATCTCCATCTCGTTCTTTTGAAGCATCTCGGCCTTCGTGCAGCTCAAAAACCTATTCATGATGCCTTCGGTCATCGTGCGGACCATGGTCGCCTGCGGGGTAGAGCAAAACGATATTTTAGAACCAAGGAAAAATTTGGCATGACTTTCCCTAAAAATAGGACCAAAAAGAATGCATAATGCCAAAATTCTCGCCGAAATGGAAATGAATCAACATTCCGGCAAAATATTGGCAACTATCGCATTTCAAATACCGGTACCTGCAAACACAAACATATATGCAACACCACAAACATATGCAATACCACGAACATACATAGATCTAGCTAGGCCATAAAAAGTGCATGTGCACATTGTTGGAGGGAGAACAACATAAAGATAGCTTCCCCCCTTACTTACCTATCAAAAAAGGTAATTTAACCACTTAATTTGGATGAATCTATGGTGGAAATGAGGTGACAAGGAGGAGGCAGCCGAGACAAGCTTGGAGGAGGAGGTGGAGAGAATGAAGTGGGGAAAGTGAGTGGGTAGGTGTGGCTGTCCAAAATATCTTGTTGGTCCCAGGTTACTAATGGCGCACCACCTCCAAATGCGTCATTAGTAACCAAGGTTACTAATGGCGCACCTGCTGGTGGTGCGCCATTAGTAGTTTTGCCAAAAAAATATATACTAATGGCGCACTGTGGAATAGTGCGCCATTACTAGTTTAAACTAGTAATGGCGCACTATGGCACGGTGCGCCATTAGTAGTTTTGCAAAAAAAAGAATAAAAAGGAATAAAAAAAGAATAGTAGTGGCGCACTCTGTGGCTGGTGCGCTATTACTAGTTAGAACTAGTAATGGCGCACTGTTCCTGGATGCGCCATTAGTATGTTTGGAAAAGAAAATTGTTACTAGTGGCGCACCATGTGCCTGGTGCGCCATTAGTGTATTCCACACTAATGGCGCACCTGCACATGGTGCGCCACTGCTATATATTACTGGCGCACCACATGTGAGGTGCGCCATTAGTATCCATCCCATCTATAGCCCTTTTCCTAGTAGTGCCTAGGAGACTTGGCCCCCAAGCCGGGAGGGGGTGGCTACCCTAAGGGGAGGCGCCCTGATACGTCTCCAACGTATCTATAATTTTTTTATTGTTACATGCTATTATATATTTTGTTTTGGATGTTTAATGGGCTTTATTATACACTTTTATATTATTTTTGGGACTAACCTAATAACCCAAGGCCCAGTGCGAATTGTTGTTTTTTTGCCTATTTCAGTGTTTCGCAGAAAAGGAATATCAAACGGAGTCCAAATGGAATGAAACCTTCGGGAGAGTTATTTTTGGAACAATATCAACACGAAAGACTTGGAGTACACGCCAGGAAGCGAAGGAGGTGGCCACGAGGGCACGGGCATGCCCAGGGGGGTAGGCGCGCCCCCCACCCTCATGGGCCTCCTGTTGATCCCCTGACGTGCCTCTTCAGCCTATATATACTCTCATACCCTGGAAACATCGAGGCAACAGACGAAACCCTAATTCCACCGCCGCAACCTTCTGTACTCGTGAGATCCCATCTTGGCGCATGTTCCGGAGCTCCGCCGGAGGGGGCATCGATAACGGAGGGCTTCTACATCAACACCATAGCCTCTCTGATGAGTTGTGAGTAGTTTACCATAGACCTTTGGGTCCATAGTTATTAGCTAGCCAACGCGATAAGGGGTTGCCAATCCCTTTACGGTCACTTACGAGAGTGAGATCTGGTAGAGATGATAGTTCATATTTTTGCTATTTTTAGTTTAATAAAACAGCAAATAAAAGCGGTAAAATAAAGTAGATGTAGATTGATATGTTGAGAATAGACCCGGGGGCCATAGTTTTGTCTAGTGGCTTCTCTCATGATAGCGATATTCTACGGCGGATAAACAAATTACTGTCGAGCAATTGATAGAGAAGCGAATAATTATGAGACTATCTAGGCATGATCATGGTATATAGGCATCACGTCCGAGACAAGTAGACTGACTCCTGCCTGCATCTACTACTATTACTCCACACATCGACCGCTATCCAGCATGCATCTAGTGTATTGAGTTCATACGAACAGAGTAACGCCTTAAGCAAGATGACATGATGTAGAGGGATAAACTCAAGCAATATGATGTAAACCCCATCTTTTTATCCTCGATGGCAATAGTACAATACGTGCCTTGCTGCCCCTACTGTCACTGGGAAAGGACACCGCAAGATTGAACCCAAAGCCAGGCACTTCTCCCATTGCAAGAACTATAGATCTAGTAGGCCAAACCAAACCAATAATTCGAAGAGAATTGCTAGGATAGTATAATCATACATAAAAGATTTCAGAAAAGAATCCATATTGTTCAAAGATAATATTGATCATAAACCCACAATTCATTAGATCTCGACAAACACACCGCAAAAAGATTACATCGAATAGATCTCCTTGAAGATCGAGGAAACCTTTGTATTGAGATCCAAAGAAAGAGAAGAAGCCATCTAGCTAATAACTATGGACCGAAGGTCTATGGTAAACTACTCACAACTCATCGGAGAGGCTATGGTGTTGATGTAGAAGCCCTCCGTGATGGATCCCCCTCCGGTGGAGCTCCGGAACAGGCTCGAAGATGGGATCTCCATGGGAACAGAAGCTACGGCGGTGGAATTAGGGTTTTCTCTCTGTATTCGGAGTTTCTGGGGTACGTGGACTTATATAGGAAGAAGGAGGGCACCGGGGGACGCTCGAGTGGGCCTGGAGGCAGGGGGCGCCCTGGGAAGGGGGGCGCGCCCCCCACCCTCGAGGGCCACTCGATGCTCCCCTGACGTGGTTATCAAGTTCCTCTGGCGTGATTTTCTCCAAAAATATCTCTCGCGAAGTTTTCATTCCGTTTGGACTCCGTTTGATATTCCTTTTCTGCAAAACCCTGAAATAGGCAAAAAAACAGCAATCTGGACTGGGCCTTTGGGTTAGTAGGTTAGTCCCAAAAATGGTATAAAAGTGAATGATAAATCCCATTAAACATACAAGACTTCATAAATAATAGCATGGAACAATCGAAATTATAGATACGTTGGAGACGTATCACTCGACAGTAATTTGTTCACCCGCCGTAGAATTCTACTATCATGAGAGAAGCCACTAGTGAAACCTATGGCCCTCGGGTCTATCTTTATCATATTGTTTTCCCGTCAACTTGCCAATTTCTGTTGCTGTTGTTTATTTGCTTTATTTACTTTTTCTCTAAACTAAAAATATTATCTTATCATATCTATCAGATCTCACTCTCGTAAGTGACCGAGAAGGGATTGACAACCCATTTTATTCCGTTGGCTGCAAGGTTCATATTTGTTTGTGCAGGTGCGATGGACTCGTGCGTGGTCTCCTACTGGATTGATACCTTGGTTCTCAAAAACTAAGGGAAATACTTACGCTACTGTGCTGCATCACCCTTTCCTCTTCGAGGGAATACAACGCAAGCTCGAGAAGTGCCAATAAGAATTTCTGGCGTCGTTGCCGGGGAGATCTACGCAAAAGTCATATACCAAGTACCTATCACAAACCCTTATCCCTCGCATTACATTTATTTGCCTCTCGTTTTCCTCTCCCCCACTTCACCCTTGCCGTTTTATTCGCCCTTTTTTCTGTGTGTTTTATCGTTTGCCTTGCCGTCATGGGGAGTCCCTTATCTGCTCCTTTGTCTCCCGAGTTTGAAGTTCTTCACTTCAAACAAAAGCAAGGAGAAAACTTAAAAGATTCTTGGTATAGGATGATGGAATCTTATTGTAATTGCACCTTAGAGGTGAACTTTGAAATTTTACTTCGCAATATTTATGTTGGATTAAATATGTCCCATAGACAACTCTTGGATTGCGTTGCCAAAGGAAATTTTATCTAAATTGATCCTAGTATTGCGCATGAAATTATAGAGGGAGTAGTGGGAACACTACCTCAACAAAAAGGGTTACCTCAGGCCCAAGAAGAGACACAAGTTTTTGAGAAAATTTGCGAAGTAACGAAAATATTACAAAAGTCTCTTGAACCTCTTAAGAGTGTTAGTGGAAATCTCCACCGCATGAATATGTTGATCACCGTTTGCAATAAGCGGTCCGATTCGTCAGATCTAAAGATTTCCAAATATGAAGGGAAACGTGAAGAACCTCCTGGATTCGAGCATGACACCGCTAAAAGTATAAAAACCAAAGATGGCAATACCTAGATCTATTCTTGTATCGTACCTAGCTAGGGGCGTTAAACGATAGCGCTTGTTGGGAGGCAACCCAATTTTATTTTCTTTGCTTTCGCTTCTGTTTAGGAATAAATATTGCATCTAGCTTCTGTTTAGATATGGTTTTGTGTTTTAATTAGTGTTTGAGTCAAGTAGAACCTTTGGGAAGACTTGTGTGAAGTTTATGCGATCATGCTGTAAAAAACAGAAACTTTAGCGCTCACGAGATTAGCTACCATTTTTTACTGGAGAGTGATTTTTATTTGATTCTTTTTGCGGATGATTAATAGACAAATTCCTCACGTCCACCAATTTATTTTAAAAAAAATAGAGTTACAGAAGTATGCGAAAGCTACAGATTGCTACAAACTGATCTGTTTTTGACAGATTCTGTTTTTCGTGTGTTGTTTGCTTATTTTGATGAATCTATGAGTAGTATCGGGGGGTATGAATCATAGAGAAGTTGGAATACAGTAGGTTTAACACCAATATAAACAAAGAATGAGTTCATTACAGTACCTTTGAATAGTGGTTTGTTTTCTTATACTAACGGAGCTCATGAGATTTTTGGCTAAGTTTTGTGTTGTGAAGTTTTCAAGTTTTGGGTAAGGATTTGATGGACTATGGAACAAAGAGTGGCAAGAGCCTAAGCTTGGGGATTCCCAAGGCACCTCAAGGTAAAATTAAAGGACAACCAAAAGCCTAAGCTTTGGGATGCCCCGGGAAGGCATCCCCTCTTTCGTCTTCGTCTATCGGTAACTTTATTTGAGACTATATTTTTATTCACCACATGATATGTGTTTTGCTTGGAGCATCATGTATGATTTGAGTCTTTGCTTTTTAGTTTACAAAAATCATCCTTGCTGGACACACCTTTTGAGAGAGATACAAATGTATTGGAATTTATTAGAATAATCTATGTGCTTCACTTATATCTTTTGACCTAGATAGTATTGCTCTAGTGCTTCACTTATATCTTTTAGAGCACGGTGGTGATTTTATTTTGTAGAAATTATTGATCTCTCATGCTTCACTTATATCTTTTTGAGAGTCTCTTATAACAGCATAGTAATGTGCTTTGGTTATAAAACTAGCCCTAATATGATAGGCATCCAAGATGGGTATAGTAAAAACTTTCATATAAAGTGCATTGAATATTATGAGAAGTTTGATACTTGATGATTGTTTTGAGATATGAGGATGGTGGTATTAGATTCATGCTACTTGTGTTGAGGTTTGCAAGTCCCCTAGCATGCACGTATGGTAACCGTTGTGTGACAAATTTGAAGCATGAGGTATTTCATTGAGTGTCATCCTTTGTGTGGAGGTCGGGATCGCGCGATGGTTAACTCCTACCAACCCTTCCCCTAGGAGCATGCGTGTAGTACTTTGTTTTGATGACTTGTAGATTTTTGCAATAAGTATGTGAGTTCTTTATGACTAATGTTGAGTCCATGGATTATATGCACTCTCACCCTTCCACCATTGCTAGCCTCTCTTGTACCGCGCAACTTTCGCCGGTACCATACACCCACCATATACCATCCTCAAAACAGCCACCATACCTACCTATCATGGCATTTCCACAGCCATTCCGAGATATATTGCCATGCAACTTTCCACCATTCCGTTCATATGACACGCTTCATCATTGTCATATTGCCATGCATGATCATGTAGTTGACATCGTATTCATGGCTAGGACACCATGCATAATTTTTCATACATGTCACTCTTGATTCATTGCACATCCCGGTACACCGCCGGAGGCATTCATATAGAGTCATACTTTGTTCTAGTATCGAGTTGTAAATAAGTAAAAGTGTGATGATCATCATTATTAGAGCATTGTCCCAAAAAAAATTAAGAAAGGCCAAAGAAAAAAAGGCCCAAAAAGAAAGGGAAAAAAAGAAAAGAAAAAAGGGAAAGAAAAAAGGGACAATGCTACTATCTTTTTCCACACTTGTGCTTCAATGTAGGACCATGATCTTCATGATAGAGAGTCTCTTGTTTTGTAACTTTCATATACTAGTGGGAATTTACATTATAGAACTTGGCTTGTATATTCCAACGATGGGCTTCCTCAAATGCCCTAGGTCTTTGTGAGCAAGCAAGTTGGATGCACACCCACTTAGTTTCTTTTGTTGAGCTTTCATACATTTATAGCTCTAGTGCACCCGTTGCATGGCAATCCCTACTCACTCACATTGATATCTATTGATGGGCATCTCCATAGCCCGTTGATACGCCTAGTTGATGTGAGATCATCTTTCTCTTTTGTCTTCTCCACAACCACCATTCTATTCCACCTATCGTGCTATGTCCATGGCTCATGCTCATGTATTGCGTGAAAGTTGAAAAAGTTTGAAAACATTTAAGTATGAAACAATTGCTTGGCTGAAACCGGGGTTGTGCATGATTTGAGCATTTTGTGTGACGAAGATGGAGAATAGCTAAACTATGTGATTTTGTAGGGATGAACTTTCTTTGGCCATCTTATTTTGAGAAGACATGATTGATTTAATAGTATGCTTGAAGTATTATTATTCTTATGTCAATATAGACTTTTGTCTTGAATCTTTCGGATCTGAACATTCATGCCACAATAAAGAAAATTACATTGAGAATTATGTTGGTTAGCATTTCACATCAAAAATTATGTTTTTTTCATTTACATATTCGAGGACGAGCATGAATAAAGCTTGGGGATGCTTGATACGTCTCCAACGTATATATAATTTTTTATTGTTCCATGCTATTATTTATTCTGTTTTGGATGTTTAATGGGCTTTATTATACACTTTTATATTATTTTTGGGACTAACCAACTAACCCAAGGCCCAGTGCAAATTGCTGTTTTTTTGCCTATTTCAGTGTTTCGCAGAAAAGGAATATCAAACGGAGTCCAAACGGAATGAAACCTTCAGGAGAGTTATTTTTGGAACAATATCAACACGAAAGAGTTGGAGTACATGCCAGGAAGCGAAGGAGGTGTCCGCGAGGGCAGGGGGCGCGCCCAGGGGAGTAGGCGCGCCCCCCACCGTTGTGGGTGTCGGTGTACTAAGATAGGGGTTCCTTAGTACCCCAACTTGTGCACGGGCAGTAGCAGCTTCCCGTGGCAGGGCTTACCACGTGCTTGCCGGAAACCTTTCTGGTCCCTATGAAGCCATTCAAGAACAAAGTATACAAGTCAGAAGATCAAGGCCCCGGCAAGAGGAGCTTGCCGGGAAGGCCGCACCAGGCTCAAGGTTATCACTTTAGCACAAGACCCTGGCAAGAGGGGCTTGCCAGCAAGGCCAGGGAACACATACCTCAAGAGATACCTCGGTGCATCTTGCGCCCCGGCAGGACCCGGAGAGCGACAAGCTTCCGGGCCCGGCAAGACCACTACCTCGGCAAGGTGCTTGCCGGGGAGACCTAGGTTGTGTGCCCGCGCTCCAGCTCATCGGCCCACGCGTCGCCCTGGGGCCCTTCCAGGGGCACGTGGCAGATGGCTGTGCAGCATGGGGCACACGGTGGCGAGCCACGGTGACGAAGCTACCGCCGTGGCAGACGGAGAAGCGTGGACGGACACTTTTGGGGTCGACGGCGACGGGCATTTAAGGCCCTTGTCCCCCACTGTCAAAGTTAGGTGAAGACCACTGTTCATATACTGTTCATGCACTGTTACAACTACCACCAAAATTACACTTTTACCCTCCTCTACGTTGACACCTGTCGGTGACCCCTTTGAGCTATAAAAGGAGGCCCATGCACAACGTAGAGGAGGTTCGGTTCGAAACCTAGACAACTCTCTCGCTCGGTGTAGCTAATACTGTAGCTCTTCAAGCTCCCGAGCTCAAGAACCCAATACAACCTAAAGCAGGAGTAGGGTTTTACGCGTCCGCGCGGCCCGAACCTAGGTAAAACTGCCCGCGTGCGCTCCTCGATCTGCTCTCCGTGCTCCCTCCGCTCCCTTACCGCAACGTAGAAGGGGCTCCGGTCCCATAGGTGCTCGTGGGAGGACAGTTTTCCCCCGACATCTTTGGCGCGCCAGGTAGGGGGCGTCGAGGTTGTGCGAACCTGATCCGGCGCTCACGCGGGCGCATTCTTCATCAACCTCTCCAGCTTCATCAACTTCATCAGCTACAACGACATGCCTCTGAAGAAGAAGGCTTCGGAGGTCGGAGGCCCGTCTGCGTCGATTCCACCGCCACCAGAACCAACGGTTGGTGGAGGAGGCGCCGACGGAAGGGTGGCCGCCGGCGAGGAAACTCACGGCGCCACCAAGTCCAAGGACAAGACGGACGATCGGGCGAATTCCAAAGCCTCGGTGTCCGTGGACGCACCACGTCTCTCTCAGGAGGTACAAGACCCGCAGCGGCGTGGTACTGGAGGTACCATACGCTTGCTAGGGAGTGGCCAAGCCGGAGGATCGCGGGATGCTCAAGGCCAGCGTGCTGGCACAAGCAAGGCGCGGTCGCCGGGGCGGGAACATGCTCCTTCTAACGCGGTTAGAAGTCCGAGCGTGTCCCGCTCCTCGCACCGCTCGCCACCGTTCCCCTCTTCTCCAGCAGAAGCTCTAGCAAGAGCACAGCTGCTCCTCGATTTCCCTCCAGCGGCAGACAAGGCCGAAGACTGGAGGGCGACGATTCAGAGCCTCATCGCCTTCGCCAACAACGACGCGCCACAGCAGCCGGCAACCTCGCGGCCGCGGCAAGTCGATCAAGCGAAGGCCGATGGCGACAAGACCGCCGGGGGTGCAACTACCATGCACTCCCCGCCGCAGAAGCAGAAATCGCCACCCCGCCGGATCAACGTCGACGACGACTCCACGGCGTCGTCGGATCCGCGGGCTCGCCGCGATCAGCGCCAAGTCCTAGACGACAGGCGGCAAGAGGACGCTCGGACTCGTATCGAGCGTCGACGAGAAGCCCGAAGACAGTCAGATCAGCGTGCTGGGACCGCTGTCGACGCGCACGCGCCCGGTGAACCAGGCGACTTGCCGTACGCGGCAGGCTGCCCTGCGTTCACCCGTGAGCTGCGGCAAGTCCAGTGGCCCAGCATGAAGAATTTCAAGCCCGACGTACCCGAGAAGTACGACGGCAAGACACACCCCTCGGAGTTCCTCAGCATCTACACTATAGCAGTGCAGGCTGCCGGGGGACGCGACGAGAAGATCCTAGCCAACTACTTCCCGCTAGTGCTTAAGCCAAACGTCCGGTCTTGGCTTATGCACTTGCCGGAGAACTCCATTTCTTCGTGGGCGGATCTGTGCCAGCAGTTTGTTGGCGCCTTCACGGGCGGCCACAAACCCCACGGCCAGGAGAGCGATCTCCACATCCTCGCCCAGAAGGAGGGAGAGACCCTGCGCAAGTACATCCAGAGATTCAGCCGCGTCCAGCACAACATTCCCGACGTCCACCCTGCCGCGGTTATCAGTGCATTCCACCAGAACGTGCGTAACCGGCGGATGAGGGAGGAGATGGCCATGACCAAGATCCGGGATGTCAGCGAGCTCTACGCTCTGGCTGACAAGTGCGCGCGCGCCGAAGAGGGGAGGAGACTCCCCGGAGAGGATACTGGCGCGGGAGGAAGCGACAGCGAGGATGCCGCCCCGGCAAGGAAGAGCCGGCGGCGGAACTACAGAAAGAAGAAGAGCAAGGAGGTGCTGGTTGTCGAGCAGTCCGGCAAGGAGGCTCCCGCCAAGAAGGCACAGGCTGGCGGTTCCGGCAAGGAGCCTGCCCCTGTAGCGGCAGCCGAAAAGCAGGACGGCTCCGACAAGCAGTACTGCAAGATCCACCGCACCAAGGGCCACGATCTTCAGAACTGCAAAAGAGTCGAGTACCTCGTAGAGCAGCAGAAGGCTGAATACGAGCGTCGCGACAAGGAGAAGGCCCAAGGAGGCGGAGGAGAACCCAGCAAGAAGCGGCCGTTCAATGGCCGGGGAGGACGCCGCGGCAAGGCCAAGCAGCGGCAAGGTGACAGACCTCCCCGGGGCCGCGACAAGGATGAGGATGAAGACGACGATGATGACATGGAAGAAGGAGACAACAGTGAGCAGGAGTTCCAGAAGGCCACAGAAGTTCTGTGTGTCGACGGAGGTGCCTCTCTGCACACTTCCCACCGCCAGCTCAAGCAGTGGGTGAGAGAAGTGAACGCAGCTGAGCCGCCCGTCGAGTCACGCAGGCTGCTAAAGTGGTCCGGCATGCCCATCATCTTTGACCTTGAGGACCACCCAGACCGCACCACAGCGGTCGGGTGCTTGCCGATGTTGGTCTCACCAACTATCCGCAACCTCAAGGTCACCAAGATGTTGGTTGACGGCGGGGCCGGCCTAAACCTGATCTCCTCAGCTGTGATCAAGAAGCTACAGATCCCAGACGGCGAGCTCGAAGAAACCGGGTCGTTCCAAGGGATCAACCCGGGAAGGAGCAAGCCGAAGGGAAAGATTACGCTGCCAGTGACCTTTGGCGGGGAGCTCAACTTCAGGACGGAGAGGATCACGTTTGATGTTGCTGATATCCCATTGCCATATAATGGGATACTTGGACGTCCTGCCCTCGCCAAGTTCATGGCAGCTTCCCACTATGCCTACAACGTACTCAAGATGCCGGGGCCGATAAGCGTCATCTCTGTCCCCGGTGACAAGAAGGACGCGCTTATCTGCGCCGACAAGATCTACCGGGATGCAGCAGCCGCAGCAGAGAGCAACACACTTGCCGCTGAAGCTCCCGGGGGGAAGACCAAGACCAAGTCCGGCAAGAGCTCTGGGGCCCACTCCGGCAAACGCACCTCTTCGGAGTGCTGCGCTGCCGTCGAGGACGCACCATTGAGCTCCACCGGCAAGTGCAAGAAAGGAATGGCAGCTCCACCGGCAACCAAGAAGGTGTCCGCCAAGGAGGACGGCACTGGTGGTACCTTCACCATCAGTGCTACGCTCGACAACAAATAGGAAAGCGCGCTCGTTGCCTTCCTGCGGGCGAATGTCGATGTGTTTGCATGGCAACCATCTGACATCCCCGGCGTTCCCAGGAAGGTAATTGAGCACAAGCTTGCTGTTTGTCCTCATGCGCGGCCCGTCAAGCAGAAGGTCAGGAAGCAAGCCGTGGAGCGCCAAGAATTCATCGCCGAAGAGATAAAGAAGTTGGAAGCAGCAGGCCTGGTTAGAGGCGTGATCCATCCCACGTGGTTAGCCAATCCAGTTGTCGTGCGCAAGGCCAATGGGAAATGGAGACTTTGTATAGACTTCACTGATGTGAATAAAGCGTGTCCCAAAGATCCATTTCCCTTGCCGCGTATTGACCAGATTGTTGACTCCACCGCCGGATGTGAGTTGCTTTCCTTCCTTGATGCATACTCAGGTTACCACCAGATATTCATGGCCAAGGAAGATGAAGAGAAGACTGCATTCATTACTCCATGTGGCACATATTGCTTCATACGCATGCCCTTTGGATTGAAGAATGCAGGCTCAACATTTGCGAGAGTGGTGCACACTGCTTTTGAGCCACAGATCCACAGAAATGTAGAAGCCTACATGGATGATATAGTGGTCAAGAGTAAGAGCAAAGATACCCTGATCCAAGATTTAGAGGAAACTTTTGAGAATCTGCGCAAGATCCAGCTCAAGCTAAACCCCGAGAAGTGCGTCTTCGGAGTTCCCTCCGGCAAGCTTCTCGGGTTCTTTGTGTCCCAGAGGGGGATTGAAGCCAATCCCGACAAGATAAAAGCCATCGAGCAGATTGAAGCCCCGAAGCGCGTCAAGGACGTAAGAAGACTTGCTGGTTGTGTGGCTGCCCTCAGCAGGTTCATTTCAAAGTCTGCAGAACGCGCCCTGCCTTTCTTCAAAATCTTGAAAAAGGCAGGTCCTATGAAATGGACTCCGGAAGCGGAGGCAGCGCTGCAAGACTTGAAAGGATACATGTCCTCCACTCCGATACTTGCCGCACCTAGGCCACAAGAGCAGTTGTTGCTGTACCTAGCTGCAACCAATCAAGTGGTTAGTGCTGCATTAGTAGCGGAGAGGGAAACAGATGAGGAACCCACATCCCCGGCAAGCGAACCCAGCGACAAGCAGGGGGCTTCCCCGACAAGCTCTGGCCCCGACAAGGACAAGTCTGCGCAGGAACAAGGCGAAGTGCGAAAGAAGATGGTGCAGCGCCCAGTGTATTTTGTAAGTTCCCTCTTGCAGGGGGCTAGATCAAGATACTCTGGGGTGCAGAAGTTGCTGTTCGGCCTCCTCATGGCCTCAAGGAAGCTGCGCCATTACTTCCAAGCACACGAGATAACAGTGGTCACTCGCTTTCCGTTGAAGAGGATATTGCAAAATCCAGAGGCAACAGGCAGGATCGTCGAGTGGGCACTGGAGCTGTCAAGCTTTGGTCTCAAGTTTGAGAGTACTTCAACCATACAGAGTAGAGCTTTGGCAGAATTCATAGCAGAATGGACCCCAACGCCAGATGAAGAAGTTCCAGAGACAAGCATCCCCGTCCAAGAAGCGAGCAACGAATGGATGATGTACTTTGATGGTGCTTTCTCGCTGCAAGGCGCCGGTGCCGGCGTGGTACTCATAGCGCCCACCGGAGAGCACCTCAAGTATGTTGTTCAGATGCACTTTCCCAAGGAACAAGCGACAAACAATACTGCTGGGTATGAAGGTTTGCTTGCCGGCCTCAGAATTGCGGCCGAGCTTGGGATCAAGAAGTTGATTGTGCGGGGAGATTCACAGTTGGTGGTCCGACAAGTGAATAAGAGTTACCAGGGCCCTTTGATGGAAGCTTATGTTGATGAAGTGAGGAAGCTTGAAGAACACTTTGAAGGTCTGCAAATGGAGCACGTCCCAAGGGCTCAGAATGATATTGCAGATGGCCTCTCAAAGTGTGCTGCAATGAAGTTACCTGTGGAACCAGGGACCTTCTTGCTCAAGTTAACTCAGCCATCCGTTACACCGTCAGTTGGGCAAAACAAGAAGAGAAAGTTGGTCTCCGGCGACTACTTGCCGGCGGATCTTCCCGAAGCCGCCGCCAAGGTCCCCAAGATCAACAGCCAAGATGCTGAGGAACAGTTTGCTCCTGCGGATCCAAGGGTCTGTAGAGTTGAAGCAGGCGTTCCCGACAAGCCTTGCCCCGGCAGGCTTGCCGGGGGACCATCAGCTCCGGCAGAGCCGCAGGTTCTTGCCGTAGAAGCTGAGGTTCCCACAGCAGCCCTCATGCCTTTAGTCCTTGTTGTTGAGCCACAAGCTCCAGCATGGGCACAGCAGATCGTCCGCTTTCTACAAACTGGAGAACTTCCCGACGAGCCAGAAGAGAGAGAGAAAATAACCAGGCAGTCAAGTATGTACCAGTTCGTTGACAATGAACTGTACAGAAGAAGACTCAATGGTGTCAGGTTGAAGTGCATTTCCAGAGAAGATGGACAGAAGCTGTTGGCAGAGATACATGGAGGCATATGTGGCCACCACATTGGCGCAAGGGCACTTGCCGGGAAGGCGTTCCGGCAAGGGTTCTTCTGGCCAGAAGCCCCCCAAGATGCAACTGCACAAGTAACCAAGTGTGAAGCGTGCCAGTTCCATGCCAAGCAAATTCACCAGCCAGCTCAAGCTCTCCAGACGATCCCTTTGTCCTGGCCCTTCTCGGTCTGGGGGCTCGATATCCTCGGCCCCTTTCCCCGCGCAGTCGGGGGCTTTGAGTACTTGTACGTTGCAATCGACAAGTTCACAAAGTGGCCAGAAGTGGAACCAGTGAGAAAGGTGACAGCACAGTCAGCAGTCAGGTTCTTCAGATCGATTGTTTGCCGTTTCGGAATCCCTTACAGGATCATCACCGACAACGGCACACAGTTCACAAGTCGCACCTTCATGCAGTACGTCCAAGACCTTGGCGCCAAGGTCTGCTTCGCTTCTGTTGCTCACCCGAGGAGCAATGGTCAAGCGGAGAGGGCCAATGATGAAGTGCTGCGCGGACTTAAGACAAGGACCTTCGATAGGCTGCGCAAGTGCGGAAGAAACTGGATAGAGGAGTTGCCGGGGGCTCTTTGGTCAATCAGAACGACACCAAATCAAGCCACCGGACAGACACCCTTTGCTCTTGTCTACGGAGCAGAGGCAGTTCTCCCCACGGAACTCGTATACGGATCTCCTCGAGTGCTCGCTTATGATGAGCTCGAGCAAGAGCAACTGCGACAAGATGACGCATTGCTCCTCGAGGAGGAACGTCTCTAGGCTGCTGTACGAGCTGCTCGATACCAGCAAGCCCTGCGTCGCTATCATAGCCGCAGGGTCAAGGCCAGGAGTCTCGAGGAAGGCGACCTTGTTCTTCGGCGTGTTCAGTCTGCCAAGAATTCCAACAAGTTGACGCCGAAGTGGGAAGGCCCTTATCGGGTGAGACAAGTCACAAGGCCCGGCGCTGTCCGCCTTGAGACCGAAGAAGGCTTACCGGTGAGCAACTCCTGGAACATAGAGCATCTTCGCAAGTTTCATCCATAAGGCGCGGTTGCCGCGATCCGCTCCGGCAACCACCTTTTGTACAAGTCTTGCCGCTGTTGCATGTAAACCTTTGTACAAAGCCGGGCGCAGATCCCGTGCATCAGTAAAGTTTTTGTGCTTCGCACTATTTGCCATTTCCATGCTTTTCTTTGTTATTTGCATGCATCGTTTGGCACCTCGTGCAACACACATCCCCGGTAAGCATTAGCAAGCCATGAGGACCTATACTTGTTTTTCCTCCTCTTTTTCTTTCCCTCTTAAGCAGAAGGAATGTTCCTCGCGCACAAGTTTGCCGGGGGGAAGGAGATGGAGGCATGAACCAAGTGATGTTCAAGAAAGAGAAGCCTTGTCGGGGAACAAACGAACTATGAAAGCTAAGTTGCCAAAGTTTGAGCATTCAAATTTTTAAAAAAATTAGTTGTCTTCCTTGAACAACCACACTTTGTATGGAAAACCTGTGCGCGGAGGAACCTACCCGTGGCTAGCCGCGCCCTTACTCTGCTTCGAGCACGCTCAACGGCTTAAGTGAGCTGCGACAAGTGTCGCGCCCTTACTTCGTTTTCGAGTTCGCTCAGCAGTCTAAGTGTGCTGCGACTAGCTGCGGCAAGGTTACTTGCCGACAAGGTCTTTGCCAGCAGGCTGCTAAGAGTCCAGCACTCAACGCTCGCGGCAAGGGCCCCTTGCCGGCAAGTCCCCTAAAAGAATAGGGTAAAAAGCATACAAAGTGAAGGATCAAAAGCAAGGGAGATAACACTGCATTGGTTGCTCAAAATAAGATTGTATATTACAAAGATAGCTTGCCGCTGTTCTAATCAACTACTGCCTATGACTTAATTGGCAGCGGAAAGGGAAGAAGAAGGAAAGGAATCTAGTCCACGCGGTCGCCTTCACGCCTCGTGATCTTGCCCACCTTGGCAACGATGTGGGCAACCTGCGCCTTCAACGCCTCCTGATCAGCTTCGGGCGGCAAGGTGCGGAGGACGTTGACGAGGTTGATGTCGGGGTTGCGGTACACGATCTTCGACAAGACCCGCTCCAGGGTGCCCATGCAGAGCCGACACGCCTCGTCAGCCAGCTGCACGGGGATCTTCTCCCGCAGCCGCACAAGCGCCGGCGCAATTCCCCTGAAGAACAGACTCAACTTGGCGCTGTGGGGGAGACTCTCGTCCGGAGAGTACACGAGATGCTCCGCCCTCAGCGCCATCATCTCCTTGTCAATATTGGCAGCGGAGGTGACCAGCTCATCTGTCCACTGCTCCACTGCCCGGCTGAAGTTGTTCGCCGAGACGGCGGCGCTCTCCACCAAGCCCCGTTCCTTGCGGAGTTCGTCCTTCAGTTTCGTCTCGCGGTCCCAGGCTGCGTCGAGCGAATCAGTAAGAGTGGAGACCTCCAGCTCTAAGTCAGCAATGGAGTCCTTGGCGGCAGTAAGCTCTGTGCCCTTCTTGGAGAGACGTACCTGCAGCTCAGAGTTGGTGTGGGCGTCTTTCTCCCGCTCCACGTTGAGCGCAGTGACTCTGTCCTCGCTCGCCTTCAGGAACAACTCCAGCTGCTCCACCTTGGCTTCCAGGTCTTTCTTGGCGGTCTCTGCGGCGGCTGCAGCGCTCCTCGCCTCCTTCAGAGCCCCGCCAATGGCCTGCTCCCGGACGGCGAGGTCGTCCTCGTGGGCATCGAGGTCGACCTTCCGCTGGTTGAGTACTCCTTCTCGCCGGGATAGCTCCTCGGCGGCCAGTCGTTGCTGCTCCTCGGCCTCAGCTTTTTCAAGGAGGAAGGCCTGCTGCGCCCCGGCAAGCTCTTCACGCTCCTCCGCCAAGTTGCGGAGGGCCGCCTGGTTGTCGGCGCGGAGCTCCGCGGCGCGCTTCTCCAGATCAGCTCCAGCCTTGGCGGCGAGAGCCTCCCGAGACTCCAACTTCGCCTGCCTGGCCCGGTACAAGGCCAGGAGCCGACGAAGTAGTCTCTCCTCTTCGAGCTCATCGCTGCTGCCGGGCGCTTCAACGACCTTCAAGCCGGCGGAGGCGAGGACCTCTTCGTCAAAGGTCTCTCCCTCCGCGGGTGCTCGAGACGAGGACGCCCACGGGACTTGTATGAAAACCCCGTTGGCGGCCTCCAAGTAGACGCCCGACCGGTCCGCGGAGGCGGAAGGGTCGGCGGCCGGTGCAGCGTCCGGCGCTCCCGCAGCCTCCGGGCCAGCGGTATGGTCGCCGGTCCCTTCCCCTGCAGCGGCATCAGCGGTTGGGGCGGTCTCTTCAACGGCCGGCTCGTTGGCTCCAGCCATTCCCTCGGTGGCAGTGGTGTTGCCGCCGGCGCCGTGCACTTCCTCCTCAGCGGTGGCCTCCGTCTCCATCCGCTCCGGTGCGGGAGGATCTAGCAGAAGAAAAAGAAAAGAAAGAATCAAGCAAATATCCAAAAAAGACGAATCCGGGAAGAAGAAATTACAAGCTTTACCTTCGCGGACTTCTTCAACGACAGGGTCCCTCGCCGGGGAATTCTCCCTTGGCGGCGGAGTAGTGGCCCCTGCTGGCGGAGGGCCGCCTGCGCCCTCCCTTGGCGGGGTGCTCACCCTTGTCGGGCTGCTCACCCTTGGCGGGGTACTCGCCCTTGGCGGAGTGCCCGTCCTTGGCGGAACGTTCTCCCTTGCCGGGGAGTTCACCCTTGGCGGGGAGGGTGGAGCAAGTGGCTCGTCGGGGGCGACCTCCTGGTGCTCCTACGGCTGCGGCTCCACTTCTACACAAGACAACAAGACATCAACTAAGGTGATAACCTCAAGCGCACCCGTCAAGCGGAAAGATAAAAACCAGACTTACGCTGGGGGCTGCGCTGGGGGCTGCTCCTCGGAGCAGCAGGCTGGTCCGGCAAGTCTGCCGTTGGCGCATCCTCCATCGCTGCGGCAGGCTCGTCGTCTTCAATAGTGACCACGGGGATCTTGGCCCTCTTCGCCATCCGCTGGGTCAAGGTCCTGGAAACAGAAGCAAGATCAGAACCAAGCAAGGAAAATCAAGACAAAGTCAAAGGAACTAGAAGAATTGCAAGTACTTACTCCTCTTCCTCTTCGTCGGAGCTGAGGGCGGAGAAGTCAAACTCCGCCTGGGGTGCTCCCGCGCGAGGAGCTGGAGGAGAAGGCTCCCTCGGGCGCTTGGCGGTCTCCGGGGCTATGGGCTGCGAAGACCCGGCCCCCGTCGTCGCCGAGGACCGAGGGGCAGAAGGAGCACCCGTTCCGCTCCGGGAAGATCCCCCTCCGCTTGGCGCTCGGGCACGGGACGCCTCCTTGATGACCTCGCTCGTCTTGGTGGCACGCGTCGCACGGCGCGCCGGCTGCTGTCGAGACGCCTGTGGCCTCGCCGCCTCAGCTACCTTGCGGAGGCGCTTCTTCGGTTGCTGCGTTGGGCTTGGCGGTGGCGGAGAGTTCTCCGAGGACGAGGAGGCATCGTCGTCAAGATTCAGAGATCCACCAGAGTCTTCATCGGCCTCGGCGTCCTCCTCCTCCTCGGCAGGCCCGCTGGACTCAGTGCCATGCCCGGCGGCCTCGCTCCCCCCGGCAACCTCGCTCGTCCCGGCAAACTTCACGGAAGGCTCCCCGGAAAACTCCTTGGGCGCAAGCTTCAGCAGCTTGAGGATTTCCGCCTCCTCTGCTTGACTCACTGTGTCCGTGGCCTGTGCCTCTTCCACAGTGTATCCAAAGTCACCCACAGCCGCAGCTGGGGCGGCCTCCTCCATCCTGGAGGCGATGTAAGCTATATCCCGCTCAGTAGTAGCCCGGGTAAGGCCCTTGTTCTCCTCGGCGTTGCGGGGCTTCTCGACCAAGTTATCGAAGAAGGTCAGCACGGTATCCGGTGGAGGCTCTAGCCAAGTGGGGACGACGCCGTGGGAGTCACACTCGGGCATCATCGCGCGTAGGGAATCGCGGGCAGTGCTGTTGCACAGCGGCACCACTCCCCGGGAAGGTCTGAACCACTCCGGGTGGTTGGGGTCGTGCTTGAAGAGCTCCCGAACCATCCCCTTCAACTCCAAGGCGGTGAAGTTGTAGTTCAATCCAGGACGCAGCCTCATGATATCTGCCGCATTGCTGAATTCCCAGGCGGGCCTTTTCCTTTCTTGTAAAGGGGCAATGCGGCGGCGGAGGAAATCTGCTCCAACTTCTCCGATAGTCAGATTGGCGACCCGGAGACGAATGATCCTAATGAGGGCGATATTAAGCTTGCTGTCCTCCGGGGCCAATTCACTCCAATCCCTGCCGCGCACTATGGCAGTCTGGCACGGCGAGGTAAAGGGCTCAGGGTTATCTTCCAGCACCCAGCACCAATCGGTTCTCCACTCCTCCCACTTGCCGCGAAGCTCTCCCTTCAGGTACGAGTCCTTCTTGTTCAGCCTAAAGATCCAGGAGATGCCGCCAGAGAGGGGGGCACCTGACTCTACTCTAGGCATGAAGAAGTGGCGGAAAAGAGCTACGCTTGGATGAACCCCAACATAGTTTTCGCACAGATGTACGAAAACGGCCATCGTAAGGATGGCGTTGGGGGTGAAATCTAGAAGGTGGAGGCCGTATGTATTCATTACATCGCAAAAGAACTCCGAGAACGGAGGACACAGACCACAATGGAAGAACGCGGCAAAGAAAAAGTACCCGCCGGGGAACATGTCAGCGGCGACGGTGGGGAAGACTCTGGTGCGGGGATGAGCTTTGGTCTCCCTCGCCCAGAACAAATAGTATTTGTTCCGCAGCTCCCTCGCGCCAAGCCTCGGCGCGAAGACCACGCACTTCTTCCGCAGGGCTGCCAGCTTCGCCGCCTGCTCGGACTTCTCCTTCTTGGCCTTGTCGCTCTTCGCCTTGTCGCTCTTCGGAGCCATGGCGGGGGCGGTGAGGAAAGAGGCGAGGAGGTCGACGGTGCCGCGGATGCGGGAGACGGCGGAGGAAGGGAGGGGCTTGGCTCTCTGTCGACCTTTGGGAGGCGGAGGGCGACGGGGGTTTCTGGAGAATCAAGGCGCAATGAAGACGATGGAGGGGAACTGCCCCTGCTTCCTTTGCTTTTAAGGGGGAAGTGGGGGACGTTCCGCATTTCCCATTAAAGAACAGGCCACGATCTCTCCCACGACGCCGAAATCGAAGCGTGCCGTTAGGGAGGGATGCGGCGGATACGGAAGGGGATACGGCTTGCCGTGGGCCGCGTGTGCCCGTGCACTGTCTTGGGCCTGGCCCAACAGCGCTCGGCATCGTGTGTGGCCCAGGCCCGGGGGCTCCTGTCGGTGTACTAAGATAGGGGTACCTTAGTACCCCAACTTGTGCACGGGCAGTAGCAGCTTCCCGTGGCAGGGCTTACCACGTGCTTGCCGGAAACCTTTCTGGTCCCTATGAAGCCATTCAAGAACAAAGTATACAAGACAGAAGATCAAGGCCCCGGCAAGAGGAGCTTGCCGGGAAGGCCGCACCAGGCTCAAGGTTATCACTTTAGCACAAGACCCTGGCAAGAGGGGCTTGCCAGGAAGGCCAAGGAACACATACCTCAAGAGATACCTCGGCGCATCTTGCGCCCCGGCAGGACCCGGAGAGCGACAAGCTTCCAGGCCCGGCAAGACCACTACCCCGGCAAGGTGCTTGCCGGGGAGACCTACGCTGTGTGCCCGCGCTACAGCTCATCGGCCCACGCGTCGCCATGGGGCCCTTCCAGGGGCACGTGGCAGATGGCTGTGCAGCATGGGGCACACGGTGGCGAGCCACGGTGACGAGGCTACCGCCGTGGCAAACGGAGAAGCGTGGACGGACACTTTTGGGGTCGACGGCGACGGGCATTTAAGGCCCTTGTCCCCCACTGTCAAACTTAGGTGAAGACCACTGTTCATATACTGTTCATGCACTATTACAACTACCACCAAAATTACACTTTTACCCTCCTCTACGTTGACACCTGTCGGTGACCCCTTTGAGCTATAAAAGGAGGCCCATGCACAACGTAGAGGAGGTTCAGTTCGAACCCAATACAACCTAAAGCTCTCTCGCTCGGTGTAGCTAATACTGTAGCTAATACTGTAGCTAATACGTAGAGGAGGTTCAGTTCGAACCCAATACAACCTAAAGCTCTCTCTCTCGCTCGGTGTAGCTAATACTGTAGCTCTTCAAGCTCCCGAGCTCAAGAACCCAATACAACCTAAAGCAGGAGTAGGGTTTTACGCGTCCGCGCGGCCCGAACCTGGGTAAAACTGCTCGCGTGCGCTCCTCGATCTGCTCTCCGTGCTCCCTCCGCTCCCTTACCGCAACGTAGAAGGGGCTCCGGTCCCATAGGTGCTCGTGGGAGGACAGTTTTCCCCCGACAGTGGGCCACCTGTTTATCCCCTGACGTGCCTCTTCAGCCTATATATACTCTCATACCCTGAAAACATCGAGGCAACAGACGAAACCCTAATTCCACCACCGCAACCTTCTATACCCGTGAGATCCCATCTTGGGGCCTGTTCCGGAGCTCCGCCGGAGGGAGCATCGATCATGGAGGGCTTCTACATCAACACCATAGCCTCCCCGATGAGCTATGAGTAGTTTACCACAGACCTTCGGGTCCATAGTTATTAGCTAGATGGCTTCTTCTCTCTCTTTGGATCTCAATACAAAGTTCTCCTCGATCTTCGAGGAAATCTATTCGATGTATTCTTTTTGCGGTGTGTTTGTCGAGATCCGATGAATTGTGGGTTTATGATCAAGATTATCTTTGAACAATATTGGATTCTTTTCTGAACTTTTTATGTGTGCTCATAATATCCTTGCAAGTCTCTTCGAATTATTGGTTTGGTTTGGCCTACTAGATATATAGTTCTTGCAATGGGAGAAGTGCTTGGCTTTGGGTTCAATCTTGCAGGTTTCCTTTCCCAGTGACAACAGGGGCATCAAGGCACGTATAGTATTGTTACCATCGAGGATAAAAGGTTGGGGTTTATATCATATTGCTTGAGTTTATCCCTCTACATCATTTCATCTTCCTTAAGGCATTACTCTGTTCTTATGAACTTAATACTGATGCATGCTGGATAGCGGTCGATGTGTGGAGTAATAGTAGTAGATGCAGAATCGTTTCGGTCTACTTGTCACGGGCGTGATGCCTATATACAATGATCATGCCTAGATATTCTCATAACAATGTGCTTTCTATCAATTGCTCGACAGTAATTTGTTCACCCATCGTAGAATTCTGCTATCATGAGAGAAGCCACTAGGGAAACCTACGGCCCCCGGGTCTATATTTATCATATTATTTTCCCGTCAACTTGCAAATTTTTGTTGCCATTGTTTATTTGATTTATTTACTTTTTCTCTATACCAAAAATACCAAAAATATTATCTTATCATATCTATCAGACCTCACTCTCGTAAGTGACCGAGAAGGGATTGACAACCCCTTTAATAGCGTTAGCTACGAGGTTCTTATTTTTTTGTGCAGGTGCAAGGGACTCGCGCGTGGTCTCCTACTGGATTGATACCTTGGTTCTCAAAAACTGAGGGAAATACTTACGCTACTATGCTGCATCACCCTTTTCTCTTCGAGGGAATACAACGCAAGCTCGAGAAGTAGCATGCCCCACCTCTCCAGGTTACGTGAGATGGGGTGCGAGGGGCGCACAACCCATTAGTGGGCTGGTGGACCCCCTCCCCTTGGCCCATAAGGCCCCCCACCACTTGTCGGGGCCTCTGAAACCCCTTTCGGTCACGGTGGCCGTCAACCGGTACCCCCGGAATAATTCTGGACTCTAATACCCTTCGTACAATATATTGTTCTTCACCTCCGGACCATTTCGGAGTTCCTCGTCACGTCTGGGATCTCATCCGGGACTCCGAACAACCTTCGGTAACCACATACAATTCCCATTACAACTCTAGCATCACCAAACCTTAAGTGTGTAGACCCTACGGGTTCGGGAACCACACAGGCATGACCGAGACACCTCTCTGGCCAATAACCAATAGTGGGATCTGGATACCCATATTCGCTCCCACATGTTCCACGATGATCTCATCGGATGAACCCCGATGTAGGGGATTCAATCAATCCCATATGCAATTCCCTATGTCCATCGGTATGTTACTTGCCCGAGATTCGATCGTCGATATCCCCATACCTTGTTCGATCTCGTTACTTGTAAGTCTATTTACTCGTTCTATAAAACATGATCCCGTGACTAACTCCTTAGTCACATTAAGCTCATTATGATGATGCATTACCGAGTGGGCCCGGAGATACCTCTCCGTCATATGGAGTGACAAATCCCGGTCTCGATTCGTTCCAATCCAACAGACAATTTCGGAGATACCTGTAGTGCACCTTTATAGTCACCCAGTTATGTTGTGACGTTTGATACACCAAAAGCATTCCTACGGTATCCGGGAGTTGCACAATCTCATGGTCTAAGGAAATGATACTTGACATTATAAAAGCTCTAGTAAACGAACTACATGATCGTGTGCTATGCTTAGGATTGGGTCTTGTCCATCACATCATTCTCCTAATGATGTTATCTCGTTATCAATGACATCCAATGTCCATGGTCAAGAAGCCACACCCATCTATTAATCAACGAGCTAGTCAACTAGAGGCTCACTAGGGACATGTTGTGGTCTATGTATTCACACGTATATTACAGTTTTCGGTTAGTACAATTATAGCATGAACAATAGACAATTATCATGAACAAGGAAATATAATAATAACCTTTTATTATTGCCTCAAGGGCATATTTCCGACAGTCTCCCACTTGCACTAGAGTCAATAATCTAGTTACATTGTGATGAACACCCATAGAGTTCTGGTGTTGATCATGTTTTGCTCGTGGAAGAGGTTTAGTCAATGGATCTGCGACATTCAGATCCTTATGTACATTACAAATATCTATATCTCCGTATTAAATATAATCACGAATGGAGTTGAAGTGGCGCTTGATGTGCTTGGTCTTCTTGTGAAACATGGGCTCCTTGGCAATGGCAATAGCTCCAGTGTTGTACTCCTAGGTCAGTGATGAACTCCTTCATCCAGACTCCTTCCTGCGCTACTTCCGAAACAGCTATGTACTCCGCTTCACATGTAGATGCCGCCACGACGCTTTGCTTGCAACTGCACCAGCTGACTGCCCCACCATTCAAAATATACACGTATCCGGTTTGTGACTTGGAGTCATCTGGATCTGTGTCGAAGCTAGCATCAACATAACCCTTTACGACGAGCTCTTCAGCACCTGCATAAACGAGAAACGTATCCGTAGTCCTTTTCAGGTACTTCAGGATATTCTTGACCGCTGTCCAGTGTTCCATTCCGGGATCACTTTGGTACCTCCCTACCAAACTTATGGCAAGTTTCACATCAGGTCTGGCACACAGCATGGCATACATAATAGAGCCTATGGCTGAGGCATAGGGGATGGCACTCATCTTTTCTCTATCTTCTCCCGAGGTCTCGCATTGAGTTGCTCAATATCACACCTTCCAGTACAGGCAAGAACCCCTTCTTGGACTAATCCATATTGAACTTCTTCAATATCTTGTCAAGATATGTGCTTTGTGAAAGGCCAATGAGGCGCCTGGATCTATCTCTATAGATCTTGATGCCTAATATGTAAGCAGCTTCTCCAATGTCCTTCATTGAAAAACACTTATTCAAGTAGGTCTTTATGCTTTCCAAAAAATCTATGTCATTTCCCATCAACAATATGTCATGCGCATATAATATGAGAAATGCTTCAGAGCTCCAACGCACTTTCTTGTAAATACAGGCTTCTCCATAAGTCTGTATAAACCCAAATGTTTTCATCACTTCATCAAAGCGAATGTTCCAACTCCGAAATGCTTGCACCAGCCCATAGATGGAGCGTTGGAGCTTGCTTACCTTGTCATCATTCTTATGATCGACAAAACCTTCCGGCTGCATCATATACAATTCTTCCTTAAGGAAACCGTTAAGGAATGTCGTTTTGACGTCCATTTTCCAGATCTCATAATCATAAAATGTGGCAATTGCTAACATGATTCGGACGGACTTCAGCATTGCTATGGGTGAGAAATTCTCATCGTAGTCAACTCCATGAACTTGTCGATAACCCTAACCAACAAGCTGAGCCTTATAGATGGTCACATTACCATCCGCGTCAGTCTTCTTCTTAAAGATCCACTTATTCTCTATGGCTTGCCGATCATCGGGCAAGTCCACCAAAGTCCATACTTTGTTCTCATACATGCATCCTATCTCGGATTTCATGGCTTCAAGCCATTTGTTGGAATCCAGGCCCGCCATCGCTTCTTCATAGTTCAAAGTTTCACCATTGTCTAACAACATGATTTTGAGGACAGGGTTGTTGTACCACTTTGGTGCGGAAAGTGTCCTCGTGGACCTACGAAGTTCAGTAGCAACTTGATCCGAAGTTTCATGATCATCATCATTAACTTCCTCTCTAGTCGGTGCAGGCACCATAGAAACATCTTCCATGTGCTGGGCTACTCTCCGATTCAAGAGCGGGTACAATTACCTCATCAAGTTCTACTTTCCTCCCACTTACTTCTTTCGAGAGAAACTCTTTCTCCAGAAAGGATCCATTCTTGGCAATAAAGTTCTTGCCTTCGAATTTGAGGTAGAAGGTATACCCAATAGTTTCCTTAGGGTATCCTATGAAGACGCACCTTTCCGATTTGGAATCGAGCTTTTCAAGTTGAAGTTTCTTGACATAAGCATCGCATCCCCAAACTTTCAGAAACGATAGCTTAGGTTTCTTCCCAAATCATAATTCATACGGTGTCGTCTCAATGGATTTAGACGGTGCCCTATTTAAAGTGAATGCGGTAGTCTCTAAAGCATAACCCCAAAATGATAGCGGTAGATCGGTAAGAGACATCATTAATCGCACCATATCCAATAGAGTGCGATTACGACATTCGGACACACCATTATGCTGAGGTGTTCCAGGCGGTGTGAGTTGTGTAACAATTCCACATTTCCTGAAGTGTGTACCAAACTCATGACTCAAATATTCTCCTCCACGATCAGATCGTAAGAACTTTATTTTCATGTCACGTTGATTCTCTACCTCGCGCTGAAATTCCTTGAACTTTTCAAAGGTCTCAGACTTGTGTTTCATTAAGTAGACATACCCATATCTACTTAAGTCATCAGTGAGGGTGAGAACATAATGATAGCCACCGCGACCCTCAACGCTCATTGGACTGCATACATCAGTATGTATTATTGATACGTCCATTTTGCATCATGCTTTTAAGTTGATATTTAATGCATTATGGGTTGTTCTTACATGTTTTGTCACAATACTTATGCCTTTTCTCTCTTATTTTGCAAGGTTTACATGAAGAGGGAGAATGTCGGCAGCTGGAATTCTGGGCTGGAAAAGGAGCAAACTCTGGAAACCTATTCTGCACAACTCCAAAAGCCCTGAAACTCCACAGAACATTGTTTTGGAAAATATAAAAAATATTTGGCGAAAGAAACTCACGAGAGGGGCCACTGGCTGGCCTCGAGGGTGGGGGGCGCACCCCCCTGCCTCGAGGGCCAGCCGGTGGGCCCCCGGTGCCCATATTCTCCTATATGAAGAGTTTTGACCTGGAAAAAATTAAGAGGAGGCTTTCGGGACTAGACGCCGCCGTCTCGAGGCGGAAACCAATCTAGGGCTCCGGCAGAGCTGTTCTGCCGGGGATACTTCCCTCCGGGAGGGGGAAATCGTCACCGCCGTCATCGCCAACAACTCTCCCATCTTGGGGAGGGCTATCTTCATCAACATCTTCACCAGCACCATCTCCTCTCAAACCCTAGTTCATCTCTTGTATCCAATCTTTGTATCCAAACCTCAGATTGGTACATGTGGGTTGCTAGTAGTGTTGATTACTCCTTGTAGTTGATGCTAGTTGGTTTATTTGGTGGAAGATCATTTGTTCAGATCCATTATGCATATTAATACACCTCTGATCATGAACAATATTATGTCTTGTGAGTAGTTACTTTTGTTCCTGAGGACATGGGAGAAATCTTGCTATTAGTAGTCATGTGAATTTGGTCTTCGTTCGATATTTTGATGAGATGTATGTTGTCTCTCCTCTAGTGGTGTCATGTGAACGTCGACTACATGACACTTCACCATTATTTGGGCCTAGAGGAAGGCATTGGAAAGTAATAAGTAGATGATGGGTTGCTAGAGTGACAGAAGCTTAAACCCTAGTTTATGTGTTGCTTCGTAAGGGGCTGATTTTGATCCATATGTTTCAGGCTATGGTTAGGTTTACCTTAATACTTATTTTGTAGTTGCGGATGCGTGCATTAGAGGTTAATCATAAGTGGGAGGTTTGTCCAAGTAAGGGCAGCACCCAAGAACCGGTCCACCCACATACCAAATTATCAAAGTACCGAACGCGAATCAGACGATCGTGATGAAAACTAGCTTGACGATAATTCCCATATGTCCTCGGGAGTGCTTTACCTTGCATAAGAGTTTGTCCAGGCTTGTCCTTTCCTACACAAATGATTGGGCCACCTTGCTGCACCTTATTTACTTTTATCTTTTGTCACTTGCTATCAATTATCTTATCACAAAACTATCTGTTACCTATAATTTCAGTGCTTGCAGAAAATACCTTACTGGAAACTGCCTATCATTTCCTTTTGCTCCTCGTTGGGTTCGACACTCTTACTTATCGAAAGGACTATGATAGATCCCCTACACTTGTGGGTCATCAAGACTCTTTTCTGGCGTCGTTGCCGGGGAGTGAAGCGCCTTTGGTAAGTGGAATTTGGTAAGGAAAAATTTATATAGTGTGCTGAAATTTATTATCACTTGTTACTATGGCTCAAAATCCTTTGAGGGGCTTGTTCGGGGTATCTTCACCCCGAGAAGAAGAGCAAAGAGTTGCTCCTCAACCTACTGCACCTAATGAAAATGTTTGCTTTGAGATTCCTTCGGGTATGATAGAGAAACTGCTTGAAAATCCCTATACAGGAGACGGAACACTTCACCCCGATTTACACCTAATCTATGTGGATGAAGTTTGTGGATTGTTTAAGCTTGCGGGTATGCCCGAGGATGTTATCAAGAAGAAGGTCTTCCCTTTATCTTTGAAGGGAGATGCATTGACATGGTTTAGGCTATGCGATGAAATGGGATCTTGGAACTATAATCGTCTGAAGTTGGAATTTCATCAGAAGTTCTACCCTATGCACCAGGTTCATCGTGATCGCAATTATATTTATAATTTCTGGTCTCGCGGAGGAGAAAGCATCGCCCAAGCTTGGGGGAGGCTTAAGTCAATGTTATATTCATGCCCCAATCATGAGATTTCAAGAAATATGATCATCCAAAAAAATTATGGTCGCTTTCTCTCAATAATCGCACCATGCTCGATAATTCTTGTTCTGGCTCTTTTATGATGAAGACTGTTGAATTCAAATGGGATTTTTTGGAAAGAATTAAACGCAACTCCGAAGATTGGGATCTCGACGAAGGTAAGGACTCAGGTATGACCCCTAAGTTTGATTGTGTTAAAGCTTTTATGGATACCGATGTTTTCCATGAGTTTAGCACTAAATATGGACTTGACTCCGAGATAGTAGCTTCTTTCTGTGAATCTTTTGCTACTCATGTTGATCTCCCTAAGGAGAAGTGGTTTAAATACCATCCCCCTATTGAAGTAAAAGTAGTTGAACCTATTAAAGTTGAAGAAAAGACTATCACTTATAATGTTGATCCTGTTATTCCTACCGCTTATATTGAGAACCCACCTTTCCCTGTTAGGATAAAGGATCATGCTCAAGCTTCAACTGTAGTTCGTAAGAGTAATACTAAAACACCTACACCCTCTGAGCAAATTAAAATTGAACCTAGTGTTGCTATGGTTAAAGATCTCTTGGTAGAAGATTTAGATGGACATGTTATTTACCTCCAAGAATAGTCTGCTAGAATAGCCAAACCCAATGCTAGGAATAAACATAAACCTGTCGTCGGCTTGCCCGTTATCTCTGTCAAGATAGGAGATCATTGCTATCATGGTTTATGTGACGTAGGTGCTAGTGCGAGTATTATCCCTCTTGATTTGTACAACGAAATTATGCATGATATTGCACCTGTTGAGTTAGAAGGGATTGATGTCACTATTAAGCTTGCTAATAGAGATACTGTTTCACCAGTTGGGATCGTTAGAGATATTGAAGTCTTGTGGGGGAAGGTTAAATACCCTGCTGATTTTCTCGTTCTTAGTTCCCCACAAGATGCATTATGTCCCATTATATTTGGTAGACCTTCTTGAATACTGTTAATGCCAAGATAGACTACGTGAAAGATATTGTCACTGTCGGCTTAGGGGATATGTCTCATGATTTTAACTTTGCTAAATTCCGTAGACAACCCCTTGAAAAGGCACCACCCAGTAAGGATGAACTTATTGGTCTCGCTTCTATTGCCGTGCCACCTAATGATCCTTTAGAACAATACTTGCTAGACCATGAAAATGATATGCATATGAATGAGAGAAGGGAGATAGATGAAATATTCCCTACATAGGGACCCGTATTGAAAAACAACTTGCATGTCGAAATCCTAGGGGATCCCCCTCCACCCAAGGGTGATCCCGTATTTGAACTTAAACCTTTACCTGATAATCTTAAGTATGTTTATCTTGATGAAAAGAAGATATATCCTGTTATTATTAGTGCTAATCTTTCAGAGCATGAAGAAAAAGGTTATTGAAAACTCTGAAGAAGCACTGAGCTGCCATTGGATATACTTTGGATGATCTTAAGGGCATTAGTCCCACTATATGCCAACACAAGATAAAATTGGAAGAAAATGCTAAACCAGTTATTGATCATCAGTGACGGTTAAATCCTAAGATGAAGGAAATGGTAAGGAAGGAAATTCTAAAGCTCCTAGAGGCAGGTATTATCTATCCCATTGCTGATAGCCAGTGGGTAAGTCCTGTCCATTGTGTTCCTAAGAAAGGAGGTATGACTGTTGTCCCTAATGATAAAGATGAATTGATCCCACAAAGAATAGTTAGAGGTTATAGGATGGTAATTGATTTCCGTAAGTTAAATAAAGCTACTAAGAAAGATCACTACCCCTTGCCATTTATTGACCAAATGATAGAAAGGTTATCCAAACATACTCATTTCTGCTTTCTAGATGGTTATTCCGGTTTCTCTCAAATACCTGTGTCAAAGGGGGATCAAGAAAAGACAACCTTTACTTGTCCTTTCGGTACCTTTGCTTATAAACGTATGCCTTTTGGTTTATGTAATGCACCTGCTACCTTTCAAAGATGTATGATGGCTATATTCTCTGACTTTTGTGAAAAGATTGTTGAGGTATTCATGGATGATTTCTCTGTTTACGGAACTTCTTTTGATGATTGCTTAAGCAACCTTGATCGAGTTTTGCAGAGATGTGAAGACACTAACCTTGTCTTGAATTGGGAGAAGTACCACTTTATGGTTAATGAAGGCATTGTCTTGGGACATAAAATTTCTGAAAGAGGTATTCAAGTTGATAAAGCTAAAGTTGATGCTATTGAAAAAATGCCATGCCCTAAGGATATCAAAGGTATACGAAGTTTCCTTGGTCATGCCGGGTTTTATAGGAGGTTCATTAAGGACTTCTCCAAAATCTCCAGGCCTCTGACTAATCTTTTACAAAAAGATATTACTTTTGTCTTTGATGATGATTGTCTAGAAGCATTTGGAATACTTAAGAAAGCATTGATCTCTGCACCTATTGTCCAGCCTCCTGACTGGAATTTACCCTTTGAGATTATGTGCGATGCTAGTGATTATGCTGTAGGAGCTGTTTTAGGGCAAAGAGTTGATAAGAAATTGAATGTTATCCACTATGCTAGTAAAACTCTAGATAGTGCCCAAAGGAATTATGCTACCACTGAGAAAGAATTTTTAGCAGTTGTGTTTGCTTGTGATAAGTTTAGACCCTATATCGTTGATTCTAAAGTAACTATTCACACTGATCATGCTGTTATTAAATACCTTATGGAAAAGAAAGATGCTAAACCTAGACTTATTAGATGGGTTCTCTTGCTGCAAGAATTTGACTTGCATATTATTGATAGAAAGGGAGCTGAGAACCCCGTAGCAGATAACTTGTCTAGGTTAGAGAATATACTTGATGACCCACAACCTATTGATGATAGCTTTCCTGACGAACAACTAGCTGTCATAAGTACTTCTCGTACTGCTCCATGGTATGTTGATTATGCTAATTATATTGTTGCTAAGTTTATACCTCCTAGCTTCACATAGCAGCAAAAGAAAAAGTTCTTCTATGATTTGAGGCATTACTTCTGGGACGACCCACATCTTTATAAAGAAGGAGTGGATGGTATTAATAGACGTTGTGTACATGAGCATGAACAGGAACAAATCTTACACAAGTGCCACTCCAAAGCTTATGGAGGACACCATGCGGGAGATAGAACTGCACATAAGGTATTGCAATCCGGTTTTTATTGGCCTACTCTCTTCAAGGATGCCAGTAAGTTTGTCTTATCTTATGATGAATGTCAAAGAATTGGTAATACCAGTAGATGTCAAGAAATGCCTATGAATTATTCACTTGTTATTGAACCATTTGATGTCTGGGGCTTTGATTATATGGGGCCATTTCCGGCCTCTAATGGGTACACACATATCCTAGTTGCTGTTGATTACGTTACTAAGTGGGTAAAAGCTATTCCAACTAGTAGTGCTAATCATAAACCTCTATTAAGATGCTTAAAGAAGTTATATTTCCGAGGTTTGGAGTCCCTAGATATCTAATGATTGATGGTGGTTCACACTTTATTCATGGTGCTTTCCGTAAGATGCTTGCTAAGTATGATGTCAACCATAGAATTGCATCACCTTATCACCCACAGACTAGTGGTCAAGTTGAATTAAGTAATAGGGAGTTGAAATTAATCTTGCAAAAGACAGTTAATAGGTCTAGAAAGAATTGGTCCAAGAAACTAGATGATGCATTATGGGCCTATAGAACTGCATACAAAAATCCTATGGGTATTGATACGTCCAAAACGTATCTATAATTTCTGCTTGCTCCATGCCACTTTTGGGTGATATTGCTATGATATTTATACACTTCCATACACTTTTGATCATATTTGGACTAACCTACTAATCCAGTGCACCCCAGTGCCAGTTTCTGTTTTCGGCTGTTTTTGTATTTCAGGTTTTCACATTACGAGAACTGTCAGGAAAAATCCAGAAAAATTATATAAAAAATCAGCGTTCCAGAACCTACCTTGCGCCCGAAGTACAGCCGGGGGGGCACCAGGGCCCCAGGCGCCCTGGCGGCGCCCCCCCCCCCCTGGGCCGCGCCAGGGGGGCGCCTGGGCCCCCCGAGCCCCGTCTGGTGCCCCCCTTTGGCATATATTTAGAGCGTCCTTCGAAACCCTCGGGACGGGAACTCTTTTTCGTGATCTCATCTATGTTCCGCCGCCGCCGCCGCTTCCAAGATCGGGAGCACCAGGAGAACTCTTCCCGGCACCCTGCCGGAGGGGAGGATCACCATCGGGAGCCTCTCCACCACCATGGACGCCTCCCGGATGAGTTGTGAGTAGTCTCCCTTGGACCATGAGTCCATGACCAGTAGCTATGTGATGTTCTCCTCCCGTTCTTGTGCTTCACTAATTAGTCCTCGTGAGCTGCCCTACATGATCGAGGCACATATGTAATCCTTATGCTATTGCTATGATGAGTTTGCTGGGATCCAATGGATTATGAGATTATGTTCAGATTGTGATTGAGTAATATATTTGATCTACCTCTTTTATATTTATGTTCATAAGTAATTCTTGCATGTTCTCCGTTGTTATTTATTGCTTTGGCCAAGTAATACGTAGTGACTCCAAGAGGGAACGTTATGCTTGATTGTGGGTTCATGCCCCTCGATGACTAGCTTGAGTGACAGAAACATGAGTCTAGGGGATGTGCTGTTGCCACAAGGGGGAAAACAACGGTGCTTGTGCCCGCGGGTGCAAGGATTGTTTACTTTACGCAAAGTTCTTTTAATGTAGTTGTCTGTTGCATTGAGTTTACACTATGGGTGGGACTCGCAACTTAATACCAGCGAGATGTTCTGGATAGATATCTCAAGGTGGATGATTAGTAGTAGATATTGATGGATTTCGGTCTACTTACTTTGGCGTACCGCCCATGCTTTGAACCTCAACCTTTCTTGCAATGTAGTTAGCATTGGTTTGCGTTCGTGGTCCTGTCAATTGCCCAGCTGTAATTCGTTTACCTCACATAGCTGTTTTATCGTCTTTTGGGAGAGAGACATCACTAGTGAACATCATGAGACTCCGGTCCATATTACCATCATTGATCACATCCGCTATTTACTTTTCGCTTTTACTTACTATTGCAAACATTATCTATCACTACTATCATTTGCGTTTAATCCTTTGTGAACTACAAGGCCGGAGGGATTGACAACCTCTCTGTACTCGGTGGGAGCAAAGTTATTTGTATCTATGTGCAGGTCCACATTGATTGCTAATATCTGGCGCCGTTAGTAGTTGACACCTACTTGTTGAACCTAGGAGTCTCTGGGGATTCGATCCTTGGCATCTTTGCTAAGGGAAAAACTTCCACAACACTGCATCTCACACCTTCCACTTGGGGTAACCAACGAGGGGTTAGAGGCCCATCAAGGAGTTTTTCTGGCGCCGTTGCCGGGGACTCCACTCTTCAGGATAGGGGAGTTGCATGCTATCTTTTACCTTTGCTTTTTAGTCTTGTTAGTTTACCTTTCAGTTTTGCTTTAGTACCTTTTTATCGAAAATCACAAAAATAGTTATCTTGCTTGCTTGCTACTATGGGTTCCACTGAGAACACCAAGTTGTGTGACTTCACTAGTCACAACAACGATGACTTTATTAGCACACCTATCACTACACCTGCCACTTCAGCACCCTCATATGAAATTAAACCTGCTTTACTGAACTTAGTCATGAAAGATCAATTCTCCGGTGCTGGAGATGATGCTGCTTTACACTTAAACAACTTTGTTGAACTTTGTGATATGCAAAAGTACCAAGAAATAGATGGTAATATTGTTAAGCTTAAGCTTTTTCCTTTCTCCTTGAGAGGAGGAGCTAAATTTTGGTTTCAGTCTTTGCCTAGAAATAGCATAGATTCATGGGACAAGTGCAAAGATGCTTTTATCGGAAAATACTATCCACCTGCTAAAATTATCCAACTGAGAAGTAACATAATGAATTTTAAACAATTGGATAATGAACACGTTGCCCAAGCTTGGGAACGTATGAAATCTCTTATCAAGAACTGCCCTACTCATGGTTTGACTACTTGGATGGTTATCCAAACTTTTTATGCAGGCTTGAACTTTACCTCGCGGAACTTGTTAGATTCGGCCGCGGGAGGAACTTTTATGTCAACTACACTTGGTGCTGCCACAAAGCTTCTCGATGAGATGATGACCAACTATTCCCAATGGCACACCGAACGCGCTCCAACAGGTAGGAGGGTAAACTCTGTCGAGGAGATTTCCTCCTTAAATGAAAAAGTTGACTTGATCATGTCTCTACTTTCGAAGCAATCTTCTGTTGATCCTCGCGATGTTCCTTTCAATTCTTTGATTGCTCAAGAACAAGTAGATGTGAACTTTATCTCTAGAAACAATTTTAACAACAATGCTTATAGGAGTAACTTTGGTAGCAATCCTAGACCGTTCCCCTCTAATTCTTATGGGAACAACAATGCTTATCCTATCACCAAGAACTCCACTACTGAACTAGAGACTATGCTTAAAGATTTCATCACTACCCAAAAAGCCTTTAATAAGAGTGTAGAAGAAAAACTACATAAACTAGATGATCTTTCTTTTAAGGTAGACCATTTAGCCAATGAGGTAAAATTGCTAAAAATTAAAACTTCTCCTCTTGAGGAGAGGGAAGTCACTCCTATAAATGCTACTCAAGTGCAAATTAATGAAAATATTAGGATGATGGCTAAACTTAAAGAAAGATGGGCTAGAGAAAGGGAGGAAGAAGATAGAATTAAGAGCCTTCCTACCCACCACACTGTTGCTACTATCCAAGTTGTTGAGGATGTTCAAACTCTTAGCACCCAATGTACTCCTGGTCCCATTGGACCTATTAATGGTGATGCTATGACTATAGAAACTACCAAACAAGTGAACCTAAAGGACACCACTACCACTTTACTTGATGCTCGTGACCTTGATTTTGATAATTGCACTCTTACCGAATTTATTGATTTCCTTCACAAGATGTCTAGAGATCCCCGCACTAGCACGCTTAACCTTGCCTTTACAGAGCATATCACTAATGCTCTCATCAAAGCTAGGGAGGAGAAACTTAGAGTAGAAGCCTTCATACCTAGAAAGCTAGAAGATGGTTGGGATCCTATGATAAAAATTAAGTTGAATGACTTCTCTTGCTATGCATTATGTGATGTTGGAGCTAGTACCTCTGTTATGCCCAAAAGAATATATGATATGCTTAAATTGAAACCTTATGATTCTTGTTCTTTTGGTGTTCGTCTCGTTGATTCTTCCATAAAGAAACCTTTGGGGAGGATCGACGATGTTCTTATCGTTGTTAATGATAATTATGTTCCCGTTGATTTCACTATTATGGATATTGAATGTGATCCTTCATGTCCAATTATTTTGGGACGTCCCTTTTTACGCACCGTTGGTGCTATCATTGACATGAAAGAGGGTAATATAAAATTTCAGTTTCCTCTCAAGAAAGGGATGGAACACTTCCTTCGTAAGAAGATCAAGTTACCTTTTTAGTCCGTTGTACGGGCTAGCTATTCTTTTACTCTTGATAAAACTTGATCTCTATGCATTATGCCTAGCTTAAAGGCATAAAAGAAAGCGCTTTTGGGAGGCAGCCCACATGAATAAATTTTTATATTTTGCTTTTGTTGTGTCTTGATGTTGTTTACTACAGTAGCATCATCATTGTATCTTTGCTTTTCATATTTGTGCCAAGTATAGCCTCTGATTGCTAGAAAGTTCAAAAGTTGTGAGGTGCTGTCCAGGAAACAGATTCTGTCCTTGGATAGAAAAATTCGTATAAAATCACCAGATCATCTTTTTGGTCTGAATTTTTTCGACAGCGTTCTCTATATAATTGTCTTTCGTGCGTCTGTTCTGAGTTTTTTTATTTGAGTTGCAGAAGTACCCCGAACAAATCAATTACTACCTGCTGTTCTGTTTTTCACAGATTCTGTCCTGTTTTGCCTTTCCTTCATTTTGCAAACCAAGAGCTTGCTTTTTCTTTGCAAAAACCTTTTGGCAATCTTGAGAAACAGTAGACCTTCAAGAATATCTTTATTTCCAGCAAGGAACAATTATTTTATTAAGGGTACTAACCTCGCTAATCAGATTATGATGAGTTATGTATGAAGGGAGTTTTCAAGTGTGCGAGAGAAGATGATAAAAAGATTCAGGAGTGTCAAGCGCTCAAGCTTGGGGATGCCCCCGTGCACCCCCAAGAAATATTCAAGGAGACTCAAGCATCTAAGCTTGGGGATGCCCCCGTGCATCCCCTTCTCCATCAACATTATCAGTTCGTCTTTCGTTCCGCTATATTTTTATCACTTCATGTGTTATCTGCTATGCTTGGAGCGTCTTGCTTTTAGTTTTCTTTTTAGTTTTTCATAACGAGTCGGAACTCAGCTTTCTTTATGTGGGAGAGAAACACGCTCCACTTCTACCTAGAACATAACATAGAATTTTCATGTCTATCTTTGCTGTGTGTGTTCTTTGTCTTTTAATAGCTACTATCATGTTCAGCTCTTAGTATTCATGCTTATCTTTTCAAAGAGCTTTTGTTTAGTTGGTTGCTTGAACTCTCTTTAATTATCATGCTTATCTTATTAAGAGAGTTTGCTTCCGTTGCATTGGTTGATATGTCTATGATAAAGATGCTACGTGCATAATGGCGCTTAGTAGTCCAGGTTTTCTTATGGTTAGTCTCAAATAGCTGGGGGATTCCCAATGTGTTATTGGAGTACCAACATGATTTGTTTGCCAATGATGTGGTATGGTTTAGTAATATCTTCCCTCAAGAATTTATTTTGATTGACTTGGCGTATGCTCACGCATATTTAAGACTGTAAAGAAAGTCTGTCAAGCCTTGATGATCTTTTGTTTCTGAGTAGCGATATAACTTCCATGCCTGATTCAATGTTGCTTTGTCGCTCTGCATGATTATGACCGTCATTGCTCTCTTAGTTGGTCGCTCCCAGTCTTTTGCTAACCTCCACCTGTACTAAGCAGACTAACTTTGCAATACATAGCTCATGGGAAAGTAGCTTAAAAACTATTGTGGTAAAGAATATGTTGCCTATGTATCTTATTTCTTATAAGTTGCTTGCTGAGCGGTAACCATGTTTCTGGGGACGCCATCAACTGTCACACTTTTGTTGAATATCATGTGAGTTGCTATGCATGTTCGTCTTGTCTGAAGTAAGGGTGATTTGCCATGGGTTGAATGGTTGAGTATGCATATTGTTAAAGAAGAACATTGGGCCGCCAACCAAAGCCATGTATCATGGTGGAAGTTTTAGCTTGGACATTAATCCTCAATCTCTTATGAGAATATGCTTATGCATTAAAGAGGAGTCCATCATCTATTTTCTATGTTGTCCCGGTATGGATGTCCTCAAGTTGAGATCTATCAAAAACGAGAAATCAAATGCGATTTATCTCCTTGGACCTTTGTACAGGTGGCATAGAGGTACCCCTTTGTGACACTTGGTTGAAACATATGTAATGCAATGATAACCCATAGAAATCCGAGCTAATTAGGACAAGGTGCGAGCACTATTGGTATTCGATGCATGAGGCTTGCAACTTATAGGATGTCTTATGCATGACACATATGAAGTACTACTACCGTTGACAAAATTGCTTCTATGTTTTCAAAATAAAAAGCTCTAGCACATAACCATTCTTTTACTTTTTGAGTCTCCACCTTCTTTCTTCAAGCACCAACTACTGAGAGCATGATTGTCATTCTAAGTGTAATGTGCATTGTTCCAAAGTAGCATTGTCTTTTGCATGATTGTGATATCGTTTATTTTGAAATCATTGTATCTAGTCATCACTTAAACCTTGAAGGTGCCCCTGCATTTATGTTTTGCTTCACTAAAGGGGGCAAGCTAGATATCACTTTATCATATTTGCACATCATGTTCATTGCAAATCTTTTTGATGTTTCAGTTTCATATTGTAAAACTTTCAGTCCTTTGTGTTTTTCTCATGAGGCAACTTAATTACTATAGAATCATTGTCTCAGTAAGCTTTTGTCATATGACTATAAAAATTCCTATATGGTTAATAGCATGTCACCACAAAAATTATACTTGTTATCATTTACCTACTCAAGGACCAGCAGGAATTAAGCTTGGGGATGTTGATACGTCCAAAACGTATCTATAATTTCTGCTTTCTCCATGCCACTTTTGGGTGATATTGCTATGATATTTATACACTTCAATACACTTTTGATCATATTTGGACTAACCTACTAATCCAGTGCACCCCAGTGCCAGTTTCTGTTTTCGGTTGTTTTTGTATTTCAGGTTTTCACATTACGAGAACTGTCAGGAAAAATCCAGAAAAATTTTATAAAAAATCAGCGTTCCAGAACCTACCTTGCGCCCGAAGTACAGCCGGGGGGGGGGGGGCCACCAGGGCCCCAGGCGCCCTGGCGGCCCCCCCCCCCTGGGCCGCGCCGGGGGGCGCCTGGGCCCCCCGAGCCCCGTCTGGTGCCCCCCTTTGGCATATATTTAGAGCGTCCTTCGAAACCCTCGGGACGGGAACTCTTTTTCGCGATCTCATCTATGTTCCGCCGCCGCCGCTGCTTCCAAGATCGGGAGCACCAGGAGAACTCTTCCCGGCACCCTGCCGGAGGGGAGGATCACCATCGGGAGCCTCTCCACCACCATGGACGACTCCCGGATGAGTTGTGAGTAGTCTCCCTTGGACCATGAGTCCATGACCAGTAGCTATGTGATGTTCTGCTCCCGTTCTTGTGCTTCACTAATTAGTCCTCGTGAGCTGCCCTACATGATCGAGGCACATATGTAATCCTTATGCTGTTGCTATGATGAGTTTGCTGGGATCCGATGGATTATGAGATTATGTTCAGATTGTGATTGAGTAATATATTTGATCTACCTCTTTTATATTTATGTTCATAAGTAATTCTTGCATGTTCTCCGTTGTTATTTATTGCTTTGGCCAAGTAATACGTAGTGACTCCAAGAGGGAACGTTATGCTTGATTGTGGGTTCATGCCCCTCGATGACTAGCTTGAGTGACAGAAACATGAGTCTAGGGGATGTGATGTTGCCACAAGGGGGAAAACAACGGTGCTTGTGCCCGCGGGTGCAAGGATTGTTTACTTTACGCAAAGTTCTTTTAATGCAGTTGTTTGTTGCTTTGAGTTTACACTATGGGTGGGACTCGCAACTTAATACCAGCGAGATGTTCTGGATAGATATCTCAAGGTGGATGATTAGTAGTAGATATTGATGGATTTCGGTCTACTTACTTTGGCGTACCGCCCATGCTTTGAACCTCAACCTTTCTTGCAATGTAGTCAGCATTGGTTTGCGTTCGTGGTCCTGTCAATTGCCCAGCTGTAATTCGTTTACCTCACATAGCTGTTTTATCGTCTTTTGGGAGAGAGACATCACTATTGAACATCATGAGACTCCGGTCCATATTACCATCATTGATCACATCCGCTATTTACTTTTCGCTTTTACTTACTATTGCAAACATTATCTATCACTACTATCGTTTGCGTTTAATCCTTTGTGAACTACAAGGCCGGAGGGATTGACAACCTCTCTGTACTCGTTGGGAGCAAAGTTATTTGTATCTATGTGCAGGTCCACATTGATTGCTAATATCTGGCGCCGTTAGCAGTTGACACCTACTTGTTGAACCTAGGAGTCTCTGGGGATTCGATCCTTGGCATCTTTGCTATGGGAAAAACTTCCACAACACTGCATCTCACACCTTCCACTTGGGGTAACCAACGAGGGGTTAGAGGCCCATCAGGTATGTCTCCATATAAGATGGTATATGGAAAAGCTTGTCACTTACCTCTTGAGCTTGAATATAAGGCATATTGGGCTATCAAAGAGCTCAATTATGACTTCAAACTTGTCGCTGAAAAGAGGCTATTTCATATTAGCTGTCTCGATGAATGGAGAACCCAGGCCTACGAGAATGCCAAGTTATTTAAAGAAAAAGTTAAAAGATGGCATGACAAAAGGATACAAAAGCGTGAGTTTAACGTAGGTGATTATGTTTTTCTATTCAACTCTCGTTTAAGATTTTTTGCAGGAAAACTTCTCTCCAAGTGGGAAGGACCTTACGTTATCGAGGAGGTCTATCGTTCCGGTGCCATAAAAATCAACAACTTGTAAGGCACAAATCCGAAGGTGGTGAATGGTCAAAGGATCAAACATTATATCTCAGGTAATCCTATAAATGTTGAAACTAATATTATTGAAACCATAACCCCGGAGGAATACATAAGGGACACTTTCCAGAATGATTCAGCCTCCGAATAGGAAGAGGTACATGATACGGTAAGTAAACCGACTCCAAAATAATTCTAAAGGCAATTTTTCTACGTTTTGGAATATTTAGAAAAATAGAAAAATATACCATGGTCTAGAGGAGACACGGGGCCTCCTCGAGGGTAGGGGCGCGCCCCCCTTCCCAGGGCGCGCCCCCCTGCCTCGAGGGCCCCCGTGTGTCCTCTGGACTCTGTTTTCTTGTGGGTTACTCCTTTTGGTCGATAAAAATTCATTATATATACCCCCGAAGGTTTTGACCTCTGTATCACGCAAAATTCCTCTGTTCTCGTTTCGAGCTATTTTCTGTTAAGGTTTGCGAAGCCAGGCATCATGTCGTCTCCCTCCTCCAACAACGAAGGCAACGATGCTTGGTTGATGAAGATAGATCTGAAGAGGGAAGGACCCGAGGAGATCCACAAGGAGAAGAAGATCAAGATGGAGGTGGAAGATCCGGCTCCAGGAGCGGGAGAAGAAGACACCTCCAAATCCCTTCCTAATATATTTACCTCAACTAAGCTAGAAGCTTTTAGGATGCTGGAGTTAGCTCAGATCCGCAACAAGCATCTCACAAGTGAAAATCTTCTGTTGAAGGATTACATAGATGCTCTCAAAGGTATTATCCGCAAGCTGGAAGATCTCCTACGCTCGATATTTGAGGATCCACCGTCACTACTTGCAACTCCATCATCACCAACCCCGAAGAAGGAGACATAATCATATGGGTATGGGCACTCCCCTTGGAAACTGCCAAGCTTGGGGGAGTGACCCCGGTATCGTATCACCATTACTCCTATCCTTACTGTTTTACTTAGTTCGATCCTTTTGGTAGTATCTTGATCTATTAGCATAAAGTTAGCATGATATAGTTGTGAGCTTTTGCTTTGTGAGCTTTATCCTTTGTAATCGAGTCCGTGAGCTATATAATAAAGATTAGTGTTGAGTCAAGGGCTTGATTTCCTCACCTGGCTCATGGTAAAAAGAAAGAAAACAAAAAAGAGTATCAAAGAGATCATATCGATCTTATGGGAAGTAATGACCTCACATACAAGAGTATGATAAATAAAAGTTGTTGGGAGGTGAAAAACATAGTTTTGGTCATCGTTGCAGTTAATAGGAAGTAATAAAAGAAGAGAGGCTTCACATACAAATATACTATCTTGGACATCTTTTATGATTGTGAGCACTCATTAATGTATGACATGCTAAAGAGTTGATGTTGGACAAGGAATACAACATAATGGGTTATGTCTTCTTATATCCGAAATAAAGTATATTTTCATGGATCTTCCAACATGTTGATCTTGCCTTTCTCCCTCATGCTAGCCAAAACTCCTCGCACTAAGTAGAGATACTACCTGTGCTTCCATATATCCTTAAACCCAGTTTTGCCATGAGAGTCCACCATACCTACATATGGATTGAGAAAGATCCTTCCAAGTAAGTTGTCATGTTGCAAATCCGCTAAAATATGTATGATTTATTAGTGTGGGAGAAATTAGCTTTATACGAGCTTGTGATATGGAATAAAAGCGACGGACTGCATAATAAAGGTCCTTATCACAAGTGGCAATATAAATTGAAGTTCTTCTTGTTGGGTAACGTAGTATTTTCAAAAATTTCCTACGATCACACAAGATCTATCTACCAGATGCATAGCAACGAGAGGGGAGAGTGTGTCTACGTACCCTCGTAGACCAAAAGCGGAAGCGTCTAGTGACGCGGTTGATATAGTCGAACTTCTTCACAATCCAACCGATCAAGTACTGAACGTACGACACCTCCGTGTTCAGCACACGTTCAGCTTGATGACGTCCCACGAGCTCTTGATCCAGTTGAGCTTCACGGGAGAGTTTCGTCAGCACGACGGCGTGGTGACGGAGATGATGAAGTTACCGTCGCAAGGCTTCGCCCAAGTGCTGTAACGATATGACCGAGGTGTGTTTCTGTGGAGGGGGGCACCGCACACGGTTGGGAGAGATCAACAGATCAACTTGTGTCTATGGGGTGCCTCTACCCCCATATATAAAGGAGTGGAGGAGAGGGAGGGCCGGCCCTCTCTATGGCGCGCCCTAGGGGAGTCCTACTCACACCGGGAGTAGGATTCCCCCTTTCCTAGTAGAACTAGGAGCCCTTCCAAGTAGTAGGAGTAGGAGAGAAGGAAATGGAAAGTGAAGAGAAGGAAGGAGGGGGCGCAGCCCCTCTCCCTAGTCCAATTCGGACTAAGCCATGGGAGGGGCGCAACCTCCTCTCTCCCTTTCCCCTAAAGCCCAATAAGGCCCATATACTCCCCGGCGAATTCCCGTAACTCTCCGGTACTCCGAAAAATACCCGAATCACTCGGAACCTTTCCGATGTCCGAATATAGTCGTCCAATATATTGATCTTTACGTCTCGACCATTTTGAGACTCCTCGTCATGTCCCCGATCTCATTCGGGACTCCGAACTACCTTTGGTACATCAAAACACATAAACTCATAATACCGATCGTCATCAAACGTTAAGCGTGCGGACCCTACGGGTTCGAGAACTATGTTGACAAGACCGAGACTCATCTCCGGTCAATAACCAATAGCGGAACCTGGATGCTCATATTGGCTCCTACATATTCGACGAAGATCTTTATCGGTCAAACCGCATAACAACATACGTTGTTCCGTTTGTCATCGCTATGTTACTTGTCCGAGATTCGATCGTCGGTATCACCATACCTAGTTAATCTCGTTACCGGCAAGTCTCTTTACTCGTTCCGTAATACATCATCTCGTGACTAAATCATTAGTCATTTGCTTGCAAGGCTTATTATGATGTGTATTACCGAGAGGGTCCAGAGATACCTCTCCGACACTCGGAGTGACAAATCCTATTCTTGATCTATGCCAACACCACGAACACCTTCGGAGACACCTGTAGAGCATCTTTATAATCACCCAGTTACGTTGTGATGTTTGATAGCGCACAAGGTGTTCCTCCGGTATTCGGGAGTTGCATAATCTCATAGTCATAGGAACATGTATAAGTCATGAAGAAAGCAATAGCAGTAAAACTAAACGATCATAGTGCTAAGCTAACAGATGGGTCTTGTCCATCACATCATTCTCCTAATGATGTGATCCCGTTGATCAAATGACAACTCATGTCTATGGCTAGGAAACATAACCATCTTTGATCAATGAGCTAGTCTAGTAGAGGCATACTAGGGACACTCTGTTTTGTCTATGTATTCACACATGTACTAAGTTTCCGGTTAATACAATTCTAGCATGAATAATAAACATTTATCATGATATAAGGAAATAAATAATAACTTTATTATTGCCTCTAGGGCATATTTCCTTCAGTCTCCCACTTGCACTAGAGTCAATAATCTAGTTCACATATCCATGTGATTTAATACCGATAGTTCACATCGTTATGTGAATAACACCCATAGTTCACATCGCCATGTGACCAATACCCAAAGGGTTTACTAGAGTCAATAAACTAGTTCACATCGCTATGTGATTAACACCCAAGAGTAGTAAGGTGTGATCATGTTTTGCTTGTGAGAGAAGTTTAGTCAACGGGTCTGACACATTCAGATCCGTATGTATTTCGCAAATTTCTATGTCTACAATGCTCTACATGGAGCTACTCTAGCTAAAAGCTCCCACTTCCAATATGCATCCAGATTGATACTTAGAGTCATCTGGATTAGTGTAAAGATTGCATTGGCATAACTCTTTACGACGAACTCTTTATCACCTCCATAATCGAGAAAACATTCCCTTAGTTATCCAGTAACTAAGGATAATTTTGACCGCTGTCCAGTGATCTACTCCCGGATCACTTTTGTACCTTCTTGCCAAACTCATGGTAAGGTACACAACAGGTTTGGTACACAGCATGGCATACTTTATAGAACCTATGGCTGAGGCATAGGGAATGACTTTCATTCTTTCTCTATCTTCTGCCGAGGTCGGGCTTTGAGTCTTACTCAACTTCATACCGTACAACTCAGGCAAGAACTCCTTCTCTGACTGATCCATTTTGAACTACTTCAAAAACTTGTCAAGGTATGTACTCATTGAAAAAACTTATCAAGCGTCTTGATCTATCTATAGATCATGATGCTCAATATGTAAGCAGCTTCATCGAGGTCTTTCTTTGAAAAACTCCTTTCAAACACTCCTTCATGCTTTCCAGAAAATTCTACATCATTTCCGATCGACAATATGTCATTCACATATACTTATCAGAAAGGTTGTAGTGATCCCACTCATTTTCTTGTAAATACAGGCTTCACCGCAAGTCTGTATAAAACTATATGCTTTGATCAACTTATCAAAGCGTATATTCCAACTCCGAGATGCTAGCACCAGTTCATAGATGGATCGCTGGAGCTTGCACAATTTGCTAGCACCTTTAGGATTGACAAAACCTTCTGGTTGCATCATATACAACTCTTCTTTAATAAATCCATTAAAGAACGGAGTTTCGTTATCCATTTTCCAAATTTCATAAAATGTGGCTATTGCTAACATGATTCGGACAGACTTAAGCATCGCTACGGGTGAGAAAATATCATCGTAGTCAACACCTTGAACTTGTCGAAAACCTTTCGCAACAAGTCGAGCTTTGTAGACAGTAACATTACCATCGGCGTAAGTCTTCCTCTTAAAGATCCATTTATTTTCAATGGCTTGCTGATCATCGGGCAAGTCAACCAAAGTCCACACTTTGTTCTCATACATGGATCCCATCTCAGATTTCATGGCCTCAAGCCATTTTGCGGAATTTGGGCTCATCATCGCTTCCTCATAGTTCGTAGGTTCATCATGGTCTAGTAACATGACTTCCAGAATAGGGTTACCATACCACTCTGGTACGGAACGTACTCTGGTTGACCTACGAGGTTCAACAGTAACTTGATCTGAAGTTTCATGATCATCATCATTAGCTTCCTCACTAATTGGTGTAGGAATCACTAGAACTAGTTTCTGTGATGTACTACTATCCAATTCGGGAGAAGGTACAGTTACCTCATCAAGTTCCACTTTCCTCCCACTCACTTCTTTCGAGAGAAACTCCTTCTCTAGAAAGGATCCATTCTTAGCAACGAATATCTTGCCTTCGGATCTGTGATAGAAGGTGTACCCAACAGTTTCCTTTGGGTATCCTATGAAGACACATTTCTCCGACTTGGGTTCGAGCTTATCAGGTTGAAGCTTTTTCACATAAGCATCGCAGCCCCAAACCTTAAGAAACTACAACTTTGGTTTCTTGCCAAACCACAGTTCATAAGGCGTCGTCTCAACGGATTTAGATGGTGCCCTATTTAACGTGAATGCAGCTGTCTTTAATGCATAACCCAAAACTATAGTGGTAAATCGATAAGAGACATCATAGATCGCACCATATCTAATAAAGTACGGTTACGACGTTTGGACACACCATTACGTTGTGGTATTCCGGTGGCGTGAGTTGTGAAACTATTCCACATTGTTTCAAATGAAGACCAAACCCGTAACTCAAATATTCACCTCCATGATCAGATCGTAAAAACTTTATTTTCTTGTTACGATGATTCTCTACTTCACTCTGAAATTCTTTGAACTTTTCAAATGTTTCAGACTTGTGCTTCATCAAGTAGATATACCCATATCTTCTCAAATCATCAGTGAATGTCAGAAAATAACGATATTCGCCACGAGCTTCAACACTCATCGGTCCACATACATCAGTATGTAGGATTTCCAACAAATTTATTGCTCGCTCCATTGTTCTAGAGAATGGAGTTTTAGTCATCTTGCCCATGAGGCATGGTTCGCAAGCACCAAGTGATTCATAATCAACTGATTCCAAAAGTCCATCACTATGGAGTTTCTTCATGCGCTTTAGACCAATATGACCTAAACGGCAGTGCCACAAATAAGTTGCACTATCATTATTAACCTTGCATCTTTTGGCTTCAATATTATGAATATGTGTATCACTACGATCGAGATCCAACAAACTATTTTCATTGGGTGTATGACCATCGAAGGCTTTATTCATGTAAACAGAATAACAATTATTCTATGACTTTAAATGAATAACCGTATTGCAACAAACATGATCAAATCATATTCATGCTTAACGCAAATGCCAAATAACATTTATTTAGGTTTTACACTAATCCCGAAAGTATAGGGAGTGTGTGATGATGATCATATCAATCTTGGAACTACTTCCAACACACATCATCACTTCACCTTTAACTAGTCTCTGTTCATTCTGCAACTCTTGTTTCGAGTTACTAATTTTAGCAACTGAACTAGTATCAAATACCCAGGGGTTGCTATGAACACTAGTAAAGTATACATCAATAATCTGTATATCAAATATACCTTTGTTCACTTTGACATCCTTCTTATCCACCAAGTATCTAGGGCAGTTCCACTTCCAGTGACCATTTCCTTTGCAGTAGAAGCACTTAGTTTCAGGCTTGAGTTTAGCTTTGGGTTTCTTCACGGGAGTGACAACTTGCTTGTCATTCTTCTTGAAATTTCCCTTCTATCCTTCTGCCCTTTACTTGAAACAAGTGGTCTTGTTAACCATCAACACTTGATGCTCTTTCTTGATTTCTACCTTCGCCGATTTCAGTATCGCGAAGAGCTCGGGAATTAATTTTGTCATCCCTTGCAAATTATAGTTCATCACGAAGTTCTACTAACTTGGTGATAGTGTCTAGAGAACTTTGGCAATTACTATCTTATCTGGAAGATTAACTCCCACTTGATTCAAGCAATTGTAGTACACAGACAATTTGAGCACATGCTCACTAGCTGAGCTATTCTCCTCCATCTTGTAGGCAATGTACTGTTAGAGGTCTTATACCTCTCGACACGGGCATGAGTATGAAATACTAATTTCAACTCTTGGAACATCTCACATGCTCCGTGGCATTCAAAATGTTTTTGAAGTCCCGGTTATAAGCCGTAAAGCATGGCGCACTAAACTATCAAGTAGTCATCATACCGGACTTGTCAAACGTTCATAACGTCTGCATCTTCTCCTGCAATAGGTTCGTCACCTAGCGGTGCATCAAGGACATAATACTTCTATGCAGCAATGAGGATAATCCTTAGATCACGGACCTAGTCCGCATCATTGCTACTAACATCTTTCAACTTATATTTCTCTAGGAACATATAAAATAAACGGGGAGCTATATCGCGAGCTATTGATCTACAACACAGATATGCTAATACTACCAGGACTAAGTTCATGATAAATTAAAGTTCAATTTAATCATATTACTTAAGAACTCCCACTTAGATAGACATCCCTCCGGTCATCTAAATGATCATGTGATCCAAATCAACTAAACCATGTCCGATCATCACGTGAGATGGAGTAGTTTCAATGGTGAACATCTTATGTTGATCATATCTACTATATGATTCACGCTCGACCTTTCGGTCTCTAGTGTTCCGAGGCCATATCTGCATATGCTAGGCTCGTCAAGTTTAACCCGAGTATTCTGCGTGTGCAAAACTAGCTTACACCCGTTGTATTTGAACGTAGAGCTTATCACACCCGATCATCACGTGGTGTCTCGGCACGACGAACTTTCGCAACGGTGCATACTTAGGGAGAACACTTATACCTTGAAATTTTGTAAGGGATCATCTTATATGATAAGATAAACATCACATGCAATCAAAATATGTGACATGATATGGCCATCATCATCTTGTGCTTTTGATCTCCATCTCCAAAGCACCGTCATGATCACCTTCGTCACCGGCGCGACACCTTGATCTCCATCGTAGCATCGTTGTCGTCTCGCCAACTATTGCTTCCACGACTATCGCTACCGCTTAGTGATAAAGTAAAGCAATTACATGGTGATTGCATTTCATACAATAAAGTGACAACCATATGGCTCCTGCCAGTTGCCGATAACTTTACAAAACATGATCATCTCATACAAAACCGTATATCTCATCATGTCTTAACCATATCACATCACAACATGCCCTGCAACAACAAGTTAGACGTCCTCTACTTTGTTGTTGCAAGTTTTACGTGGCTGCTACGGGCTTAGCAAAAACCGTTCTTACCTACGCATACAGAACCACAACGATGTTTCGTCAAGTATGTGATGTTTTAACCTTCACAAGGACCGGGCGTAGTCACACTTGATTCAGCTAGAGTGAGAGAGACAGACACCCGCCAGTCACCTTTAAGCAACGAGTGCTCATAACAGTGAAACCAGTCTCGCGTAAGCGTACGCGTAATGTCGGTCCGGGCCGCTTCATCTCACAATACCGCCGAAGCAAAGTATGACATGCTGGTAAGAAGTATGACTAGTATCGTCCACAACTCACTTGTGTTCTACTCGTGCATATAATCTACGCATAGACCTAGCTCATGATGCCACTGTTGGGTAACGTAGTACTTTCAAAATTTTCCTACGATCACACAAGATCTATCTACCAGATGCATAGCAACGAGAGGGGAGAGTGTGTCTACGTACCCTCGTAGACCAAAAGCGGAAGCGTCTAGTGACGCGGTTGATGTAGTCAAACTTCTTCATGATCCAACCGATCAAGTACCGAACGTACGGCACCTCCGCGTTCAGCACACGTTCAGCTTGATGACGTCCCACGAGCTCTTGATCCAGTTGAGCTTCATGGGAGAGTTTCGTCAGCACGACGGCTCGGTGACGGAGATGATGAAGTTACCGTCGCAAGGCTTCGCCCAAGCGCTGCAACGATATGACCGAGGTGTGCTTCTATGGAGGGGGGCACCGCACATGGTTGGGAGAGATCAACAGATCAACTTGTGTCTATGGGATGCCTCTACCCCCGTATATAAAGGAGTGGAGGAGAGGGAGGGCCGGCCCTCTCTATGGCGCGCCCTAGGGGAGTCCTACTCCCACCGGGAGTAGGATTCCCCCTTTCCTAGTAGAACTAGGAGCCCTTCCAAGTAGTAGGAGTAGGAGAGAAGGAAAGGGAAAGAGAAGAGAAGGAAGGAGGGGGCGCAGCCCCTCTCCCTAGTCCAATTCGGACTAAGCCATGGGAGGGGCGCAACCTCCTCTCTCCCTTTCCCCTAAAGCCCAATAAGGCCCATATACTCCCCGGCGAATTCCTGTAACTCTCCGGTACTCCGAAAAAATACCCGAATCACTCAGAACCTTTCCGATGTCCGAATATAGTAGTCCAATATATCGATCTTTACGTCTCGACCATTTCGAGACTCCTCGTCATGTCCCCGATCTCATCCGAGACTCAGAACTACCTTCGGTACATCAAAACACATAAACTCATAATACCGATCGTCATCAAACGTTAAGCATGCAGACCCTACGGGTTCGAGAACTATGTAGACATGACCGAGACTCATCTCCGGTCAATAACCAATAGCGGAACCTGAATGCTCATATTGGCTCCTACATATTCTATGAAGATCTTTATCGGTCAAACCGCATAACAACATACGTTGTTCCTTTTGTCATCGGTATGTTACTTGTTCGAGATTCGATCGTCGGTATCACCATACCTAGGTAATCTCGTTACCGGTAAGTCTCTTTACTCGTTCCGTAATACATCATCTCGTGATTAAATCATTAGTCATTTGCTTGCAAGGCTTATTATGATGTGTATTACCGAGAGGGCCCAGAGATACCTCTCCGACACTCGGAGTGACAAATCCTATTCTTGATCTATGCCAACACCACGAACACCTTCGGAGACACCTGTAGAGCATCTTTATAATCACCCAGTTACGTTGTGACGTTTGATAGCACACAAGGTGTTCCTACGGTATTCGGGAGTTCCATAATCTCATAGTCATAAGAACATGTATAAGTCATGAAGAAAGCAATAGCAGTAAAACTAAACGATCATAGTGCTAAGCTAACGGATGGGTCTTGTCCATCACATCATTCTCCTAATGATGTGATCCCGTTGATCAAATGACAACTCATGTCTATGGCTAGGAAACATAACCATCTTTGATCAATGAGCTAGTCTAGTAGAGGCATACTAGGGACACTCTGTTTTGTCTATGTATTCACACATGTACTAAGTTTCCGGTTAATACAATTCTAGCATGAATAATAAACATTTATCATGATATAAGGAAATAAATAATAACTTTATTATTGCCTCTAGGGCATATTTCATTCACTTCTATGCTAAGACTTTGTGCATCCAACCATAAAAACACATGACAACCTCTGCTTCCCTCTGCGAAGGGCCTATCATTTATTCTTGTCTTATAAGTGTCAAGGTGAAATCCACCTTTCCTTTTTAAATTTTATCCTTTGGCAAGCACATTGTGTTGGAAAGATCCTGACATATATACCCACTTGGATGTAAGTTTTCATAATCTATTACTGTTGACATTACCCTTGAGGTAAAAGGTTGGGAGGCAACACCATAAGCCCCTATCTTTCTCTGTGTCCGATTAAAACTCCACAAACATAAGTATTGCGTGAGTGTGAGCAATTGTGAAAGAATATATGATAGTTGAGTATGTAGGCTTGCTGAAAAGCTCTTATATTGACTCTTTCCAATGTTACGATAAATTGCAATTGCTTCAATGACCGAGACCAAAGTTTGTTAGTTTCCAATGGAGTTTATGATGCATACTTGATATTGTGGATGAATTGTTACTTTAGCATAATGATCATATGACTATATTTATATAAGTTGTTGTTACGAGAATGATCATGATGCCGTCATGTCCGTATTCTGTTTTTATCGACACCTCTATCTCTAAACATGTGGACATATTTTTTGATATTGGCTTTCGCTTGAGGACAAGCGAGGTCTAAGCTTGGGGGAGTTGATACATCCATTTTGCATCATGCTTTTAAGTTGATATTTATTGCATTATGGGCTGTTCATACATGTTTTGTCACAATACTTATGCCTTTTCTCTCTTATTTTGCAAGGTTTACATGAAGAGGGAGAATGCCGGCAGCTGGAATTCTAGGCTGGAAAAGGAGCAAACTCTGGAAACCTATTCTTCACAACTCCAAAAGCCCTGAAACTCCACAGAACATTGTTTCGGAAAATATAAAAAATATCTGGTGAAAGAAACCCAAGAGAGGGGCCACTAGCTGGCCTCGAGGGTGGGGGGCGCGCCCCCCTTCCCAGGGCGCGCCCCCCTGCCTCGAGGGCCAGCCGGTGGGCCCCCGGTGCCCATCTTCTCCTATATGAAGCATTTTGACCTGGAAAAAATCAAGAGGAGGCTTTCGGGACCAGACGCCGCCGTCTCGAGGCGGAACCGAGGCGGAAACCAATCTAGGGCTCCGGCAGAGCTGTTCTGCCGGGGATACTTCCCTCCGGGAGGGGGAAATCGTCACCAGCACCATCTCCTCTCAAACCCTAGTTCATCTCTTGTATCCAATCTTTGTATCCAAACCTCAGATTGGTACATGTGGGTTGCTAGTAGTGTTGATTACTCCTTGTAGTTGATGCTAGTTGGTTTATTTGGTGGAAGATCATATGTTCAGATCCATTATGCATATTAATACCCCTCTGGATCATGAACAATATTATGTCTTGTGAGTAGATACTTTTGTTCCTGAGGACATGAGAGAAGTCTTGCTATTAGTAGTCATGTGAATTTGGTATTCGTTCGATATTTTGATGAGATGTATGTTGTCTCTCCTCTAGTGGTGTCATGTGAACGTCGACTACATGACACTTCACCATTATTTGGTCCTAGAGGAAGGCATTGGGAAGTAATAAGTAGATGATGGGTTGCTAGAGTGACAGAAGCTTAAACCCTAGTTTATGCGTTGCTTCGTAAGGGGCTGATTTGGATCCATATGTTTGAGGCTATGGTTAGGTTTACCTTATTACTTCTTTTGTAGTTGTGGATGCTTGCATTAGAGGTTAATCATAAGTGGGAGGTTTGTCCAAGTAAGGGCAGCACCCAAGCACCGGTCCACCCACATACCAAATTATCAAAGTACCGAACGCGAATAAGACGATCGTGATGAAAACTAGCTTAACGATAATTCCCATATGTCCTCGGTAGCGCTTTACCTTGCATAAGAGTTTGTCCAGGCTTGTCCTTTTCTACACAAAGGATTGGGCCACCTTGCTGCACTTAATTTACTTTTATCTTTTGTCACTTGCTACCAATTATCTTATCACAAAACTATCTGTTACCTATAATTTCAGTGCTTGCAGAAAATACCTTACTAAAAACTTCCTATCATTTCCTTCTGCTCCCCGTTCGGTTCGACACTCTTACTTATCGAAAGGACTACGATAGATCCCCCTACACTTGTGGGTCATCAATTATTTCCAACAAGTTGGTTGCTCGCTCCATTGTTCCGGAGAACGGGGTCTTGGTCATCTTGCCCAGGAGGCATGGTTCGCATGTGTCAAATGATTCATAATAAAGAGACTCCAAAAGTCCATCTGCATGGAGTTTCTTCATGCGTTTGACACCAATATGACCAAGGCGGCAGTTTCACAAGTATGTGAGACTATGATTATCAACCTTACATATTTTGGCATTCACACTATGAATATGTGTAACATCATGTTTGAGATTTAATAAAAATAAACCATTGACCAATGGGGCATGACCATAAAACATATATCTCATATAAATAGAACAACCATTATTCTTGGATTTAAATGAGTAGCCAACTCGCATCAAACGAGATCCAGATACAATGTTCATGCTCAAAGCTAGTACTCAATAACAATATTGAGGTTTAACACTAATCCCGAAGGTAGATGTAGAGGTAGCGTGCCGACGGCGATCACATCGACCTTGGAACCATTCCCGACGTGCATCGTCACCTCATCCTTCGCCAGTCTCCGCTTATCCCGAAGCTCCTGTTTTGAGTTGCAAATGTGAGCAACTGCACCAGTATCAAATACCCAGGAGCTACTACGAGCGCTGGTAAGGTACACATCAATAATATGTATATCTGTAACATCCCAAATTTCTTTGCATAGATCATACTGCATTGCATATTTCTTTACATTTTTTGTGCGTGGCGATCCTCGAAAATTCTAAGCAACTCAAGGACCTACGGAGAGAGTTGGGAATTCTACCGTTTTGTATTTGAGTTTACTCGAATACCGGTACGAGGATAGTGTTGGTTTTAATTATTTTTCTCTCCTAAAAATATTTCTAAATAAAATATATGAACGGAGATAATATGAATTCTCCAAAATAACAGAAATATTGGACGAAAAGTATTAAAATCACTTTTGGTTTTTTTTATCGGATTTAATTGCGATTTTATTTGCATAGGAAAAATACGCGTTTTCAAAATTGCATTTAGGTCCGGGAAAAATGTTCACTTTGTCCTAAATATTATTAGAGGACGGTGAAAAATTATTTCGGAATTTTTGGAGTTCGTTTAGCATTTCTTTTGTTAGTTTTCGTACGTCATGACTCGTGTTAAAAAAAAAAGAGGAACCGACCTACGGGCCGTAACCGACTAGGACTCCGCCTAGCCAGCCTCTTATAAGGCCCGCCCGAGCCCCCAGCCAGCCCACCTCGCCTCGCCCGACCCCGCGCCCGAAAACCCTAGTCGCCGCACCCCACCGCCGCCAGCTGCCGCGCCGCCGCCGCTGCCCCGCCGCTGCCGCGCTTCGCCGCCAGCAACCGTCCCGCCGGAGTTGCCGCCGCCGCCACCGGAGCCACCCACCGCCTCGCCACCCTCCACTAGAGCCCGCCACCGCCTTGCCCGAGGTAGCCGCCGCCGTTCCGTCGCCGCCGTTTTTTTAAACCGATCGGTTTTTCTTTTAGAAACCCTAGATCTGTTTTTTTAGATCGGTTCGTTTTCTTTTTTGGTTTAGTTATTTTGCGGACGTTCGTCCGTACGTTCGTTTTAACGAACGTTGTTCGTCCGTTAGCCGCAGACAGCGAACGTTCGTTCGTTAGCCTGTTCGTCAATTTTCTTTTACGGGGTATTTATCCGCGATTATTTCGATCGAGATTTCTGCCCTGATCTTGTTTTTCGTTTTTCTTTTCGCTCGAGAGTCGGAATCAGGTGATTCAAAATCCCAGACCTTCGCCTTGACGCCCTCTTTCCGTTTAACCAACTTGAACAAAGTTTTGCTACTGTAAAATTTGACCCTAGATCAAACTAGTAAACGGACCTCGTTTCTTTCGCAGTTTGAGTTTCGTTGCTTATTTCGATTTGATTCTTTTTGCAAACCGGAGTTCTTAAGTTGAACTTTCTGGTTAGATCTTCTTATTTGGAGTTCTGTTTGTGCATCTTTGCTTGATTGCTTATGTATGCTATTGTTTGCTTGCGATAGAATACCCGGACTGTGAAGCGTGCTACTACGAGTCTCTAGGTTTTGCGAATCATCAGCCAGGCAAGTAACACTTTGATCATACCCTTTTATTACCAAGTTTTTATGCATTAGATCAAACCCTCACACATTGCATGAGTAGGATCTCTTAACTTGTGGGTCTGGGAAGTAGTTTGAGGTACAACCTATTACCTGCATTATTTTCAAACCCTTGGGAGTTACTTCTACGCTATGCTTAGGTTATCATGCTATGCTCGTAGACGTGGTTTGGGTTTGAGTGAAATCCATGACAGATGTGAGTTGTTAATTAATGGTTCAACTTAAGGTGGCTACTTGAATACACATCTGGGTGGATTGGTTGCAGGGCACCTGGGGAATCCAGTGTTGTCCTAGGAAATCCCGGGGTTTCCGTGTGATTGTCCTATGGAATGCCACCCAGGCTCAAAGGGATCATAAAACTATTCATGCTAGAAACTTCCGTGTGCAGACACAATGCCATTATGGGCTCTGGCATAGTATGAGTAAGTTGTGTGAGCTCTTTCAGTGGTGGACTAGCAGATGTAGGGGAAAGTAGGTGTAGCGGTCCACCCGGAGTAAATGCTTCTGAAAGACTGTGTCTCGGTCATCCGTTTCTCAAACACCATGCAGTGCGAGAAATCCAACGGAGGAGATCGAGTCTTGTGGGAAAAGTGCACAAAGCTCTGCAGAGTGTACAAACTGATCATGATTAGCCATGTCCCCGGTTATGGACAATCTTGAGTATCTGGTACTGGAATTATTGGTTGATCTCGTCACTCTAAAATTAACTTGTTGGTTTAATGATTACTTTAATTGGGATTGAGTTGGAGGTACCTTCTCAATGATGTTTCAACTACCATGATAGTTAAAATAAAATTTATTCCTTTGTTGTAGAGAAAAATTGGCTTTACGCAAAAACTTTAACCTTAGAGCCTCCACCAGCCAAATATGCATATAGTGTAGCCTTTGTTCTGTTACTTGCATTCTTCTGTGTTATCTTGCCAGCATATTCCATGTGCTGACCCGTTTCGGGCTGCAACATGTTACGTTGCAGACTTTTCAGACGAGGAGTAAGACGTTCTAGGTCGTTTGTCATGCACTCAGCTATGCCATTGGAGTTGATGGATTCACTTATCTTCCAAGCCTTCCGCTGTTATTTTGTTAGATGGCCTTAAGCCATAGACTTTTGTAATAAGTTCTCTTTGGAGACACTCGATGTAATAAGTGTGTGATTGCCAATCTTTTATAAATCCCTCAAGTAATGTGTGTGTCAGCATTACCGATCCAGGGATGACACTGAAACACAGAGACTTTGGTCCATTCGTATCATGGTCGCTACAATATCATATATACCTTTGACGTTGCCGGCCTTCTTATCCGCTAAGTACTTGGGGCAGTTCCGCTTCCAGTGACCATTTTGTGATAGACTGGCTTATTATGGATGATAGACTACTCATATGGATAAGGAATGCCTTCTTTTCTGGGAGCCCATTCAGATAGAACTCCGAAGTTAAGCGTGCTCAGCTTGGAGTAGTTTCAGGATGGGTGATCGACCGGGAAGTTGCTCCCGGGTACACACGAGTGAGGACAAAGTGCGCAGAAAAGACTAGTATTGATCTATGGGGCCAGTCTAGATCCCGCCAGGAGTAACGACCACTGATGGGTGTGTCTGGGGTGTTACACATTTCCCTTGCAATAAAAGCACTCGGTCTCAGGCTTGGGTCCATTCTTTGGCTTCTTCCCGGCAACTGACTTTTCGGGCGCAGCAACTCCCTTGTCGTCCTTCTTGAAGTTCTTCTTACCCTTGCCTTTCTTGAACTTAGTGGTCTTATTCACCATCAACACTTGATGTTCCTTTTTGATCTCCACCTCCGCTGATTTCATCATTGAATATAACTCAGGAATGGACTTCTCCATCCCTTGCATATTGAAGTTCATCACAAAGCTCTTGTAGTTAGGTGGAAGCAACTGGAGGATTTTGTCAATGACCGAGTCATCTGGAAGATTAACTCCTAGCTGAGACAAGCGGTTGTGCAACCCAGACATTTTGAGTATATGCTCGCTGACAGAACTATTTTCCCATATCTTACAACTGAAGATCTTGTCGGACACTTCACGTCTCTCGACCCGGGCATGAGCTTGGAAAACCATTCTCAGCTCTTGGAACATCTCATATGCTTTGTGTTGCTCAAAACGCTTTTGGAGCCCCGGTTCTAAGCTGTAAAGCATGCCGCATTGAACCAGGGAGTAATCATCACTACGAGACTGCCAGGCATTCATAACGTCTTGATTTGCTGGGAAAATGGGTGCGTCACCTAGAGGTTCTTCAAGGACATATGCTTTCTTGGAAGTTATGAGGATGATCCTCAAGTTACGAACCCAGTCTGTATAGTTGCTTCCATCATCTTTCAGCTTGATTTTCTCTCAGGACGTGTTGAAGTTGAGGGCAACATTAGCGTGGGCCATTGGATCTACAAGATAGATTGTAAAGACAATTTTAGACTAAGTTCATGATAATTAAGTTCAGCTAATCAAATTATTTAATAAACTCCCACTCAGATAGACATCCCTCTAGTCATCTAAGTGATACATGATCCGAATCGACTAGGTTGTGTTCGACCATCACTTGAGACAAACTAGTCATCAACGGTGAACATCCCCGTGTTGATCGCATCTACTATACGACTCATGTTCGGCCTTTCGGTCTGTCGTGTTTCGAGGCCATGTTTGTACATGCTAGGCTCGTCAAGTCAACCTAAGTGTTTCACATGTGTAAATCTGGCTTAAACCCGTTGTATGTGAACGTTAGAATCTATCACACCCGATCATCATGTGGTGCTTCAAAATAATGAACATTTGCAACGATGCACACTTAGGGGGGCACATTTCTTGAAATTTTAGTGAGTGATCATCTTATTTATGCTACCGTCGTTCTAAGAAAATAAGATGTAAACATGATAAACATCACATGCAAATCATAAAGTGACATGATATGGACAATATCATCTTGCGCATTTGATCTCCATCTTCGAGGTGCGGCATGATCACCATCGTCACCGGCATGACACCATGATCTCCATCATCGTGTCTTCATGAAGCTGTCTCGCCAACTATCATGGCTAACGGTTAGCAACAAAGTAAAGTAATTACATGGTGTTTTTCATTGACTCACAGGTCATACAATAAATTAAGTCAACTCCTATGGCTCCTGCCGGTTGTCATACTCACCGACATGCAAGTCGTGATTCCTATTACAAGAACATGATCAATCTCATACATTACATATATAATTAATCACATCCTTTTGGCCATATCACATCACATAGCATACCCTGCAAAAACAAGTTAGACGTCCTCTAATTGTTGTTGCATGTTTTACGTGGCTGCTATGGGTTTCTAGCAAGAACGTTTCTTACCTACGCAAAAGCCACAACGGTGATATGCCAATTGCTATTTACCCTTCATAAGGACCTTCTTCATCGAATTCGATCCGACTAAAGTGGGAGAGACAAACACCCGCCAGCCACCTTATGCAACAAGTGCATGTTAGGCAGTGGAACTTGTCTCACGTAAGCGTACGTGTAAAGTCGGTCCGGTCCGCTTCATCCCACAATGCCGTCGAATCAAGATAGGACTAGTAACAACAAGGAAATTGACCAAATCATCGCCCACAACTACTTGTGTTCTACTCGTGCATAGAATCTACGCATAGACCTAGCTCATGATGCCACTATTGGGGAACGTAGTAATAGTTCAAAAAAATCCTACGTGTCACCAAGATCAATCTAGGAGATGATAGAAACGAGAGAGAGGGAGTGCATCTTCATACCCTTGAAGATCGCTAAGCGGAAGCATTGCAAAGAACGCGGTTGATGGAGTCCTACTCGCGGCGATTCAAATCGCGAAAGATCCGATCTAACGTCGAACCGACAGCGCCTCCGTGTTCAACACACGTATAGCCCGGGGACGTATCCTCCTTCTTGATCCAGAAAGGGGGAGAAGTTGAGGGAGAGCTCCGGCAGCACGACAGCGTGGTGGCCATGGTGCTCGTGGTTTTCCGATAGAGCTTCGCTAAGCACTACGGAGGAAGAAGCGGTGTAGGAGGGGGAGGGATGTGCCACGGGGAAGGGTGCGGCTGCCCTCTCTCTCCATCACTATATATAGGGGTAAGGGGAGAGGAGGAGGCACCCTAGGGTTTCCATAGGGGAGGGGCGGCGGCCACAGGGGAAACCCTAGATGGGTTTAGGCCCCCCACACCTAGGAGACTTGGCCCCCAAGTTGGGAGGGGCGGCTGCCCTATGGGAGGCGCCCCACCTCTCCAAGTTACGTGAGATGGGGTGGGAGGGGCGCGCAACCCCTTAGTGGGATGGTGTTCCCTCTCCCCTTGGCCCATAAGGCCCCAAACGCTTGCCGGGGCCTCCGAAACCCCTCTCGGTCACGCTGGTCGTCAACCGGTACCCCGGAACAATTCCGGACTCCAATACCCTTCGTCCTATATATCGATCTTCACCTCCAGACCATTCCCGAGTTCCTCGTCACGTCCGGGATCTCATCCGGGACTCCAAACAATCTTCGGTAACCACATACAATTCCCATTACAACTCTAGTGTCACTGAATCATAAGTGTGTAGACCCTACGGGTTCGGGAACCACCCAAACATGGCCGAGACACCTCTCCGGCCAATAACCAATAGCGGGATATGGACACCCATATTGGCTCCCACATGTTCCACGATGATCTCATCGGATGAACCACGATGTCGGGGATTCAATCAATCCCGTATACAATTCCCTTTGTCCATCGGTATGTTACTTGCCCGAGATTCGATCGTCGGTATCCCCATACCTTGTTCAATCTCGTTACCGGTAAGTCTCTTTACTCGTTTCGTAACACATTATCACGTGACTAACTCCTTAGTCACATTGAGCTCATTATGATGATGCATTACTGAGTGGGCCCAGAGATACCTCTTCGTCATACGGAGTGACAAATCCCAGTCTCGATTCGTGCCAACCCGACAAACACTTTTGCAGATACATGTAGTGCACCTTTATAGTCACCCAGTTACGTTGTGTTGTTTAATACACCCAAAGCACTCCTACCGTATCCCGGAGTTGCACATGTATTACGGTTTCTGGTTAATACAATTATAGCATGAACAATAGACAATTATCATGAACAAGGAAATATAACAATAACCGTTTTATTATTGTCTCTAGGGCATATTTCCAACAACTTGTTGTGCAAGGATGTACCACTTTGTCGGGGCTTCGCCAAGGCAACAGTACATTATTTTCTGCTCCTTCCGTGTGATGGCCATACGCGTCTTACTACCGCCAGATATGCCACCCACTGAGGAGCTCGACTCCTTTATGCCACAGGTCGTGCACTACCATTGCGATGTGCCTGCCTGCTACACCACCGATAAATTCAAGATGAGAACCAAATGAGAGATATGGGTTGCTGGGGATTCGTGTGCGGGCACACCATGGCGCCGGCGCCATGCTTCGTAAGCCAGCTTTTGATATCATGTCATTATCTGCTATCCTAATCCCGTATCTAAAAAAAATTATGTTGATTGCAAGAACGTGCTAGATGCGCAAGCAACTGCTGGCTAGAAACTGAGTAACAATACAAATTGTACTAGTTTGGTGCCGGTTACGTGGAATGAAAAGAGAAGAATATCTTGGAGGAGAAGCAAAAGAAAGAGCATAGATCTAAGTATCGTAAACAATTCGAAGAGTGGTGCGCTAGGAAAAAGGCCAGCAAAGACTTATCGAGTTAGACTATATTCAGGCTTGTTTTACATCATGTTGATTCAATCTAAGCAAAATGAGTGAATAAAGTGGGTTTCTCTACAGCTATTGTATTGTATGCTATTATTTCAATGGTCCCATGCATACTGAAAAGCGCATAACAGAGTATCAAACAACTTGGGGTACATGAGGTGCTAACTTGACATCATAGAGATGAAAGTTACTTTATCCTAAAAGCGCAAATCATAAGTTCATAACAGAGTTTGAGACAACATTGGGTACATCGGATGCTAACTTAATTTTTTTAGAATTCTAGACATAATGATATCACTTCAAACATGAAGTTCAGACTTATTGACAACATCATATAGCAGGCTCAACATCTGTAATTGGAGCAGGCTCAACAAATCCCTCGGGTCTGCTGTAACAATGCAAGTCATCCATATGAAATGTCTTGTATTCTTCGATCATCTTCCGAACTGTGGAATCATTGGTTAGTTCAGCCATCGTCCTCACACCACATGTGTTCCACCTCAACCACCCACCTAAGCTCATCCTTGACCCGCACCTTGACTTAAACATCATTCGGTAGCTTGAGTCGAACCTATTAGTGCCACTTCCACATGATCTAGTCACTTGGCATCACCCTGCTTCGATAGTAGATAAAATCATTTCGGCCTAACCCGTGCCGCACCAACTGTTCCTTCAGATTTTCAATACTGATTGAGTCTTCCAGCCATCTCTCATGTGCTGGTTGACGAAAGATGCTTTATGAATAATGAACCTAACCATCCACAGCTTACCGATCTGCAACACACAATATAAACAGTAAATCAACTTTTAGATTCAAATCATGGAGCCACAAACTCGCAACCGAGGTTCATGATTCATCTCAGCACACAAATAAATTTGCTTGGAGGTAGAGGAGCAGATTGGAAAAGGACCCTAACATATATTCGAAAACACCAAGACCATGGACTCATACCTAGTAACAGATTTCAAGATTCATCTCATGACACAATAAACACTTGCCCTGGAAGCAGGTCGGAGGGGGCCCGTCACCGGTGATACTTGCAACACAATGAGTTGACAGCGTCAGAGAAGACTAATACCTGCTTGCAGCTCCTACTGCCAGAGGGTTTGGCGACGTCCTTCATGACAGGGAATGTTGACATCCTTCCTTTCTGGTACCCGAAGAAACTCAGGAGGGCGGATTGGGAGGGGAAGAAGCTCGCGCAGGAAGATTGGGGAGGGGCGGATGCAGGACAAACGTATTTAAAGAGACCAAACGCGCCTAAGAATCCGACGAGGGAAAAACCCTTTTAGGTTGGAGGATCTGACTACTTTAGTAAACCACACCATTTCACACAATTTATCAGATGGTCTGCCATGTGTCAAAAAGATCGTATTATCTGGGAAGTAAGAAGCGTTAGTCAGTCCAGCAGGTCAGCAGGCCAATTGAGGCATCCAGCTACAAAGTCAGACGCTTCGGCAACGGAAATATAAACGCCTAGGAAAAAGACGTGTCCACAATTTAAGACGCCTAATCGTATGACATGACATGAAAACAGTAAACGCGCCTTTGTATATGGCGCGTCATGCCGACGCCATGCTAACGATGTAACCGACGACCGTGGACTGTGACTGGTCAAAGGCGCCTTCGCAGGTGGCGCGGCAAGGTGCAAGTGTGGTGCTTACATGTACGGCGTGAATGAGAGGGTTAGTGCACGAAATAAGTTTTTTATGGGGTCAGTGCACAAAATAAGGACCTCCGGGGTTAATTTAGTAAAAATAATACGCGTGCCGGCGTGCGGGAGGTCGTCTGCAGGTCGTGCTGGGCAAAAGACATAAATTTGACTTCGAATCCCAACTATTTCATAAATTAACCTGTGTTTGAAAATATTTCACCCAATTGACCTCTAACGTGTAGCTCTCGACAGTAAGGCGCTCCACTCTACCGTGCAGCGCCTCACACTTAGGCGCCACACTGTGCAGCGCCTAACTGTAAGGAGCTGCACAGTAGAGTGCAGCACCTTACTGTCGGGGTGCAGCGCCTTACTGTAAGGAGTTGCACAGTAGAGTGCAGCGCCTTACTGTCGGGAGCTGCACAAAAAGGTCAGTTGTGTGAAATATTTTAAAAGACAGTTTAGTTTGTAAAATATTTTTGCTCTTAAACCAAATTTGTTAATTTTGCCGGTCGTGCTGACCGGTGAGACTAGCCCCGTGTTGTCACGTCGCTCCTTCGCTCTGGGCTACTACTAGGCTTGTAGGCTGGTTCCCCCGCACAAGCTGCTCCTCGTCAATCTCCACTGTTGCCCGGGTTTTCTCTCCGCAGCGACAAGACAGACTTGCGTTGCGAGCAAGCAAACAGGGCCATTGATGAGCTACGTTCAGGAGCCCTAGCCCGGACGGAGCCCCAGTGACATGAATATTTCTGTGTTTTACGCGATTGGGACAACTGGGATAAGTAGTGGCAGACAGCTCCCCTGCGATGTTGGGACTGTTTGGTTTCTAGCCATACCTTGCCACATATTGCCATGCCTAACCTTAGACAAGTTTGATCAAGTTAGGTATGTGTTTGGTTCTAGCCACATTTGAGGCGAAGATTTTTTTATGAGCAATGAATCCCACATGTCATAGACATAAAAAGTGTGGCAGGTGGGCAAAGGAAAGCACGACACGTCTAAACGTACCATCGATCTTTGGCAGTGAGCCCCAGGCGACACCGGGGGCGACTCCGCCTCCGGCCGAAGCTCCCTCCCGCCGCCTCTTCGCTCGCCGCCGCTGCCGCCGGCCTTGCGCCGCGGTGGCGGCGGGCCCCCTGCTGCCGAAGGTTCCAGGGGGGGTCCGGTCTGCTGGTGGCGCTGGGGAGGTCGTCGGGTGCTCTGGGGTGGTGCCCGGCGGCTCGCCGGCGCGGGATGCCGGGGCGGCGGCCCCGGGAGGTGGTGGCTGCGATGTTGTTGCGGGTCGTGCTGGTGGGCGAGGGCCTTGGCCGGCGCGGTGGTGGCTGCATCGTCGACACGGCGGCCGCTGGATCTCGATCCAGTTTTCGCGGGCGGGCGTCGGGCTCCGGCGGGCGCGCGGGCGCGGCTCCGGTGCCGGCTGGCGTGGACCCGGTGGACCGGGGATTGGGGAGGTGCGGCGATGGGCTCACGGAGGACTGGGGTGGCGCGGGCGCGAGCGAGTGGGGAGCTACGGCTCCGGCGAGGCCGGGCGGTGGGTCTCGGCAGGTGCGCGCTGGAGGTCCGGGAGGCGCGCGCGTGGTGGCCACGGCGGGCGTCCTGGCGTGGATGGGCTCCGGGCAGTGCGGTACTGATCTTGGGGCGGAGGTGCGTGGACGCCGGGGTGGCGGCCCCGGGATGGCGGCAGTGGCATGGAGCTCGTCGTGGCATGAGGTGCTACGTTCGGGTTCGTGCGGTGGTGGTGGTTGGCGGCTGGTGGTGGTGGAGGTGTGCTCCCCAGTGATCCGGACGCCCTCGGGTGCTCTGGATCCGCAAATCCTGTTGTTTGGAGAGGAGCTCCGGCGAAAGCATTGCCCTGGCCATGGTCAGGGCCGACGGCGGCGGCGCCTCTGGCGTCGTCTACCTTCTTGGAGGCGTCGTTGTGGAGCTCCGTCGACGTCCTGACGGATTTGGCTCTCCGGATGAAAATCTTAGCCTCGGTTTTCCGAGGCGGGCGGCGGCGGCGTCTACGTCGTGACCTCCTTGGAGGCGTCGTTTGGGAGATGCTGTTGCGAGGAATCTCTTCACCACCAAGGTTAGTGGATGTCGGGGCAGCGGCCCCGGATTTGTGCGCCGAGACGGCGGTCTCGGAAACCGATGCGGCGACAGCTCCATGAGGTAGGGTTGCTGCCTAGCATGGCTTGGGTGGCGATCTTGAGCTGCGAGGGCGGCAGGGTCGTCGGCTCGGTCGACGCGTTCAAGTGTGGACGGTTTGGACGATATGTCGGGGCAGCGGCCCCGGAAGTGGTGCGGCGGCCGTGGTCTGCGGGCGGTCACCCTGTGCAGCGTGGGTTGCGGGTGGTCGGGTCGTGCGGCGTTGTAGCTCGAGGGTGAGCGGTGGTATGTCGGGGCAGCGGCTCCGGAAGGTGGTGTCGGTTGACTGCGCAGGGCGCAACGGAGCGGTGGATGTCGGGGCGGCGGCTCCGAGACTTTGCAGCTTCGAGAGCTTCAGCTTCGTGTCGTGTGGGCGACGAGGTTGCCTTCGATGTTGCTCATTGACGTATCAGGGGCGCAGGCCATGTGGTGTGCATGCCCTTCATTTCTGCGGGACGGTCCCGTGACTGCTCCTCTCATAGTAGTCATGGATTCTTCTTTCCGGCATCGGTGGAGGTTGTGTGTTCGACATGTGGTCGGCAAGAGTGGGCTTAGCCATGTGTGCTTCAGTGTGTGTGTCGATGTATCGGTTTTCGGCCTGTTTTCCTTATAAACCGGCCAATTCTCTTCTTCTTAATGCAAAGGCAGAGCTCCTGCTGGTTTCTCGAAAAAAAAATAAAAAGTGTGGCAACATTCCCTTAAGCAAGCCAAAGTATGGCTAACAATTTGAGCAACTCAACTAAGACAAGTGTGACAAGAATCATGTGGCAACATATGACAAAAATGGTTACAATTCAAACAGCCCCGTAGTTTAGCTTGGGCCTGCGTTCTGTAAGAACAGTGAGGGAGATAGTCAAAGATCAGGACTGCCGGACGTCAATGCATAAGCTGCGGGGCCTGCCAAGCCTGCATGAGCTGAACTCGGTACTACGCGAGCTACGGTAGGCGTGCGGTGCGGACAAGGTCGTCTGCAGGTCGTGATGACTGCCGAGACTCGTCCCCGTGTTGTCACGCCGCTCCTCTGCTCTCAGGCCAATTCGAGTGCACGACGTCAAATGGACATTCATTTTGATCTGTCTTCGTTCATTTGGAGTGATATTGGGGTCGTCCATGTCCGCTTGCGACCGTTGGGTTCTCGATGAGCCCAACACGCGACCGCACCTCAAATCATTGCCGGGTGGACGTGATTGAAAAAACAAAAAACAAAAACAAAAATGCCAAAATAAATAAAATAAACGCAACATAAAACATAATTAAACATCTCACGGTCACAAAACGGCCCAGTTCCAGTCGTTCACATTAACATAATTAACATAAAAAAACTGTCGCCCGCGCTCCTGCCCATCGATGCTCTATCCGTCGCCGTCTGCTCACTAGCCGTCGTCTTCGTCGTCGTTGACGAGGTCACGTAGGCCGGCGGCGTCTAGAGGTGGGACGGCGGTGCCTGGTACACGGGGGCGCGCTGGAAGGCCTGAGGTGCCTGCACCACCTCCTCCCGTGGCGACGCCTCCCGCTTCGATGACCGCGGCGGCGTGGGGCACCAGTTCACGCCCCCCACGCCGGCGGCCATCTCTGGAGCCGTGCACGACCAGCTCCACTGCTGGCCCACCAGGTCCGGGTGGAACACGGCCACAGGATCCTCCTCCATCACCTTCTCCGTACTCGCCATCTCCAGCTCGGGGATGGCGACGTCGCCGGCCGCATAGAGGGACATCATCTCCTCGAGGCCCTCCCATTGGCGCTCATTGTGCGTCTTCGTGGAGTCCTCCATGACACGCTGCATGAGCCAGGCCTCCTCCTCCGGTGTCATGTGAGGAGGTGGCGGAGGCGACGGAGATGGTGAAGGCGACGGCATGGGCGTGAGGCCGCGCACCCGCGTACGCTCGCGCACCTGGGGAGCAGCCGCTCGGCGCTCTGGACATGGCCGCCGTGGCCCCGATGACGTGCCGGCGAAGAACGAGGCACGCCGCGCGTCGTGCTCGACCCGGAACCATGTGTCCCACAAGTCGGAGTCGGGGCGTACCTGGGGTCGTAGTACAGGTCGTCCGGCTGGAGGTGACGGCGGCGCGCAATCTCCTCGCGGCGCGCACGGCCGCTCGTCGAGACCGGCGGGATCGGCACCCGATCCATCGACAAATGCCAATTGTTTGGCAAGTGCGCGTCGCTTCAATGGATCGGCGTCCTCGTCTCCGAGTAACTCCGGCAAACATCCGCGTGGATGTAGTGCCGGTCGCGCTCGCCTGCGACCGTGGGGCCGATGGAGAAAGCGGGCGGCGCGGGGGACCGACGCGGTGGAGATGCGGGCTCTTCTTTGACGCCGTGGCGGCGGCGGCCCGAGGACGAGCCAGCCTCGCGGTCGTGATTCCCCTTACGGTCGGTGTTCCAGAACCCCATGGCTGCGAGGCAGCCGGCCGGCGAGATCGAGGTCGGGGAGAGTTAGGGTTTGGGCCATGTCGGGTTTCAAGTAGGCAGCACGGGCGAGTGGAGAGTGTGCACGACGACCGGTCCACGGCTTTCCATTTAAGAAGGACGGCGACCGTTCGGCTGGGCGGATGACAGGCGGGGCCGACCGCGCGTGCGCATTAATGTCGGGCGGATGGAGGTAGGTGGCCTCCTGCCACGCGGCGCGGAAGCGGACGGACGACGCGTCCGTTTGCTGTCCGCCGCGACCCAAACCCGGCGCATGTTTGAGCTCAAAATGGGTAGCCCCGAACACAAAACGGACCAGATGGGTTCAGGCCGTCACGCGCTTGGCCAAGGGGTTTGTCCGTTTTACCCCAAACGGACGGGGCCGGACGGGATGAGGTCGCGCGCTGGAGTTGGCAGCGCAAACATGCGTTCGGTTTGGGTCCTGGCGGACAGCAAACGGACGTGGCGCTCGTCCGCTTCAAGGCCGCGTGGCAGGCGGTCACCTACCTCCCACCGCCCACTTTAATGCGCACGAACAGGCGGGCTCAGCTGTCAGCCTCCCAGCGAACGGTCGTCGTCCTTCTTAAATGGGAAGCGTGGAGCGGCCGTAGTCCCCACTCCACCCCGCACTGCCTCCTTGAAACCAGACACGACCCAAACCCTAGCCGCCCTCTCCCTTCCTCGAGCTCGCCGACCGGCCGCCAGGCAGCCATGGGTGGTGGAACTCCGGCCGCAAGGGGACGCACGACCACGAGGTAGGCTCGTCCTCGGGCCGCCGCCGGCGCGGCGTCAATGCGGAACCCGCATCACCCCCACGGCACGCCCCACGAAGGCCCCCCGCGCCTGCCCCTTTCTCCATCGGCCCTACGACCGGCGACGAGCGTGATCGGCAGTACATCCACGTGGATGTCTGCGACCGTTATTGGGAGACGAGGATGCCGCTCCCCTGGAGCGACGTTCACCTCCCCAATGACTGGCACTTGTCCGCCGACCGGGTGCCGATCTCGCCGGTCCCGAGGAGCGGCCGTGCGCGTCGGGAGGAGATGATCGAACGCCGCCGCCGCCTCCTACCAGACGACCTCTACCACGACCCCAGGTACGCCGTGGACTCCGCGCTCTGGGACACTTGGTTTTGGGACGAGCACGACCTGCGGCGAGCCTCCTTCTTCGTCGGCACCTCGTCGGGGCCGCGGCGGCCACGTGAGCGCCGGGCGCGCGCTTCGAGCCCTCCCCACTTGCGCGGGCATAGGGTGGTGCGCGGCATCATGTCGACGCCGTCGCCGTCGCCCTCTCCGTCGCCACCACCACCTCCTCGCATGACAGAGGAGGAGGAGGCCCAACTCCTTCAGCGTGTCATGGAAAACTCCATGAACACGCACGACGAGCTTCAGTGGGAGGGCCTGGAGACCATGGCGGCCCTCTTTGTCGTCGGCGACGTTGCCTTTCCCGAGCTGCAGATGGTGGGGGCGGGGAGGGAGGAGGAGGAACCTGTCGACGCGTTCCACCTGGTGGGCCAACGGTGGAGCTGGTCGTGCACGGCTCCGGAGATGGCCGACGCTGTGGGGGGGGGGGGGGGGGGG